>OX422220.1:432895011-434095011 GCA_949130495.1 Sambucus nigra | reverse complement strand
TGGGGTTAATCTTTAGAGGTCTTAGGGTTGAAAAATGGTGAAAAATGAGGCTGTCTAAGGTTGAAGACGAAACGACCCAGATATCGAGATGTCGCTCAAAGTCGTTCGAGCGAGATTGGTTGTCATGCGAAGTCGTTCGAACCACACGTGGAAGTCATTCGAGCCAGATCCATTCTCGTTCGAGCGAGATTTCTAATTTTCAGAAAATTAATATTTTTCCCCAATTTGTGAAAAAATAATCAATTTGAGTGAGGAAAAATTATTGTTCGATGAACCCAAAATAGTGGAGAATTATTGGGAGTTGTTTAGGTGTAATGATTTAAATATTTAGGACGGTGAGCTTACCTTGAAGATTACGAGAGACAGATAATCGTAATTGTAATTGGGTCGAGAGTATTAAGTGATAAATACTTACGATATTAGTTCTAACGATATGGACCTTATAAGAATAAAAATTAGTGCTTACTTTTGGGACTTCTTATGATTATGTATTAAGGATTTTCGGGTGACATATTATCCTTATATATATTACGAGAGAGGGAATATCGAAATTTAAAATGCGTTGATAGTATTTAGTGATGGTAATACTATATATGGAATATGACATTTGGTCTATGTGTATAACGTTTGATTTGATGGGTTGTGTGTATACCTATATTTGACATATTATGTGTATGGCATACTTAGATTCTTGCTATCACGTGTGGTTGGGTAGATACGGTCTTATCCTGGGTGACCTTCGGGGGGATATTTGACTTGTATCTCAGAACATAGTACTGTGAAGACTTATTTGTGAGTTGATAAGTCAGCTGACTATGGGAGCGTTGGTATGTGCGTGACCCATAGGTATGTGAACTATGTTTGCCACCAATATGTGTGATTTGTTTATATGGTTCATGGGAGATTTTCGAACCGATAGTCCATATTTGAGTATGAGATGTACCGGGACATGATAGTAGAGTATGCAATGCACTACATGTATATTCTTGGGGTGCTGTATTAGTATATATATAATAGTGGTGGATATTTATATATACTTGTGTTATACTTACAATGTGATATTTGTAGGCTATTAAGATTTGGTTAATATATATATAATAGTGAAAGATATATATGTATGCTTTTAGTACACCTAAGATGAGATAATATCAAATTATTAAGATAGTGAAATCGTCAGTAACGTAAATAGTAAGTACTTAACTTTAGTGTGATAACAATTATTTAAAATGATAAATGTCGAGATCAAATACGGGATACTACTACGAGGGGTAACTAGTAGGATAATCCTTTTCCTAGTTAAGAGTGTGTCAGATGTCTAGGTTGGATTAGATGTAAGTTAGGCTTGCACACTAGTCGAGATGTGAGAATCTCATGTGAGAGTTCGAACTAACATGCACATGATACTTACTTTAATGCAGTTTTAAATACTTGCTAATAAATCTTTTCAAAACATTGGGCTTTGACCTCTCTCTTGCATTTCTTCTCTCTTTATATATATATATATATATATATATATATATATATATATATATATATATATATATATATATATATATATATATATGTATTAGTATAGGTGCCCAGCCATGGGGACACCGGTTATAGATACTTGGATGGTTTGCCGAGCTGCAGCTGTTGTGGAAGTTGTGGGTTATTAAGATTAGACGCTTCTCTCAGTTCATTCAGTTCCTAGTTCAGATATCTCAGTTCGCGCATGTGTTGCCCATTCTCATTAGCGGAGTTGTATTCATTTTACTTTGTAGTTCCTTTCAGTTGGATCGAGTATTTATTATGGTTTGATATGTGGCTGTGAACTGGAAGATTTTTATCCAGTCTTGATTATTTAGTAATTGACTCAGTCAACATTCAATTCTTGTGTATGGTTTATAATTGCATGTTCAGAAATAAATTAAATTAATTGGCTTCACGTTTAATTGGAAAATGTTTTGACACTAGCTTAATTAGATGTTAGGTAATTAATTGGATTTGAGTTATTGACAGTGATGCTAAGAATGAATAAACCGAACATTTTGTTATAAATTTTATAAAGGACTGATCCCGCGATATTTAATTGGGCGGGGTGTCACAGGTGGTATCAGAGCATCAGGTTCTAGTGTCCTTTAGGACCTGTATGGTTTATTACGTTTCATCTTAGCGTTCTTTGATGTAGATTCTTATACTAGGATTATTGTATTCCACTGCGTATGCGATTTATGCTCTCCTGCAATTTAGTTTGGTGAATCTAATTCGGATGCAAGATTGATTGGACTTCGAACTCTAAAAAATGTGGGATGACCAATGAAGGTCGTTTGCAGGATTTCAGGAGGAGGAAAGCAATTGAAAGTTGTGAAGCATTAGGGGAACGATGATCGCGATAGAAGTCACCAACAGTAATATCTAAGTGTGATGGGCCAATGGAGGGAGCTAATCCAAAGGCAATAATGTAAAGTAGAGTGCAGTAACATGCATAATTTTAAATTTAGAAGAAATTTTTCTAGCTCGAAGAAACGGAGCCGTTTAATCTTCCACCAGTTGGTCGGGTAAGGACCAACAGTAAAGGATGAGTTAACTTGGTAAGCAAACTTCGTAACCGAAGTAGGATTCACGGAAGATAAAAAGGGTTCGTAAGTTGAAAATGGACTCGTGGGTAGAATGCCCTCGCTCGAATGGGAGGTGAGACTAAGGTGACTAGGGGGAATGTCATCAAAGTATATGTTTATTAGAATATGTCAATGCCCCAGAAGAAAGGGAGCCAGTCGAGTTGTGATACCTAGCCGAAGGGTAAGGTTGAATTCAATAGTGTTAGTAGAATATCACGAAAGCTTATACCCAATGGGGGAAACCTATTTAAATGTTATGATTAAATCTTAACGAAATAGTGATGGATTCAATCAAGACGAGTGGGTCGACCATGTGTTCCATATGCCCTGTAGAGCGCAAGGAACAATGAAAATAACAACTGGGATTTAAGACTGCCAGGTCCGAGAAAAGGGCATCCCAACAAGGCAAGGAGGACCAGTGAAAGGGAAACTACCCTATATGTAGAGATAAGGGTTACCAGTATGGAATGTGATCACTTGAAAAGTGAAATTGATAGTATCAGGAGTAATAAGCCGTGCCTGTAAGGCATACCAGTTGGAGAAGTAAAATGTCCAGTGTGGGAATCAGTTTGAGATAATTGGGCCCATCAACTAATAACCCAAGAGTAGTGGATCTAGTCAGGACCAACGTAGTCCTCAGTAACTGTATCACACCGTATTTTAGGGGCGACGGGGCCCAAGAAATCAAGGGAAGGCCAATAAGGCCATAATTGAGGCCTAGAGATATGGGGCAAATGTATAGATGTCGGGCAGGTGAGCCATAAAACAAAATAATTTACCCACAAAAAAAGAAGGGAAAATCTAATGAATGGAATCTGAAATGTATAACGATTATAGATAATTATGGGTCACAAAACGAGCGTGCGGGGACCCTATGATCAGGATAAACTGATGGAGATTTATTTCATCCTTGTGAATAAATGATGAGTTCAAGTGACGTGGGTGTGTCACAACATATGTGAATAGTTAACACTAAGGATTTGAGTGTGCATTCGGTTTAGTGGGTACGCTGGCAACAGTAGCCTTATTATGTAAATGACTACCATTTGGTAGCGAGATTTTTGTGCCAAGAGAAATTTGTATATGGTATTATGTAACGATTTGTTCTCTTTTGAGCGTTATTATAGTAAAGAATATTATGATTATATTGTACGGTTACTGGTTACCGAGGGTTTGAATGGTAGTAAATTGTGTGATAAGACTATCGTACCAAAAAAAAATATTAATTTTAAATATATGGTTTGAACGAGGCATCACCCAAAAGACGGATGAGACTGCATATGTGTTATAATGTATTGTAGACTTCGGAGAGTATGTTGTTTTACTATGTTGATCCAGGTGAGCAGGGATGTTCTACTGATGTGATTCAGGGTACATTGACTTATTATAGAGAGGAGAGATATAGATCCTTAATTATATAGCGCTAATAAATTATGATCGGGAGAGCGCTGCATTGTATGCCGTCTTTAGTGACATGAAAGTAGACGAGTAGACTTTTATGTTCATAGATGGGAATTCATGGATATATGTTATGGAGTAAGGACATAACAGATCTCGACAACCAGTAGTGTTAGGTAGTAGTTTTTTGGGGGGTTACTTGTTTGGATTATGCTTTTCGAGACATCCCACGCATGAAACTTAGTGAACGTTGGAAGTTGGGAGAAGTTTGCCTTTAGTACATGGATTTAGTATCGTAATGATTACCCGTATACATAGTTATAACTTTAAGAGAATAATTATATTACACATTAAGGCCGATGGATCCGTATAAGAATAATGTGATAATGTTACCAATCGTTGACACCACGATCAGACCTGTAGGACAACCTAAGATACGATTAGATGGAAAAGATAGGGTGACTGAGTAGGACATTACCATAAAGTCATGCTAAGTATGTGGGGCATAATTTGTTATTTATATAACACGTCTAGTACGGTGGCATTGCAATGCACAAAACATAGGGTGTATGGGCACCCTAGATAGTTGAATTATAGTATTTTCCATAATTGAGAATTGTGACATAATGCGTATTGCGAGAGGTAACTGAATGTAGAAGAGTGTGACTTCAGAACTTAGCTGTTTGATGGGTTAGGGCTGTTAGGACCATTAATTCCCATATTTTCCACGAGGATAGTATAGGAAGAATCCGATAAAGTTTAACTCGGGAAAGTTGAAACTTACTTGATAGGACATGTAAAGAGCATGTTCTATGAGAATCTGAAGTTTAGAGAGAGGGGGAAGGACTTGCGACATGCAGTGATGACACTGTCGCCTGAAACATAGATATGGATGTGGTTATAAGAAAGGTAAAATGCATCATGATATAAAGTCATAGTAGTGATGGCATAATCAAAGCAAGACATTACTGAGCTCCAATTGGAAGTGGACCATCAGGAAATAATAGAGTTCAGCCTTAGGAATTCCTAGCTCACGTTATGCTAAGATAGGACAAATCGTAACATGTAGTAGTAAACCTGAACCATTATTCCTGGGATAGTAGGGTCATGTGGGGTACAATTAGAGTTTTTGTCCGATAGAGTCAAGAGAGTTATGACTCAATTATTGGGAAGAGTTTTTGGGAGGCCATGAATATCGAGATGCGAGCGTATCTGGCCTAACGCTCTCGCAGGTGGACGGGTAGACTGAGAGTCTTAGTGGCACATTGCGAGGTATGTTGTATTTCCAAATATGGGAAGGTTTAGTGTAATATATTCTACAGGTGGAGTAAGTGTAATACGAATCCCCTCAACTTATTATCGATAGGATTCCATTTGAGGCATTATATATCAATCCTTGTCATCCTTGTGATTTTTGGATAGAGGGGAGGAAAATAATCTACTAGGTCCAGAGGAATTTTAGGGCCCGTTAACCAGGATGGAAATGATTGAGCCTTGCATTATTACATGTTGGAATGAGGGAATTAGTACCAAGTGATGTGGGTTCTTTTCCTATTATTGTTAAGTTTGAGCCGATAGCATACATGCTTGGATTCCATAATCCCTTGCGGAGGCAGTATGGCGAAAACATTTTAACATTTATAGTATATATGGTGTGTAAAGTATATAATGTACAAGCAAGAATAAACTACTGATGAAACATAGTAGTAAGACAAATTTGTATATGTCTAAATATCAATTAACCTACTAGTGCGAGTAGTAGGAGGCTAGATAGTAACTATCAAAAAGTTAAGTGGTGAAACTTAAATGGCAAGGCTTGGAGAGTAAATTATTAGTGAGGTGTTTATTATTAAGGGTACTCGATAATGTATAGTATGGGCGGTACTGCGTAAATTCATGGAATGTGAAATAATACCCGGAGTTTTTCTTACCAAAATTTCCTTATTTTCTGAATTTCGGGATGAAATTCCGTTATTAGGGGGAAAGTATGTAATAACTCTATTTTCAAAGATTTAAATAATTATGTGATTTATTATTATTGTGCGATTAATTATTAATTCGGATTGAAATTTAACATTTACTAGTGTGACGAGAAGTTAGTAATTAGTAATATTACTGTGAGAATAAGTAATATAGAATGACGATTTTATATAACTTGCCATGAGAGAAAAATACGAAAGTTTGGAATATTAAGTCGGGACACGCGTGTGAGTCGTGTCGGGACT
Organism: Sambucus nigra; assembly: GCA_949130495.1. Classification (NCBI taxonomy): domain Eukaryota; kingdom Viridiplantae; phylum Streptophyta; class Magnoliopsida; order Dipsacales; family Adoxaceae; genus Sambucus; species Sambucus nigra. The sequence continues at coordinate 434,088,788 of OX422220.1, read as the reverse complement.
AATTAAGTGGAATAAAAAGGTAAATTATTTTAAGTAACTCGTATGATCATTTCGAGTGCGCCGTTGAGTCCGGAGGTGTCGAGATAGTTAGAAACTCTAACCGGGTATTCTATTTAGACTCCAGGATATTTTTAGGCCAAGCCGACACCCGGTAGGGGTAATTTTGTAATTTGGATTTTTAGAGGAATTAAATGGACGAAATTTGGAGAAATAATATATCAGCTAATTGGGGGCAATTAGGGTTAGGGTACACCAAAATCAAGAGAGAGCCATAGTGGGTGAGGGAGAGCAAATTCCAAAGGAGGAGAAGCTATGTTCACCACCTTGCACAACCATCACCACCATCGTGTAGATCGTAATGCGAGGAACGCATCCATACCAACAACACCAACAGATCAGCCCTTCGAAATCGGGGCAAGTGTTTATTTCTTGCTTTCTTTAGAGATAATTATGTTCATGTTAGTCTAGGTTAATAAACCTTTGTTATGAAAGTTAATTTGGGTGAAATTGGAGAACTACATCATAAACTAGGGCTGATTTGCTAAGAATTTGAATACCATTTGTAGATATGATGATGCCTACAAAATTAGAGTTATTTCTATGAACCAATCTGGGCTTAAGTTAGAAGTTATGCATACTAATTTAAGAACTAGGATTATTGACAATAAAATTGGGGATTTCGAATTTTATGGATTTTTGGTGATGATTTAATGATGTTAGATTATGGGAAATCTCATACACATGTTAGAATAATATTTGGTATTGATTGTTGGAGGTTTGGGCTTAATCTTTAGAGGTTTTAGGGTTGAAAAATGGCGAAAAATGAGGTTGTCTAAGGTTGCAGACGAAACAGCCTAGGTCGCGAGATGTCGCTCGAAGTCGTTCAAGCGAGATTGGTTATCACGCGAAGTCATTTGAACTACACGTGGAAGTCGTTCAAGCGAGATCCATTCTAGTTCGAGCGAGATTTCTAATTTTCAGAGAATTCCTATTTTTCCCTATTTGTGTAAAAAGTCAATTTGAGTGAGGAAAAAATTAGTGTTCAATGAACCCAAAATAGTGTAGAATTACTGGGAGTTGTTTAGGTGTAATGATTTAAATATTTGGGACGGTAAGCTTACCTTGATGATTACGAAAGAGAGATAATTCTAATTATAATTGCGTCGAGAGTATTAAGTGATAAATACTTACGATATTAGTTCTAACGATATGGAACTTATAAGAATAAAAATTAGTTTTGACTTTTGGGACGTCTTATGATTATTTATTATGATTTTTCGGGTGACATATTATCCTTATATATATTACGAGAGAGGGAATATCGAAATTTAAAATACGTTGATAGTATTTAGTGATGGTAATACCACGTATGGAATATGACATTTGGTCTTTGTGTATACCATTTGATTTGATGGGCTATGTGTATACCTATATTTGATATATTATGTGTATGACATACCTAGTTGCTTGCTATCACGGGGGGTTAGGTAGAGACGGTCTTATCCTGGGTGACCTTCGGGGGGATATTTGACTTGTATCTCAGAACATAGTACTGTGAATACTTGTTTGTGAGTTGATAAGTCAGCTGACTATGGGACCGTAGGTATGTGCGTGACCCATAGGTATGTGAACTATGTTCGCCGCCAATATATGTGATTTGTTTATATGGTTCGTGGGAGATTTTCGAATCGATAGTCCTTATTTGAGTACGAGATGTACCGAGACATGATAGCAGAGTATGCAATGCACTACAGGTATATCCTTGGGGTGCTGTGTTAGTATATATATATATATATAATAGTGGTGGATATTTATATATGGTTGTGTTATACTTAAAATGTGATTTTTGTTGGCTATTAAGATTAGGTTAATACATATATAATAGTGAAAGATATATATGTATGCTTTTAGTACACCTAAGATGAGATAATATCAAATTATTAAGATAGTGAAATCTTCAGTAACGTAAATAATAAGTACTTAACTTTAGTGTGATAACACTTATTTAAAATGATAAATGTCGAGATCAAATACGGGATACTATTACGAGGGGTAACTAGTAGGATAAACCTTTTCCTAGTTAAGAGTGTGTCAGATGGCTAGGTTGGATTAGATGTACGTTAGGCGTGCACACTAGTCGAGATGTGAGAATCTCATGTGAGAGTTCGAACTAACATGCATATAATACTTGCATTAATGCAGTTTTAAATACTTGCTAATAAATCTTTTTAAAACATCGGTCTTTGACCCGTCTCTTGCATTTCTTCTCTCTTTGTCTATATATATATATGTATTAGTACAGGTGCCCAGCCACAGGGACGCCGGTTCTAGATACTTGGATGATTTGCCGAGCTGCAGCTGTTGTGGAAGTTACGGGTTATTGAGATTAGACACTTCTCTCAGCCCATTCAGTTCCTATTTCAGATATCTCAGTTCGGTCATGTGTCGTCCATTCTCATTAGCGGAGTTGTATTCAGTTTACTTTGTAGTTCCTTTCAGTTGGATCGAGTATTTATTATGGTTTGATTTGTGGCTTTGAACTGGAAGATTTTTATCTAGTCTTCATTATTTAGTAATTGATTCAGTCACCATTCAATTCTTGTGTATGGTTTATAATTGCATGTTCAGAAATTAATTAAATTAATTGTCTTCAAGGTTAATTGGAATTTTTTTTTACACTAGCTTAATTAGATGTTAAGTAATTAATTGGATTTGAGTTTTCGATAATGATGCTAAGAATGAACCAACCGGACATTCTATTATAAATTTTATAAAGGACTGATCACCCGATATTTAATTTGGCGGGGTGTCACAATATCTTATGTGAGAGTAGTTATTTTTTTATGCCACTCTTGTATGCCTATGTTGTTCAAATAGTTGTTATCACTTACATGTTTCTTCTATTCTAAGGTTAGTGTTGCAATCGTTCCGATGACCGTGGAATGTGTTGGAGTTATAGTTGTGGGAAAGGTATTAGGCAGTTATACTTTTCCCTATTTTTCACTTCCTATTCTTTTTGTTCAAGTATGATTAATTCTACCCTTGTTTCATTGTTTCCAGGCTAGCGGGGCAGCTTCCCTAGTAACTATGGAGCATGTCGGAGAGATGACTGTGAGAGAGGTATTATACTGGCATACCTCCTATCCTTTTCTATTTCTCCTTTTTTTGGTTATAATGTGTAAGTTCTCTCATCTCCACCCTTGTTTCTTTATTTTCCAGGTGAGTGAGGCTGCTCCGATAACTATGGAGTCTATTGGTGGGGTGGCTGTGAGAGAGGTATTAAACTGGTATACCCCTTCTTTTTACCGTTCCCTTTTTTTCTTGCCTTTACTGTGCAAGTGTTCTCATCTTCACCTTTGTTTCATTATTTCTAGGTGAGTGAGTTTGCTCCGGTAACTGTGGATTCTACTTGTGGTGTGGCTGTGAGAGAGGTATTAAACTGGCATACCCCCTATTTTACTGTTCCCCTTTTTCTTCTTGCGTATATTGTACAAGTGCTCTCATCTTCACCTTTGTTTCATTATTTCCAGGTGAGTGAGGTTACTCTGATAACTGTGGAGCCTGCTGGTGGGGTAGTTGTGAGAGATGTATTAAATTGGCATACCCTACCTTTTTATTGTTCCCCTTTTTTTCTTCTTGATTATACTGTGCAAGTGTTCTCATCTTCACCTTTATTTCATTGTTTCCAGGTGAGTGAGATTGCTCCGGTAACTGTGGAGCCTTCTAGTGGGGTAACTATGAGAGAGGTATTAAACTGGCCTACCCTCTCTTTTTTACTGTTACCCTTTTTTCTACATGCGTATACTGTGCAATTGTTCTCATCTTCACCTTTGTTTCATTGTTTCCATGTGAGTAAGGTTACTTCTCCGGAGGTATATATGGATCGAACAGAGAGTACCGATATGCACACTTCTCAGGTACTTGACTATCACAACCAAATTACTATTCCTCAGTTGCTGACTTGTGAGTTGCGTTGATAGTCCTTATTGATATTTATTATGTTAAGCCCGACGTCCCCCCCTTTGGCTGACCCCTTCATACTGGCGACAACATGGTCACCCCCTTGAGTTTTGGGGTAAGTTTTCTATCATAAATCTTGTTAGGGCCTAGATACATTCTTAATTGCCTTTTTTCTCTTTTGAATCATCATGAATACATATTTCTAGGCTCTTATTAGCGGGTCCACCGGGGTGGCTGATGTGGGAGATCAGAGTTTTGAGGCCACTGCTATGGCCGGTGATGCTGATTCCGGTGGGGATTCTTCTTTCCTCCCCTCAGAGATAAGGTCGCGCCATTTCGATGGTGATACTGAAGTAGAAGCTCGTGTAGCTTTCGTGATTAGGTTACGCCGTGAGGAACTACCGGGACGATTCAGGACACATGAGTGTCATCTCTTGGATTTGATCTTAAAGCATCATCTAAGACATTAATACCTCAGAGCTTACTTCAGATTGACAGTCTCATAGAGTTCAACCTGAAATCTCTTGCCAGCCATGTTCATGAGTTTGAAGCTACCTCTCCTGCTGAGATGACTAGCGCCTCTATTTTATAGTTTTTGGATGCTCTTCGTGACTTGCAGCGGTTCTATCATTTTCATCTAGATTGGCTTGATACGTGGGTTCATCACTTTTTGAGAATTCCCTTCTGGAAGATGGCAAGACTTCACACTTCCAAAAAGTCTAGGGTCGAGCAGCGCTAGGCTGAGGCAGCGAGAATTCAGAGTCAGATCGTATCACTTTAGTCCATGCTTTATAGACTTAAGTCTGGTGATCAGGAGGATGAAGCCAAATTGGCCAGGTTGGAGGAGGAGTTGTTGCAGGAGGCTGGTCCATCATATGCCGACACCCTCACCCGTGATGACTTATTTTTTTGTTATTTCTAGTGGATATTGTAGTTCTTGCTTTATAGTATATTTGGGTTCTATGTGTACAAAACTAATCATTCATAAATGAGAAATTCATGCTTTGTTTCTCCTGATTTTTTCTTTCCTTTACCCCCATCTATACTTTTTGCATTTGTTTAGTAAGTCTTGATCTAATTTTCTGTGAGCACTTGGTCAATTTAGGTTGCCCCATATACTGCAGGGTACTTTCATTCATCTGAGCAGGCTATGTACCTATACACATTATTCTTTTGAGCATAACCCCTTATGAATGCGGGGTTTTTGCATGTTATCTGGGTAAGTTACTGCTCTTTTTTGAGCTGCCCCCTCTGTCTGTGGGGGTTCTCCTACACATTAGTATTTGCATTTATAAGGAATAGCTTGGAGGGGGGGTTGCCCATCCTCTTTCTTTTAAGTTATATTTCAAAAGAATTTTCTTTTTTTTTAATTAACTAGCCCCTAGTATATGGGGTCCTTGCTCTACATTTTCTTTAAGAGATTTCACGATCTCAAAATATTAGAGTGGGGAGATTTTACTCCCTTCACATTTCTATTGATTTAATCAAGTAAGACGTTTCTTTGAGAACAGAGGTTAAAAACTTATTCTCTAATAAAAAATATTATTTGGAGGTTGCCATCCTTCTTGCCAAGTGGCTAGAGATAAAACAGTCTATTATGTCTCAGGAAATTTGCTCAGTATACTTTCTTTTGGGATGGGTTTACCCCCCAAGTGAAGTGAGCAAAATTTCTCCTTTTTTTTCATATACCCTAGGCCCGGCAATATGGGCTCTTGAGGATGAAACCGTCCATAACTCACCCAAAATAATGTGTTTGGGACCCATTAATTGTGTTTGTGGGTCAAAATGGTTTGAGGGATCTAATAAGACGGTTTATTGGCGGGTCATTAGCGGGTCAAAATGGTTTTAGAACCTCTCAAAAATAAAACTCAAATTACTAAAGAGTTTAAAGATTTTTTTTTATTTAAGTACCTACTTGTATATTTTTTTTCAAAATTATTATACCATATTTATCCGTATATGGTATAATATTTATTTTTTCAAAAAAAAAAAAAGGGCCAACCCGACCCGATCCGGTTTTGATCCAAGCCGTCCCGAATTGACCCGACCAAACCCGCCCAAATTATTCTGTCTGACCCGCTTTTGACCCGCCCAAATTTATCCATATCCATTTTTGACCCGTCCATAACCGCCCATAACCGTCCATTTGCCACTACTAATATACCCTCTTCCTACCTAATAGAGATTATTTCTGAAAAAAAATATTTTATTGAGTCTACTTCATATAGTAAGTAAATGATCAAGACAAATACCAACAATGATCAAAAGTGTGGCTATTTCATTTTTTTACTATTGTGTACTATTTATTTTATGGCATTGCTCTGTCATTCTTCACAAAAAAGGAACTTTTCTAGTATGAGAGCATATCGCTCAGATTCTACTACAGAAATGAAAACTTGAACAAAACGAGGCATCGTACCTCTTTAGCCATTTGAACTTAATGGATTGGAGGTAGTCGCTCTATGGCTTCGAAATCTAGCAGTATCCTGACTTACCAACTCCTCTCACCATAAAGGGACCTTCCCAGTTGGGTTTGAACTTCTGACATGTTGCGAAGGTGATGAGTGATGATACGAGAAATCGTCCACAAGTCGTTCTCATATCAGCAAGTCAAGAGCAAAGTATGTAATGAACAAGTAAAGCAAGTAAATAGAGAGAAGACAAGATATAGAGTGGTTCAGCCTTTAAAATAGGCCTACATCCACTGTGTTGCTCCGTTCTCATTATATGCGTTGCATTGTACAATATAATCATGCCTAAAGTGGCATACAAATATGAGAATAAAGGAGAATACATGGCAGTACTGAGGATTCCGGAGTGCCGGATAGGTGGCTGCAATGTAGATGTGTGGCCTCCAAGTTGTGTGTTGAGGGGATGTAAAGAGGACCTGTGTTGTGGACCCTGCCTCGGGCGTGTGTGGAATCCCTCCCTTATTTTGAGGTGTGGTCCTCTATTTATAGGAGATATGCTCACGTGTCTTGTGTGGTAACAGATGTAATTGTGAGGGATGCGGCCTACCATGGGTGTCGCACAGATATGTTAAGGTTGTCGCGGCCTTCCAATAAGGGATGCGGCCTTCGAGTAAGGGATGCGAACTTTAGGTAAGGGGTGCGGCCTTCAAACAGGGATGCAGCCTTGTAGTAGGGATGCAGCCTTCCAATAAGGGATGCGGCCTTCAAATAGGGATGCAGCCTTCCAGTACTTTATCAGTCAATAGGCGCGACAGGGGACTATATCTGTCATATCAATAAGCCCCCAAGTCGTAGTGCCAAGAGGTTGCAATTTTGGGGCTGCGGCTGAATTATGTGACTGCCACGAAAACCGTGAGAAGTCTCATCTTCCCGTGACCTCTTACATAAATGGGATACAGTAGTGTTGTGGCCCGTTTGATACCAAGCATCGACCAAGGATTGAAGAAGGTGCCACGACCTGTTTGAGCCTAGGCGCGGTCTTACTGAAGAATATGCCGCGGCCTATTTGAGCTAGGCGGCAGCCAAGTATCAAAAGGTGTCACGGCCTGTTCGAGTTCAGGCAGCGACCAAGTACTTAAGAAAGTGCCGCGGCCTATTTGAGTCCAGGCGGCCACCAAGTACTAATGAAGGTGCCGTAGCCTATTTTATACCAGGCGACGACAGAAGGTGCCGCGGCCTGATTGATACCAGGCGGCAACCAAGTACTTTAGAAAGTGCCGCGGCCTGTTTGAGCCCAGGCGGCGACCAAGTACTTAAGAAAGTGCCGCGGCCTGTTTGAGCCCAGGCGGCGACCAAGTACTTAAGAAAGTGCCGCGGTCTATTTGAGCCCAGGCGGCAACCAAGTAATTAAGAAAGTGTCGCGGCCTGTTTGAGCCCAGGCGGCGACCAAATACTTAAGAAAGTGTTGCGGCCTGTTTGAGCCCAGGCGACGACCAAGTACTTATGAAAGTGCCGCGGCCTATTTGAGTCCAGGCGGCCACCAAGTACTAATGAAGGTGCCGTAGCCTATTTTATACCAGGCGACGGCCAAGTAATTAAGAAAATGCCGCGGCCTGTTTGAGTCCAGGCGGCGACGAAGTACTTAAGAAAGTGCCGCGGCCTGTTTGAGCCCAGGCGACGACCAAGTACTTAAGAAAGTGCCGCGGCCTGTTTGAGCCCAGGCGGCGACCAAGTACTTAAGAAAGTGCCGCGGCCTATTTGAGTCCAGGCGGCCACCAAGTACTAATGAAGGTGTCGTAGCCTATTTTATACCAGGCGACGACAGAAGGTGCCGCGGCCTGATTGATACCAGGCGGCAACCAAGTACTTTAGAAAGTGCCGCGGCCTGTTTGAGCCCAGGCGACGACCAAGTACTTAAGAAAGTGCCGCGGCCTGTTTGAGCCCAGGCGGCGACCAAGTACTTAAGAAAGTGCCGCGGCCTATTTGAGTCCAGGCGGCCACCAAGTACTAATGAAGGTGTCGTAGCCTATTTTATACCAGGCGACGACAGAAGGTGCCGCGGCCTGATTGATACCAGGCGGCAACCAAGTACTTTAGAAAGTGCCGCGGCCTGTTTGAGCCCAGGCGGCGACCAAGTAATTAAGAAAGTGCCGCGGCCTGTTTGAGCCCAGGCGGCGACCAAGTACTTAAGAAAGTGCCGCGGCCTGTTTGAGCCCAGGCGGCGACCAAGTACTTAAGAAAGTGCCGCGGCCTGTTTGAGCCCAGGCGGCGACCAAGTACTTAAGAAAGTGCCGCGGCCTATTTGAGTCCAGGCGGCCACCAAGTACTAATGAAGGTGCCATAGCCTATTTTATACCAGGCGACGGCCAAGTAATTAAGAAAATGCCGCGGCCTGTTTGAGTCCAGGCGGCGACGAAGTACTTAAGAAAGTGTCGCGGCCTGTTTGAGCCCAGGCGACGACCAAGTACTTAAGAAAGTGCCGCGGCCTGTTTGAGCCCAGGCGGCGACCAAGTACTTAAGAAAGTGCCGCGGCCTATTTGAGTCCAGGCGGCCACCAAGTACTAATGAAGGTGTCGTAGCCTATTTTATACCAGGCGACGACAGAAGGTGCCGCGGCCTGATTGATACCAGGCGGCAACCAAGTACTTTAGAAAGTGCCGCGGCCTGTTTGAGCCCAGGCGACGACCAAGTACTTAAGAAAGTGCCGCGGCCTGTTTGAGCCCAGGCGGCGACCAAGTACTTAAGAAAGTGCCGCGGCCTATTTGAGTCCAGGCGGCCACCAAGTACTAATGAAGGTGTCGTAGCCTATTTTATACCAGGCGACGACAGAAGGTGCCGCGGCCTGATTGATACCAGGCGGCAACCAAGTACTTTAGAAAGTGCCGCGGCCTGTTTGAGCCCAGGCGGCGACCAAGTAATTAAGAAAGTGCCGCGGCCTGTTTGAGCCCAGGCGGCGACCAAGTACTTAAGAAAGTGCCGCGGCCTGTTTGAGCCCAGGCGGCGACCAAGTACTTAAGAAAGTGCCGCGGCCTGTTTGAGCCCAGGCGGCGACCAAGTACTTAAGAAAGTGCCGCGGCCTATTTGAGTCCAGGCGGCCACCAAGTACTAATGAAGGTGTCGTAGCCTATTTTATACCAGGCGACGACAGAAGGTGCCGCGGCCTGATTGATACCAGGCGGCAACCAAGTACTTTAGAAAGTGCCGCGGCCTGTTTGAGCCCAGGCGACGACCAAGTACTTAAGAAAGTGCCGCGGCCTGTTTGAGCCCAGGCGGCGACCAAGTACTTAAGAAAGTGCCGCGGCCTATTTGAGTCCAGGCGGCCACCAAGTACTAATGAAGGTGTCGTAGCCTATTTTATACCAGGCGACGACAGAAGGTGCCGCGGCCTGATTGATACCAGGCGGCAACCAAGTACTTTAGAAAGTGCCGCGGCCTGTTTGAGCCCAGGCGGCGACCAAGTAATTAAGAAAGTGCCGCGGCCTGTTTGAGCCCAGGCGGCGACCAAGTACTTAAGAAAGTGCCGCGGCCTGTTTGAGCCCAGGCGGCGACCAAGTACTTAAGAAAGTGCCGCGGCCTGTTTGAGCCCAGGCGGCGACCAAGTACTAATGAAGGTGCCGTAGCCTATTTTATACCAGGCAACGACCAAGTACTGAAGAAGGTTTCGTGGCCTGTTTGATACCAGGCGGAAAACAAGTACTTTAGAAAGTGTCGCGGCCTGTTTGAGCCCAGGCGACGACCAAGTACTAATGAAAGTGCCGCGACCTGTTTGAATCCAGGCGACGACCAAGTACTTAAGAAAGTGCCGCGGCCTGTTTGTACCCAGGCGGCGACCAAGTACTTAAGAAATTGTCGTGGCCTGTTTGAATCCAGGCGGCGACCAAGTACTAAAGAAAGTGCCGCAGCCTCTTTGAGCCCAGGCGGCCACCAAGTACTAATGAAGGTGCCGTGGCCTTTTTGAGCCCAGGCGGCGGCTAAGTACTAATGAAGGTGCCGCGCCTTTCAGGCCCTTATCAGCAAATTGATGATAGCATGCTGGGCTGATGCCAACTTGTAGCTTTATTATTCTGCGACACTATGATATTTATGGCTATAGCTTAAATGCTTTCCCGGTCGCTTCTTATTTTGAATGTATTAAACGTGGGGGCATGACTACTTCTTATCTTGCCTTGTCATTTAGGGCTGCGGCTGAATTCTTCTGCTTAAAACCTTTTGATTGGCATAATCGTTGGGCTGCATCCACTTAATTTTCTTGCTGAATTTTTGTCGTGCACTGTGGATATATGGCCTTTGATCACTGAACTCAGATGACGCCGTGGCCTTTTGGCATAGGGATGTAGCCTTAATCAATACCAGGAGCATTTTTCTTAGCTTCTTTGTTATGTAAATATGCCATGGCCAGTTACCCTGCAGTCATTTTTCATGCCATTTTGAATGCTTGTTTAGGGCTACAGCCATCTTTTGTATGAATGCCCTGCATTTGAATCATGTACTGTTATCGCGGCCATATTTTTCTTTAGCCTTGAGTTTTATTATCGCGGCTAGATCTGACTTTCATGTGTAGATTTAATCTGTAGAGATAGGATTATCCGCGGACTATTAAGTCCTTGGCCCTTTCTGACGGCTATTATCAGGCCTCCTCAGGCTAGGTATTATGAAGCTTCCCCAAGCTATAGTGGAACATATATAAAGCCTTCCCAGGCTGGGCATTATGGGGTTTCCCCAAGCCAATCGACGCATTTCGAAAGCTGATAACGAGCATTGTAAGCCCCCGTGGCTAATTGAAGCATTTCGAAAGCTAGGTACGGGATTTATAAGCCCCCGTGGCTAATTGTAGCATCCCGAGAGCTGAGAACGGGCATTGTAAGCCCCCGTGGCTAATAAAAGCTCCTTGAATCCTCGGATGCTTTCGTGATTATGATCATCATATGATAAGATATAGTTGCACATCGTGAGGGGAACTTTTGAGCTAATTAAGACCACAATCCCTCCATAGGTGCATCCCAAAATAATAATAATCTTCCAAGATAATGTGTTATTCTTCCCTTGGAATCTGTTTAAGACAAAAGGTCTTTTTGTGAGATGACAAATTATGAAAACAAGAGAGAAATGAGATATGGCAAAATTTGTTAATTCATATATTTATATATGTATGCTCCAGCTAATGACTTTGTTAATAAAACATAAAGTCTTGAAGATTAGGGCTATAATGAGCTTCATAAAACATAAACATAAATAGTATAAACAGGAAAAACTAAGGATGAGATGCGGCATGCGGCCTCTGTCAGGTTTGGCTGCATCCTTTATCTATTCTCCAGGAATCGCTGCAGCATCCCTTGCCTAACCAGCCCCTCAATTTCATCCTTCAGTGCAAAACAATGTTCGGTATCGTGACCGTGATCCTTGTGGAATTTACACCACTTGTCCTGGTTCCTCTTATGAGGTGGAGTCTTCAGCATCTTTGGCCACTTGAGTAATTTTTCCTCGATGCTTCCAAGGATATCCTCCAGGCTAGAGTTCAGTGGTGTGTAGTTCTTACATAGCTCATTTTCCTCATATTTCCTTATCCTCTTTAGGGCCCTGGATGCGGCCTTGCCTTCCGCGGCCACCGCTTTTAGTTGGGATATTTCTCCGATTTCTGATGTTGTGGCCTTTGGCATAGAGGTAAAGGCTGCAGACTCTAGCATGAGGACCCTTTGTGCTAGGAAATTGATTTGGCCCTGTAGTGAGGCCTGGTGGTCATAGAGATGGTTGATGTGGTCATATAGTTGAGCAACCTCATTCTTCATTTCTGCATTTTGGCTAGAGTTCCCTTCCATTTATGCTTTGTTAGTCTTCACAAATATATATAATCTGAGACAAAACTAACAGAAGTGAGTAATCTCAGAAATATTGGAGTAATCAAGTAGGAAATGGGAATACAACGTTTTCACTGCCACATGGTATTCCTGCCGAGGCCGCGGCCAGTAAGGCACATAGGTGAAGTGCCGCGGCCTTGTATGATATGCACCAAGGTTGAGCTAGAGACTACCTAAGTCCATTCCTTGATGTTTTGAAGCTGCTATAAACCAACTGCACTATAGGGGCTGCGGCAAGAGGGCAGTTAAACTACCAGGTCGCATCCCTTATTGGGCAGGAAGGGGCAATTACCGAAATTGGTTTAAAATTGGGATGCAGTGTTTGAACTGCTGCATGATATTCTGACGAGGCCGCGGCCAGTAAGGCACACAAGTGCACTGCCGCAGCCTTTGAATGATATCACCAAGGCTGAGCTGAAAATCACCCGAGTGTTCCTTGATGTTTTGAAGCTTCTGTAACATACCTGACCCAGTAGAGGCCGCGGCATGTAAGGTAGTTGAACTACCACGCCGCATCCCTACCTAGACAGCGAGGGAAAATCCTAAAATTGAAACCCCAAAACTGAGTTTTTCTCCCGAAACCCGTGGATAGCATACCTACTAGGGTCTATCCATGAGAGAATAACCTCTCGGTGCACACAATGGCACAATTCTAATGATAAACCCTAGATCATAGGCAAAGAACAAAAAGGGAGTAAATATAACTCTTCCCTAATCACCCACATTTACGGGGCTAAAGCCCATCAAGCCTTCTAGCTTTATCTAGGTGGGGTGATATCACAGGGGTATGTAAAATAGATCTAAGGTCATAAAATGGAGACCCGAGAACAGATCTGAAGGTATGAAATACCCACTTAAGGGTGTAAGTATCAAATAGAGCTTAGTAACCAAAATTTACTCATGGGATGATGATCCATAGGATCCCCATGAATAGAATAAGGTGTTTAAGAACTCGAAATATAGAGAAACAAGATTGAAGTATCTCGATTCCCACAGACGGCGCCAAATTGATGATACGAGAAATCGTCCACAAGTCGTTCTCATATCAGCAAGTCAAGAGCAAAGTATGTAATGAACAAGTAAAGCAAGTAAATAGAGAGAAGACAAGATATAGAGTGGTTCAGCCTTTAAAATAGGCCTACATCCACTGTGTTGCTCCGTTCTCATTATATGCGTTGCATTGTACAATATAATCATGCCTAAAGTGGCATACAAATATGAGAATAAAGGAGAATACATGGCAGTACTGAGGATTCCGGAGTGCCGGATAGGTGGCTGCAATGTAGATGTGTGGCCTCCAAGTTGTGTGTTGAGGGGATGTAAAGAGGACCTGTGTTGTGGACCCTGCCTCGGGCGTGTGTGGAATCCCTCCCTTATTTTGAGGTGTGGTCCTCTATTTATAGGAGATATGCTCACGTGTCTTGTGTGGTAACAGATGTAATTGTGAGGGATGCGGCCTACCATGGGTGTCGCACAGATATGTTAAGGTTGTCGCGGCCTTCCAATAAGGGATGCGGCCTTCGAGTAAGGGATGCGAACTTTAGGTAAGGGGTGCGGCCTTCAAACAGGGATGCAGCCTTGTAGTAGGGATGCAGCCTTCCAATAAGGGATGCGGCCTTCAAATAGGGATGCAGCCTTCCAGTACTTTATCAGTCAATAGGCGCGACAGGGGACTATATCTGTCATATCAATGAGTAAATGAATTGAGGATTAAGTCTCCCACTTGAAACTCTCTAGGCATGACTAGAGTTTCAGAATCTCTTGATATGTGATGGGTGTTGACTTTGAAGTTCTCCCTCTCTTTATCTCTGTGTCCATCTAACACCTCGAGCTGCACGTGTTATGGGTCAGGGATGAGTCCATTGCTTAGAGCAACCCTAGATGCTGGTACTGCCAATTCCACCGATAGGACAACTTCACTTCCATACACCAGTGAGAAGGGAGTAAACCCAATTGGTTTTATCTTCGAAGTACGGTAGGCACATAACACCATGGGTAGATTCTCATCCCATGCCCCTAGCATGTTTTCGAACATCCTTTTCAGAATATTGATCAAGGTCTCATTAGGGGCCTTTGCCTATCCATTTCCCTTTGGATAGGAGATGGTTGAGCAGTTATGTATGATTTTATATTTGTCGGTGAGGAGGGACATCTCTTTGCCTACAAACTATTTCCTATTGTCTTTGAGAATCACCTTTGGTGTACCGAATATTCATATGATGTATTCCTTGATAAATTGGGTTACCACTTGGGCCGTCACCCTTCTTAGGGGAATGTCCTATGCCCACTTGGTATATAACTCTGTAGCTACGATGATGAACGCTTTTCCATGAGAGGTTGGGACGATCTTTCACATTAGATCAAATGCCCATGTGTGGAAGGGATAGGGAGCTGCTAGGATTTTCAAGCTTACAGAAGGGGTATGCACCAGGTTTCCATGTACTTGGAAAGCTCTGCAGTTCTTTACATAGATGATGGAATCAGCTTCCATGGTGGGCCAATAATACACCAGCGTCATCAGTTGATCATATAGCTTGGTATCGCCCATGTGGGAGGGCGAGGGGGCTTCCTTCAGTACTTACTCCATGTCTTCTTTAGATATGCACTTCAGTGCCTTCTCATTATAGCCATTTTTGTATAGCCCTCCTTCAACCAAGTAAAAATGGGACACCTCTTCCTGATATAGATTTCATCCTCTCTCTCTCTCTATGGGAAGCTCATCGTCTTTCAGATGTGCTATATACGGTTACCTCCAATATTCAAAGGCTTCTAAAAAATTGGCTTATGTTTGGCTGGTGGAAGTGAGTTTGGAACCTTAAACAACCTTATTGTAGGCGAGCAGCCTCTGTGCTCATGGTGGGCCAATAGTAGCCCCCTTGTTGCAGTCAACGGTAAAGTACGATGCCAATGTACCCATAATGTTTTTCATGCATCTATGCTAACCTATCTTTATCTTCTTGCTCTCCAACACACCTTCCTAGTAATCCTCCAGGACTCTTAAAGTAAAGTGTTCGGTACAACAGGTGGTAGTTAGCAAGGTCCAATATCTTTATCACCCCCTCTCTTATCTCCAACTGCTTTATCACTAGGTGCCTCCAATCCTCAGGATCATTTCCCGTGAATATAGACTTCACCGTATTAGGTACTATTCTCTGGCACACCATGATCATCGCTTCTGCCTCATCCATATCTAACTTTTGTGCTAGCATAACCAGTGCGTCGGGGTGCCTATTCATTGTTCTTGCATGTCTATCGACAGTCACTTCGAGGAATTATACCAGCAGCCTTTGGATGATGTATCTATAGGATGCCAAGTTAGCATGATTGAGATCAAACTCCCTATTAACCTATTTTACTACCAGGTTAGATTCCCCTCGGATGCATATACCTTGACACCTCTCCGGAGTGCTTCTAGCATGCCCAAAATGAGAGCTTCATACTCAGCCTCATTGTTCGAGCATTTGAAGTCCAACTTGAAAGAGAGGGTGATCTTTTCCTTATTGTTCAAGATTATGATGCCCACACCTCCTATGCCTTGGGCGCTAGAGACATCGAACTCCATTTCCCACTTTTCCATTTCTTCCACCATGCATGCTCGGAAGCTCTCCCCAGGTATTTCTTCACTAGGGGGCTCAAAGTTTTTTCTTGGGAAATGGGCTAATAGATCTTCCACTGCTTGACTTTTGACGGCTCTGGGCATTATGCACTTTAAATCATACTCTGACAATATCAAAAACCATCTCGCTACGCGTCGTACAATTACTGTTCTAGCTAGTAGGTACTTGATAGGGTCACACTTGGTGACTATGTGAATCGTGAATGCTAGCAGACAATGTCTCAATTTATGAGCCACAAAAACCAAGGCAAGACAATGCCTCTCAATGCTGGTGTATCTAGATTTTGTTCCTGAGATTACTCTTGACAAGTAGTACATTGTCTTTTCTACTCCTTCCTTATCTTGGGTTAAGAGTTCCCCTATGGATCTCTCCGTTGAGGTGAGGTAGAGCAGCAGCAATGCTCCATCTTCTGGTGGGATCATCATGGACGGAGAGGATAAAATTTCTTTAACCTTCTCAAATGCCTTCTTTTTCTCTTCCCCCAAGTCCACTTACCTTTTTCCTTCAATAAGGGTGTAAATGGGTAAGTCACTTCTTCCAGCACGGGTATAAACCTCCTTAGGTAGGATACCTTTCCCCGAAAGCTCTTAAGCTCCCTCTGACTCCTGGGGTGTGGCATTATCACAATGGCTTCCTCTTTTATGCGTCTAATTGCACCCCATCCCTAATAATAAAAAACCCTAGAAACTTTCCTTCGGTAGACCTGAAGTCACACTTGGAGGGGTTCATCCGCATCTTATACCTGCGGCACCTCATGAACACTCTCCTAAGGTCCTGTAAGTGTTTGATTTCCTTCTTAGATTTCACCACCAGGACATCCACATACAAGTCTAGTATATCAAGAAAAATATCATGGAAAAATTCCATCATAGTCCGTTGGTATATGGCCCTGGAATTCTTCAGTTCGAAAGGCATGACTGTGTAGTCGAAGTTCCCTAATGGCGTGCAAAAGGCAGTTTTCTCCACTTCTATCGGGTCCATTTTGATCTGGTTGTAGCCGACGTACCCATCCATTGAATTATACATCTCATGTCTTGCAATATCATCGACTAAGCTATCTATTTTTGGCAGAGGAAACCCATCTTTAGGACATGGCCGATTTAAATCGCGAAAATCCAAACAAATTCCAATTTGGCTTTTGTCCTTCTTTGATACCGACATTATACTGGAGAGCCACATAGGATGCTGAATGGGCTTGATGAACCCTGATGCCAGCAACTTCTCTACCTCTGCCTTTATCTTCAGGTCTAGGTCAACTTTGTATGTGTGTGTGGCTTGCCTTACTGGAAGGGGTGGAGGATGTTCAATCTATGAGAGCTCACTTTTGGGTCTATTCCTAGCATATCGGTGTACTTCCAGGCAAACACATCACTGAACTCTTTGAGTAACTCAATGAGCTCTTCCATATGTTTTGGTTCAAGAATTTTGTAGATTAGAATGGGTCTGCTCTCAACCCCATCTAGCCCCAAATTGATCTTATCTAACTCTTGTAGCTTCTCTCGGGGTCCATCATGCATGCATTCTGGAGCTTCTTCAGGTTCCTCGACATGCTCAATGATATGGGATTCATCAACAACAAAACATTTAGGTGCCGAGTCGGTGTTCTCATCCCAGAACACCACCCATGAAGACCGTTATATGCGATAAATGACTTTCCCATTAGGCAAGACCACCTTTTTGCAATTTTGAGGAGCCTTAACGACCTCCTCCACTTTCCTCTTGCCTTTTGCTATGTGGGGAATTACCCTACCCCCCAAGCGATCATGAACAGACTTCTTTGGATGGATACTTCCTCCAACCACTTGCTTTCCTTCTAAATTCCTTGCAAAGACCTTTCTTTCCTTATCTAATTCTGTGTAGAAAGAACCATCTACCAGATGGGCCTCCTCAATGGAGAAGGGATTTTGCTTCGTTTTGATGACTATCGTTGTACCTCTGATGTTGGCCTTTGCACACTAATGGTAGGTGGAGGGTACTATGCCATAGGTGTGCATCTGTACCCTCCTAATGAGTAGTTGGTAGCTGATATTAGCATTGATAACATGTAACTTGATGTGGGAAGTGAAATTTCCCAACTTAATTCCCACATTTACATATCCGAGGGATTGCAATTCGGCACTGTCAAATTCAAAAATCACTAGTGGCACTGGCACTATCTTTTCTTAATCAATTCATGTCTCATACAATGTACTAATGGTCATAATGTTAATATATTCTCCTCCATCCATTAAAGCTATGGGGAATAAGACTCCATTGATCAAAGTTGTAACATATAATGGGCAATTATGGAAGTAAGGCACTTGCCTATCTGCCTCTGAAAACACCACCTCAGAAGTATACCTCTTGATCAACCTCCCAATTGGCCCCTGCCAATTTAGTGAGGGGTCATCGCGTTGCTGCACAACTTCTAGGACTTTCTATGTAATGGCCATTCTCATGTCATATTTCACCCTTATCTGGTCGAAGAACCACTTGAACTTAGGGCTCCTCGCTATGGCCTCACATTTAAAATCTAGGCCTAACTCATACATCTGGGCATTGCAAACATACTCTTCTTTGGATGTCCCCCTTCATCCAAAGCGAGGATGACATCCACTTCGCCCTCTCGGTGGTTCACCTGATCAATTTCCTTATTTCCATCCGCTTCTAGGATCAAAGTGAAGAACCACTACTCTTTCTTTCTTTCTAGCTCAATTCTATGCTTACTGCTCAGTGATAACCTTTCCAACCCTTCACATATTTGATCACCACTCTCCTACTCCATCAGATCATGGGTTGCTTCTTCATCATACGCCAATACCATATTGGCATTACCAAAGTGATGTGCTGGAAGTGGGTTTGCATTAACATCCACAGGAGGAATATGTAAGGTACCATTGTCCACCTCCTCGCCAATGATCCTTCTCAAGTAGTAATAGTATTTGGTGGAGTTTTTCACTCATTGGTGTAGCTCGCTATATTTTGGGTTGGCTTTCTCAGCTACAGTTGGAGTTTCCCTATTCAAATGAGGAGGACCTACTACCCCTTCTCGTACCATAGTACAATAATAATCCATAGCTTTCGCTATGCTGCAAGGTAGTGGCGGTGAGGCATCTTCCCCAAACTTCCTCTTATCACCGGGGTTATTATTCTTGGATCAGGAGCCTCCCTTCTTTCCTTTGGGATTTCCATCCACATAGTTAACTGATTGCCTCCTCGAAACTTGAAACCTACCAGAAGTCAGTAGCACCCGCATCCTCCAACTTGAGGCCCTTAGCGTGATAATCATAGTTGTGTTGTTGGCATCCCTAGTGAACTCTCTAAAAGTTCCATCTCTGGTTTTATTGATCAAATGCAACTTGTACTCCTCTAAGAGTCCCTCAACACATATTTGCAGCAACCTTGCCTCCGCTACATACTCATGGACATCCAATGCCCTTTCGTGAAAGAATTTGATATATTTCATTAACTCCTCACCATGCTTCTGGACAACATATGATAGGTGTCTCAATGTGAATTCATCCTCTGGTACGAAGAACTTCTGGAGGAACTACCTATGCATCTCTTGCCAAGTAGGGATGTTGGTGGGTGCCGAACAGGAGTACCATGAGTACGACTTCCCTGTGAGGGTCTTGGATAACTCCCTAAACCTCATATTCTTATCATTTGCATGTTACAAGTTTAAGGAGTGGGTCACATAAAATGGTATTGTCATTTGAAAAAGGATAATGGTGGCTCTGGCAGCACATCAGCGAGATGAAGTGGATAAAGATTTTGAAAAGTCTTTCACGCTTTCGGTAAATATCTTTCTCAAAGTGAATGGGTATGTGATTCGGGATCTTTGAATCACGTTTTCCCCAAGATATAGTATTTTGAGACTTTCCAAGATAATAAGACTTTTTTTTTGGCTTTGCCTAAAAGGAAGAAATGCCTCACTGAGGGGGTGGGAACTGTTAAAATAAAAATCTTTTATGGGGTAGAGAACATTGTAGGGTGGAATAATATATGCTCTCAAGTTGTGAGGAAAATTTATATCCATTAGCCAATTTGATTCTAAAGGTTATCGGGTGTTTGTAGTTGGTGGAGTCTTGAGACTCACATGTGGCTATTTGGTCCTGACAAATGGAGAAGATAGAGGAGGTTTGTAACATCTGAAACTAAATTAAAAAGTAATGAGGAAGATGCGTCCAAAATTTATTGAGCGTTCAAGGCATATGTTATTTATGACTTAACCATAGGTAGCGGTTGCAAGGGAAATTTAACGGCAGAAGACGATGATGAGAGTGAAAGTCTTAACAGAGGAGGGGATTTCTCAAGGTCCCCTTTTAGGGTCAACGGATGATTTTAACTGGGTTAGTTCTACATATGTATTGGCTTTTGATGTTTGAGAATATTTTCATCATTTTTAGGATTTTATGGCATTTTTGTCATTTTCTTTTATTTTCTTTATTTGGTTGTATTTTTCTTTTTTAGTATTTAGAGGTAGGAAGGACAAGTTTCATTAAGGGGAATAATTATAATTAGATTATTAGTAACCTAGAGCCTAAGATACTTCCCACCTATAAATACCCATTTGTAGCCTCATTTGAGGTATTATATATTTTTGGAGTTTAGTGATTGTGGGTTGAAGCATGAGATATCTTCCTCTTATTTTCCATTTGGCGTCATTTATGTCATTGGGTATCAGAGCCTCATTAGTTCTACCCGTTGTGGTTATTGTTGTAAAAAAAACTTGTAAATAATGTAAAAATGGATTTTAAGAGGACATATGCTCCCGTGGAAAGTTGTAATGATTGAATTTCGAGGATCTTAGATCACCTCTTAACGCGAATGGAGGATCTTAAGACTCACCTCTCTTCTACCACCCCCACCAAAACCCTAACCACAACCCTAACTTAAGAAATCGTAACCCTAGCCCTCAAAACTCCTCTACCTACACTTTCGCAACCCATTTCAAGCCCCTTCCCCAAAAAAATGAAATGGCCAAACCACCACACCGACGGTTGCGGCAGGCGACCGCCATGGCCAGCCCCTACAGGCCATCCCCGCCTACATCATACCACCATTTTCTGGCCCTATTAAGAGAAAACAACCCCTATGTCAAAGCCAAATAAAGTCTCAATGGGCCAGACCACATTCTGCCAACCTTCTTGGCTCCATTTCGATGCCAACCCACCATATTAAACCACTAGGAGGCATTGGACCCTTGTCTTCAATCCAGATAAGGCCCCGAAAACCCCACATACCCCTCTCTATGGGTCAGACCATGCCTCAGGTAGTCGGTAGTCCTTCCCTAGGAGACCCCAAGGGTTCTGCCCTAGTGGTAGTCGGCGCCCTCCAGAGACAGGCCCTAGTACCAGGCTGCACTTTTCTCCAGTCGGCCGAGCCTAGAATAACTCCCCACCCCCCGATCCAACCAAGCACCCACTTCTAATGACCACCAACCACCCATATCAAGACGGAAACCATGAAACCCTAGGGTTTCAATCCATTTTGACCCAAACCCCTCCCATGCTTGCATATCTACCCTCTTCCCTAGGTGGAACCCTCCAACAAATTCAAGAACTAGGGTTGGCACCAAGAAATTTGTTTTTGACTCGGGTGGAAGCTATTTTTGATGATTCACACGTGACACAAGAGGAAGATGATGAAGATTGACATAAGAATTGAAGGATATTCCTCAAATTGTAAGAAAAAACTTTTGGCCCCACAAGTTTTTTCTCTCTTCCGCACATTTTTTGCGTTTTTCAAGTGTGATTCTCCAATTTTGAAGTGACATTTTGGGTCATCCTATATATTTGATGTAGGCCCCAATTTAAAACCTTGCTTATGCGGAATTTATTTTAAGGATGACAAAAAACAAATTTCCCTTTTTTTAAAATAATTTTTCATTTTTTATAAACCACGCCAAGTTCTGACACAAGTTAACCTAACCAAATTTTATCTTGTTTAACCCTAAGCATGCATCTAGTGATTAAGGAAAGTAAAGTAAGGTAAAGTAATACTCACAACGCCGATGTACGAGGAAACCCAAACGGGAAAAAACCTCGAACGGCCCAGGCCAGACAATCACTATGAAAATGGTTTTACAAAAATAGACGATAGTCTTACTCAACGACTCGATCCATCCATAAGACTTGACGATCCTATGATCTTCAACCACTCTTCAATGTTCCCACGCAGAAAGTAACCTTCTTCTATGATGCCCATCCACAAAAAATGCATCCACATATGCCTCAATGTCCACCTATATAGCATGTAACGTCTACGATGTTGAACACGGCTCTTCCTTTTCTTCAATGCAAAACCAACAATTGATCTTCAATAGAAACCTTCTACTTGGTGAAAACAAGATCAAAAATCATATATCAATGATACTAGGATCTTTGGAAACACTAAGGATGTGTTTTGATTTGTAAAACCTTAGAAAACTGTTTCAAAAAAATGTATTGTTTGTAAACTGAAATTCGTTCTGCACGCGCTTCGAACCAAGGACTAAAACATTCCTTAAATGAGGGAGTTCAGGTGGTTGCTCATTCAAATGATATTTCCTGTCATCCGAATGAGATAGCATATCGTTTGAATGACAGTGCATCCCGCTTGAACTACCGACAAAGTCATTTGATTGACACGCATAATTAGAGTCCAAAACTAAACAAACTCTATTTCGTCCTTATCAATTTTAAACGAAGTGTAAATGTAACAAACACTTCAAAAAAACCTTTTTAAAAATATTTTTGTTTCTAAACTAACATCCTTAATTTTATAAAATTAATTCCGAGTCCCATTAATAATATGCATTCATACCTGAGTGATCTCGGAATGCAAATTAATTTTAAAGACGAATAAACTCGCACCAATTAAACTTCAGCACATTAATTTCTTAAAGCTTTTTCGCAACGTCTTCAATTAAACTTCGACACATCATAGTTTGTGTGGGATCGTGATAATAAAAATATACCTATGATTAAAACATGTTTTGTTCCGGGAATAAGTCAAA
Source organism: Sambucus nigra (assembly GCA_949130495.1). Classification (NCBI taxonomy): domain Eukaryota; kingdom Viridiplantae; phylum Streptophyta; class Magnoliopsida; order Dipsacales; family Adoxaceae; genus Sambucus; species Sambucus nigra. The sequence continues at coordinate 434,065,966 of OX422220.1, read as the reverse complement.
ACTATACATGGACTCAATTGGAAATTTTGTCCTTACAAGTCTTCCCCTTTGACTATTCTGGGACAAACCAATAGTGAAATGCCTAAGCTGGGCCGTCAAGCTGTATGACGCCTAAATCCCATCCCATGAAACGCAAAAGTAAAAATACATCATGAGTACAGGATAAGACTTATAAAAGATGGTCCGACAAACATGAACTCTCTCTGAATGTCTGAATGTTTGAATGTGATGTAGACTTAAAATCTCGAATCTCTTTAAGCATACCTACACACATGAAACAGACAAATACCTAGTGAAGTATGGAGGCACAAATGATATAAAACCATATTAAAAGTCAAAGCCGAATCATTTATCATGTGAGTAAAACATGATACCAATATGTGACAATTATGAAAAACATCTAAATCCGGATATCAAGTTCAAACACAACAAACTCACAAAACTCCCCATACATCAAAGACATCTCTCCCCCTTTTTGTCTCGAATAAACAATCCGTTGAAAAGATAAACAAATCTAGCAAAAATTATACCACTTTGATTAAATCAACCTTGAAAAATAGCTAGATAAACATGAAACAACCAGCTAAATATGATCAATCAATGTCAAATCAGTAGCTAGCGAACAATAGAAGTTAGGCAAATCAAATATCTAACTAACCAGGTGTGACTAAACAACTCAATGCAGCAAAAAATAAAACGAATCAAAGTACACTGCATAAATAGAATGTCCAGAAGCAACCCAGTACCAAAATGTAACACATAATAACCCAAGGTACTGAAACGGTAGGATTTCATGAATCCAGATATCGCTCGAACGAGCCAGGGATATCGTTTGAATGATAAGCTACGTCGCTCGAACGATAAGTGATGTCATTAGAACGACAACATCACGCGACTTACCATCTCGCTCGAATGAGAAAGTCAAACTTCCACAATCAACCCCAAAAGCTAAATAGTTTTGCGCACTGAAATTTTTTTGTGAAAATTCTAATTGGAAGGGGCTCAAAACTGCAAAACATTGCTAAAACAGTAGATAAACTAAGAAAACACAAAACAACAAAATATAAGTAACATGCTAACATAGTGTCGATGTGCTCAAACATGAACATGGAATGTATGAGTGTGAACTACAACAAATGAATCACAATTTCAACACATCGAAACGATCAAGAAGATCTAATAGATAGAAATCAATCATCAAACTTTATCTAAGCCGTATGTGACAATTAAAGTGTGAGCTTAATGAACTAAACGAACATCATGCACACGAATTCGAAATTTTGACAATTCTACAAACAATAGCGTCATGACACGAATTTCCAACGTTAGGATTCTTTGTGAAAACCCGTTTAAATGTTTTAATCCATCCAAACTCCCTAAAATATATATATCATATATTTCTTTTGAATGAACTAAACTAATTTGGCCCATTTTTTTCATATAATTCTTTTTATTACCTTTTAATTTTTTTCGGGCTCTTTTAAACGGTGGCTTTCGCGATGAGTCAATTTTACACTCTCGCAGCCCTTTCCCGTGAACACTCATCATTTTCATATCAATCCTCACGGTAAACGGTTCTTACGTGCACAACTCCTCCTTAAGTCTACTTACGCATATATGAAAAAATTGAGAGAAGAACGTCTCACCAAACTAAAATATGCAAGAGTAGTCAAACATCCATATAAACTCGCGCATGTGTGCAATCATGACATATACACAAAGTGGAATCAATGCGCATATCAACTTTGAAACAACCCCATAGTACAATGGTTAAGATTAATCTAAGCATCGAAAATAATGACCAAATTTCCTAGCCACATGGATAATGGAAGGAAGGGGGTCAAGCAGACCAATATGCCACATCAAACATGTTAACTCGGGACACAAAAACAAATCGAAAATCTTTTTGGCTTTTTCAAAATATTTTAACTCAAATAAAAACAAAATCTTTTTGGATTTTTGCAAAAAATTTCAAAACCAAAATTCTTTTTTGTGTTTTTCAAAAATTTTATCAAAAATAAAATATTTTTGTATTTTTCAAATAGGAAGCAATAAATGAAAAATATAATACAAGATGAAATACATGTTATAATACTAGAAAAATATATATCATGAGTGCAAAGACAAGAATATGATAGACGTGGTAACACAATCATCCTTTAGATATAGCATGAGAAGAATCAAGTGAAACAAAATGAGAACAATTAAGTTTTAGTCCTAAAGCCTCTAAGTTCGATTTCCTAACCCAAGTAGGTGTAACATAACGCATGGGGCTTTTGGAAACCGACATGACTTTATTCCTAAAATTCCTAGGAGCATTGCTAATGTCATAGAAAAAACGTCTAAGGTGACCTTTCGTTCCGCAAAGGGAACAAGTGTTAACACGGTGGGAATCATTACCAAAATGTCGACCTCTTATCATGTTCCTAGTGATCTCTATCACATGAATGGTATTGGCATTAGGAATGGGAACAACTCTCTCGTCCTATCCTATACCAAACCTATCTCTCTTGACTTGGACGGTGCCTAGCATCCTATCCAACTTCTCCGACCTAGATTCAAAGTCAAACTTAACATTACTCAAGTCTTTCAACTTGTCCTCCAACTCACTAATCCTAGACTCAAGCACACGCCTAGCCTCCATTAAACCTCTAAGGGTATCTCTATTTCTCGATGTACTCTAGATTCTCCCTAAGATTCTTCTCCCGTGCCCTATGATCCTCAATCAACGCATCATTATTTTCTACAGAACGCTCATTCAACTTAGCTTGCAATTTCGAGTTATTCTTTTCACCTTCATCGTTTACTCAAACAACTCTCGAAATGCAACTTACAACTCTTCTACGTCGATCTCCTCATCCTCACTCTCATTACCCTCACACACTCGGTATACACTCTCAACGGCCTCGAAAGTGTCATGCACATGAGTATCCTCAGGGGAAGATATATCATCGTCGGTCACATGACATTCCATAAATGCAACAAAGTTACGTTCAATGGGGGAGCTCCCTACCTCCTTCGGTTCACTATCACTTAAGGTGGCATTATATGCTATCGATTTCTTGCCTATTTCTTAAGTCTAGTGGGACACTCAGCAACCTTGTGACCATACCCCTCCCACCCGAAACACCTATCAGACTCATCTCTCTTAACTTTATCACTCCTATCCTTACGATTGGGGTCTCTCTTGTTCTTGAATTTCTCAAACTTTTTGGCATCTTTCGATTTCTTTTGATATTTAAGAAACTTTTTTTACTTTCTTGCCAACGAGATGACATCATCAAAGTCGAAATTGGAATCGTCACTCAAAACCTTAGTTTCCTCCTTCTGGATTTTCAAAGCAATGCCTTTTTATTTCTTTGGCACTTGCTTGGAGGTAAACATATCAAGTTCATCGGTTTGGAGGTCACCTACGATCTCTTCCAGTTTCAACGAGTTAAGAATACCAAGGGAATTCATAATGGTCACTTTTACATCAAACCTACTCGGTAACGATCTCAAAATTTTCTTTATCACTCGGTTATCGAGAATCTTCTCAGCTAGGTTAAACGCTGCATTAATAATAGTGGATAACCTAGTATAAAACTCATCAAACATCTCACTCTCTAACATCTTAATCGTCTCAAACCTCATCGTGCTCGTGCCCTCGTGAGTGAGTTCAAGTGTATCAGAATCTTCTTCCGATGTTTCACAAGTCAGGATCCTACTATAATCTTCATGTGTGACATGTGAGGAAATAACGTGGAGACCTTTAGAGTTATATAGTGCAAGTCTATGTTTAGTCTCAGTCCATGACTCAATGGGTTTCAAACTAGTGACCTCACCCACTCGTGTGACCGGTGGTGTCCACCCTTTTTCAAATTCTAACTACACTCATTTATCAATGGATTTTAACGCACTTTTTATTCGCATTTTCCAATAAGCATAATTAGTTCCATAAAAAACCCGGAGTACGAAAACTGTCATAATTTTCGAAATTCATCCTTACAAGCAAAAAGGGATCAAACACAATAAAAATGTATTTCTAGCTCTGATACCACTTTGTAGGCCCCAGTTTAATACTCTTCTTATGCGAAATTATTTTTAAGGATGACAAAAACCAAGTTTCTGTTTTTGAAAAATTCTTTTTCAATTTTTATAAACCACACCTAGTTGTGACACAAATTAACTTAAACAAATTTTATCTTGTTTAACCGTAAGAATGCATCAAGTGATTAAAACAAGTAAAGTAACATAAAGTAAAACTCAGAATGCCGATGTACGAGGAAACCCAAATGGGAAAAAAACTCGGACAGTCGAGGTCAAACAATCACTATGAAAATGGTTTTATAAAGACAGATTGTAGTCTTACTCAACGACTCGATCCACCCACGAGACTTGATGCTCCTATGATATTTAACCACTCTTGAAAGTTCCCATGCAGAAATTAACCTTATTCTACGTTGCTCGTCCATAACACACGCGTCCACATATGCCTCGGTGTCCGCCGATATAGCCTGTAATGTCAACAATGTTGAACACGGATCTTTTTCTTCTTCACCACAAAACCAATAATTGATCTTCAATATAAACCTTCTACTTGGTGAAAAAAAGATCACGGAACCTATAACAATGATACTCGGGTTTTTGAAAACTCTAAGGACGTGTTTTGATTTGTAAAACCTTAGAAAACTATTGCAGAAAAATATACTATTTGTAAAATGAAATTCGCTATGAACGTGCTTCGAAACAAGGAGTGAAACACGCCTTAAATCGGGGAGTTAAGGTGGATTCTCATTCAAATGATATTTCTTGTCGTTCGAATGAGATAGCATGTCGTTTAAACGATAGTGCATCTCGCTTGAACAACCGATAGAGTCATTTGAGAGACGCGCGTAATTAGATTCCAAAAATAAACCAACTCTAATTCGCCCTTATCAGTTTTAAATGAAGTGTAAACGTAACAAACACTTTAAAAAACCTTTTTTTAAAAAAATTGTTTATAAAACAACATCCTTATTTTTATAAAATTAATTCCGAGTTCCATTAATATTATGCATTCATACTTGAGTGATATCGGAATGCAAATTGATTTTGAAGACGAATAAACTCTCACCAGTTAAACTTCGACATAATTAATTTCTTGAAGCTTAGTCACAACATCTTTAATTAAACTCCGACACGTCATAGTCTGTGTGGGATCGTTATAATAAAAATCTATCGATGACTCAAACGTGTTCTGTTTTGGGAATAAGTTTGGCTTGAATTTCGTGGTTACTATTTATACGTGGAGTACTATTCACATGTGGATTATTGTTCATACACGGAGTATTGTTTATACACGGGGTAATGTTCATTTTTTCCCCTTATTAAAGGATGGTTTCAGCCATGGTTCACACCAACACCAACACAGAGTTAGAGCGAGTCTTATTCCAAAGGTGAGAGTTTGGGGTAACTCAAATGCGGAAGTGTCAATACTACACTACACCACAACTATTAACTACATAATAATAACAACAACAACAAATAATTGAGATAGTTAAATGGGTTTATTTCTTCCTTTATTCTCAATTTTCAATATTCAAGGTTAAGTAAAAATGAGGGCCAAAAGGTGAATTTATAGGAAGAGTTAGCTGGCTTGCAAAATGATTAGACATAAATTCTTCACATTTATCCCCTTAATTTTGGTATTTTTATGATCCTGTGTATTTTAATTGACTTGGTTTTAACTTTTGTCTCATATTTATGCTAGTACCCCTTTTGGCAAGTATTTCGTGTTTTGTGTATCTCTTATGTGTTTTATAGGTATTTAACGTATGAAAGTGCTAGAGAGAACTCAAAATAGTGAAAGCAACCAAGAAATGGGAAGTTGAAGGCAATTTTCATAATTATACACTCTTAGTCCGTAGGTTGGACCAACTGGAAAGTTGAAGAGCTTGAAATTACATGAACAATGGAAAAATGTCACCTCAATCCGAGTTACGGTGAAGAAGTTATGCCTGTTTGAAGTTGAGAAAGAAATCCAAAGAAAAGAGGCAAAACAAAGTAAGGCAGAAGGGTGAACCGTTTCGACTATAGTAGAACCGGTTCTCTTTAGTCACGATAAAGAACCATTAGAAATATTAGTCACGCTTTTAAAGTGTGACAAATTTCCAAAAGCGGGATTTTTATTTTGGCCCTATTTTTTAGCATAGAGAGTTTTATGTTTTTAGGACTCTTCTAAACGACACAAGACTTATATATAATCATATTAGAACTCTTTTAAGAGAGATTTTAATCATGTAAAATCTCAAAAACAAGGAGGAACATCTAGGAGAAGAATTTACATATTTTGCACCTTTAATTCAAGAACTTTTTTGGATTTTCTTCAAGATTTGATTTCTTCTTGCATGTTCTTGTTCTTCATTCTTGGTGACTTTTATTTCCAGCACTTTTATTATTATTTGTCATGTTTGATCACACATTTACCATAAGAATGATTCCATGCTATGTGGTTTCTTCTTTAATTATAGTTACACCCCGTCTAGCTAGATTTCTAAGGGTTGGAATGCATGAACCCAACTCGATGTGGTTTGCATGGATATAAAAATTATTATTTGAATTAAATAACTGATTGAATCCTGTTAAGTAGTTGTTGAAACCATCGTAGGACTTTTAACCTCGTTTGCCCTAAGTGACCGGGGTGTTTAAGAGTGCGACGAGCGTGTCATCTATTCCGACACCGCGTTATTTCTATTCTTGATTATGTATGATGCGGGCTTATACCCTCATATATGTAATGATTGAAATTAATAAAGAGTGGGTTTGATCAATTATCTAATTAACTATTAATTGATATTGAGTAAACTTATTAGGGTTCAGGGGATTGCAGTCTAACCTATTTTTCTCATTCATATTTAATCAGTCATAGTAGTTTACTCTTGCATACGTTGTTTAATTTATTAGTTTAGTTTAAACTGCATTTAGTTCGTAGATAAGATTTCAAATCCCACCACTTTTTCCTTTGCTTTTCTGAGCCAGTTTAGGATTAAGCATCTTTCCTATACATCGTCACGAGAGATCGTCCTATTTCCCCGAGGATTCGACCCTATCTTACATGGTTTATTACTTATGCGACCAGTTCATACTTGAGTCATAATTAGCACGCACTAGGGACACATTTTGAGTCGCATGACCAAACTATTACCCCAAAAGGACAACTAATACCTAATAATGACCCATTAGTCCCAAACATGCTCGGAGACTAATTAAAAGACTAAAATAAAGGAAAATGACAATAAACCATAAAATAAAAATAGAAAGTTAAAGATAGTCATCTTTCAGACGCATAATCACGTACCACGTGTTGTTACATATCCCATGCACATCATTCTCCCCATCTTTGAAAAAACTCATCCTCAAGATTGAAGGGTGACTCATCAATACCACATGTACTCATATCAGTAAAAGTGTTAGTTTTCAAAGCAAAACAAAACCCCAAATCAAATCCAACATGCAAATGGATCGGTCGAACTTCTATTAGACCCATATGGACCTTCAAGAAGTGGGCCTATTATACCCAAATCTCAACGATGTCTCCCTACAGAATCTGAGCAACCAAAAACTGACAACCATTCTGCCTTCTAAACAAAACAAGCACATGGTTGTGACTTGGCTTGGTGGACCCTTAAATCTAACAAAATGGTAACTCTGGCAACTACACCTTTGGAGTTCGATGGTGAAACAAGAGGAATGGAGACGGTGACATCCCGAAAAACTGGACCCAAAAATGAAAACTTGTCAAAAATTGTATCCCAGGTGGATACATTTCTCATGTAAGTCATATGTTGTGTAAAAAATTGACCGGATTAGAGGTCAATAGGGAGGGTGAGATCGATTTAAAGTAGGGAAGGACTGCCTGGGGTCGGATTTACTTGCGGTTGGGCATTAATGAGTGTGAAAAGGGTAAAAAAATAGGATAAAGAGGGGTTAGGGTTGTTTTGGGTTTAAAAACAAGCAGGCTAGGATTTGGTTGTGTAGGTTTAATATGGGTTTCTTGTGTAGCAGGGCAACAGGGTAGGGAGGGGGCTAGATTGGACAACTGGGGTTGTTTCGGGGTTTGGGGTTTTGTCAGTTGAGGGTGGTGAGAGTTTTCGATAGCCTTTAAGGCTAGCCAACCCTTGTAGGGTGGATTCCGGGACAAAACAGGGGTCAGTTGGTGGCCTTTATGGGTCTTTGGGGTTTAGGAGCTAGACTAGTGGATTTTCGACAGCTAAAAGTAAAAGAGCGGTGGTCGAAAATGGGATCAGGGGCTGGGGTAGGGTTTTGGATAGGTTTTTTTGGGTTTTTGATAACCTTTGTAGGTTCTTGAGTTCTTGAGGGTTAGGGTTTAAATTTTGGTTTTATGCATTTCTTGGATTAGGGTTTGGGTAAAAAATTGAAGATGAAAATTCATGTAGACAGGATGGTGGTTGTGTGGTGGTAGGAGGTGGAGATGGAGGATGGTGGTGCTGGAGGAGATGAAGGGTGGAGGAGCTAAAATAGTTGGTATCTCCTCTTTTAGTGGTGATGGAATTTTGGGTTTCCATGCACCCGATTCTCATTTGGACATGTATCAATCATTTGATTGAAGGGTTGTCGGAGTTGGAATCTTAACTCATGACCCACTTCACGCACCCAGACGAACACCAAAAATAAATGCATCTCTATGTAATACCCCATATTTTTATGGCCCTTCATTATGGGATTAATTAAATTAAGTTGGGATAAATTAATTTAATATTAATTCGAATTTTAAAATAAATATTTACTAGCATGACGAGAGTTAGTAATTATTGGTGAGAATTATTTTGAATATTACTTAATGAGTAAAGTAATATATGAGATTGAATTTATTAAAATTGTCGCGAGTGAATAATACAACAGTTATAAAATTAAGTCGGGACGGGCGTGTCAGTCGTGTGGGGACTAATTTAATATAATAAAAATTAAATAAATTATAAGTTGTCTATATGGTCATTTCGAGTGTGCCAAGGTGTCCATAAGGGTCGAGATAGTCAGAAAAGTGTACCCGAGGGTTTAGTTTGGGTCTTGGGACGATCTTAGGCCTAATCGGAAACTCGGGAGGGCATTTTAGTAATTTCTATCTTTGGAGATTAATTAATGACAAAAAATTAAGAGGTTATATCTGATGGAAATTAGAGCCTTCGAGGGTTAGAATCACTTAAGTTGCAGAAAGTTTAGGGAAGGGAGAAGAGAGGAGGTTTCCAAGGGGGAGAACCATCAAATCCTACACCGTTCTCACCAATTCCACCACCAATGCGTAGATCGAAGAACGAGGAGCGTAACTATACCCATCACCCTCTACAACTGAGACCTTCAATTTCCAGGAAAGTATCTATCTTGCTAATCTTGTGTTGATAAGACATCCATGTTAGAATAGGATGAATAATTACATATTTTCATGGAGACTTGATGTTGTTTGGAAGATTAAATTCACATATTGGGTAGGAATCATGTCAAGTTAACTTCTTTGATGTATGTTTAACATTAACCACGAAAGTCTGATGCCCAGTAGAAATAGAAATCTGGAAAATAATGGAATTCTTGAGAAAATAAGATAAACTAGGGTTAAATGATAAATTCTTGAATTAAACCAATTGGTGATAGTTCTTGGAGAACTAATGAATGTTTTACGTTAGAAATCATCCAGATCTATTTATTTAATGTTTGTGATGTTTGGTTGGGAGTTTAGGACATTCTAATAGAGGTTTTGATATGCAGAATTTTTGTGCCAATAACTATTCGATCGATCGATCGACTCAAGAATGTCGATCGATCGACTTGATAAATCGATCGACTATTTCCATCGATTGAACGACTCCTCCTGGAATTCAAATATTGTTTCCTTTTTAATGTTTAATTTAATCCTAATGTATAAGAACCCTTAGACATAATTTAAATATCATGATGGGACTTGAGAAGGACCAGTAGGGTTGTGGGCATGGCTCGAGTAGTAAGATTTTATATGAGATTTAACCATGGGGTTACGAGGGTATAAAATGGGGTGACGATCGTGTGTATGTTAAGTTAGGTGTGGTGAGAATTAAGGATGACTTAGGCCATTAGGGTAGAGAGATTACACCTACTAATATTATATTTATCAAAAGGATACACTTCGAGGGTCGATGAGTACTTGGGAAATTGTGATAAATGAGAATATAAAAGGGTGAACTAATTGTACGTAGAATTCGGGTGTTACGTGCCATGTATAGTTAGAATATGTTATGGGTCGTGAGTGTACCTATTTGAATAATGTATATATATATATATATATATATGTGTGTGTGTGTGTGTGTGTGTGTGTGTGTGTGTGTGTGTGTGTGTGTGTGTGTGTGTGTGTGTGAGTGCATGTATGTATGTATTATATGAATATATGTGCTTAACCATACTCACGTTACTTGCTATCATGGAGGTTTTCACGTCGAGACAGTCTTATTCTGATGTGACCTTTATGGTTAATATTGACTCGTACCCTAGAACATAGAATCCTTCTGCTGAGAATGATAGTACAGACGATCCTCAGAGACGTGAGGGTATCTGCTGACCTCTTAGTGACTTTGAACTATGCTTCACCTCCAATATGTGTATTCTGTGTTAATACAGTTCGAGAGTGGGTCTGAACTAGTACTTACCTCATTTGTACGAGAGGTACAGGTAATTGATAGCAGATTATGCTAGCACCATAGATTTTATGTAGCGTGACCTTTTAGTATATATATTGTGAGTGATAAATATATGTACCTGCAATTCATCTACTATGCTTGTAAGTCGATAAAACTGAATACTTGATATTAGATAAACTAAGTGTTTGAGGACTTAAGGTTGTATTGTGATGTACATAACTGACTTGGTAAATTCATCAGAAACGTTATCATGTATAAATTATAGTTATGCGATCACGTGAATCAGGATTGATGAGGGGAGATTGGGTTAGACTAGTTAACTGGGTTAGCTTTAGCTAGATTTATGTCAGTAGTATGTTAGGCGTGCACATTAGTTAAGAGGTGAGAATTCTCAAGTGAGTGTCGAGGCACTAACATGTATGTAATATCAACTGGTAAGAATTTTATATACCTACTACACTATTTTTAAGCTATTTTACACTCAGGATCTAACTCGTTTCTTGTCATCTCCTCTTTATCTTGTCTATATATATGTATTACAGGTGCCCAGGCACAGGTGCGTCAGACTTATATCTTTGGATTGTTGAAGTGCTGCAGCTAATGTGAGAGTTGTAGTTCCTTGCATGTAGACGCCTCTAAAATCTCCTTTAGTTCTATTCAGACATTTCATTTAAGGCCTGTTTCGGCCATTCTGAGTTGTTTTATTAGAGATTGTATTCGGTTTACTTTAGTCGTTTATTTCAGTTGTACACAAGGATTTTATGGTTGGTTGGCTTGAGACTTTTAAACTGGAATGCTTTATCCAGTCTTATTTATTTCAATAGTTGATTCATGTCCAGTATTTATTATATTCACGTGGGATGAAATTTGCTTATGTCTTAACACACGAAAATCATAAATAAATTATTTGGTTGTAACTTAAAATTTGAAAATATTGTTTTGACACTAGCTTAATTATTTATCAGGTGATTAATAAAGTAATTTATTTTTCGACAATGATGCTAAGAATGATCCATCCGGATACTTTGTTTTAATTTAATAAAGGACTGATCACCCGATATATAATTGGGCGATGTGTCACACTCTACTACCAATTTGATGTAAATATTCAAATGCGGAAGCGTTATTACTACACTACACAACAACTATTAACTACACAACAACAACGACAACAAAAATTCAAGATAGTGAAATGGATTCTTTTCCTCTATTCTCAATTCTCAATATTCAAGGTTAAGTACAAATGAGGGTAAAAAGTCCTATTTATAGGAATAGTTGCTTTTTAGCCAAGCTATTACCCAAAAAGACTGATAAAGGACAACTAATACCTAAAAATGACACATTAGCCCCAAAAATGCTTAGAGACTAATTAAAAGACTAAAATAAAGGAAAAGGAAAATAAACCTTAAACTAAAAATAGAAAATAAAAGTCAGTCTTCTCCCGGAGGCACAACCACATGCCAGGTGTCGCTACATATCCCATACACATCATAAGAGGTGGGGGATTTTCTCTCTCACCCATGGGTATTGCTCAAAGGTGGAAGAAGGTTATGGTTGTGAGTGTGAAAATTTCATGTATGGTAGGTGTGCTTAAGATGTAATTAGGCCTGTAAATTGAGCGCTCGAGGCCCGAAGCCCGCTCGTTCGGCCTGTTATTTTCGGGTCGAGATTTATTTGAGTTTGATCCGAGCCGATTCTGAGCCAAAATTTCAAGCCCGAATGAATTTCGGGCCGAGCTTGAGCGAAACTATGCGAAGTCCGAATTGGGCCCGAAGCCCGAACTTCATATTTATAAATAAATAAATAAATAATTTATATAATATAACATATTTATGTTAACATTGTTTAATTAGGTTTCGTTATTTTATTTCATTTACTACTTTAATAAAAAAATCATTTGTCATAATACATTAGATTACATGTGATTTTCAATTTGGTCACAATAGGTCTTTGTTAGTGATCAAATTTTGTTAAATGTACAAAATTTAATAAGCTTTTGTAGGTTGCACTATTATTTCCCTTGTTTTAATTTAATACATTTCATAATTATATATTTTATTTCATGAAATATCAATTAGATTTTAAAGTGTACATAATGGAAATACAAGAAAACAAAATTAATTCAAACTTTTTTAACAAAAAAAATTAAAATCGGTCCCGAAGCCCGTAATATTTATGATCCGAGTTCAGGCTTCAGTGGGAAAAAATAATTCGGGCCGAGCTCGGGCTTGAGCCCGGGTAAGTGAGTTCGGGCCGAGCTTGACCAACCCCAAGCTCGGCTCACCCAGCCCGATTTACAGCCCTAGATGAAATGTGTGGAGATTTCTCATCGATTTACATGGGATTCGGATGCACCGAATTGGGTACAAGGGAAACACTTGGGAAAAACTTCAGGGCAAGAGATTGAGAGGATCCTCGAATTCACTTGGGTGGAGAGTTAATATACAATGGCTATCAGAGATTTGGGTAGGAGAATAGGGGGTATGTAATTTATCCTTGTATATTCTCTATTATACTTATAATTTCTTAAAATATAGTGGAATCAGGCATGCCCGTGGATGTACCCAAGTTGGTGAACCACATATATCTTAGTGTTGTCTCTCTCATTTACATCTTTATGTGCTTGTCATTATTACCACTTTATCCTAATTATATTTGGGTCGTTGTTGATTGGAGGGTGCCCTAACAAATTTGGCGTACGGGGCACAACAATTAGTATGAAAGCTATTAGTGCGCATAAGGTGTTTGTCAAAAGTCTGGAATGATATTTTGGTGTCAAATAGCTAGTGATGGAATTTCTTCGGTGTATACATTCAATCATGACAAGGGATATTACTTCACAAGTTTAGGTGGAGGGTTTAATGGTAATGGGTGTTTCACTCTTAGTGATTAGAGTAGAGGTCATTGTTGTTCAGCATGGGTCATTACTACGTTGATTGAAGAATGCAAGTCGGAGAAAGATGCAGGGTGTGATTGCTTACCCAAAATGTAACTGCTAGCCCGAAATGTAATTCGCAACGATGTGATATCCATCTGCAAGGTTTATAAATATGGTTTGATTTTTAACCGAAAGAAAATTAATTGTTGGGGATGTCGTCATAGCAAATCTACATCTAAGGACAATGAGCATTGCTATGTAAGGGGATAATGAGTCATTTATTGGTTTGATATTGAAATGGGGATGGTGGTGACTAGGGAAATACCTCAATATGGTTAACGGTATAGGCTAAACTTTGGAGGATAACCCTATAATCTCCAAAAGTGATGAATTCCATGGACAACATTGCTCAATTATATGTGGAGTTCATAAATCATACGAAGTTATATCGATTTTGTGTGATTGGTGGATGTCATCTGGGTTGATATGTTGGGTACAAGGTGCACAAGTGAGGAAGGACTCCAAAGTGCTCTCATTTACAACCGATGAGCGGGGTGTATGTTCCAGCATATGATGGTGAGAAAAATCTAACTAGTGAAAGGGTGGGGTCGAGATTCCTCTTTGGAGTCGATGGGTATATTCGACTGGTTGCAACTACATTTAGGCATCGAACCGTGTTTTTAACTTCAGAAGATGTCTAAGAAGAGCAACTGAAAATTGCAAGGTACAATGGAAATATTTGCAAGAGGAGGAGCATACTCCGAAGACAATTTTTATGGAATTATTTGGATTTTTGAAGAGTCATTAAACGGTATACGATTATGGGTAACCAGAAAAATGAAGCTCAATGGTGGCTCTTTTAGTGGAGCGACAAAAGGAGAGATTTGGATAGGGAAAATTCTCACCAGGTGTAGTCTCGAACGTGATTTGCGGTATTTCTCGACAAGGTGGTGATTTGTTAAGTTTGGCTTGAATTTTGCATGGCTACTATTCATACGCAAGTTACTATTCATATGTGAGTTATTCTTCATACACGGGGTACAGTTCTTTTTTCTCCCTATTTAAGGAGGTTTTCATCCATTGTTCACAGTAACATCAACAACATCACTAACACAGAGTAAGAGCGAGTCTTCTTCCAATTGTGAGTGTTTGGGGTGAGAGGTGAGGGATTTTTCCTCTCACACATGGATACTGGTCAAATGTGGAAGAAGGATATGGGTGTGAGTGTGAGTATTTAATGTATGGTAGGTTTTCTTAAGATGTAAATATGTGGGGGATTTCTCACCCATTTATATGAGACTACTGTACCCTGGATTGGGTAAATGGAAAACACTTAGGAAACAGTTGACGACAAGAGATTGAGAGGGTTCTTGACTTAGAACTTGGATTCACTTGGGTGGAGAGTTGGTGCACAAATTTGGGCAGTAGAGTAGAGGATATGTGATTTATCCATGTATATTTTCTGTTGGACTTGTAATTTCTTCAAATATAATGGAATCGTACTCTCCGTGGATTTATCAAAGTTGGTGAACCATGTATATCTTGGTGTTATCTCTCTCATTTACATCTTTAAGTGCTTGTTATTATTACCATTTTACCTTGATTATATCTGGGGTCAGGGTTGATTGGAGAGTACCCCAATAAATTGGATGCCAGCCCATCGGGGCACATGTACCTAGTACTATAAAGGCCAATTATTGATTATTTGTAGTTTTGCAACGGGGTTAGTGGAGTAGCTATAATTTCTTACCAAGGTGGATATTTATGAAAGTTGGCTCAAAGATAACCAACTCAAGTTTTTGCCTAAATTCATGGGCATCGAAGGATTTTTGCTACGTGTCACAAAAACGGGTGTTAGAACGCAGAAAATGGGTATTAAGTTTGGTTATTTTTAGGCTTCACATATAACATTTTTTATATACATATAATGATAAGAGGAGTTTCTCATTAAGATTTTATTAACATTGAGTTAGTTATGCATTAGAGGAGAGGCTAGAAGGAGTGTGAAGTTTCAAATTTATAAACTTGATTCCCATGTGAGAATAGCATGTATTCGGGGCTTGGGTTGAGAATTTGTCTCTTTTTTGTATGATCCTACCCTTGTAACCTATATTTCTCAATTAATGGAATTGTTCATATCTCCTTTGTGAAGTTTCCTGAACCACGCTAAATCTCGTGTTAGTCTTTACTTTGAGGCTTGCTCATGTTTCCTTAAATCTTGCAATATATATTTCTTTGTTTTTGTTTGGTGTGGTGCCATTGGTGCACAACATAAGCCATGTGGTCCCCATTCAATCGCTATCTCTTCTTAACTACCTTTTTGTTGTTTATTTATTTTCAGTAACACGTGGATAAATCTATAAAAGTTATAATAAGAATCCAAAAAATCATAAAGCTCCTTTTTATTGTTATATTAAATATACGAAGCCAACATTATATAACTATAACAATATTAGTTTGAGCAATAAAAACCTACACAACATTAATGTGGATGTTTTGGCTTAAATTCTCTGTTCTTAGCCTTTCGTTTCAGCGAATGGTTGGTTCGCTGACACGCTGATACTGTTCTAGCGGTTTTGGGAAGAACCTTTTTGGTGGGTAATGTTTACTTCGCTGAAGTGAAGCCTTAAATTTGGCAAAGAGGTCGAGGTTCGCTGCAGTGAACAAGACAGATGTGCAGAAAGTGGGTTTACTTGAGGATATTTTGGGCGTTTCATGTTTTAAGACTTCCTTATATAAATAACAAGTTTTAGGTCATCAAGCCTAAGCTAGTTGAGCAACTTGTCATCATTGATCACTATTATATACGCACGGAGAGAGATAGTGAGGCTTAAGGGAAGTTAAAAAGAAAGGAACCCATAATTATCCGTGAACGTAGCCAAATTAGTGAACAATGTACTTCTTGTCTTATGCTTTGTTTGTTAGTGTGTTATTTCTTTTTTACTTTCTCAAACTTTGCATTGATATTTTATTTTCTCTTGATATCCCGGGAGCTTTTTCATCCTTGGATCTTACCGTGCATGAGTCACTCCATTGAGTGAGATTCGCACTACGCATTATAAATCAACATATCATAAAGCTCTTCTAAAAAGCTGTTATATTGAATATATGAAGTCAGCATTATAATTATCACAATACTAGCTTATGCAGCAAAGAATTAACACAAGATACAACATTTCTTAACGAGGGAAAAAATAAGACAATGAATACCATTAGAGAAAATTGATTCATATGAGTGGATTAAACATTGTAAAGATGAGCAATGGACAGTTTTAGCCGCAACAACATCTCCAAACCTTGTAACCATGACATCTATATAAAGCAAAAGATAACATGTGCCATTTTAGGACATTGGTAATGTTGGCATGGCATCTTAGGATTAGGAATTTGATTTTTATGCTATTAATAAATAAATAGAAGGGGGGAAAAAGAAAACTCCAAAACAAAAGAAAAATTATACCAACAGTTATGAAATTTAGAAGACTAAACCATAGTTGTACATACCCATTAGCAAATATACATTATATATAAAGGGCATAATATTTCAACACAACGAGACGATGATTACAGTTTCGATTGTGGAGATTGGCTCGAAATACCCATTCCTTCACTGCAGTGAAGGGTTGGTTCAACACCCATGCATTTAAAATTTCGTAGCCAGCGAAGAAAAGCTTCGATACAATGAACGTCATTTAGAAGCTAGTAAAAAAATATATGCCATAGTGAGCGGTGCGACAGTTAGGTTAAATGGGGGTATTTCAGATTTCAACCCAAGTTTTCTCCTAGATATAAAGGGATTTTTTAGCGAGGTTTATAGAAACTCTTTGTAGATCTTGAGGGAGATGATAGTGTTCCTAAGGTGAGGGTTTTGGGTCAGAGGTGTGGTATTTTCCCTCTTACCTATGGCGATTGCTCAAAAGTGCAAGAATGGTGAGTGTGAGTGTTTCATGTATTGATTGTGCCCTAGATGTATTGTGTAAGGGGAGGTTCTCTTTGGGTTACATGAGGATTGAAATAAACTTGGACGGGTTCACTTGTGAAACACTGGTAAGCAGGGGTGGAAATTTATTTTTGGATCGGGTTTTGGGCCAACACGACTTAACAATGGTTTTTTATAGCTGACACGAACACGACCCATATAGAACACGAAATCACACGATTAATACACTACTTAAAATTTTATGCTCAATTAAACAAAAATCGGCACGATAACCTTAATAAAAAACATGATTGACACATCAAGACACAATAACATGATTTATAATTTTGATAGGAACACGACTCGACTTCGTGTCAAACAGACTCGACACGAACCCGACCTGATTGTGTCAATTTTGGGTCAATTTCATGTTGTTCCATGTCATGTTTTCATGCCATTTGTATAATTTTCAGCCCTACTTTTAAGCATGAGATTAAAAACTTTTAAAATTTCACTTGGGTTTGGGTGGAGAGTTGGTGAACAATGACTATCCAGGATTTGGATATGAGAATATAAGGTTTGTGATTTATCCTTAGTATTACTCTGTATTGTGCTTGTAAATTATTCATATAAAGTGGAATCGGGAATGTATGCGGATGTAGCCAAATTAGTGAACCACGTATCTTTGTGTGCTTGTGCATATCTCTTATTTTACATTTTTACTGTGCTTGTTCTTTTTTATTTAGAAAGTTGATAATATAGCTCTCTAATAAAAAATCCACGCAAATAAGTCTGATAATGTAGAAAGAAATAATATAAATAACTATAACTACAACCACAAAAAAAAACTAGAGTCTGATCAAAGGAACCAAAAACCAAATTCAAAAAAGAAACCCTCTAACACCCGAGAGTTATGAAAACTCTAATATATTATAGGAATATTGAATTTGATAAATCAGTCTTTCATCTTCAATGATCTTGGTGTCTATCCCCTTGAACCCTTCTGCTGGGATCTTTGCAAGAGTGAGTGACAAGCAAGTACAACTCCTCCTTGGTGTCTTCATCGTCATTCCTCTTGCGAGCAATGCGTACCTTAACCCATCTTGGGACACTTAGGATATCCCTGCTCCAGACATACTTGTTTAGCTTCATGTCCTCTCTCACATCCTTTGTCCCCATGGCCTTCTGGGTAAACTTCATGATCTCCTTTATGGCTTTAAGGGCCTTCTTTTTTAATGTACATCGATGCAGACATTAGTGAAGGTTGATGGTGTACTCCCTAGTAATAACCTCCTCCTTTCTTCCTTTCGTCTTCTCTGCCATTTTTTCTCCTTAAAAGTACCTAGGATATCCCTAGAGGAGGTTATCCTTACACATTGAGTGTCGGGCCCCAACGTTAATATGCTGAAAGAAATTTGGATCAGTATGACACAGTAACCAGCATAGGTAAAAGGTATGGTCATGAACTATACGTTAGAAAAGGTATGGTCATGAACTATACGTTAGAAAGGGGTATATATATCTTGCATGATATCAAATACATTATTATAAAATTTTAGAACTTTAATGTCAAGTAACATTTGAATCATTAAAAGCTTTTTGGATCCTGGCATCTATGTATTCTTATAAAGGTCGGAGCCTTCCCTTTGTAGCTCGAACAAAATCATATCATTTTGGGAAAGATGGGTGGCAATTGAAGGGATGTCATTTCACCTATGGAAACTAGAAACTTTTAGGAGGATTGGAGATTTTTGTGGTGCTTTTATTTCACTGTCAAGACAATACAAACAAAATAATTAATGAATCTTTTTCAGGCGATAATTAAAGTAAGAATTAAGTAGGATGGATTCTTTCAAAATTGAATGTTCTACATGAAGGAGAAACAGTTTTAGTTTGATTTCAGCATTTATGTAAGGTTTTTGGCAAAGCACGCAACAGAAATCAGGCCAATCAAAGGATGAAAAAGATGTGAGGGTTCAGCGACAACTAGATCATGTATTGCACTTTAATTAGATGGGAGGAGTTAAGCGTGGATCGGTGGATAAGGTGTCAATTGATGGGCAAGGTATGAACAAGCATTCAATGGAGAAAGTCAATCATCATGCTGTATTTTCCTCCAAGTAGGCTGCCTAATTTTCTCTGGGCCGTTTCAAAATGAAGCTGAGGGGGAATTTTTGTTATAAGCAACCCCATACAAGCTTAGAGTAGGAGCAACTATCTAAAGGTTCCCGTTTATCTCTTAAAGGCTGAAGATTAATTAAAATGCAGAACGGTCTGGATATTGACAGTAGCTCAATAAGGGACCTTTTAGAAGATTCAGATAGGGATCGTGTTGTCCTGGAATCATATTTCGAGTTTAAGGAACTCTTTAACGAAGCTACAATCTTTGGAGAATTCATCGGTACCGAAAGCAATCTTTTTCCTGCACACCTCTCCTAGCAATGTTGGTGCCAGAGGTACTATTAGGCTAGTAAAAAGTCTGAATGGAGCAAACAATTCTTGCCCTAATCAGAAGTCCCACAAGTCTCAAAAATTGCATGGGCAAGGGGGAGGCGGGGAGAGAGAGAGATAAAAGTAAGGAGGGCTGACATTATAAGTCTAAAAGATGTTAATGTTTTTCCAGTCTAAAAGTTGTTAATGTTTTTCCCTTTGTACTATGGAGAAAAACCATGAGAATGTGAATGAATTAATCATTTTTTTTGGGTGGGGGGTGGGTGGGGTTACTATTAATAATAAATTCAAATTTCCAGGCTTCAATGGAAGGAGTGGGAAAATTTTAGAGAAGCGCAAAATACTTTAATCTGAAAATTGTGGTTAATCAAGATTCAGAAGAGAAAAGTAATGCAAGAAGACCTAAAGCGAGGAAATTAACGAAACTTTAAAAGAAAAATAAGCTATGACAAAAAGAACCCTAGGAATTGTATAAGGGGCAAATGAGGTTATTCATGAAGACTTTCTCTTGGAATATTAGGGGATGGTAATAAAGAGGAACAGACAACAACAACAATTATAATAAGGGTATATTACACCAAACCCCTTAACTATTGATTTTTTACACCCAGACCCTTCTAAAAAAAATCTTGATAAAACATGAATTTATGCATAAAAATGTTAAAACTTTGTTGAAAATGAGTTGGGTGTAAAAAATTGTTATCAGGGGTTCTTGGTGTACTTTATCCTAATTTAATAAAAGAAAATTCAGTAATTTTGCATGAAATTAAGAGAGAAATGATTGGTTGTAACCAAATTGCTATTATTTGGGGTGTTAGATTTAAATAGTCAGTATCTCCTACCCTCTATAGGGAGATTGGGGGTATTGTCATTATTTGGGACATGAGAGTGCTGTAACACCCCGTATTTTTGTGCATTTAATATTTAATTAATTCAGAAATTTTAAATTACTGGTGTGTTGTAATTTTAATTGAATTAATTATGGCAATATATATATTTAAATATTAAACGGGGAGTGAATGATTAATGTTTAGGGAAATTTATTTACTAAGTGAATAGTAATAATTTAATTACGTCATTTCGGGTATTAATGATGGGGTATGCACTTATCCCAGCCGGGAGTCGGTATAGACTAAATTGGGTGTGAGATAAGAATTTTTATAAATTAATTTGGATGCCAATTCTGAGTGCGCGGTTGGGTCCGGATGGATTGAGATAGTCAGAAAAGAGTACTCGGGGGTAGTAATTGGGTCTCGGGGTATTTTTGGGCATAGCCCGGCCCACACGGGGTGAGTTGGGCCGCTTTAATTAAGCTCATTAGGTGAAAAACGGGATTGAGGGTTTTAACCTAAGTGAGGGAATAGGAAATCAGCCGCCAACACAATTCTAAGCCTAGGGCTTGAGAAGGAAATTGGGGGAAAGCTTAGCAAAAGCCAATTTGGGGATTTTGGAGCCAAATTGAGGGACTATGCCAACGGATCAGACACTACGAACACTTACAGGCAAGTGGTTAACTGTTGTAATTTCTAAATTGATGATAATCAATTCATGTCATAGTGATGTGTAAACCAAAATTCGTTTTGGGGATAAATGGGTACAAAAAGGGGCTGTTGTTAATTGAATCATTGAATGAAATTTAAGGTAAGAATTAGTTGTCCTATATAATTCTGAGTATGATTAACTGAATTGAATGAGAAAAATCGGAATATAAAAGGATGGAATTTGAATTTGAGATTTGGATTTTACCCTAGAAAATTGTGTTCTTGGGTGGGTCAAGATTTATAGTGTTAATGATGTTAAAAGGTTTAGATGATATTTTTAGTTCATGAGAAATGTGATAAGATGATTAATGGGCTGATTTGAGGTTGGTTTTTGAGGAAAGAAACCTTGAAATTTCGTTAATGGTGGAATTCAGCAAGGAAGAAGAGCTGGCACGAAGGGATCGATCGATCGATCGGGGGGCATCGATCGATCGATCAACGATGGGAAATTTTGGGCAGTTCGGCCAGTTTATTTATACTGAGGATTTCATTTAAATTTTAATCCCTTACTTTTATTTGGTGAGAAATTTATACGGGACACATATTTCCTTAACAATTACAGGGTGATATAATTGGGTTTAGGAGGGTGTGAACGGTATGTCATGAGATGAACGAATTTGGAGAAATAATTCGTAATTATTGATATTGGGTCGAGGAATAATATTCGGGTATTGTAGTTGGGTGGCACTACATTATTAAAGGAATTTAGGTGAAATATTTAATTATGGAGCAAGTGGGCGAGTTCGTGTATGCTAATAATTATAGGTAAATATAATTGGGGAAACTATGGAGATGAATGTGTGACACATTGTGGGCGAATATGTGGGAACGAAATTATGAGATGTAAAATGGACCAAGTGAGCGAGTCCGGGTATGTTGGTTAAGTGAAACCAAAGTATTAAATTAATTATGAAGAGAGAGTAATTAAATTGGAGTCGGAATATAGACTCGAAAAATATTAAGGTATGGGCCAAGTGAGCGAGTCCGGGGAAAATGGTGGGGTGACACCAAGTTATTAAATTAATAAGTGTGTAAATTAATTTAATTAGAGTCGGACCACAGACTCGAATTTATGTTAATTAATTAATGTGTAAATTAATTATATTAAAGTCGGACCACAGACTGGGATTGGTGTTGATTAATTAATGTATGATAATTAATTTAATTAGAGTCGTATTGTAGACTCGGGTAGGAATAAATTAATAAATGTGATAATTAATTGAATTAGAGTCGGATTATAGACTCGGGAAAGATTAAATTAATAAATGTGATAATTAATCTAAATAGAGTCGGACGGTAGACTCGGGGAGGTATTTAACTAATAGGTGTGTCAATTAATTTAATTAGAGTCGGATTGTAGACTCGGGGAGGTATTAAATTAATATGTGTGTTAGTTAATTTAATTAGAGTCGGGTGATAGACTAGGGAAGGTATTAAATTAATAAGTGTGTTAATTAATTTAATTAGAGTCGGACCATAGACTCGGGGAAAGTATTTTATAAATTGAGGTGTGAATTAAATATATTAGAGTCGGACCATAGACTCGGGAAGACGATAAATTATTAAGTGAGAAAATTAATTACGTTGAGTCGGGCCACAGACTCAGGAAATTGCAGGCAGTGTACGGGATATTAGTCCACGGTAAATCCAGGGTTTATAATATATATATATATATATATATATATATATATATATATATATATATATACGGTGTACTGATAGTATATATACGTGTATATATTCTGTGTGATATTAAATATCAGTGACTAGATATTTATTCAAATTAATATACCCTAATGATATCAAGGGAGGTTGCGCGTTGTGGGTAAATCCCCTAGCTTGAGGAGTAGGGCGAGTGTATCCCCAGGTCATAGCGTCCAGTATATATGGGTGAGGGATTTATCTCACTTTCATGGAAGGAATATGACCGCCTCCACTATGTTTATATTTTGGGCCAAGTTGGTAAGCGATTCCAACTTGGGGAACTAGGTTTTGTGAGCACACCTAGTGAGATAGCATTTTAGAGGGAATCATCCGGTGAGGGCATACTCAGAGGGATGGATATACGTATGTTATATGTGTGGATGTTTTTGTAAAGGTATGTATATAATGGTATTCAATATTATATACGGGTAATAATACAGTGTGTGACGTATTTATTTTATATAACTTGTGACACAGTTATATGCTACTATTTAAGAGGAATTAATTAAGTTAATTGTGAAATAACTTATAATTCAAGAATCATTATACTCGGGTTAGAGTAGTATGACAAGGGAAGGTTATACCAGGACTAGTTGGACGGGGTAGTACAACTACGCGGGGTTAAGGTAACCGGTAGGTGTGCACAATAGTGGAGGGGTGAGAATGTCGTCAAGGGAGTGCGACACTAACTTAAATATGAAGCGCATTCATGCATTTTAAATTACTGCAGTCAATTCACTTGCTAAATATTTTTAAAATGTTTTGGGTTCTAACCCTTGCTATAAAAATATTTTCAAAACCTTTTAGGTGTCTAGCCATAAGGACGCTAGGATTGATATTCTATTCCAGGGACACGGAGCTGCGGCATATGTGGATGCTAGCAGGAGTTTGGATTAGACGCATCATTCATTCATTCCTAGAGTAGGAATCTTGTATCAGTTTCAGTTTTATTTAGGGCTTGTCACCCAGACTTCTCGGTACAGTTTTTAGATTTGTTTTATTCCGATGTTGAATATTGTATTGGATTATTTCACTTTGGTGGTCGATGGTTTATTCGGCAAGTTGTGTAATTAATTATTTCAGGTGAGTTCTATTCAGTTGTGTGAATGATTTATATTTATTTCCGCACGTAATGTTTTGTTTAATTAGAAAGTTAAAATTTGCACCAGCTTTTGGAATACTAGGTGGTTAGTATGTTTTAAAAAGTTTTCGACAGTGATGCTAAGGATGATCCAACTGGGATTCCTGTTTTAATTTGGTATGGGACTGATCACCCGGTATTTTATTAGGCGGGGTGTCACAGATGGTATCAGAGCATCAGGTTCTAGTGTCCTTAGGATCTGTGCGGCTTTTCACGTTTCAGCTTAGCAATATTTGATATAGATCCCTATCATAGGATTGTTGTATTCTCATACGTATGCGCATATACGTTTCTTCTGCGAAATTTATTTTTGAGAATGAACTCATACAAATTCGATTCTCATTCCAAATGATGCCCAGGAGAGAGAGAGCAGCTAGGGCAGCAGGGGGAGATGAGACGAGGGAGGCTCGTCAGGAGCAAGAGTTATGGCAGCAACTACCAAAGATAATTTTGGCAGCACAGGTAACCGAACTAATGGCGCGGGCGGTTGAAACGACGATAGTCGCAAACGACAAGGTACTTTCCACAGGATTCTCCACAAGTGTTAGTGGCACCGGATGATCAGACTTACGCGGGGTCGTCGGGGTGGAACCAAGAAAGAGAGGTTATTTTTAGTGGGAACCCACCAGAGTTGCGAGGGGGTTCAGATGTAGGGCTAGCGTGTCAACAAAAAGAGATATCCAGCGTCACCTATGCATGGGAGATTGTGATGAGGTGCGGAAGCAAATGCTAACCACTTTTAGTGTAGTGGGAGAAGCACAACAGTGGTGGGAGTCGATCACCATAGTGAGGAAAGGGACACACTAGCTATCGTAGAGTTTTGAGTGCGGTTCGACCGCAAGTATTTTTCCTCCAGCGGTCGAGATCGAAGCGAGGAGAAAATAATTTGTGAGGTGATTCAAAGGGGACCGTTAAGTGGCAGATTACGAGGAAGAATTCACTCATTGGCAAACTTTTGTCCCGGATGAGGTAATAAAGGAAAAGAGAAAGAAAGGAAAGTTTATGGATGGGTTAGTCTAGAGAATCAGACAACATTTAATTGATAATTTCGCATTACTAGATTATACTAATGTCGTTAACGCAACACTCCGGCACTATCGAGAATATCGCTTTCTCGCGAAAGAAAGCGGAAGGGGAGTGGGAACTAGCTAGTCGGATAGGGCAGGAGGGAACAATACCAGTGGGGTATCCCAACAGCGGACTGGGGGAGATCAGGGGTAAGATTTCTGGCAGGGAAATCATGCCAAACGATTTAGAACTGGAGGTTATCGGCAGGATGGCCAGGAATTTCTACAAGGTCGGCATGGAAGGGACCAGTGGCAAGGTGAATGCATTAGAAGGTGTTTTGTTTGTGGGAAAAGCGAGACACATGAAGAGATATTTCCTTAAGCGAGGCAGGGGTCAACTAGAGGACGAGGTCCTGGATGTATAGCCACTAAAGCAAGTCATGGGTACATTCGGGCAGGGAGAAGCTGCTCCGAAAACCGAGAACCAGCCGTTGCAGCTGGAGTATAGAAGTAATTATTTTTACCCTAGGGGCATGGGGTATATTTTTGAGTGATAAGGAGGGTGTCACAATATAAAACTTGTTTTTCACTAGAGTTCGCGGGTGAGTCTAATTTAGTGAGTGCGTGGCGGTAACAACCACAGTATGTGGATATACTTTTCGTAGGGTAGCGGAGTTTCTTTGGGGTTCTTCACGGGAGAGTGGAGGTGTACACTGAGTGAAGGTTTGAATTATGGGAGGAGTTACTACTTTCGAGAATTATTGGAGTAGGGTTGATAATACTTTTTAAACATCGGCTGGATAGCGATGGAATGTAACTAATGTGGATAGTGGAGTTAAATTTTGGTGTTCACGATACCAGGGTATGGTTAGTACTAGGTATCACCTGAGAGGGCGTATAACCAGTACATATGATGTATTGCGTAGTGCAATAGGACATAGTGAGGTTTTGTGTTCTCACATTTTATCCCGGTAAGTGGGAATGTTTACTGAAGTGAATTAGGGTGTTTAGATTTATTTTCGAGCAAAGAAAGATAACTTGGAGTTTATTTTGCGCAAGGACTAGTGGTAGTAAGGGCGCGGTATTATGTTGTCTTTGGTAGCATAAGGGTAAGCGTATATACTTTTGTGTTGAGAGACAAGTATTTTGTGGGAAGATGTTTGGACGTTAGCACATGGGTTGGGTACCCGGGGAGTAAATATATGTATATATATATATGTGATATGACTACGGGTTCGAAGTTATATTACGGGTTACGACTAGCATAGTCGGATAAATTTCGTGCGATAGAGCGTGGGGATAGGGTGTATGAGCACCCAGGTTAATTAAGGTAAAATTTTGTGCGGCTAAGCACGGGTATAGGGTGTATGGGCGCCCTGAGTAATTTTAAATGCATACTTGTGTAACGTATGGTTAGAAGCGGATGGGATAGATATAGCAGGCTTAGAGGCACATGACTAGAGAGTAATATACGAAGCTTGGGACATTACACTCATCTTAATTTCGAGGACGAAATTCCTTTGTAAGGGGGGAGTATGTAACACCCCGTATTTTTGTGCATTTAATATTTAATTAATTCTGAAATTTTAAATTACTAGTGTGTTGTAATTTTAATTGAATTAATTATGGAAATATATATATTTAAATATTAATCGGGGAGAGAATGATTAATGTTTAGGGAAATTTATTTACTAAGTGAATAATAATAATTTAATTACGTCATTTCGGGTATTAATGATGGGGTATGCACTTATCCCAGCCGGGAGTCGGTATAGACTAAATTGGGTGTGAGATAATAATTTTTATAAATTAATTCGGATGCCAATTCTGAGTGCGCGGTTGGGTCCGAATGGGTCGAGATAGTCAGAAAAGAGTACCTGGTGGTAGTAATTGGGTCTCGGGGTATTTTTGGGCATAGCCGGGCCCATACGGGGTGAGTTGGGCCACTTTAATTAAGCCCATTAGGTGAAAAACGGGATTGAGGGTTTTAACCTAAGTTAGGGATTAGGAAATCAGCAGCCAACACAGTTCTAAGCCTAGGGCTTGAGAAGGAAATTGGGGGAAAGCTTAGCAAAAGCCAATTTGGGGATTTTGGAGCCAAATTGAGGGACTATGCCAACGGATCAGACACTACGAACACTTACATGCAAGTGGTTAACTGTTGTAATTTCTAAATTGATGATAATCAATTCATGTCATAGTGATGTGTAAACCAAAATTCGTTTTGGGGATAAATGGGTACAAAAAGGGACTTTTGTTAATTGAATCATTGAATGAGATTTAAGGTAAGAATTAGTTGTGCTATATAATTCTGAGTATGATTATCTGAATTGAATGAGAAAAATCGGAATATAAAAGGATGGAATTTGAATTTGAGATTTGGATTTTACCCTAGAAAATTGTGTTCTTGGGTGGGCCAAGATTTATAGTGTTAATGATGTTAAAAGGTTTAGATGATATTTTTAGTTCATGAGAAATGTGATAAGATGATTAATGGGATGATTTGAGGCTGGTTATTGAGGAAAGAAACCTTGAAATTTCATTAATGGTGGAATTCAGCAAGGAAGGAGAGCTGGCACGAAGGGATCGATCGATCGATCGGGGGGCATTGATCGATCGATCGACGATGGGAAATTTTGAGCAGATTCCAAGTCTCTAAGAGGATGGCACATACTCGCGTCTCTTAGGACCGTCTGAACTATCGATTCGATAGCCTGTACCAAGGATATCTATCTTCTAGGGTACAAGTCAATATCCCCCATAAAGGTCCCATCGAGATAAGACTGTCCCAGTGCGGTAACCTCAAGGATAGCAAGTAGTGCGGTATATTTTTCACATGTATATAATATATGTACACACAATCATATAAATATACCACTTTTATCATATTAATATAGGTTCCTCTCGTCACCCATAATTACAACATTTATCCTTAAATTCACATTATTAGTATTACGTATAAGGTTTCATCTCTAACCTTAACTCGAAGGGTTTTCTCACTTATTTCGTGACACTCGTGGACTTTATTCTTCCAAGTAGAAAATTCAGTGGGTGTCACATTTAGGTTTCATAGTAACTCTCTTACGCGCCTCACCCTTTAATATATCAATTTACTAATCCTAAAGTAAACATCCCATAAATACCATTCTCGTCGAATATTAATGATCCCAACATATATTCATATGCCATACTGGTCCTCCATGTCTCCCAAATCATTATACTAAGAATGCCCAAGAATTATATTACGACAATTCGATTTTTAAATCATTTACAAAGGGAAATAGGAGTCTTCCAGGAGGGATCGATAGATCGAGGTTTGGGGCTCGATCCATCGAACCTTCGATCGATCGAAGCTCTAGGCTCGATCGATCGATCAAGCAGGTCTACGAAAATCTGCAGAATTGCAGTTACGGGTTTCATCTCCAAATTTACACCAAATTCATATTTTCAAGTTCCAATCGTCCCAGAATTAATACTACTAACCTTATATCATCATAACAGGTATATTCAACGTAAAACATATCAATTTACATCACTAAATATGGATTTATCATGCCAAAATTCATTTAAAACTCAAGAACCCTAAAAATCTCTAACTCATGATTCTAATCTGTTTAATCCCATAATTTCTTTCTTATTTACACCAAAATTTCGTGGGTTATCTTTCAACATCAGAAGAGACTTCCAGAATAAGGATTAAGTCTTTACTACATGCAAATTCCTATCACAATTTGGGTTTTCTTCCATATTTTTCATCCCTAATCATTCCTAAACTAATATGGAAATCGCACCAACGAAAATAGCAAGATAAACACTTGCCTGGGATTTTCAGGAGTCTGGATTGCGGCTGATTTTGGTGTGGTTGCATTCCCCTTCTCGCGATCTACGCGTTGGTGGTGGCGGCGATGCAAACCGGTGACTTTTTGGCCTTGAATTGCCTTGAGAGCTCTCTCCTCTCTTCTCCAATGGCCGTTCTAGGGTTCTGAATATTCTAACCCTAAATGACTAACCTAAAAGGCTGATATAGGTTGCTGAATTTCGTGGGTTTAATTACCCAAATATGTAAAATGACCAAAATGCCCTCCCGGGGTACTAATTAGGCCTAAAAACGCCTCGAGACCCAAACTACACCCCCGGGTACACTTTTCTGACTATCTCGACCCTTCCGGATGCGTTGGCGCACTCAAAACGATCATACAATCAACTTATAAAATATTCACTTTTTATTTATCAAAATTTAGTCCCGACGCGACACGGGCGCGTCCCGATTCAAATTTCCAAAATTGTCATTTTATTCACTCGTGACATTCAATATAATCAATATCATATATTACTTTGCTCATTAGTAATATTCAACGAATTTCCCATAATTACTAACTCTCGTCACGTTAATAATTATAACATAATTAATTTCCAGATTTTTATTAAATAATTCACTCACATTAAATTTAATAAATCCCCCAAATTAATATAGCATAAAAATACGGGGTATTACATACTTCCCCCCTAATAACGGAATTTCGGCTCGAAATTCAAAAAATAAGGCATACTTGGTAAAAACAACTCTGGATATCTCTCTCGCATATCTGCCTTGCGCTCCCAAGTGGATTCCTCCACATTATGATTCTCCCACTGGACCCGCACAAGTGGAACTATCTTTGACCTCAATCTCCTCTCACTATAGTCTAGGATAGCCACCGGTCTCTCCTCATAAGAGCTATCAGGCTGTAAGTCGATCTCATCTATCGCAATGTGAGTATGGGCCATATCATCCCGAAGATATCGTCTCAACGAAGAGATGTGGAATACATCGTGAATGAGGTGCGAATGTTATGGCAATCCCAACCTGTATGAAACCGGCCCAATCCTCTCGATGATGGGAAATGGCCCCACGTACCTTGGAGCCAACTTCCCCTTCTTCCCGAACCTCATCACTCCCCTCATAGGAGATACACGCAATAACACTTGGTCCCCCACACTAAACTCCCGGAAGAACCGTTTCGCATCGGCGTAGCTCTTCTGGCTGTCCTGGGCTACCCGAATGCGACTCCTGATCATCTCGATCCTCGTGGAGGTCTCCTGAATCACCTCTGGTCCTAGCAACTTGTTATCCCCCACTTCGATCCAACAAGCTGGGGAACGACAAGGCCTGCCATACTAAGCATTAAATGGAGCCATCCCAATCGTGAATTGATAAGAGTTATTATAAGCAAACTCTACCAGTGGAAGATGTGGCTCCCAACCTCCTCCAAAATCGAGAACACACATGCGTAGCATATCCTCTAACATCTGATTAGTACGCTCTGTCTATCCATCTGTCTGTGGGTGGTAAGCTGAACTCAACCTCAACTCAGTACCCATAGCCTCCTGAAAGCTTTCCCAAAAATGTGACACAAAAATCTTGTCCCTATCTGACACAATATTCAGGGGCACCCCGTGTAATCTGACAATCTCAGCGATGAACAACTGAGCATATTGACTCGTGGTGTAATCTGTCCGTACCGGCAGAAAATGGGCTACCTTGGTCAAACGGTCTACAATCACCCAGATAGAGTCATGGCCCCGCTGTGAGGTAGGCAACCCTGTAATAAAATCCATGGAAATACTCTCCCACTTCCACGCGGGTACTTCCAATGGATGAAGCAATTCTGACGGTTTCTGATGGTCCTTCTTCACCAGCTGGCAGGTAGAACACTTGGACACGAACTCAGCAATGTCCTTCTTTATCCCACTCCACCAGTATTGCCTCCTCATATCCTGGTACATCTTATCGCCTCCCGAATGTACTGTAAATCGGGACCCATGAGAATGAGTCATCACTGCATGACGTAATTCTGCTCCTTCTGGAACCACCAATCTCCCATTAAACCGCAAACCTCCATCAGAACTAACAGAATAGGACTCAGCACCCTCGGCTAGAAGTCGCACAATCTGCTCCTGGCAAAACAGGTCTGTGGTATGTGCCTGTATCACCCTCATAACAATCTCGAGTGTGACTGACATCACGGATATGAAAGAACGTGCTACTGCGTCCTGGTGACCTAACTCCTTCCACTTTGCTTTCCAGACATCTGCTACTTCGTTTATCGGTCTACGACTCAACGCATCAGCAACTACGTTGGCCTTTCCCGGATGATACTGTATATCGAACTGGTAGTCCTTCACAAACTCTAGCCATCTGCGCTGACGCATATTCAGCTCTCGTTGAGTGAACATGTACTGCAGTGATTTGTGGTCTGTGAACAAACGGAACTTCTCCCCCAATAAGTAGTGCCTCCATATCCTCAATGCAAAAACGATCGCTGCTAACTCCAAGTCGTGGGTGGGGTAATTCTTCTCATGTGGCTTAAGCTCGCGGGAGGCAAAATCTATAGCCTTCTCCTCCTGCTGAAGTACTCCCCCAAGTCCCCGTGAGGACGCATCGGTGTAAACCAGGTACTCCATACCCAGCTGCGGTAACGCAAGGACTGGCGCTGAAGTAAGATTGTCTTTCAGCTCGTCGAAATCCAACTGACAAGCATCATCCCAAACATATGGTACTCCCTTGCGAGTCAGATTGGTCAATGGACCCGCTATTTTGGAGAATCCCCGAATGAATCTCCTGTAGTAACCAGCTAACCCCAAGAAACTACACACTTCCATCGGTGTCATGGGTTGTCCCCATTCCCTCACCGCTGATACTTTGCTCGGGTCAACTGCTATCCCCTGCTCAGAAACAACATGCCCCAAGAACTATACCTCTCGCAACCCGAATCCGCACTTCTCGTACTTAGCATACAACTGATGCTCTCGTAGAGTCTGAAGAACCTGCCTCAAGTGCTCGGCATGCTCCTCCTCGGAGCGTGAATATATCAAAATGTCATCTATGAAAATGATGACAAACTGATCCAAGAACTCTCTGAATACTCGGTTCATCAAGTCCATGAAAACGGCTGGTGCATTTGTGAGTCCGAACGGCATTACCCGGAACTCATAAGACCCATATCTCGTCAAGAAAGCAGTCTTTGAAACATCCTGCTCCCTAATACGTAGCTGATGGTACCCCGACCTCAGATCTATCTTCAAAAAGAAAGTTGCTCCCCTCAGCTGGTCGAACAAATCATCGATTCGAGGCAACGGATACTTATTCCGTATCGTGACCTTGTTCAACTCCCGGTAGTCAACACACAATCTCAGTGAACCATCTCTCTTCTTCACAAACAAGACTGGAGCACCCCAAGGTGAGGTACTCCTATGAATGAAGCCCTGACCTAACAGCTGCTCTATCTGATCTCGTAGCTCTCGCATCTCTGCCGGAGCCATACGGTACGGTGCGCGTGCTATAGGTCTCGTATCTGGCAATAAATCTATAACAAAGTCTATCTCTCGACTGGGGGGTAGGCCTGGTATCTCCTGAAACACATTGAAATACTCCCTGACAACTGGGATCGAATCTAAGGGAATCACAACCTCCTTAGAGGTATCCTCCTCTGTGTAATACAAATGAGCGGTCGAACCTCCCTCTGGGCGAGGCATCGCCACTACAAACATCTCTTGCCCCGGAATGGCAAAAAATAATGCTCCCACCGAAGCAATCAATCATGGCTCTATAAGTTGCGAGCCAATCCATACCAATAATCACATCATGCTCGTGCATGTCTAAGACTAACATGTCTGCAGGTAATACCAAGCTACCAATCTCTACCCCCACTCCTCGGCATATAAAGAAAATAAGTGACCCACTCCCCAGTGGTGAGTCCACACATGTCACTGTGCTCTCAGCTGTGGCTAACAACCCTAAGGCCTTCACAAAATGCGTAGCTATAAAACAATGTGTTGCCCCCGTATCAAACAAAACCCGACCCATTGTACCATGGATAGGAAACATACCCTCAATCATGGGTGGTGCCTGTGGAGCTGCTACCTGGTGGACGTTATAGACACGTCCATACTGTAATTGCCCCTGCTACACTGGAGCTGCTGGAATGGCTGGTAGGGATGGCACCTGGGCTGGAGCTGGGAGGCCAGGTGGAAAAAGTGGTCTCTGTGGCTCATTACGGGCTCCCTGCTGCTGTGGGGCCCTATCGCCCTCTGGGCAATCCTGATGCCTATGGACATGTTTATCGCACCCTAAACATCGGCCTTTGAAGTTTCCTCCCCTCTGTCCCTGCTGACCATGGCCCTGCTGGCCGTTACCTCCCCGCCATTGGCCCTGTTGGCCCTAATTAGCACGTTGCTGACCCTGCTGTTGTCGGTGTTGACCCTGCTAGCTCTGCTGATTAGGCTGGCCCTGATGGCCCTACCTAAAACCTCTGAATCCCTGCTTAGAATCACCTTAACGGAATCGCTTAGCAGGGTCCCCCTGATGGGAACTCTGCTCGTGCTGACGAGTCTGTCCTTGAGATGATGCCCCATTGGCACTATTACCCCCGGTCCTGCCTTGCTGGCTGGGCTCTCCTGCTCTCTTGCTTCCCTGAAGATGGAAGCGGTGATCCTGGAAATGTAACAACGCGGCATTGAGTACATCAGTGAAAGTACTCGGGGATAAATTCCCAATAAGGTGCTGACGGATCCTCCAAGCTAACCCGTCGACAAACAGCATAATCTTCTTACTCTCAGGAGGTGCCTCAACTGGCACAATGGTGAGAAGTCTCATGAACTCCTCCTCATACTCTGCTACGGTAAGACTCTCCTGCTTCAGATTCAGTAATCTCCGCCTCATCTCAGTCTGCACTGCGGGTGGAAAATACTTACGGTCAAACCGCTCCCAGAACAACTGAATAAGGATCGTGTCCCTCTCCTCCAAAGTGGTAGTGGATTCCCACCACTGAAATGCGGCTCCCACCAACTTAAAGGAAGCCAATAACTGCTTTTGCACATCAGTGCACTCATACATACGGAGGTGCCGCTGGATGTCTTTCTTCCATTGGCTAACTGTGACAATATCGGAGCTACCAGAGAACTCAGGGGGATGCGCTTTCTGAAAATCATCCCGAATCCTCTCCCATGCAGATGGAAGTTGTGCTGGTACTGGCGCCACTGCCTGAACTTGGGGTGGAGCCTTCTGAATTACCGCTATCGCGGCATTCACCGCCTGAGCAACAATGGCGGCTACTTCATTTGCATTCATTTGCATTCATTGTGCCTGGTGCCAGAGCTGCTGGCTACTCGGCCTGGGCACACCTATCTTTCAGAGCACGTCTCAGAGGCATCTAAAACGTGAACAAGTTTATTAGTCTACAGTTATTATCAAATCTCAAATAGCTGAAGACTTAAACGTAAAACAAGAGTACAACAATCCTAAAAATAGGGCTCTATAGCAACAACGTTAAGCTGAAAGCGAAATAAGCCGTACAGATCCTATGGACACTAGAACCTGATGCTCTGATACCACCTGTGACACCCCGCCTAATTAAATACCGGGCGATCACTCCTTTATTAAATTAGATAAAGGTAAACAGTTGGTTCATTCTCAGCATCACTGTCGATAAAAATAATTTTTCCAATTTAACACCCTAAATAATTAAGCTAAGTGTCAAAACCATTTTCATACATAACTTTCCAAATTTTATTTAAAGAAAAACATTTATTTTATTAACAACAATCAATAAGTAAGAATCACACCACATTAAATAACTGCAACATAGTCCAATTAATTTAAAACATTCGTCAATCGAATGTCAACATGCGAAATATAAAGTGACACAATCAAACTGAATAAAACCCATAGTAACAATATTGGAAATAACTGAAATAGAAATTTCCAATAACAACGGAATAATGGAAAGAGCTACACATGCTCAACTAAATGAAATTACTAAGAGTGGATCCGAATGAACGAAGTCATCTAATCAAGAGACCTGCAACTCCCACCTAAGCTGCAGCGCGTTCCTTCCAAGAGATCCTAAGAAAGACTCGCCTGTGGCTGGGCACCTGTAATACATACATATATATACAGGAGAGAGAGAGAGAGAGAAAAAAACGGGTCAGAGCCCGAAAGTGTGTTTGATTTAAAATACATTTATCAAGTATTTAAATTGATACAGGCCAATGCAACAACATATTAGAGCGACACTCTCTTGAGAAATTCTCACCTCTCTTCTAATGTGCATGTCTATCGTATTAACCTTCCCAACGGGTTATCTTATCATTTTATCATACTAACCTTCCCAATAATTTAACTTATCTTAACTTACTCATAAGATTTCAAAACCGAACAATATCATTGTTAAAAAGATACTTCCAATTAGCAAGACAACTCTCATTTTAGCTTTATTAATTTAAAAAGTTTTCCCAGTGTCATATTATACTTTCACAAAACAAGTATTTACTATTTGAGTCATCAACCATGTCCTACTTATCAAATCACAGTAGGCAGTTTCAAGTTTCCAAATCTCATGTATATATATTAACTACTCGTATAATATATATATAATAACAGCACCCCAAATAAAACTATGGTGCGTGCATACTTCTACTATCCAAACCCCATACCACTCATATCAAGGGGAATACAAGTTCGGAATCACTCTCGAACTATATTAACACATACACAAACAATATCGAGGTGAAGCATAGATTCCAAGTCTCTAAGAGGATGGCACATACTCGCGTCTCTTAGGACCGTCTGAACTATCGATTCGATAGCCTGTACCAAGGATATCTATCTTCTAGGGTACAAGTCAATATCCCCCATAAGGGTCCCATCGAGATAAGACTGTCCCAGCGCGGTAACCTCAAGGATAGCAAGTAGCGCGATATGTTTTTCACATATATATAATATATGTACACACAGTCATATAAATATACCAATTTTATCATATTAATATAGGTTCCTCTCATCACCCATAATTACAACATTTATCCTTAAATTCACATTATTAGTATTACGTATAAGGTTTCATCTCTAACCTTAACTCGAAGGGTTTTCTCACTTATTTCGTGACACTCGTGGACTCTATTCTTCGAAGTAGAAAATTCAGTAGGTGTCACATTTATGTTTCATCGTAACTCTCTTACGCGCCTCACCCTTTAATATATCAATTTACTAATCCTAAAGTAAACATCCCATAAATACCATTCTCATCGAATATTAATGATCCCAACATTTATTCATACGCCCTACTGGTCCTCCATGTCTCCCAAATCATTATACTAAGAATGTCGAAGAATTATATTACGACAATTCAATTTTTAAATCATTTAAAAAGGGAAATAGGAGTCTTCCAGGAGGGGTCGATCGATCGAACCTTCGATCGATCGAAGCTCTAGGCTCGATCGATCGATCAAGCAGGTCTGCAAAAATTTGCAGAATTGCAGTTACGGGTTTCATCTCCAAATTTACACCAAACCCATATTTTCAAGTTCTAATCGTCCTAGAATTAATACTACTAACCTTATATCATCATAACAGGTATATTCAACGTAAAACATATCAATTTACATCACTAAACATGGATTTATCATGCCAAAATTCATTTAAAACTCAAGAACCCTAAAAATCTCTAACTCATGATTCTAATCTGTTTAATCCCAGAATTTCTTTCTTATTTACACCAAAATTTCGTGGGTTATCTTTCAACATCACAAGAGACTTCCAGAATAAGGATTAAGTCTTTACTACATGCAAATTCCTATCACAATTTGGGTTTTCTTCCATATTTTTCATCCCTAATCATTCCTAAACTAATATGGAAATTGCACCAACGAAAATAGAAAGATAAACACTTGCCTGGGATTTTCAGAAGTCTGGATTGCGGCTGATTTTGGTGTGGTTGCGTTCCCTTTCTCGCGATCTACGCGTTGGTGGTGGCGGCGGTGCAAACCGGTGACTTTTTGGCCTTGAATTGCCTTGAGAACTCTCTCCTCTCTTCTCCAATGGCCGTTCTAGGGTTCTGACTAACCTAAAAGGCTGATATAGGTTGCTGAATTTCGTGGGTTTAATTACCCAAATATGTAAAATGACCAAAATGCCCTCCCGGGGTACTAATTAGGCCTAAAAATGCCTCGAGACCCAAACTACACCCCCGGGTACACTTTTCTGACTATCTCGACCCTTCCGGACGCGTTGGCGCACTCAAAACGATCATACGATCAACTTATAAAATATTCACTTTTTATTTATCAAAATTTAGTCCCGACGCGACACGGGCGCGTCCCGATTCAAATTTCCAAAATTGTCATTTTATTCACTCGTGACATTCAATATAATCAATATCATATATTACTTTTCTCATTAGTAATATTCAACGAATTTCCCATAATTACTAACTCTCGTCACGTTAATAATTATAACATAATTAATTTCTGGATTTTTATTAAATAATTCACTCACATTAAATTTAATAAATCCCCCAAATTAATATAGCATAAAAATACGGGGTATTACAGTAAGATGATGTTTTTTTATAAATCAACAACTTTTGAGAGAGATGAAAACATTCTTGACATGGTTTTGGTAGCAATGAGGTGGTGGAAGAATTTAGGATAAAAAAAGGAAAGGAGTGGTGCTCACGATAGATTTTAAAATGTTTATGACCATGTGGATTGGGAATTTGTTGAATTTGTTCTTGATAGAAAAGGTTTCTCAATGAGGTGAAGGAAATGGATTAGACGTTGTTTAATCTTGGTAAACATCTCTATATCCGTTAACGAGAGAACGAGGGGACAATTAGGAGCGTCTAAAAGCAATAGGCAAAGGGACTTGTTATCGTCATTCTTAATAGTGGATGATGTGCTTAATGGAATGGTAAAGAGATCTATAAAGGGTGAGTATATTGAAGGCTTTTCGGTGGGTAAGAGAATGCGGGGATCTCACATCTACAATTCACGGATGATATATCTTCATTCTACCACCCTTGGATAGAGTGTTTTAGTGGGTAATAAAGAAGGGGTAAAGTGACTAATGAACAAGCAAGTTTGGTGGGGTGTGAAGTGGTTGATTTCCTTTGAGTTATTTAGGCCATTAATTGGGTGGGATTCCACTCTCTTTAGAATTTTGAAATCCGATGTTAGATAAAATCAAGAAAAGATTACACGGGTCAATATCTTGTCCAAAACAATCAAAAGATAAACTGTATCCCAAACCTCTCTACCTCTCGTCCCCAAAAAAGCCTAACATTTTCGACCAGCTTCCGACCAAATGTCTATATGTTTCATTTGAAAGGTGAAAAATATATTTCTTATCGGATCAATTACCAAAAAGTCCCTCAAACGTTTTCTAATACACATTTAGTCCAAGATTTTTACTTTGTTCCAAAAAGTCCCTCAAACATCCATTTAACCAATATTCACTTATTTTTAAAGGACCACACTAGAGGCATTCTCGCCCCACCTCCCTAACCCTGGAACTCCGGCGACCCTCATCGGAGCTCCTTTTTTTAGTCTGTTTATGTGGTGAGGGACTTTTTGGAACAAAATAAAAAGTCTTGGATGAAACGTGTATTAAAAATTATTCAAGAGACTATTTGGTATATGGCCCTTTCTAATATTGAATCATTTTGTATTGATTATTGATTTATTGAATTATTATTGATATTGATTAATCAATGATGAAAAATACATTTTGTATATTGCTTATTAAATGTTAGGAAATACATTTTGTATATTGATTATGGAGCATGCATATGAAAAAGATAGCTACCAAACCTACTCATATAATTTCAAAATTCAAGGTATGTATTATTTTATTATATAACTAGCCTTAGAATAATAAAAATAATTAAAAAAACAGGAAAATGCCTTGTTATGCCTAGTCTCCTAAGCCTTAAGCTTAAACTCTATGCATCAACCATGCTTCGCACCTTTTCAAACCATGCCAAAGATAAAAGGTGCGAGGGATTGAAAATTAGTAAGTTAATAGTGAAAAATAAGACTCTTTGGGGGAAGTGGCTACGGAAATTTCCCAAGAAAAGAGGATCTCTATGGTATTCATCAGTCATAAAAAAAACCTATGGTTTTGCATGAGAATGGTTAGGACTCTAATGTGGCTACGAATGAACCTTTAAAATCCCATGAATATATATTTCTAGGGGGATCAACTCTTTACTATCTTATCTTGCCTAGGAAGTGAGGGTTGGAAGTTTTATTAAATTTTAAGGGGAATACTTGGTGAGGAGATAAAGCGCGAAAAAGACACTTTGCACAATTGTGTTATCTTCTTCCAATAAAAATCAAGAAATTTCGGATGTGGCATCCATTAGCTTGACTCCTATTTTTGGAACATATCCTTTACAAAAATCTTAAAGATATCGAAACTACTCAATTGGTGTCACTATTCAATTTAATGGAGGGAGTTAGATTTCAAGAGTGAGGGATTTAAAATATGGATTTTATATAGTGGGATTTTCTTGCAAATCGTACTTCTCTTATATTATTTAATCTCATCCTATATGTTTGTTTATACAATTTGAATTTATATGGAAAAGCAGAATCCCTTTGAAAGTACCATTTTTTGCTCGGTTACTAGCTCAATAGAAAGTTAACATTAATTTTGTGATCCAACTGTGAAAGCGAATTAGTACCTCTCACCAAATTGGTGCGTGTTACGCTACAATGCTAATCAGAATCTAAAGGCACTTGTTGATTCATTACAATTTTGCGTCTTATATGTGGAGCTAATGTTACCACATACTCTCTCCCCCTCTTTGAGTAACGTGTTCCAACAATTAATTAGTGAAATGACTAACAATTTATTGAATAATATAATTAATTATAGAGCTTAATTGACATTCTTAATTCAATTGAAAGATAGTTTCTTTTTTTGTTATCGGAAACAAATTATGTTTATAACATAACGATATGCAACAAATGCTCCATAGAAATCTACTTACGATAAAACAGAAAAAGCAAAGCATAAAGAAAGAGAAGCTTGTACATAAAATATCCACAAACCCAAAAAGATTTCCTTGAACTAAAGGATCGCAATTCTCCAACTCAAGTTAATAATATAAAGGGGAATTTTCATGAATGCCTTAGAAAAATGTTAGTAGATACTATCTCCCAACTTGAATACAACGTTTCTAACTCTCGTGTGTCAGTTAAGATACTTTAGCTCCCCAAATCTTACATCTTACTTTTGTCTTAAAGAATAGAAGAGAATAACATAGAAAGGCGAGAAATAAATCATGTATGTTACTGAGTTCTCTTAATTTTCTTCATCTCTAACATATTTAAAAAAACTAGAAAGCTCAATACTAAGTGCCGAATAGAAAATCATAATTCAAATAAATACATAAATTGAGTATGTGTGTTTAAATCTAGTGTGTGTGTGTGTGTGTGTGTGTATACTATGTAAGGTACCTAAAACGATCCAAATAATGATTCCAAATGACCGTAAACTAAAATAGCATCCGATATAAACCTACCCCAACATACTGTGAACCATGTACCTGACCCTGTACCACAACAAAGCGCTCCAAGTTCCGCGTAATTTTGACTATATCAAGGTGTTTAAGGAGTTTTGGTATTGAAGCCTCTCTTCCATATCAAGCCATGGATCTTTTTAAGTTGGAGTTGATATGACATCAAAGGAAAGGGGTGAACCTGGAGCAACCGTAAGGTTTCTCCATTGTGACCTAGAGGTGATAGGTTCGAGTCGCAGAAACAACCTCTCTGCATATGTAGGAGTAAGGTTGCGTACATCTAACCCCCCCCCCCCCCACACACACACAAGTACCCGCAGTGGTGGGAATATCGTGCACTGGGTTTTCCCTTTATAACATGAAAGGAAGAACAAGTGGAGATATTTATGAAAATGTATTATTCCAGCTGTTTTCTGGATTATATAGAGTGAGAGAATTTCAAGAATTTTTTAAGGAAAAAAGCTAGACTTATTAAGGATATTTCTTAGCATATTTCTCACATGGGTTTTACCAAGTCTGTTAATTAGCTTTTATATATTGGAGAATTTGAGTCCTCCATATAAGATATGTATTAGGTTCAAACCTAGTATTACAAATTGCAATCAAGTTATGCAATGAGTTTATATAAAGTGATAAACCATTTCATAACCCGGATGCCATTTGAGCCTATAGCTATGATACCATAAAGAGAAAGAGATGAACAAATATATATTTTCAGAACTGTGTTTTTCTTATTATTCAAGGCTCCTGAGCACCGTCTAGATATATACAC
Source organism: Sambucus nigra (assembly GCA_949130495.1). Classification (NCBI taxonomy): domain Eukaryota; kingdom Viridiplantae; phylum Streptophyta; class Magnoliopsida; order Dipsacales; family Adoxaceae; genus Sambucus; species Sambucus nigra. The sequence goes on along the minus strand of OX422220.1, from coordinate 434,024,569 downwards.
AGCGAGCAAACAAAAAAAATAACAGTTATCTCCTAAAACTAAGGTAGTCAACTAATATAAAATCTAACAGACTTGGTAAAACCGACATGAGAAATATGATGAGAAATATCCTTAATATATTAAGGATTCATTTTGTATAGAATTAACATAAGGAGAGTTGTTTTCCTAAAAAATAACATGTCGTGAGATAAAATACATTTGCAAAGAGGATGATAATAATGATAACCTTTATGAATACTACTGTACCCAATAAAAATGCAAGGATAAGATTTTGGTTCAAATTCGTTTTGCATTTTTGAGCGAAGATGTGGAAAACACATGTAACCAAAAGTTCGCAAAATTGAATAATTTGTATGAAAACCATGAAGTTTAACAAATAGGATGAATTGTTATACTGGGGTTGATGGCAATCAATTAATTAGGTACGTACTGTAAAAAAAGCTTCTACACAAAGAAACATTGGTAAATTAGCTTGAAATAATATGCTTAATCCTGTTTCAATAATGTGACGATGTTTGCATTCGGCAACACCGTTTTGTTCAGGTGTACGAGGACAGGATATATGACAAAAAATGCCATGTTGTTCCAGATAATTAATAAAGTCATGACTAGCATATTTACCACCACCATCACATTGAAAGATTTTGAATTTTCTTATCAAATTGAGTTTCAATCATTTTGTGAAATGTGAGAAACACTTGATGAAAATCAGATTTTTCTTTTAACGGATATTTTTATTTTAACGGATATAGCCAAGTTTATCGAGTCCAATCATCCTTAAAAATGACATAATATTTAAAACCATGTGAAGATGTAATGGGACCAGGACCCCATAAATCAAAATGAAAATTTTCAAATGGAACTTGAGAGATTTTATCATTTAATAAAAAAAGGAAGTTTACAGTTTTTTCCCAATTGACAAGAAACATAAACATTAGGTAACTTATTCCAATGATCCACATGTAAGACATGACTTTTATTTAAAAAATTAAAAGACTTTTCTTGAGTATGGCCTAGTCTTTTGTGCCAAATTTCATCACTGGCCTTTCCTTATTGAATAACGTTTAATGCTTCTTGATGACCTTCATCAAAAGTGTGAAGATACCCTTTTTTAACTCCCTTAGTCAGTACTTAATGAGTCTTCTTATCCTTGACAATAAAACCATCATTAGAAAATTCTAATAAACATTCATTGTCTTGTAACAACTGACTCACAAAAATTAGATTCTTTTTAATTTTTGGCACTATTAAATCATCCTTCGAAGTCAACTTTTGATTTAAAAATTTATCACCAATATGAATGATGTTTCGTTTAGACCCATCTCTAATAATAAATTTTTCATGTCCTACATATGGAACAATTTTAGATAGCACTTATCATGTGTGAGGTGGCTCCTGAATCAACATAAAGAGCGTTGTCCAAGTGTGGTTCATAGTTTTTGGTTGTCATGGCAGTTGGTGATGTTTGAAAAGAATAGTCCTAACGACAGAAGCAACAGTTTGGTGCAATATGGTTTTTTTACCATAAATTTGATAGGCTACAACATTTGTTTGAGAAGACTGAGTACCTATTGATGATACACTCATACGTCCTTGAGACATAGGTAAATAGCCTCGATTGTAGGAATTAAAATGAGGTCTCTGATTGTATGATGATTAGACCATTCCATAGACTTGATGAGATACACCACATTTATCAGTTTGAGAAGTTGGTGCGTACTATCCAGTAGGTCTAAACCCTCTACCATGAGAATTAAAAAATTATTGATGGCCCATAAAGCCTCTTCCTTTATCTGAACAAAATTTTCCTCTATTATACTGGTGCACAGGTTCTCTTTTAACAGTAAATGCCATAGAGTGATCGAGTTGATGATTTTGTGTTTCTTTTGAAATTTCTTCACGAATGTCAAACCCTTTGAGAAAGATTATTAGTTGTGATAGAGATGGATAGGGTGGCTTACCTAACATAACAGTGCAAAAAACATTGTATTTCTGCCCCAACCTCTATCAAAACATATCACCTTTATGTCTTCATACAAAGGTCTATGAATGGCTGCTAAAGCATCACACAAATACGTTATATAATGCTCAAGAATTTATCCATCAAATTTAATGTCATGGATTTGTGTTTTTAACTGAAATTCTTTTTCTTTTGTCAATTGTAAGAAATTGTCTTCCAAACAATCCCATGTTTCTTTTCCAGTTTCACAACCTACAATAAGAAATTGGCATTCATTTGATATCATACCTGCGATCCAACTTCTCAATAACATATCTTTGTCTTCCTATTCTTGATATTCCTTTGTTGTTTCTCCCTTTTCATTTTCTTTTACACATGGCTCCCTTATGTTAATTTTACACAAAAACCAAACATGGACATTAATTCCTTTTACTACCACTATGCATACTATTGCGTCCAAATGGGTTTATCATACCAAATTAATGGCCGATGGCACGCTGGATAAATACAAGGCACATCTTGTTGCATAAGGGTTTAATCAAATTACAGGTGTAGATTTTGGTGAAACATTCAGCATGGTAATCAAACATGCTACTATTCGTATTGTACTCTCACTTGATATTTCCCAGAAATGGCCCTTAAAATAGTTGGAAATTAAATATGCATTTCTTCATGGAGTTCTTAATGAAGAGGTCTATATGAGACAGCCTCCAGGTTATGAGGAACCAAATTTTTTGAATCATGTTTGCAAACTTAATAAGGCCATTTATGGGTTGAAATAGGCTCCACGTGCTTGGTTTGATCGTTTCAATAACTATTTGCTCTCATTAAGTTTTTTCTGCAGCCAAGCTAATTCCTCTCTATTCATTCTCAACTCAATGGATGGTATCCTTATTCTTTTACTATACATTGATGACACTATTATCACAAGTAGCAGTAATACACTTCTTACTTCCCTCGCTACAAAGTTGGCATCCCAATTTGCTCCTACTGATTTGGGTGACTTACATTATTTTTTGGGTATTAAGGTGACATATTTTTTAGGTGGTTTGTTTCTATCCCAACAAAAATATGTTTCGTCTCTCTTATAGCGGGTTAATATGTTGCATTATCATGCTATTCAAACTCCATTTCCCACAAAATTAGATACTTCCTCATCTCCACTTTTTGGTGATCCCAAGGAGTTTTGTCCCTTAGTGGTCCCTCTTCAATATTTAACTTTAACTCGCCCTGACACCACTCATACTATGAATACTGTGTGTCAATCTTTACATTCACCTACGGAGGACAATTTTGTTCAACTTAAACATATCTTACGCTACTTAAGTGGTACTTCCACCGTTGGGCTTCAGATTCTCGCTCAATCTTCTCTAAACTTATATGGTTACTTTAATGCTGACTGGGTTGGTTTTCCCTTTACTCGTAGGCCTACTTCCAATTTTTTTGTTTTTCTTGGTGCTAATTGTATCTCATGGTCCTCTAAAAAGCAACCTATTATTTATCGATCAAGTTTTTAGGTGGAATATCGTGCTCTTATTAGAGCTACTATTGAACTTAAGTGGGTTATGCATGTTTTATGTGACCTTGGTGTTACCCTAACCACTTCTTTAGTCCTATTTTGTGACAATTTGAGTTCCCTCTATATGATAGTTAATCATATTCTCAATGCTCGCACCAAATATGTTGAGCTCTATTATCCTTTTATTTGTGAAAATGTGGCTCAAGGACTAATTGTTACTCATTTTATTCCCTCCTCTCACCAACTAGATGATCTCTTCACTGAGCCATTGTGTACCCCTCAGTTCCAATCTCTTAGGTACAATCATGGTGTGTGTCAACCACCACACCTACACTTGAAATGGAGTATTAAGGATATTTCTCACGTGGGTTTTACCAAGTCTGTTAGTTAGATTTTATATTTGTTGACTACATTAGTTTTAGGAGATAGCTGTATTGGTTGACTACCTTAGTTTTAGGAGATAACTTTTATTTTTTTGTTTGGCCACTGTGTATATATTTGTACGGTGCTCAGCAGGCTTGAATAATAAGATAAACACAACTCAACTCAACTCAACAAAGCCTTTTCCCAATTATTTGGGGTCGGCTACATGAATCCTATTTTTCCATTCCATTCTGTCCAGCACAATATCTTCAGTTAAACCACATGACATCTTGTCCTTTTTATAATATCCCACCAAGTCAATTTAGGCCTACCTCTATCCCTTGTGTTACCATCAATACTAACTAAATCACTCTTCCTTACAGGAGTATCCATTGGTCTACTCTTGATGTTTCCAAACCATCTAAGGCGATTTTCTCTCAATTTATCTTCTATAGGAGCTACTTTTACCGTTTCACAAATTTGTTCATTTCTAATTTTATCCTTTCGAGTTTTATAACAAATCCATCTTAGTATTCGCATCTTCGCCACACTCATTTTCTGAACATTTTGTTTCTTGGTTTCCCAACACTCTGTCCCATATAACATGGCGGGTCTAATGGTCATCCTATAACAATTTTCTTTTAACTTCAAAGGTATATTCCTATCACACAACTTAACCCAGCCTGCTCTAATCTTATGAGTAACATCATCACTAATATCTCCATCTTATTGGATAATCGAGCTTAAATAACGAAAATAATAATTTCTAGATATCTCTTGTCCCTCCAATTTCACCACATATTCATTTTTCCTCCTAATACTACTAAAATTGCACTCCACGTATTCTGTTTTAGTTCCGCTTATTTTAAATCCTCTTATTTCTAGAGTTTCTCTCCACAACTCTAACCCAGCATAAATCCCCGTCATAGAATCATCCACTAAAATAATATCATCTTCAAATAGCATACACCATGGAACCTCATCTTGTATTTGTCCATTCAACTCATCCATAAAAAGAGCAAAGAGATAAGGACCTAATGCTGAACATAGGTGTAGACCTACAGTAATTGAAAATTGACTACTTTATCCAGCTGATGTTCTTACTGTAGTCATGGACCCATCATACATATCCTTAATCACATCAATATATCATCTAGTCACTCCTTTTTTATGTGGAATCCACCATTTTATGTCTCTGGGTATCCTATTATATGCCTTCTGCAAATCTATAAAAATCATATGAATATTCTTCCTTTTCTCCCTATACCTCTCCATTAATCTACTCAATAAATAGATTGCTTCCATTGTTGACCTCCCAGGGATTCTCAAAAACTGTTGTCTATAATCTCAATCTTTATTCAATCACTATCTCCTAAAGTTTCATTGTAAGACTCATTAACTTAATACCACGATAATTTGAACAACTTTCTATATCCCCTTTATTTTTATAAATAGGTACTAAAATATTTTTTCTATATTCATCGGGCATCCTATTAGTAATTACAATTATATTATGTAATTTTGTAATCCATGATACTCCATCCTCCCCTGAGCACTTCCAAACCTCAATAGGGATACCATTCGATCCTAAAGCTTTCCATGTTTTCATGTTTTTTATAGCAATCCCGGCCTATATTGTCCTAATTATGTGCAAAAATATATTTTCTCGAGTCTCCCTAAGTTCCTCAATATCTAATCTACTTCCATTATCTCCATTTAATAACCTCTTAAAGTAGTTTTTCCATCTTTCCATAATATCATCATCTTTGATTAGGACTCTCGAATCATCACTTTCAATACACTTAACGTTATTAAAATATTTTGTTTTCCTTTCTTTAAGTTTAGTAAGATTATAAATACTATTTCCCCTTCTTGTGTTCCTAATTTTGCATAGAGATCATGATACACTTTTAACTTAGCATCGCTCATCACTTTCTTAACTTCCTTTTTAGCCCATTTACATTTCTCAAAATTTTCTTCATTTATATTTGTTTGCCAAGTTTTAAAGCACTCCCTTTTGATTTTTCCTATGTTTTGTACTTTTTCATTCCACCACCAAGTTTCTTTAAATTGTGGCCCCTTGCCTTTTGATTCTCAAAGAATTTCTTTTAATAATAATAAGATAAACATAGTTCTAAAAATATATATCTATTCGTCTCTTTCTCTTTACAAGGAAGCTATTTAGGAGAATATTATTTTCAATTACTTCTAGGGTGCTTCTGTCTCCCTTGTTGGAGATCTTCCTTTTTTCCTATTCTCTGTGAGTTAAAATGACTGTATTGTTGGTTAGGTCATGTGCCAATGGTTTTTTATTTACATCTTTAGGGGACTATTTGTTCCTTTCCCTTATACCTTCTCTATTTTAATTTAATGATAATTGTTTTTCTAATAGCAAAAAAGAAGAATTAATTATGATATTAATAGAAAATCAAATGCAAGTTCACCCACTTGCCACATATCCACATACATATTCACCATGGGACTCAATAATCCATTTCTTATGTTCCTAAGATATACATTACATAGAGAGCATCGAATCCAAAAACATATGAAAATGGTGTGAAGAGACTCATTCAAGTTAAAAACTAGCTTCGAAAGCTTCAAGTATTAATGTGGGATAAGATCTAACAACCTCGCTCACACACAACATCGACTCACATGTGTAGAATAGGTAAGATGCAAATGCATAAGTGCAAATGATGAAGTGAAAGGTTTAGGCTTGACAACTAAAAAAACATATGGCAATGCATGCGGGGGGGGGGGGGGAGGGGGATCATTCAAGTGATATAAACTAGCTTGAGATGCTTCAAAATGGAATTCAAGTGATAAACTATCTTGAGATACTTCAAAATACTGAATGGGAGAAGCTCTAACACTACTTGAATAACAAATCAGCATAATGAAAACATAATCCATTCACGATGATCTTAATATCATCTCATTTGATAACCCGTTCTTCATTCTTAATACTCATGAATCCTTCATTCCAAACCGAAAGCATTAACCATGCGGACAACATTTTCATTGTAACATATATTTACTTAGTTGTTAGATTCATTATAAATATGGAAATGTCCTTAAGTGCACAAGGCACAAATGGCAAAGAGGGAAACAACATCAAAAGAGATGCATCCATCATTCAAACTCCCACCCAAAAAAATAAATAGGAGAGAAGTTTAATGAACAGACACGAAAAAATTAAATTTTGATGATAATTCTTAACATAGTAGTCGTATAAAACTCAGACCCTTTCCTTTTTATCTATCACGAAAAGTGGCAAGAAGGGGGTTGTAAGGAAAGTATAAAAAGCTACCACTCTATACAAAAATCACACAAAAAAAATAGGGAACATATCTAAAAGAATTCTAAAAGGCAAACTCTGTACCTACGAAGGAATGATCCATCCACAAAAATAGGATACGCAAAACCAAAAAACAGAGCTTACGAAGAGGGTGATCAATAAAGATACGGTTGATCTTGGTGTACCCAAAACAAACCAAATAGAGAAAGCAACACGAACACTGAGCCTCTGACACATGAATGAATAAGGAAATAATTCATTGATTTGCCTTCTTAGTTTTCTAATGATAAGAATCGATTCCAAAGCTATTGTCTATAGGAAAATGGCAACCATTAAGTGCTTTTCGGATCCCCAAACACATCTCCATGGGAACTCCTATAGTCTCCTCAACCGGGCTATATAAAAATTAAATGGGAAAAAAAGTAGTGTATGGTACATACAATACATAGAGATATAGTCACTTTCCCCTTTCGTTGGCAAGTTTCAAATAAGAGGCTAAGCAGCTGGCCATGAATTTATTGTCAGAGGCTTATTTAGTTCCCTCTACTCGGACACCGAAAACCCCTATAGGTCTCACCACCAATAGGGATTACAGAATGTTATCACTACTTTACAATAATGCCATGAGAGTAATAGCCTTTATTGGAACTTGTAAGGACATGTTTCTCATGTCCAATATCTTACAGTTATGTATGGCGTACATCGCTACATTTGGCATGTCCCTACACGATCTCACACGATGGCCTTAATTCGAATTCTGAGAATCAAGCATTCATCATCTCAATCATGTGTCCCACATCTGCCTCAACGACTTCACGTTCCGTGATTTTAGGGACTTAATGCAAGTGATACGCAAGAGAAGTCAAAATAATGAAAGAAGGCAAAATATGGAAGTTCAAGGGCATTTTGGTAATTTTACAGCCATCATCCAGAGCTCCGATCAACCGTAAATTTTTATATATCTCCGCCACGAAGATATTGGAAGAAACGGCACATCAAACCGAGCTACGGTGAAGAAGTTATGGCCATTTGAAATTGGAGAAAATTCCAAGGAAAACTCTTGAAAAATGCTAAGTGTTTAAAGCCCCAATTTCCAGCGATTTTTTGCGAACCGAAGACAAATCGGTTCGGGGGGAGAACCGGTTTGTGGTACACCCAAACCGGTTCAGGGTACCTGTACGCTGGCAGAGTTTTAAAATCGTGAAACTCTTTATTGGTTTCCCTATAAAAGCCAACTTCGGGGGAGTTATTTTGCAAGACTTTGAGAGACGTTTTGAGAGTCCAAATACATCAAGTCTTCATATTTTTTAGTCCCAAGACTCATGTTTTGATTCACACATCTTTGCCAAACCTTTGTGAATCTGTTTGCAACCCAAGAACTCAACCTTGTGTTTGTTCAACCCTTGTGGAGAAGATCGTCCTTCTTCATTGCTTCCCTCTTGGAAAGGGAAAGTTCCAGCCGCCGACTCCAGAACCGACACATGCTGGTTTTTTTTTCACTGTATTTTTACTGTAATCCGTGTAACCGTTCCTTATAATATTATAGTGAAAATAAAAGGTTTTGCCCCTTTAGGTGATTTTTCCTCACATGTGTGTGTTTGAATGTTCTTGCATGATTACATCATCTTCTAATCACACCTCGATGCATGTTTAGGACTTAATTGATAAAAAATGTGTTTAATTAAATAATTAGTCCATTTGAACGCACGCGCACTCCATTTCAAATTGGTATCAGAGCTAATTACACAACTTTACCGTGTAATTTTCTACAAAATTTTTCTAAGATATCAATTTTCTGAAAAATTGATTTTCGAAAACGAGCGTGTTCATAATGGAGAAATTATATAATAAAATGCCAGTTTTTGATGGGACAAACTATGCATGCTGGAAAGCCTGCATGAGATCTGCATTAAAAGCCATTGATGAACCTGTCTGTATTTTGGTTGAAAGAGGGTGGACACCTCCCTCCGTCACTGTTAATAACGTGACTAGTTTAAAACCTGACACTACTTGGACTGAAGAAGAATTTAAATGGTCATCTTTTAATTCTAAGGGTTTAAGTGCTATTTCTGGATGTGTCACACCAAACGCATAATGACGTGCACCATGTTAAAAGAGGCATTGGATGTTTTACAACTTACCCATGAAGGAACTAATACTGTGAAAGAGTCTAAAATGCAAAATTTAACAACTCAATCTGAAACAATCACCATGCTTGAGTCTGAATATTTTGATGAATTTTATGCTAAACTGTCTGATATTGTTAACACTAGATTTAATCTTGGTGAACACATTCCTAATGCTAGAGTTGTTAAAAAGATTCTTAGATCACTGCCTAAGCATTTTATCCCTAAAGTCACTGTGCTAAATTCTATGGGTAATTTAAATACGCTTAAATTGGAGGAACTCGTAGGAGACTTGCAAACCTATGAAATTGATATGTTTCCTAAATCTGTCAAGTCTAAAGATAAGTGAATTGCACTTAATGCCCAGGAGAAAAAGAGTGAGGGGTCGGCAAGAAAGTGGGAGTCATCTAGAAAAGGAGAGATAGATACATCTGATTCTGAGTGTGACTTTGATTTAGATGATTTGGCACTATTTATTAAAAATTTCAAAAGAATTCTCAAATTTAAGAAAAATGGAAATTTCAAAGGTAAAAAGAAGTTTGAGAAAAATAATTCCGAAAATAAAAATAAAAAAGATTTTAAAGATCCTCCTAAGAAAGAGAGTGAGATATGCTTTGAGTACGACGGTAGGGGTCATAGAGCTTTTGAGTGTGCTAATAGTCTGAACAGTGAAAAGGGCAAAGCTGTCCTTAACGCTACCCTTAGCGACGACAATGAGGTTGAGTCGGTGGACTCTAGAGACGAGTCACCATATGAGTGTAACTTCACCGCATTCATGGCTAGTCATGTGAGTACTTCTAGTACTCCTCACAACACTGAGGATTCTACTTCACAGGGACACCTCGACAGTGAGAGCGATGTGAGTGAGGGGGAGGATGATACAAGTGAGAGCGAGAATAATCTTCAACGCGCCTATGCCGAGTTTTATAATGAGTTATTTAAAATGAAAAAGCGTAACAAATCATTAGTTCTTAGGATCACCTCTCTAGAGGAAGATTTAGAAAAATCGAGAGAGAGAGATTCCTCCACCTGCACTACCTTAAGAGAGAGAGAGAGAGTTTGCCTGTGTTGAGAGAAAGAAACTATTTGGAGAAAAAGAGAGGTGTTTTGAGAAAGAGAGAGGGGACTTGACTAAACAAGTGGCTAGCCATACGAGTGAGCTCCATTCCTCCCTGGAGACTTGAAAGAAACTTGAAGCTCTTGTTACCCATCTTACTTATGATCTTGAGCGAGCACGGGAAGTCAAGTTTCAAATCGAGGACAGATCAAGAAAGATGTGAAAGATGCTCCTCGGCCCCGCTTTAGGTTTTGGTGATAGGCAGGGAATTGGTTATGATGGTGCCTCCTCGTCCCAAATTGCACCTGGACCAATTCTTGAGTTTACTACGACTCCATATGACCATCGTCAAAAACCACGAAGGAGAGTGAGACCAAGAAAAGCAAACCCAGGTTCGCCTAAGATTGCATTCGTTTATACGTACTGCAAAAGAAAAGTCCACCTCAGGGATTTTTGCTATAGTTTGGGTCGGACACGACGTACTATTTCTCCACCACATCATATTGATGATTTTGATAGTCTGAGAGAGCGTGTTGAGTTTTTAGCTGCCACGTCACAGAGTTTGATGGAGGAATTCTGACGGATGTCTTTGCCGTTAGTGAATACTTCTCACTTCCCGACTAAAACCAACAATGACAAGGGTAAACAAAATGTTACCTCTTCTTGGGTACCTAAGAAAGATAAGAAAGCCCTTGTTGTTCATGTTTCTCTAAAAGAACATAATACCCCACAGTGGTATTTTGATAGTGGATGCTCAAGACATATGATAGGGGATGCATAATTTTTTACCCACCTTGAGGATTATAAGGATGGTAGAGTCACCTTTGGAGATGGGAGGAAGTCTAGCATTGTAGGACGAGGTACAGTAGAGTTACCGGGATTTCCTAATCTAGAGAATGTTTTGTACGTCAAAGGTTTAAAAGCAAACCTTCTCAACATTAGCCAGCTGTGCGACGCTGACTTTGCCTTAAAGTTTGATCGGGATGCATGTAATGTCTATAATCAAGCTAGTAAACTTTTAGTGCGAGCGGTGAGGACAGAGAATAATTTCTATAGGATCGAGACCACGTCCTCACTTGTCTGCAACAGCGTCGTGATCACTCCTATGGATCTGTGGCACTAACGTCTAGGTCATATGAATGTTAGAGAGTTGACTCTCTTAGCTAAAAAGGACCTAGTACGTGGCTAACCATCTCTTGGAAAGCTGACTTCCATGGTTTGTGGACCCTATCAGTTGGGAAAACAAATCCATAGGCCCCATAGGAAGTTGCATTCCATTATTACCTCCCGTGTACTTGAGTTGATTCACATGGACCTTATGGGTCCTACTCGTACTGTGAGTTTGGGTGGTAATAGGTATATCCTCATGATGGTAGATGATTTCTCCAGATATTCGATTGTAGGTATTCTGAGGGAGAAATCCAATGCTGTAGAATTTTTAAAGACCAAGTGTCGTCTCCTACAAAACCAACATGGAGTCACTATTAATAGCATACGTAGTGACAACGGCACAGAATTTAAGGAGCAAAGTTAGATCTTTACTATGATAGACTTAGGATCAAACATGAGTTTTCTGCTGTGAAAACTCCTCAGCAAAATGGGATTGTTAAGAGAAAGAATAGGACGATCCAGGAAATGGCTAGATCTATGCTTCTAGGTCTTAGAGTTTCTAGGAGATTTTGGCCAGAGGAAGTGTCTACTGCATGCCACACGGTGAATAGGGTACCTACGTCCACACACACTTAAGACGCCTTATGAATTATGGACTGGAAAGAAACCCAACCTTGCATATTTTCGTGTTTTGGGGAGTAAATGCTACATTCTACGGGATAGAGAGCAATTAGGAAATTTTGACTCCTGGAGCGATGAGGGAATATTTCTAGGATATTCATCGAATAGTAGAGCGTACCGAGTATTTAACCTGAAGATCTCTAAGGTTATGGAGTCAATAAACGTCACCATTCAAGATGACGAACCTCCGATAATTATTGATCCTAACCTTTAGTTTTAGGATGAGGAATTTTCTAGCAGTGATTTACGTGTCCCTCGCCCACACTTTGTGGACCCTACTCCTGTGTTAGGGGACACACTTGCTTGGGTTTGCAAGAGTCATGACCCGGCCTCCATTGTAGGCGATCCCACTCTTGGGGTCAAGACTCATGCTCAGCTAGAGAACTTTGTTATCTATTTTTGCTACACGTCCAAAGTCGATCCCAAGAATCACAAAGAAGCACTCAAGGATGAACACTGGATATCTGCTATGCAGGATGAGTTACTTCACTTTAAAAAGAACAATGTCTGGGAACTAGTCCCCTGAAATGTGAGACTAATGTGATAGGTACCAGGTGAATTTTCAATAATCAAATGGATGAAAATGGTACCATAATAAGAAACAATGCTAAGTTGGTCGCTCAAGGCTACACACAGATAGAGGGTGTAGACTTTGGGGAGACATTTGCTCCTATTGCGAGGCTTGAGTCCGTCTGCTTACTACTCGCCATCGCATGTCATCTGCTCTTAAAGTTATATCAGATGGATGTCAAAAGTTCCTTTCTAAATGGCATTCTACAGTAGGAGGTTTACGTGGAACAACCAAAAGGGTTTGAAGACCCTAAGTACCCAGAGCACATATATTATCTGAGGAAAGCCTTGTACGGTTTAAAGCAAGCACCCCGTGCTTGGTACGAGAGGCTTACTTCCTATCTCTTAGCCCGTGGCTTCAAGAGATGGGGAGTTGATATGACGTTGTTCGTTAAGAGAGATGACAGTGCTATTTTGGTTGCCCAAGTCTATATGGACGACATAGTCTTTGGATTCACATGCTCCCATCATGCTCACCACTTTGCGGAGGAGATGAAAAGTGAGTTTGAGATGAGCATGGTAGGTGAGCTTACTTTCTTCCTTGGTCGCCAGTTTCGTCAGCTAGAGGATGGGATGTTTATCTCCCAATCGAAGTATGCAAGAGACCTAGTGAAGAAATTTGGTTTAGACTCCACTAAGCATGCACGTACACCTATGATTACTTCTATCAAGCTTAGTAAGGACACTTCAGGCAAGGATGTAGAGCAAACCTTGTAACGGAGTATGATAGGTAATCTTCTCTACGTGATTGCCAATCGTCCCGACATTGCCTTTAGTGTTGGAGTCTGTACGCGGTATCAGGCATCCCCGAAATAGTCACACTTACTCACTCTAAAATGTATTATCAGACACGTGAGTGGGAATCTCTCATATAGTATTTAGTATTCCTTTGATACCAATGATCGTTTATCTGCCTATTCGGATGCCGATTGGGTCGGGGATGTAGATGGTTATAGGAGAACTTTTGGTGGGTGTTTCTATTTTGGTTCTTCTCTTGTCTCCTAGTTGATCAAGAAGCAAATCTCCATCTCTTTTTCCACTGCGGAGGTTGAGTATATCGCCGTAGGGAGTTGTTGCACGCAACTCTTGTGGATGAAGAAAATGCTAGAAGATTATGGGATATCACAGGACACCATGACCATCTCCTGTGATAACACGGGTAGGATATACATATCCCGCAATCCAGTCCAGCATTTGCGCACAAAGCATATCAGGATACGCGAGCACTTATACGTCAATTAGTTGAGGAGAAAGTCATATCCCTGAGTTTCGTTCCCACTGATCGTCAGTTAGCCGATATTTTCACGAAACCTTTAGATGCCCTTAGATTTGAGAGTCCTAGGAAGTCTTTGGGAATTTGCAAAGTTGACTTAGGGGTTGGTCTGTGTCTAGAATAGGATGCCTTTTCATGTTCATATCATATTCTTCATATTGCTAGTTTGAATCATGTGAATTATTACTTTGCTTTTTATATATATTTTTTTTGAAAAATCCAAAAAGTTTTTCTTTTTATAAAATTTTTCGAAAATCACAAAAAGATTTTATTTTGATAAAATTTTAAAAAAAATCCAAAAAGATTTTTGTATTTTTTTCACCTTTGATGGATGAGAATTTAAGATAGCCAAGTCACAATTTCATTCCATTTATCCATGTGACTGCTTGATAGTGATTTAAGACGCTACATCATTTCATCCATGTGCTTTACATTGTTTGGAGTCTTTGAGATGTGATTAGTGATATCTTTCTACATGTTTGACTCCTATCTCCTTTATTGCACACATGGACGGCTTTATTTGATTATTATACTTGTCTATCACATATTGGCTTGAGTGTTTCCATCTCAATTCTATCTATACAACGTACAATATGCAATAAAACATGACGAGATTAGAATGCATGTTATAATCATTTAGTGAGACTGTGTGTTTATTTGAAAATGGGGAAGGGCTACGAAAGGTTCATTTAGCCTTTGCGAAAACTAAGCCACCGTTAAAAAGGACCTAAAAATGGAGGAATTTTATTATCCGGGGTTCAAGAGGTTAAAAGATCCCAAAAAATTTAAAGGCAATAAAAAGCAATACATGCCAATTATGGGCCATTAGGTTTCACCATCAATTATCCAGAGTTTGAGAATTTAGATTACCTCTATTGAAAATATAAATCTGAGGGAGTTTGGTCGGAGAATTTAAACGGGTTTGCACTTCCTTAAAAGTCCTGAAAAGCATGAAATCGTTTTGGACATTATTGGTGTGGAAATCACTTTGAGATTTGATTTGTTGATTTGAATGAGTCAGTGTCTCATATTTTAATTTTTTTCACCAAAGGAATATTTTGAGTTCATTCGTTAGGAGTATCCGATATTCATCGTGCACATATGTCATGTTTGTATGCATTGATTTTCCTATCGAATTTGTTAACACCCATACATTTACGCTATCATCAACTTGGTTGTTTTGTGTTCTTTCATGGTGTGATTCTTTGTTTATATATTTTGTTTGAAAAATTACAAAATAGAAGTTTTTTTACCTTCTGACACTCTCCAGTTGCATTCATTTCTACTTCTCATATTTGTTTATTTGGGGACATCATAAAAAGGGGGAGAAGAATTCATCAAGTCTTATGGGGGAGTTTTTGAGATGTGACTTTTTCTTTCATCATAAATTGGTATCTATGTGTATCTTATTCCAAACTCGATATGTCACTTGGTGGTATTTTCTTTATCTCATGTGTGTAGGTACTACATTGATGATCATATGTTACACACCCTGATGAGAAAAGATTTGAGTTTCCTAAAGATTTGAAGAACAAATAATGAAGATTTATTCATTTGCATCTTCCTAGTTTTGGGTTCATGAGATGGTAGATTTGTATAGGCAATTTGTTATTTGATAATTCAGATTTTTATGTATATACCGGTAAAGACAGGGGGAGATTTGTAAGGACATATTTCTCATGTTTGATATCTTACAGTTATGTATGACGTACGCCGCTACATTTGGCACGTCCCTACACGATCTCACACGACGTCCTAAATCTAAATTTTAAGAATCAAGCATTCATTATCTCCATCCTGTGTCCCACATGTGCCTCAACTACTTCACATTCCATGATTTTAGGGACTTAATGCAAGTGATACGCAAGAGAAGTCAAAATAGTGAAAGAAGGCAAGATATGAAAGTTTAAGGGCATTTTGGTAATTTATAACCACCATATGGAGGTCCAGTCAATCGAAAAGTTATAGAGATCGCCTCCACGAAGATACTGGAAGAAAAGACACCACAAACCTAGCTACGGTGAAGAAGTTATGGCCCTTTGAAATTGGAGAAAATTCCAAGGAAAACTCTTGAAAAATGCTAAGCGTTTAAAGACCCAATTTCCAGTAATTTTCTGCGAACCGAAACCAA
Organism: Sambucus nigra; assembly: GCA_949130495.1. Taxonomy (NCBI): domain Eukaryota; kingdom Viridiplantae; phylum Streptophyta; class Magnoliopsida; order Dipsacales; family Adoxaceae; genus Sambucus; species Sambucus nigra. Next base: position 434,008,478 of record OX422220.1, on the reverse strand, counting down.
ACCGATTCGGGAGGAGAACCGATTCGTGGTACACCCGAACCGATTCAGGGTACCTGTACGCTGGGAGAGTTTTAAAATCGTGAAACTCTTTATTGGTTTCCCTATAAAAGCCAACTTCGGGGGAGTTATTTTTCATGACTTTAATAGACATTTTTGAGAGTACAAATACATCAAGTCTTCTTATTTTTGAGTACCAAGACTCATGTTCTGATTCACACATATTTGCCAAACCTTTGTGAATCTGTTTGCAACCCAAGAACTCAACCTTATGCTTGTTCATCCCTTGTGGAGAAGACTGTCCTTCTTCTTCATTGCTGCCCTCCTGGAAAGGGAAAGTTCCAGTCGCCGACTACAGAACCGACGCCTGCGGTTATTTCTGTGTCACTGTATTTTTACTATACTCCGCGTAACCGTTCCTTACAATATTATAGTGAAAATAAAAGGTTTTGCCCCTTTAGGGGATTTTTCCTCACATGTGTATGTTTGAATGTGCTTGCATGATTACATCATCTTTTCATCACACGTAGATGCATGTTTAGGACTTAATTGATAAAACTATGTTTAATTAAATAATTACTCTATTTGAACACACGCTCACTCCGTTTCAAAACTAGTAACTTTCCACCCTCCTTGACTTCAAGTAGAAGGTATCATCATTTGTTCACACCCATGCATAGAGTATTTGATCTCCTGGATCCCTAACTGAGTTTGGTACAACTTATGGATCCTATTGACCCCATTCACTATCCTCCAAGTGTTTGGGGTACATTGGGTGGGTTCTACATTGAAGTATTCATAGAACTTCATAAACAATTGGTTTAGAGGGAAAGTCGCACCATCTTTAGTAATAAATTTGGAGAACATCCACTATGTTCCCTCCATGTTGTAATAATCCTTGGATTTTTCTCCAAACTCTATCGCAACCCATTCAGGGATAGAGAAACGCTTTCTAAACTCTCCTATGGACCTCTCGCTCACTGGATATACCACTCTTTAACTCCAGAAAGGAAAATGAAGAAAAAATACTAAGATTGCCTGAGAAAAAAATTATAGAAAAATAAGGAACGCGAGAAAGGAAGAAGACTTACACTTAATGGAGAAGGCAAATGGCTCTGAGATGTTTTGAGTAATGACAAAGTGAAAGTGCACTCCAAAAATGACGGGAAAGTGACCAAATAGCCTGGTTCAACTTCCAAGAAAGTCTATCATTTGAAACATGACCCTAGGTGAGAGTTAACACGCACGTCACCTCATCTCAGTTTAATCAATGCGTAATTATTAGCGTACCCCTAAAACAACTGGGCAAATTACAAGTGTTCCCTTTAGCCTCAACGGGCATACCAAAGTTTGTTTTCATCTTAAAAACACCCAAAGTTGACATTATTCGACCATAACTTCTATGGGTGATCAAATTTCACTGCCGATAAGCGTTAAGATCTGCAGCCAACCAAACCTCTTCACCCCATTCATGATGCATAGATTTAGGGGCAATTGTGGACGAATTATATAACATAACAGGAACATCTAAAACATGCCCATACAACTAAGATAGATGACTGTAGCTTGGAGGTAAGCACAAATAATTAGTCGATCAGAAGAGATCTTGGTCTTGGATTCGCCCGATCAAATCATAACAACAATCCAGGGCCATAGAATCCCACACGACTCATTCTCCTTCTATTCTCTATAAATATAACCCCCCCTTCAGCAAAATGGTCATGTAATCTTTTTTATCAATGGTTCATCAATAAAAAGAGAGAGAGGGACCCCATGGAAGTAGGTACATTACCGAACTACGTATATTATGTGTTGTGTGAATGATTTTAATTTATCCTCGGCTTAATTGTATTGAATCAATCATATTAGGTATTTTTGCCTAAACTAAGTGTGTTTAGGATCCCTAAACAGATCTATATGGGAACTCCTAGTCTTTTCAATCAACTTATATAAGAATTAGATGGGAAAAAAAATATATCTTTAGTCCCTTCAATCCATCTCCTTCAAATAGTCACTTTCCCCTTCCATAAATGAGCTTCAAGTAAGAGGCTAAGCACTAAAAGCAGTAAGAAACCCTTACTCATGCTATTTCCATAATTCTTAGCATTTAATTCCCTATGAACAAACTAACTTGATGATTTTACGACACAGTGTAACACGATAACCGGTTTAAAGAGAAATAATCTGATAAGACCCAGATATTACATGATTATCTTGCTCAAAACATTACTCAAAACAAAAGAAATGCAACCCGAATAAGACATGACTAAACCGAATTGCCTCACGTATGAAGTCATGCAAAACAAGAATGTTGTTTATCATTATCAATGTTTTGGTGCAAGTGAAATAGATTGATAGAACTATTGGAACACTTTTCATATATATAATTATTGTTTTTATAAAATGTATTTGAAAGAAAAAATGAAGTAAAATTACTATTTTCCATACCATCAAACGGATCCTAAATATAGAAAAAGAAAACACAACCCAAGTGATAAAAGAATTTTTAAATGAAGAAAACATAACTACAGGTGGTACTCTCCAGTTAATAATTAGTATTTAGTCATTTACATAAATTATGATAGAAGACACGATGTAGTTATATGTAAATTCTGAAACAAAGAAAGAAAGAAACAAAGAAAGAAAGAAAGAAAGAAAGAAAGAAAGAAAATAGTATATAACTTATTGTGTAGAAAAATGAGATTGCCACCAAATATGGATACGGAAGAAAATGGCCAACCTCAATATATGTCCTTATTATTTCTCCTCCTTTACACAACTTGTAATGTAGGACACCAAAACATTAATTATGAATTTCCGTACAAACAAATGGGTAAATAAATATATACCTATGTGGGGAGATATTGGAAACTGAATGGGAGTGGATTTGTGAACAAGAACAAGGAGTTGAACGTAATCTCCAACGTGAGAAGAAGCTTTCGACATATCGATTAGCGGTCTGAACCATCCGATCATTGTTGTCATTTCTATAAACTTTGATTTTTATTTTTCCTATTCCTACCCTTTGTGCTCGCATTGGGGTTTTTCAATTTTCATTCACATTTTGTGCGTAACAATCTCTATGGAGTGTGTGTGTGTGTGAGATGGTTTCTTCAAAAGGGGTGGCAATTTTAAAAACGACATGAAAACACTACACGAAATGACATGAAATTGACCTAAAATTGAGACGATATGTCATGTTCGTATTGGATTTTTAGACATGAAGTCGTGTCGTGTTCGTGTCAAAATTATGAGTCGTGTCTTATCATATATGTTATCGTGTTTTGTCGTGTTAGTCCTGTTTTTATTTGGGTTATCTTATCTATTTATATTTAATTTAGTGTGAAATTTTAAGAAATCGTGTTATTTGTGTCGTGTCATGTGATGTCATTTTTATTCGGGTCATGTTCGTGTCTACTAAAAAAAACACAAATTCGTGTCGTGTCGTGCTCGAGTCCAAAAAAACCTTGTCGTGTCAGCCCAAAACACGACCCAAATACACCAATTTCCACTCCTATTCTAGATGGAGCAAACGTCACATTTTTTTCATGTTATTTTTTTTATGTTTTTATTTGGAGGAAATAACTCATTTCGTCTCTAAGATATTTGGATTATTTTAAAATAATCCTTAAATTCTATTTAGTATTAAATTAGAGAGCTTTTATTTTAACCCACTTTTTTTTCTAACCACTCCAATTTTAATATACCTTTATTGTTGGAATTATTTATTACTTACTCACTCCACCTCATGGGGTGGTTTCAATGAAAATCAAATTATACTTTAATCACACATGCAAACACTCTAAACGATTTATTAAATCTATTTGTTTAGTTGACACTATATTGAGTTTGTGGACCAATTTAAAACAATCTGAATAGTTTAGGGTCCAAATGACTAATTTACTCTTTTATTTTTGTTTATTTGTTTAAGTTATAAATGTGGAGGTGTCAAACACGTGTGGATACACATAATACACTCTAAAGCTAAAAGTATGATAATGTCATGCTAGAAGCATGAGGTGTTCAGCATGCAAAGTTGAAGTGCGACAATACAGAGCTACAAACATCACAAGCAAAGCTAGATGCTTCTTACTCACCATGCTGACACACAAACTTGTGTTTTCTTATAAATACTCCCCCTTGTTTGTAAATTGCAGTATACAAGTGAAATAAAGGCTATAAAATCTCAAAGATTCTGATTTTTTTTTCAAGTTTCATTTTATTCAACATGTTATCAACATGATTTTGCAAGTTAGTTGATCTTCTACGTTGTTACTAGAATAATATCCAATCTTCGTTTAATGTTTATTTATACAAATAAATTATTAGATATAATTTATTAGTTATACCATATCTCCATGTATTATTCAACGAGAAACATATATGAACATGCTACATCTTTTCCTATGAACATGTCATATATTTTTCTTTATTATACAAAAGTTTGTTCTAATAAATTTTTTTTATCTTGTATTCCAAATAGTTTATTGATATATTGAATCTTACAAAGCTTGATTTTACTGTGTTAGATATATCAGGAAATAATTATCTTTCATGGATTATGGATGCTGAAACTCATCTTCATGCCATGCATTTGTAAGACACTGTTAAAAAAAAGTAACACATCCCTATAGGAATGTCCTAAAGCCATTATATTTCTCTTCCACCACATCCATGAAGGATTAAAAGGATAATATCTCACAATTAAGGATATGTAGTTCATTTGGACCAGTCTGAGAGAGCGTTGTGATGAATAAAATAACAATTATCCTCCCAAATGCTCTCTATCAATGGTCACACTTACATTTTTAAAACTTTAAATTTGTATCTCAGTATAACTCATATTTATATAGTATTACCTCACAGCTGAAATTGTGTGGTCATCCTGTAGTGAAAATGATGCGATGCAGAATGTGTGTACTACGTGTGTATCTATGGTTCAAGTGCAAGTCGATCACTCAAGTAATACCCGGTAAGTCGGGATCGAATCCTCAGGGAATAGGTCATAAAATGATTGACGAATTAAGGTTTAGGTTCTAAGATCTAAGTTTTAAATCAAGAAAGAAAAGGTGATTTTCACTTTTCAGGAAAATTTATATTGCTCTAAGTAAATTAAACTAGGCAAGAGCAAATTAAACTAATAAAAGGCAATAACTTGAAATTTTTGTTTTGAAAACCTTTTGGGAAAAAATGGAGTTAGGATCCAATCCCCGAACCGTATGAAATCTTCATTAAATATAAAATTCTCAAAAACTATATAATTAAGTGAAAGGAAAACCTAACTAATTCGAATCACTAAACATGTGTGGGTGTTAATCCGCACAATAGTTAATCAACAATTTAATTTACGCGAATGCTAAGATTACCGGCACATATAGTGTATTCTCAAACACTCTAATTGTCTTCGAAAAATGGAGTTACGAGATCTACCATTTTAGTCCTGATAAAAAAATCAAACTCTATGAATCAATCATACAATTATTTTGAAGTTTATATTTAAATTCAAAAACCTAAATTGGGTTCAAATTCTCTAACTCACTATTCATAGAATGATTCTCTATGTGATTAAACATTGTAGTGCAAGCAAAAATGATGAAATTATAAGAAAGATAAGATGAAATAATATTACTGATCTTGAAGAAACAAGTAGCATGTAGGAGATCACACCATCATCGTCATTATCATCATCATCCTTGCTTAATCCCATCATATGGGGTCACCCACATAGATTCTCCTTTTCCATTCTAATATATTATATGCATTATTATCATTGAAGTTTAATCCCTTAAGTTCTCTCCTAATAATTTTCTCCCATGATAACTCAGGGCGACCTCTTTTTCTTTTACCCTCTATTTCCAACAATCTTGATTTTGGATTATATGCATTATTATCATACCGATTAAAGAAAAAAAATTATTGATGTTGGATTAAATTGATGATGAAAAGTGTAAAAGTTGTTCTACAATTATTTATCAATCATAAGTTGCCTAACAATCTCCCTTAATATTTTCTTAAGACTCCTAATGGCCTAAAACATGTTCCAAAAATTCGTCCATAGTGGTTTAGATAGATTTAAAAAACTCTAATTAGAATCTAGGAGAGATACAAGATCTCGTCTTTGACCAAACCCATTAACCAAATCAAACACACAAACGAACCCATAGAGCAAATCTATTCGCTTGACCGAAACGTTTCGATCGGGATCTCTGCCTAAGTTTGCCTGCTTTTGCCTTTTTCTTCTTATTTGCAGTTTTTTCCACCTAAATTCTTCTCAACTTCAAATGACCGTAATTTCTTTAACGTAGCTCGGACTAAGGTGCCAGTTCTTCCAGTATTCTCGTGACTTCAAGATCTTCAATTTTTTATTAGTGGCTCATTTGGGTTCTGAATAGATAATTACCGAATTTCCCTTGACTTTCCTTTCTTACAATTTTTTCACTGTTTTTGAATTTTCTCTCTCATGCACTTGCACAATTCACCTATATAGCGTAAGATAAATACACAAAACACGAAATACGGGCTAAATATGAGATGAATTTGGACTAAATGCAATGTTCAGGAGTTCAAAAATACCAAAATTAAGGGGATAAATATGGAATATTTATGCATAATCAGAAGATGATATGCTTGAGAAAACATATTAAACATTTTATAGCAATAATATTATTCTATAGTAACAATAACGACATTGTCATTACTAGAAGTACTCGACATTGATATTTATTCTTTTTGTTGTTAAATAAAATAACAAGTATTAATGAGAAACCATGAATCCCGTCTGACCAGATCTACACCAGTGTCTTAAGGACATAGAAACTTTTTCAATGGTCATGAATGAGGATGAGGATTGTAAGGACACAAATTTCCAATTGAGTCCATATATAGTTTTGGCTCAATTCCGGACAAAAACATTTTGTTCATAGGATAGTATGTAATTGTAATACTCTCAAGCCTATGAAGTGTTTGTTGAAGACATAGCGGCAAAGAGTATAAAGCTTCATCAATATGCCGGTTTGGGTGCCTCGTTTCTACGTCATCACCTATGGTTCCATGCTCCCAAGGTATGAATGCAATATTATATATATAGGAGCTTGGAACAAGTTTATTGGGTGTTAGGTTTTATAAAAATTGCATTTTGTTTTAAGAAAGAATTAATTAAAACCTTAAATAAATGTGTATAAAGTTTTCTGGGCTAAAAATGAATTTTTCAAACTTTCTGGTGGTTCGTTAGATATGTCGTTCGAACGAGTTTTGCCAACGAGTTCCCACTAAGACATACTGGTCCGTCGTTAGATATGTTGTTCGAACGAGATTGTCGTTCTAACGAGATATCCAACGAGATTCTAACGAGTTCAATATGGAACGTCGTTAGAAGTCTCGTTCGAACGAGATTTCGTTCGAACGAAATGTCGTTCGAACGAGATGCCAGGCGGGAACAGTTATTGGTAGTTTTTTGGCAGTTTAGCACCCACTTCCCCACTTGGTTTTTAACCAACTTTTACAGACTTTAATATGTGCGGGAATAATATTTTCCAATCTAAATTTTCCAACCTAGTTTATCTCTTAGAGAGACTTTGAGAGAAAAAATGTTTAGGAAAATGTTCATGTTTTGAGTGAGATTTTTAGAGAAAAATATTTTATCACTCTAGTGTTTTACACCCATATTGTTTACCCAAGTTCTTATATTCATATCAAATTGCTTGGAGTTTGGCACCGGTTTTTCTCTACCAAATTCAAGAAGAGAAGTTTCGGGTTTTGCTTCTACCTCCCACGAAGAAAGAAGAAGTGTTTCTATGTTAATTTACCCACACGGAGAAAGGCTCCATGTACAGGTGACGGTGACCATATAAAGTCCCATCGGTGGATTCCGAGACCGCGGTGGTATTCCAAGGTTATCCGCTAGGAAGAGGTGTCTACAAGAAGAAGCGTCGAGTCTTGAGAGGGATTGAGTCGTGCGTTGTAAGTCTATCTGTCTTGTACTTGTAATTCCGTATCTAGTGGATTTGTGGCTAGGGCCGTCCGAGGTTGTTTCCCATCTTGGGTTTTTCCTCGTACATCGCGGCGTAGTGTGATTGGTTTATTTTATCTTGCTAAATAATGTAAAACGCATGTTTAGGATAATTCAAGATAAAATTCGGTTTAAATTATCACACTCAATTTAATTTGGACTTTAATTAAATATTGGGTAAAGTTGTTTAATTCAAGTCATTTGCTAAATTTGGTTTCGCCTAACTTTGTTGAAATGAAAAATATGACTTAGGAAAATTCTAGGACTTGGATTAATTTATCGGTGTAAGTGAATATATTGATTGATTAATTTTACTTCACTTGGTCTTATTTTAATTTGGTTTTAATGAATTAAAATTCGTTGTTTAAAAGCTGAACCATTATCCTTACGCTTCCGCATCATCTTGAGTTTTACATACAAATGAAATTACACGCCTCTACAAATTGGTATCAGAACCAGAAACGATAATTTATTTCGTTAAAGATCCTTAAATAATTCTTGGCTAAAATGGATTTTCCCCATTTTCAAAATTTCCTATTTTCGATGGTTCAAACTATGCGTATTGGAAAGCGCGTATGAGATCGGCACTAAAATCTATCGACGAGAGAGTTTGGATGTCTGTTGTTAACGGGTGGTCCCCACCAACTTATTTAGTTGAAAATGAACGTGTTATCAAACCCGCCGATAGATGGACTGAAAATGAGTTTAAACTTGCTAATTTCAATTCCCGTGGTTTAAATGCTTTGTTTAGCGCTGTCACACCGGATGAATTTTGACGTATTATGACGTGTGAAACCGCTAAAGAAGCTTGGGATATTTTACAATTAACTCATGAAGGAACTAGTGTCGTTAAAGCTTCAAAACTCCAAAACCTCACCACTCAATTTGAAACTATCAAAATGAATGAAAAAGAAACTTTTGATGAATTTTATGCTAGACTTTTTGATATTTTTAATTCATCTTTTAACTTGGGAGAGAAAATACCTGACGACCGTGTTGTAAAAAAAATTTTAAGGTCCCTACCGGATAGATTTATTCCAAAGGTGATCGTGTTAAATTCTTTACCCACTTTAGCCTCTACGAAATTAGAAGAGCTTGTAGGTGATTTACAAACCTATGAACTGGATATGTTTACCTCTAAAACTGAAAAGAAAATCGAAAAGGGCGTTGCCTTAAAAGCCCGAAAAGAGGTCAAACAAGTAGTAGAGAGCGATAGTGATAGTGACTCGGAAGACATGGCTTTATTTGCTCGCAAATTTAGAAAATTTCTTAAAATTAACAAAGATAAATTTAAAAATGATTTTAAGAAATTTGAATCTTCTAAGCATGACAAGAACGAGAAGATTTCTAAAGCGGAGAAGATTCCTAAAGCCGAAAAGATCCCTAAACCTAGTAATGAAAATTTAGATAGGGACGAGTCTAATAAGTGTTTCGGTTGTGAAGGTTATGGCCATAGGGCTTATGAGTGCCCCACTAAACTAAGGAAAGAGGGTAAGCGACCCATTTCATATAATGCGACCCTTAGTGATAGTGATAGGGAAGAGAAGCTCGATTCCCCCACTAAGAAAAATTTTGTGGCTTTTATGGCTAGTCATGTGAGTGATAGTGAGAACTCATCGATTGATGAAACTTTAACACATGACACTTCCAAGGTCATTGTTTATGATTCTCTTATTTTTGATGATAGTGAGAGTGGAGAAGAAAAAGAGAGTGATAATGAAGAAGAGGTTAATGTGAGTGAACTTCAAAATTCTTTTCAAGAACTTTATAAAGAATCTATTAAATTAAAAATAGCTAATTTGAAGTTAGAATCTAGTTTAAGAAAGAGTGTCAAGGTCATTGATGAAAATGATTTAATAGAAGACCTTAGGACATGTGAGAGTACTCTTCGAGAGAAGCTAGAATATGTAGAAGGCGAAAGAGATAACCTTAGGGGTTTAATGGAATCCTTGAAAAAGGAGCTTCTTGCTTTTGATGAGCGAAATGTTTTATTAGAGCCTAATATTTTGGAATTGCAAGATAAATTAAAAGACTCTAGTAATGTCAAATTTGATTTGGAGTGTCATTCGGAAAAACTAGATAAAATCTTTGGAACGGTCCAAATTAAAAATGACACTTGTAGTTTAGGCTTCAATACTTGTAATGAATTTACTCATAATACCCAAACCAATGGTTTAGGAGAATCTACTAGGAATACATTCAAAGATCACTCCTTAAGTAAATCTTTTCGACATGTTCTCACTTGTACTCATTGTGGTCGAAAAGGTCATTTTAGGAAATTTTGTTTTGATCTTAAACGAATTCCTAGAAAATCCCAACGCAATGCATCAAATGTTTTTAAAATTCCTACACCCCAAGATAATCATTGTTCATTAATTTGGGTTAGGAAATCCGACTTGGTTGCCTTGAAAAATAGGGTTTGTGATTCTCATTTACTTTCACATGCTTCCTCCCTTGCTAAATCTAAAGGATGAATGTGTAAGTGTTTGCATACTTTAGCGTTTGTACTTCATGCTATATTCACATGCTAATTGTATGCTTGTTTAGTCATTTTCTAGTCATTGCCTTATTTCATATCACATGCTAGAAATTATGACATGTTTATCTTTTTGTATTATATTTTTTGTTTGAATTAATTGAAAAATATTAAAAGATTTTTGTTTATCATTTGTGTTTTATTTATTTCATTTAAACTTAATGAAAAATACAAATGATTTTTGTTTGTCCTTTTGAGTAAATATTTATTTTTGATTAAAGTTGTTAAAAACTCAAAAAGATTTTTTTTTGTGTGTGTATTTATGTTTGACACACTTTAAGTGGCATATACTTGTGTTTGAATCCCTACTTTAACGCTCCCACGTGGCTAGAACTTTTGGTTTAGATTTTCAATCCTTAAAATGTTCTTTACCATGCTTTATATGGAGTAGTTGGATTTTGTGTTGTATAAATGGATTCTATTTTTATATGCCTCTATTCACACATGCACGAGCTCTTTAGAAATCTTAATGTCACATGTTATATTTGAGCTTTTTTGAGGTGTTCTCCTACCAATCTAGTCATCTACAAGTCTATGACTTAGGAGGACTAGTGCATGTCAAAATCCGTTGCATGTGAGATTTGTGTGAAAAATGAAAAACATGATAAATAAAAATGTGCACGGGGAAGGGCTCCGAAAGGATGAATTAAATCCTTTGCGATAGTAAGCCACCGTTTATTGGATCTAAAAGAAATACGTGATCCAAAGGCCTAAAAACAAAATATTTGGCATTAAAAAGAAACAAATTGCCAAGGCCTATGTTTGTTTGATATATTCATTCAAAAGCAAAAGAATATATATGCTTATTGAGGGAGAATTGGATGGTATATCAACGGTTTGCACAATGTCCGTTTATCCTAGTTGTCTTTAATGTCATAACACTATTTGGTTTGTAGAATCATCATCATGCTAGGCTTGTATGCATTGTGTATGTTTTATCATTGAGTTCAATTTATATTGTCACATGAGGTTATATTTAAATGTGATGAAGTTTGCAATCAAATGAGAACTCCGTGAATGTTTATTAAGTGTTTGGCTCTAAATTTAATTATTGCTAGTTCACACCCCTACACTTTCGTGTCCATATGACACATTTTTGCCATACGAGTGTGCAAACTTATTGTATTTTATGTCATGTGTGTGTTTATATCTATCTATATATGCAAGTACTTATTGGTATATTTATAGTGTATATATATGATATTTGTTTGTCTTTGCCTTGCTTTTATTGCCCATATGCTTTAATGTCTTAACTCTTTAAGCTTCAACGTGTTTATTAATTCTTTATCCTTTGCCTAGTCCTGAACAAAAAGGGTGAGAATGATGATAGGGGGAGAAATGGTATCTAATCCTATTATTATCGTATCTTATTTTGGAGGAGATTTATCTTAGGGGGGGACGTCTTTATAAGTAGGTCATGTGTTTGTTAAAGGGGAAGAATTAATTTAGGGGGAGTAATTAATTAATTGCATTTAATACTTTGATATTCCCTATGAATTTGATGAGTTTGCTTAAGTGTGCAGGATTTCTTCTAAAGAGGCATTGTTTAATGGCAAAGCGTTTGATCCTTGGGTTGAGTCAAGTTTGGGTGGGTTATGTTATTGAGTCTAGTGAGCTTGACGGCCCTTTAGGATTTTTGTTTGGTTTTTGTCCCGGAATAGCCAAAGGGGGAGATGTGTAAGGACACAAATTTCCAATTGAGTCCATATATAGTTTTGGCTCAATTCCGGACAAAAACATTTTGTTCATAGGATAGTATGTAATTGTAATACTCTCAAGCCTATGAAGTGTTTGTTCAAGACGTAGCGGCAAAGAGTATAAAGCTTCATCAATATGCCGATTTGCGTGCCTCGTTTCTACGTCATCACCTATGGTTCCATGCTCCCAAGGTATGAATGCAATATTATATATATAGGAGCTTGGAACAAGTTTATTGGGTGTTAGGTTTTATAAAAACTGCGTTTTGTTTTAAGAAAGAATTAATTAAAACCTTAAATAAATGTCTATAAAGTTTTCTGGGCTAAAAATGAATTTTTCAAACTTTCTGGTGGTTCGTTAGATATGTCGTTCGAACGAGTTTTTTTCGTTCGAACCAGATGTCGTTCGAACGAGTTTTACCAACGAGTTCCCACTAAGACATACTGGTCCGTCATTAGATATGTCGTTCGAACGAGATTGTCGTTCTAACGAGATATCCAACGAGATTCTAACGAGTTCAATCTGGAACGTCGTTAGAAGTCTCATTCGAACGAGATTTCGTTCGAACGAAATGTCGTTCGAACGAGATGCTAGGCGGGAACGGTTATTGGCAATTTTTTGGCAGTTTAGCACCCACTTCCCCACTTGGTTTTTAACCAACTTTTACAGACTTTAATATGTGCGGGAATAACATTTTACAATCTAAATATTTCAACCTAGTTTATCTCTTAGAGAGACTTTGAGAGCAAAAATTGTTTAGGAAAATGTTCATGTTTTGAGTGAGATTTTTAGAGAAAAATATTTTAGCACTCTAGTGTTTTACACCCATATTGTTTACCCAAGTTCTTATATTCATATCAAATTTCTTGGAGTTTGGCACCGGTTTTTCTCTACCGAATTCAAGAAGAGAAGTTTCGAGTTTTGCTTCTACCTCCCACGAAGAAAGAAGAAGTGTTTCTATGTTAATTTACCCACACGGAGATAGGCTCCATGTACGGGTGACGGTGACCGTATAAAGTCCCATCGGTGGATTCCGAGACCGTGGTGGTATTCCAAGGTTATCCGCTAGGAAGAGGTGTCTACAAGAAGAAGCGTCGAGGCTTGAGAGGGATTGAGTCGTGCGTTGTAAGTCTATCTGTCTTGTAATTCCGTATCTAGTGAATTTGTGGCTAGGGACGTCCGAGGTTGTTTCCCATCTTGGGTTTTTCCTCGTACATCGCGGCGTAGTGTCATTGGTTTATTTTATCTTGTTAAATAACGTAGAACGCATGTTTAGGATAATTCAAGATAAAATTCGGTTTAAATTATCACACTCAATTTAATTTGGACTTTAATTAAATATTTGGTAAAGTTGTTTAATTCAAGTCATTTGCTAAATTTGGTTTCGCCTAACTTTGTTGAAATGAAAAATATGACTTAGGCAAATTCTAGGACTTGGATTAATTTATCGGTTTAAGTGAATATATTGATTGATTAATTTTACTTCACTTGGTCTTATTTTAATTTGGTTTTAATGAATTAAAATTTGTTGTTTAAAAGTTGAACCATCATCCTTACGCTTTCGCATCATCTTGAGTTTTACATACAAAGGAAATTACAAGCCTCTACAAGGATGTATCCCTAGAGGTGGTCATGGTCGAGGTTATGGTCATGGTCGTGGGCAACAAAGCTATTATGACCCTAAAGTGAAATGTTATTCAGCCAAAGTAGGAAAAGGGAGAAGGTATGGAAAACAATACGGTAATATTTGTTATCAATATGGAATTGAAGGTCATTGGTCAATAATGTTCCATACACAAAAAATTTGGTTAAATCATATAAAGTATTAATAAAAGATAAAGGGAATGATATTGAAGCAAATTTCAACGATGTTTTAACTATGGTGGTCCAATTGACATTACTGCCTTTTAAATGTTAGATTTCTTTGACGACCTGGATGATATAGTTGATCATCTAATTGGTGATGGCTCTATTTCCATCGATTATAGTTGTTTTAAGCCTTTTTATCTTTGTATAAGTTAGTTTTCCTTATGGCTTCTAGATCTATAAATTTCTTATCATAGTATTTATGTTTATATATATTTGAGTGTTTTAACATGTGTCAAATTGGATTATATTTGGAATGGGTGGTGAATATATATGTCTTGGATACAGTGCAATAACCTATACAATCCTTCGAGATAGAATATATTTTTCAAAATTAGTATTATTTTAAGCTAATGTTAACACAATATCAGGTTCTGCAAATTTGATGGGTGGATATGGAAGAGCCACCATATTATTATTGTGTAGTATGAAATTACATATTAGTGATGCTTTGTATGCAATCAGATCTATAAGGATTTTTCTCAACTTTAAATATATCCGCCAAAATGGATACCACATTGAGACTACAAATGAAGATAATATGGAGTATCATTGTATTACTACAAATGTCGTAGGACATAAGTAAATACTTGAGAAACTTCATGTTTTATCTTCAGGATTATATGATGGGTAAAATAATTGAGAACTCGTGTGGGCATTAATTAAAGAACCAAAAGCTTCTTTTATCAAACGATATAGCATATACTTTTTGTTCTCAAGGAAAATTAATTCTTGAGCCACCCCCATCGAATATTTGTGTCTAGAGTCTAACTTTCTTAAAACAAATTCAAGGGGATATTTGGGTAACTATTCACCCTCAGTGTGGACCACTCAGTTATTGTATGGTCCTCATTGATGCATCCACGACTTTGAAATATGTTGCTTTACTTTCAACTTGTAATATTACATTTGCACGCTTCCTTGCTCAAATTATCAAATTATAATCACACTTTCCAAACTATCGTATCAAGTCAATCCGCCTTGATGGCACAAGTGAATTTACACCCTATACTTTTTATGACTATTGCATGTCTATATAAACTGATATTGAGCACTCAATTTCTCATGTCATACCCAAAATGTTTGGTATAATCTCTTATTAACCATCTCTAATTAATTGCTCGACCTATGCTTATGAGAACCAAATTACCATGGTATGTTTGGGTGCCATATTACACATTGAAACATTGGTTCATCTAACATGAATAAATAATATTGTCTCAAATCCCATAAATAATCCCAACTGAATAAATAAAGCAGGGCCAACATGGTCCATACAATCTCCAAATCAAAACAGTTTGAAACTAAAATGAATAAAATAAATAACCACCAAATTTAAGATTGTGAATACACACACACACACACACACACACACACACACACACACACACATATATATATATATATATATATATATAGAGAGAGAGAGAGAGAGAGAAAGAGAGAGAATAACACATCAAAATTGTATACCCAATACCATACAAATCAACAATACTAAATTTATTTTTTGATTAATTATACATTTAATAATCTAGAACCCTAATTAAAAACACCCTAAACAATTCCCATATTTCAAATAGTGTAATTATGCATACATCTCTATACACACACACACACACACACACTAAACCCTAATGTCCTAAGGTAAAGAATCAGAAGCACACCCCACCCCTAAAAAAGGAAAGAAAGAAAAAAAATTCCAATAGCCCCCTTTTTACTCATCGCTATAGCAGCCTATCTCCATCAGCTATATCGGCTCTAGGCGCTATAGCGAGCTTCGAGTCTCATTTTGGAGGGAAACCCCCTTTCTTCCATGCCTCTTTTGCAAATTCTGTACTTCAAACTCAGATTTCAAAATATGTCATTAACATTTTATATAACATTCATTATAAACCCCAATTAAGTTATGATCACTCTTATAGAATCCCAATGAAAATCGTCATATTTAAGTGTTCAAACCCAAATAGATTATTATAGCCCAAATAAAAACATGTAATACATATAAATAAGGATTCTAATTTAGATTAAATTTCACTATTAATTAAGTCTCTTTCAAAATAAGATATCAATAATCATAGAAATATCATTCCCATACATGAGTTCTAGAAATTAGAACCATATACCAACACAAATTATCAATGGTTTTCATTATAATTTCTCATAAATTAAATTTAATACCCGATAGAAGTCTAGAACACTAATTCGTATTAACCCAATATAAACATGATTAAATAGCATTTTTTTCATCCTAAACATACTTCCAATCCCAAATTAAATTAATAACAATCAAATTATAAACAAGTTACATATTATGTGATGATAAGTCAAGAGGTTTCTTGCTTAAATATAAAGATGAATGATTCATCCTCATGTGTTTCTAGTGTTTATCTTTTGTGTTTGGTTAATTACTGAGGGTTAACCTTATTTAAATAACCTTAATCCCGAATATCGTAAAAAGGCTTGATTTGGGGTCTCCATGTGAGCCCAAAACACTACACAAACTGACTTAAAACTTAGCCTAAATGTATACCTACCCCATGGACCCAATCCACATCATAAAAATACATCTTTGAGCATCTGTATAACTTTAGATTCTGGTCCAAACGATAACACCTCATAACATAAAAAATACACAACTTAATTCTTTTACGAGTAACCACACTTAGTTAAGTTCTTTATAAATATAAAGAATAATAGCTCTACTCAATAACCTTCTTGGGAAAAATTTGAATTTATCCGTGTTACCTTCTTCAAGTGCCCAAAATGTAGTCAAGTACTAGGGTTGGTTAGTTTGGTTATTTATGGTATGGGTAGTTATAGGAGGGTAGTGAGACAGGGGTCTATGAATAACTTGAAAGGGTGAGGCGTGACCCACTCCAATGGATGCTGTCTTCAAGGTTCTCAAGAAATATTGGTACATCTTATAAAAAAAACTTATCCTTTTGGTAAAATTGGAACTCAAGCTGGAACTCACACCCTACAAGAAGATGAACTTTCACAACAATAATGGTAATTTTCTCAAGAGAAACTCCTGAGAATGATGTCTATTAGTGAGGAGTGAAAGAACAAGGCACTTAGCACTAGAGAGAGAGCAGGGAGATAATACTAGGAAGTCCTGGTGTGATTTTGGCAGAGTAATAGTGTAACTTCAGTAATCATTATATTTGACATTGCACAAGGTTCTTATTTATACTTGGGCACTAGGGCTGAGTTGGCACTTTGGGGTGCCAAAATTGAGAGGGTTGATGAAGGACAAGGTCTGAAATGTACCAATTGCCCCTACCTGTGTGAAACCACCTATGCCCTCTGAGAAGTGCCACCTTTTGTGAGCTAAAGTCAAAAGGAAAATAAGTCTCCTAATGGAGACAAAATATCTGATTTGGTAAATATCTTTCAAAACGGTAACTTGTGGTACAAATTTTGTGAACTTGAAAGCGGAGGCCTCGAGGGACACCCCCTCTAAAACTATTTCTCTTGAGAGGGAGGGGGTATTAAGGACCCCCTTCTCTAAAATCATTTTTTTTATAAAGAAGTTCATTTCTGGTGAGCAACCTCTTAGTTACTCATTTCAATTTGTGACTAGGTGTGAACTGTGTAAATCCTTATGGTCTTCCTACTAGCATTCTCTCAATCCTAAAGTGCTAAGTGGTTGAGTTTGCTCAACAAACCCTGTTCCTCAGATGCCAAGCCAAAACTCCCAAGAGATCCCAACTGGCCTATTTTGAGCCCTGCGATATCAACTAGGCTACCTGTACAAGAAAGTAAGTGTTAGTACTTTGGTCTTTGAAAGAATGATTTTTCATGATGAGGGGGGGTTGTTCATGGTAGCCACTCCCTCATCCTCGCCCGTTTTCTAGAATTTTAGGGGAGTACCCTGGGGTTCCTCACCAAATATTGTTTGGAACCTGAGGGGGACGTCCTTGAGGATCTCTCACCCAAAAATATAGAAGTTGAGGGGGAGGACCCTGGGGTTCCTCACCCAAGATTTTTTGGGAACTAAGGGGGAGGGCCTTGCGGGTTCCTCGCCCAAAAAGCTGGAAGTTCAGGGGGGGACTTGAGGGTTCCTCGCCCAAAATGCTGGAAGTTGAGGGTGAGGACCTTGGGGTTCCTCACCTAAGATTTTTTAAAAACTCATGGGGAAGGCCTTGAGTGTCCCTCGCCCAAAATGCTGAATGTTGAGGGGGGGGGGGGGGGGGGGGCCTTAAGGGTCCCTCACCCCAATATTTTCTATAGGTTGAAGGGGGAGGACCTTAAGGGTCCCTCACCCCAATATTTTCTGAAAGTTGAGGAAGGGGGCCTTGAGGGACCCTTACCTCAATATTTTCTGGAGGTTTTAGGGGGAGGTCCTTGAGGGTTCCTCACCCCAATATTTTATGTAGGTTTAGGGGGGATGGCCTTAAGGGTCCCTCACCCTAATATTTTCTGAAGATTGAGGGGGGAGGGTCTTGAGGGTCCGTCACCCTAATAATTTTCTAGATGTTGAGGGGGGAGGGCCTTGGGGGTCCCTCCCCCAATACGTATATTGGATAGGCTTGAAACACCCTTCTATATTAGCCCCTCGTGCAAAGTCTTTTGTGTTGGGCAAACGAAAAGAATTGGTACGCCATAAAATAAATTTTCAATAAAATTTTTTGAGGGAACCTGGGGTTCCTCATCATGTTCCCTAGGGTCATTAAATGTACTGTCCCTTCATTCTAGGTTTTGGGGTCTCAAGAAGCCACGCCTCCGCCTGGGAACTATCATCTCATCATTTGGGGAAAAAATTTATCAACCTTTTGGTATTCCCACACGTTTTCCCATATTCATATAAAAGCTAATATTTTTAATAAAATATTTTACTGTTACCTTCTTCTCAAAACATTCACAAATAGTTATTTTAGTTAGAGAAAATTTCAAGAACTCCATAGCTCTTTTTTTTAAGCTTAAAAAAAATCAATGGCCTCTCCATCCTCCAATGCTTCTTCAGGTGTTGATGCCACCATCATTCCCCTCATACTAGGCTCTTTACCCAACTCCATTTCTATATCCATAATGGTGGAGTCCAGCACTACTGTCATAACCACCACCCAAGGCAGTCGTGTAGTTTCCATTTCTAAAGTCGTTGCTATGGACCATCTGCAACTGGCAATTTCTTCATTTGACCAGGTAGTTTCTGAATTTAATTTAGTAGAAATGTCTGGCGGGTTAGATTCGAGGATGAGGACCCCTATGGATTCCTCGTCACTGCTTGATATGGGGGAGGGGTCCTCGCATAGAGGCCCCTCATCACGATATGATTTTATTGGATATTCCTCGTTAGAAGTTCTATCAGCTCTGGGTTCCTCGACCACGAGCTTGAACGCGAGGACTTCTTCACCGTGAATTGAGATGGGGGGTCCTCGCAAAGAGGCCTCGTGTCTAGATCTGATTTCATCAGAGGTTCCTCATCAGAGGCCTTTATAACCGGGGGTTCCTCGATCGTTAGTTTGAAACCAAGGGGTTCCTAGTTGGATGTTTTCACAGCCTCGAGTCCCTCATCTGAGGCTTCTCATTTAAGGGGTATCTCGTATGTCATTTTGACCAAAAGGGGTTCCTTACCTGCTATCGTGACCAAGAGCGGTTCCTCGACCACCAAGGGTTCCTCGTCTACCACTTCGAGTTCCTCATTTTTTAGGCTGGATGAAAAGGGTTCCTCACGACCACCATTTGTCGAGGTAGGTTCCTTGTCTGAAGCATTTGTGGCGGCAGGTTCCTCATTTTTTAGGATTGCTGAAAAAGGTTCCTCAAAACCACCATTAGGTGAGGGGGGTTTCTTAACCCCAAAGGGTTCCTCACCTACTATTGCAACATATGACTGTTCCTTGCCTACCATTCTGATTTCAAGGGGTCCCTCGCACCTTGTGGGGATAACTAAGGGTTCCACGTGATCGTTGGGTGTTGGTGAGGGTTACTTGCGTGGGGCATTGGATATGGGGGGTTCCTTATTTGAGCCTTTTGTAACTATGGGTTACTTACTTGAACCAATAGAAATTAGTAGTTCCTCCACCACTTCATATTCTTCTCAGTCTTGGGAGGATTATATGCATACTCGTCAAGGAAGAGACTTTGGCATCTATCATCGCGCACCTTTTTTTGGACCAGGTGATAATTTTATGGCTTCCCTTTCTCAATTTGAGGAAAATTTCATTGCCAGTGTTCTTGAGAGACCCCACGTGGGGTTAGGTGAGTCCACTGATTCCCCTGTCATTTTTCCCAACACTATCTTCAGAGTTAGAGTCGATCACAGTGAATTCCCTTACTCCAATATTGAAATTAAGGTAGTAGGGGGTGCCCCGGAGGAGTGGGCTATTTGGGTTGATTATATTCTATGTGTTCCTTCATATGAGGCCCCCTTAAGGAAGTGGGACTTCTTACCGCCATTGACAGTTTGAAATCTTGCACTATAGACAAACACAACTCTTCTCTCAATCTCCTATTGTTTTTATTTATGGTTATGAGGATCCCCTGGAGCAGTAAATGGTGGAGGAGTTGAAGAAAACACTCATGGAGTGCTCAAGATATGTGGCTAAAAATGTGACGGGTGTCACTAAACACTCCTTTGCCAAATGGTAGAGATACTCGTTCAGGGACTTCGAGCAGCCGTTGAAAGGGGGACTTCTAGCGCAACTCTCAAAAGTCAGGACGGCCCCAAGCTTCAGTCCTCCTTGAATTTATATGCCTTCCTGGTTAATTTTCTGAGCCTCTTCTTACTACCTGGTAAACCCGAGGACCCTCCCCTTGAGCTTGTTTTTAAATTAGCTGTGAGACTATCATAAGGTAGGGCAGTGCCTCTTGCTTCTTTAGTTTTTGGTTCTCTATACACCTAGATAAACCATGCGCATGTAGATGTTGAGAGATCTTATGGCCGTTATAATGCCGCTAACTTTGCTAATTCTATCCTCCTGATTGCCTTCTTATTTGAGCATTTACCCCATCTCGCCCCTGAGGCCCAGACATGTCATAGTAATGTTGCTCGTCTTCTAAGATGACATAGGAAGGCCCCCAAGAAACCCCTGGGGACTTTAATTGATGACATCGAGGAGTTCTTCTTTCCTCCTTGCAGCAAGCATCCCGACCGCGTCTTCAGTTGGCTTTCTTTTGCTGGTGACGGTGGCACCTTGTATTGCCCTTCTGATGTCGAATCTGTTTTTACCTGTCCACACATCAATGTAGTGGCTATGCTACTAGCGGGCCTCATCCTTTATTGGATAGAGTTAGGACGAGGTGTCAAATTTTATCATTCTGAGAGAGTGAGAAGATAATTTGTCTATGATTAAGGTGTCCACACTCCTCCTCATCCTTCATGCACTGACCGTTTAGAGCTATTTTCAGAGGCATGCAAGAATTTTACTTTTTAAGGGATGTTTTACAGTATACGTAACTTGGGGGGCTTTATGTGCCTCCTTGTGATTATATACCTTCATTCACTACCTCATGGTTCTTGCTTTCACTGTGGCAGATTCTTCTTTTCCAGGATTGCGTGAATGGGACTCCTCATGAGACTAACCCCACCAAATGTAAAATCCCAGTTCTTAATCAGGCAGATTTATAAACAAGCTTGGTATCTTAGCACTACTCACAGGATGCCCCTTGAGCAAACTACTCCCATTTTAGTGAAGCCCCTTCTCGGTGAATCTTTCCAGCCCCAACAGACCGAGATGCCAACTTTGTGGAAAATCAAAGGCTCCCATGGTGAGTAAGATAAAGCACCCTAATGCGGATGTGTCTAACTTCACCCATGCTACCACTGTCTCTCCCCCTTTTCCTGTGAGGACCAGAGCTGCTAAGAAGAAGAAAGGGGTTGATTTTGATGCTGCAGATCCTTCCACTCTTGGCCAGGGGTCCGATTCTGATGATCTCAGAGTGGAGGATACCTATAGGACTGTGAAAGAGAGGGGTTATGAGGCATTGGGATCTTCTTCCCGGGAGATGCAAGTCACATATATTCCTATTATAGAAGGTACTATATTCGAACATTCTTTACTTAGTGAAACTGGCTCTTACAGAGTTTCACTTATTGGTTCCCCCTCCCCCTCCCCCTTATTGGGAGAGGAACTAGTTGACTACATAAGAACACCTTCCCATGATGATCATAGTTCATCTTCGGGTGATATGGGTGGCTCGAATTTCTATGGTGAAAGCACTACTCACACTTATGCTTTGTTATCAATTTTGATGGAGTCTTCCAGCGATGACATGTCACCACATTCTCCTTCGGGGGGTTAGCTCTGCTATAAGTCATTCTTTTCTCAGGACCTTTATGTATATAATTTTCTTGTTCTTTCATCACTGGCTTATTTACTAAAAAAATATTTGCGATGTTTCCACATGTTACCTCTATAGAGGTGAGTAGTCATTCACTTCCCTCACTATATCATGCTCCTTTCTAGCGGGAGAGGAACTCTATGCTCATTTCTTCCTAAGGCCTTTTCAGAGAGGTTTGTTACTCCCTCCCAGGGTTTTTGAAATTTTGATAAGTCATAGATTTCGTTCTCTTTAATTAAATGTTATATATTGCTATTTCCTTACAGCATTCATATGTGCATCCTACTAGCACCAGGGTCGCTTCTGTGACTTCCCGTTTTGCTCGGGTATTTTTTTAATTTTCTCTATATGGCCAATCTCACTGTTCTTTTCTCTCTTTTTTATCTATTTTTCCTTATGTTCTTCATCTTTTTTCGATTGCAGAGGATTGTGCCTTCTAGCCCCGCCAGTTTGTATTATCTTGCTTCAACAAGAGGCACTTCCACAACTGAACCCCTGGTTATATCATTTTTAGAGGTCTGCACTTCTACAGCTCCCCTTTTTTATTTTTATGTTTCTTATGCTTATGTCCTTTGTCATTTTTCATTTCATAAGGTCCAGCACCTTTTGGCCTCCCTTTCACGGGAGGGTCTCTTCCCTTTCCTGATGTTACTATCCCCAGCTTATCCCCTTCGGGAAGGATCTCTGTCCCCCGAGTCCATATATCTAAGGATGGTAGGCCTTTGATCCAGCCTATCTCTCATGGCCCAGTATTTACCGTGGCCTCGACTGCTGAGCCCATATCACAGGTTCCTTCTTCTATTCAGGTGTCAATAGATTCTTCTCCCAGGGTCATGATAATAATATCTTTAAATGTCTGTAGGTAATGAGCACAGCCCCTGCTGCGATAGTGGTCATTTTTCACTCTTCCTCTTTAGATGCGGCTCAAGTATTCCGTTATATTCTTGTTTGTTATTTCTCTAGCTCCATTTATTCTTTCCTTTTAGTTGTCCCTTGGTACCACTTCGTCGGTGGCTCTTGCTACTATTTCTCCAGCAGCCCCTGCTACATACGTGCCACTTCACCCTGTTACCTTCAACGAGATCCTTGTCATAGTGACCCTCCAGGTAACCATTTCCATCATAGAGTCTTTGAGTTTTCTTCTATATACTTGTCTTCGCAAGCTAAGTGACTTTTTGACTCCTACCTCTTCCTCTTCATTTACAGGCTAGCTTCACGGAGTCTTCCTTATCCATAGCGTTTATGACCAGTGTTTCAAACAGCCCCTTTAGGAGCACCTGCTACTCCTTCCTCAACTATTACGGATGGAATTACTCAAGTATTGTATATCAGAGTAGTTATTTCTACACCGGTCTTATATATCTATGTTGTACAAATGTTAGCTAACACTTACATGTTTTTCCGTTTTCAGGTTAGTGCTACGATCGTTCCAGTGATCGCGGAAAGAATTGGAGGGATAACTGTGAGAGAGTTATTAGACTGTCATACCTTTCCCTATTTTCCACATCCCATTTTTTTTTACTGTGCAAGTATACTTACTTCTACCCTTGTTTCATTCTTTCCAAACTAGAGAGGCAATTGCTCTGATAACTATGGAGCATATCGGAGAGATGGTTGTGAGAGAGGTATTATACTGGCATACCTTCTCTCCTTTTCTATTTATCCATTTCTCTTATTGCGTATACCGTACAAGTGCTCTCATCTTCACCCTTGTTTCATTGTTTCTAGGTGAGTGATGCTGCTTCGGTGAGTGTGGAGCCTGCTGGTGGGGTGGCTGTGAGGGAGGTATTATACTAGCATACCCTCTCTTTTTATTACTTCTCCTTTTTTCTTCTTGCGTATATTATGTAAGCGTTCTCATCTTCAACCTTATTTCATTGTTTCCAAGTGAGTGAGGTTGCAGCTCTGGAGGTTTTGTGGAGCAGATAGAGAGTGTCGCATTGCGCACTCCTCGGGTACTTGATTATCACACCCAAATTACTATTTCTCACTTGCTAACTTGTGAGTTTTAATAAAATTCCTTACTATTATTTCTTATGTTTAGTCTGACATCCCCCATTTGGCTGACCCCCTTCAGATTGGCAATAACATGCTCACCCCCTTGAGTTTTGGGGTAAGTTTTCTATCATAGCCCTTGTCAGGTCCTGGATACAGTTGAAATTTCCTTCCTTCTCTTTTTACTCATCATGAATACTTATTTTCAGGATCTTATTGGTGGGTTCACCGAGGTAGCTAATGAGGGGGATAAGAGTCTGAGGACACTCCTACAGCCGGTGATGTTGATTCTAGTGGGGAGTCTTCTTTTCTGCCCTCCGAGGTAGAGCCGTGCCATTCCGACGGTGATGCCGAATTAGAGGCTCATGTAGCCTTCATGAGTAGACTGTGGCATGAGGAATGACCAGGACGCTTCAGGACATTTGAATGCCAGGTCTTAGATTTTATCTTAGAGCATCATCCTGAGACATTCACCCCTCAGAGTGTACTTCACATCGATAGCATCACGGTATACAACCTGAAGGCTCTTACTATCCATATCCATGACTTCTTGGCTACTTCTCCTGCTAAGCTAACTAGCGCCTCTATTTTGCTGTTCTTGGATGCTCTTCGTGATTTGCAGTAGTTCTATCATTTTCATCTCGATTGTCTTGATATTGGAGTTTATTATTTTCTAAGCATTTCATTCCAGAATATGGTGAGAAGTCACACCTCCAAACAGTCAAAGGTGGAGCAGTGGTGGGATGAGGCTATGAGGATTCGGGATTAGATTGCATCACTTCAGTCCCTCCTTGACAAACTTGAGTCTGGTGATCAGGAGGATGAGGCCAAGTTGGATAGGCTAGATGAAGTGTTCTTGAAGGAGGTTGGTCCATCATATGCTGGCTCCCTTACCCGCAATGACTTTTTTTTTTGTTATTTCTAGTGGATAGGCTCGTTCCTGCCTTATACTATTTTTCTTTTCATATGTAAAGAAGTGATCATTTATAAATGAGAAAAAATGTTGTTTTGTTTCTCTTGCACTTCTCTTTTCCTTCGCCCCTGTCTATATTTTGGCATCTGTTTACTAAGACTTTATCTAATTTTCTGTGAACATTTGGTCAACTTAGGCTACCCCATACACTGCGGGGTACTTGCATTAATCTGAGAAAGTTATGTACATATATGCATTGTTCTTTTAAACGCAACCCCATATACTACGGTTTGCATGTTACTTTTTTGGATCACCCCCTTCTATCTGTGGGGGTGCTCCTACACATAATTATTTATGTTAATAAGGAATAGCTTGGAGGTGGGATGGCCCCACCTCCTTCCTTTAGGTTTTGTTTCAAAATAATATTTTTTTCAAATAAAAGAAGTAAATGATAACTAATTCCTCCCTTTTTATTAATTAACTAGACCCTAGTCTATGGGGTCCTTGCTCTACATTCTTTAGATTTTTCATGATCTCAAAATATTAGAGAGGGGGGGTTTGTCCCCCTTCTCCACATTTCTATTGATCTGGTCAAGTAAAGAATTTCTTTGAGAACAGAGATTAAAACTTGTTCTCTAAAAAAAATTATTACTTGGAGGTTGTCCTCCTACTGATCAGGTGGATAAAGATAAAACAATATGTCATGCCTGGGGACTTTGCTCATTATACTTTCTTTTAGGATGGACTTACCCCCCAAGTGTAATGAGCAAAGTTCCACTTTTTTCGTGTACCCTCTTCTAGCCTAGTAAAGAGTATTTTTTGAAAAATATATTCTATTGAGTTTACTTTCACATAGTAGGTAAGTAAAAAAAACAAGGAATGATCAAAAGTGTTGTTATTAATTTCTTTGCTATTGTGCACTGCTTGCAATATGGTATTGCTCTATCATTTTTCACAAAAAAAGACTATTCTAGTATGAGAGCAAACCGCTCAGACTCTATTACAGAAATGAATTTTTTTAACAAAACAAGTATAGTACCTCTTTAGCCACTTGGAATTAATGGACTGGGGGCAATCGATCTCCGGCTCTGAAATCTGGCAATATCCTGACTTCCATACCACTCTCACCACAAAGGGGCCTTCCCTGTTAGGTTTGAACTTTGATGCTGACATACTACGAAGGTGATGAGTTGATTCTCTGAGAACCAAGTCTCCCATTGAAACTCCCTAGGCTTGATTAAGTTTTAAAATCTCTAAACAACTGTTGGGTGTAAACTTTAAAGTTCTCCCTTGCCTTATCTTTGTGTTCATCCAACACCTCCAACTGCACATGCCACGGGTCAAGGATGAGTCCATTGCTTTGAGAAACCCTAGCTGATGATACTGCCAGTTCCACCAGTAGAACAACTTTTGTTCCATACACAAGTGATAATGGAGTAAACCCAATTGGTTTTCCCTTCGAAGTACGGTAGTCCCATAGCCCGATGGGTAGTTTCTCATTCCATGCCCCTATCATGTCTTCTAGTATCTTCTTCAGGATACTAATTAAGGTCTTGTTAGTGGCCTCTGCTTGGAAATTTCCTTTCGGATAGGAGATGGTTGAGCTGTTATGCACAATTTTATACTTATCAGTGAGGAGAGCCATCTCCTAGCATACAAGTTGTTTTCCATTATCTGTTAGGATCACCTTGGGTATACCAAACCTACATATGATATATTCCTTGACAAACTGGGCTACCACTTGGGAAGTCACCCTTCTTAGAGGAATGGCCTCTCCCCACTTGGTATATAACTTTGTAACTACGATGATGAAATCTTCACCATAAGAGGTTGGGCTAATCTTTCCCACTAGATCAAATGCCCTTGTGTGGAAGGGGTAGGGAGATTCTAGGCTTTGTAGGCTGACAGAAAGGCATCCACTATGTTGCCATGTACTTGGAAAGCTCTTCGCTTCTTTACATAACCAATGGAATTAGCTTCCTTGGTTGGCCAATAATACCCCAGCGTCATTAGCTGATCATACAGCTTGGCATCTCCCATGTGGGAGGTCTCATAGCCGTCATTCAACACTTTATCTATATCTTATTTAGTTATGCATTTTAGTTCCCTCTCATTATAGCCTTTCCTGTAAATCTCTCCTTCCACCAAGTAGAAATGGGCTACCCTCTTCCGAAGATAAATTTCATCTGCTCTTTCCGTGGGCAACTCATCGTCTTTTAGATATGTTATATGCGGTTGCCTCCAATATTCAAAGACCACCAAAAAATTGGCTTTTACGGGATAGTCGTAATGAGTTTGGCACTTTAAACATCCCTATTGTAGACGAGCAGCGTCGGTGCTCATGGTGGGCCAATAATACCCCCCCCCCCCCACCGACAACCGACTGTAAAAGGGGATATTAGTGTCCCCACAATGCTTTTTATGCATCTCTTCCAACCTCTCTTTAGCTTCTTGCTTCCCAACACACCTTGCTAAGAACCCTCTAGGACTCTTAAAGTAAAGTGTTCCCTGTAGCAGGTGAGAGTTAGCCAACTCTAACATCTTCATCGTCCCCTCTCTTGTCTCTAATTGCTTCACCACTAGGTGCCTCCAATCCTATGGTTCATTGCTTGGTTATAAAGACTTTATTGTGGTAGGCATTATTCTACGTCGCACTGTGATCGTTGAGTCTATCTCATCCATGTCAAACATTTGTGCTATCGCATCTAATGCATCGGGGTGCCTATTCATTGTTCTTGCATGCCTTCAATGGTTACCTCGTGGAATTGTCCCGAAAACCTATGTATAATGTATCTGTAAGGTGCAAAGTTAGCATGCTTGAGAGTGAACTCCCCATTAACCTATTTCACCACCAGATTAGAGTCCCCCAGGATGCATAATACTCTGATGCCCCTCCGGAGTGTTTCCAATATACCCAAAATGAGGGCTTCATATTCAGCCTCATTGTTTGAGCATTTGAAGTCTATCTTGAAAGAGAGGGTAATCTTATCCTTTTTGTTCGAAAGTGTGATGCCCGCACCTCCTGCGCCTTGGGCGCTAGAGCCATCAAACTCCATTTCCCACTTTTCCATTTCTTCCACCATGCATGCTTAGAAGATCTCTCGAGGTTGCTCTTCACTAGGGGGCTTAAAGTTTCCACTTGGGAAATGGGCCAATAGATCCACCATTGCTTGAATTTTGATATCTTTGGGCATTATGCATTTTAAATCGTAATTTGACAAAATCAAAAACCATATTGCTGCTCGTCCTACAAGTGCTGTCTGTGATAAGAAGTACCCCATAGGGTTACATGATTCGTATCAAATATTGCATATTTCTCTCCTATTTCTTCATGCATTCTAGCACTTTTATGGTCCTAATTGCCTATATTTTTGCTCATTAACCAGACAACCTTGGATTTGTATATATACATGTTTTATAGGGGTTAATTGTGATTTTGTAGGTATTGGAATGCTAAAAGTGAGGATCTGTTGCATTTAGAAGAAGTTCCATCATCGGATGTTATTTCAAGGGAATTTTAGTCAATTCACATTTCTTATCCAGCTCATGGAAATTCTACGGATGCGTAGTTCATTGAGTTAGCATCGCGTGGCCATAAACGGTGCGTCATTTGGAGTTCAGACGAAGAAGCTATGCACGTTTCCATTATTCGACTTTTCCCCCTCATCATGGACAAGGATTGCAGGAAAGAGAGTGTCGGTCGACCGTTCCCAGGGGGTGATTGACCTCGGTTTGTGATTTTGTCGAGGTAAGGGGATAGTGGGCTTATACATAAAGGGTCGGTCGATCGCGCCCCTGCAACCGGTCGACCGGTGATGCCAGATATTTTGTGCTCTTTCCTCTTTCTTTCCTTTTTCCTTTACTTTTTCCCACTTACTACAAATACCCATTTTTGTTGTAATATCAGGGGGTAAGTAGATATACACAATTTCAGGCTAGTTTAGCTTAGGGTTTGAGGGTTTTGAAGAGTTCTTCTTCAATGGTTCTTGGTTTGACACCCCATTTGGGTTGAATGTTGCACTATTCATCATCATCTTCCTCAATATAGTTTTTATTTCTTCATTTCTTGTTTTCTAGTTAATTTACATGCTTTGTTAAATAGGTTTACATGCTTTGATTTATTACTTTCTAGTATAGTTTTATCGCGTTTCTTAACTTCATTTATTTATCGCATTTTTACAATGCTTTCTAGCTAATTTAATTTAGGTTGTGTTTGAATGGAACTCACTCGGGTTAACGCGTTGCTTGGCTTCGGTGATGTTGTTTACAGGTTTATTTCGGGTACGTTTTCCTAGTTATTACGCCTAGGAGATTTAACGGGGCATATCATGTATGTCCCGTGCTTACGACCTTTCGTGCGTAATTTTTGGGATGTTTGTTAACGCTACAATCTTATTAGGCTTTTTATGCAAATTTAGGGGCGTGACAACCCTTGGTTCAATTAACTGTCGAAATGAGACGCATTCTAAATAACTCATCAACCCATGTAACCATTTTATACAAATTAACCCAGGTGAGGGATATTCAACGAAACCTATAGTTTTACCGCTTTCATAATCTAGTTTCATTTCCCTCGCCTAGTTAAGCATTTACCTTTATGCATCTTTTCCTTTTTAGTTTGTAATCACCTTTTGCACTTTTATTTCGGAGTATTATATCATATAAAATCTAGCATCTCGTCCCTGTGGATTTTCGATACCCGACTTACCGTTGTGCTTGCCTTGCAAGTGTAGTAGTAATTTAGGTTTCTTTATACTGAGTAGGAAAAATGAAAACAACGATTAGTGTCTTTACACGCGCTACTTTTCGCACTCGATCAAAATGGGCCATTGCCGTGGATGAGTTTGTTTTAGACTTTATTTGATTTAGTATTTCGTAGTATTTTCTTTCTATTTGTATTATTTGCTAACACTTTTTGTAGGACTTCCACATTTGAGCATTTAGAAACGCTCGAATTTTTCCCACACGCACCTATTTTGTGGAATTCACCACTTGAGCCATTTTTGGGGTAAGCATGTCTTATTCCAATTCTTTCGGTAATCATTGTTATAATCGATGAATACTTAGAATCCCAAAGTATAACAAATTCAAATATGACTTTGGGCGAGTATAACGAAAGTCAAAATTTAGGTTATTGGAATTTTGATGATGATGACAATGATTTTGGGACTTTACCTCCTTATAATAGGAATTTTGAAATGAATTCGAATAGTTTTCAAAATTCCTATCATAATGAGGTTTCGTTTAAGTCTGATGGTAATTTTCAAAGTTTCCATTTTCATGCATCCGCACCTAGACCCATGACATTCGGTGAGGGTGTACGTATGTGTGAAAATGAGAAAATTGAAACTCGTTATCGGGAAGAAAATCGTTCGTGGGAACATGACTTGGATTTACTTTTTGAGTCCAACGACAATTTTGCTTCCGAGACTTTCGAAGTCGAAAACTGTTTTGCACAAAATGAGGTACTTGTGACTACTTTGGAACAAACCATTCTAGACTTTGTCCATTGCATAATAGATATTAAAAGTGAGGATGACAATGACGTAATATCTATTTGCAATGAAATGATTTCTTCTTTGTCCCCCAAAGAAGAACATTTCATTGAAAATGATATTATTTCATTCGAAACTCAATCTTCATGTGATGATGATTCATCTCCTGAGTTTGAATTTCTTTCATCCCCATTTTCATTCTCTATTATCACATCGTCTCAAGTACCCGATGATTCGGTTTCAAACTTTAATGTTTTAAACCTTTTCGCTAATGAGGAGTACTTGCTCGAGTCTCCTTCCATGATCGCATACGTGCCTTTGTGTGCGCCACCTCCCATTCCAATTTCAAAATCATTGGGATTATTTTTTACTTTTCTCGGTCCCCACATGTTTTTATCACCCATTCAATCCAAACCACCCATCGTCCTTCCAAAAATTTTAATTGGCGATGGTTCCTTTCTTCCGCCTTACACATGCCTTCCGTTGTTAAAACGGAATTCATACTTTTCGAAGGGCATGCTTGTATGTGAGGGTACACCGGCTATCCTCCAAATTCAAATCATTTTTATGGTGGACCCTCAACTATTTAGACTTCTAGTGTATTGTTAGTGTGAGGCCTAAGTAGTAGGTTGTATATAGTTAGCTTTTTATTCTTTCTTTCTTTATTTTTTCTTTCTTTTTTATTTTAGTCTAGCGTAATTAATTAACTCTTTGTTATTTGTTTTTGCTATGCTCGGTACTAAATTGTTTTGTAGATTCTTTGGACTTGTTCTTATGGGGATTGCTCCAATTTTGGGTAATATCGCTCTTTTCCTCTCTGAACTTGGTTCTTGATTCACATTGAGGACAATGTCAAGTTTTAAGTTAGGGGGTGTGGGATATTCTATCCATTTCTTTATTTAGTCCATGTTTTTGCTCACATGTTAGTTACTTAGTATGCTTTTCTTAGAAAAATTGAAAAATTCAAAAAGATTTTCTTGCTTTTTTCTCCTTTTTTGGGCATTTTGGCTTTGTTTCCGATGATAAATTTCAATAATTTCCCGATCCAATAGACAACCCAATGATGCATGTTCTCAATTTTAGAAGTTATTAGACTTTAGTCTCACTTATTGATATTATGAATAATTTCATGAATTAAACTTTAATCCCATGAGCACATGCACTTTTATCATTCTACTGATTTGGTTTAATATTTTTATAACTCGGTAATCTTTTGTTGCATTGTATATACTTACACCAAGTAAAATTTGTACCTTTCGTCATTTATGAGTGTATACACTATTCTTTTCTCATTCAAAACGTTGAATTCTTTGGTAATCTCACTATTCTTTCATTTAATCGTTCATTAATTGAGTTCATACTTGAAATGTATTACTTGATCATGATTTTCATTTATTGTTTTGAATTGAGAATTGCGTAAACTTTGTGAAATGATCATAGGCATTCTTTGTTATATCACCCATATTATCCTTGACCTCACCCTTATATGTTTACCCTCGTTAACCCCTTTGAGCCTAAATATTAGCCTTTCCTTTAATAACCCATTCCCATAACCAACTCTAAATTGGAGTTTTAAACCATATATACACTTTCCATACCTTTGTTTGGAATGTTACTTGGGATTGAATGACGTTGTTGTGATGTCGGTTGTAATTTAGGCATATGAGAGTTTGAAAAGTAAAGAAAAGCGAAAAAAGTGGTGAAAAAGAGAAAGCAAAAAGCAAAAGAAAACAAAAGAAAACATGAGAAAAAGAAGAAAAGAAAAAGAAAGAGAAAGTTCTAAATGTTGTATATATTTCAATAAGATTTGATTACTCTCCCCGAGGATATATCTAATGCCTTTTGGAACTTGTTTTCCAATTTTGATATTGCCCGCATTTTCCCATTATCCCGAGTTTTCATTCCGAACACTTTGAATCCGTACATACATTCCTTCATTTCACACCCTATCCTAACCTACATTACAACCCTATTAAAGTCCTATGTGATCTTAGGTTTATGTAATTTAAAAGTCATAATAGTTTTGATAATCAATGAAAATACATTTCGCCTCTTTTAATGTGCGGTATCCTTTCATTGAGATAACAGTTTTTTAGTTTATATATAGCGTTCTTCATTTGTGACATGTGTGCGGCCTAGTTTTCATTTACATTTACTCTTTAGCCAGCATGTTTCGTGTGTTACCTCCCTGTTTCGAGTGAATTGAATTGATGAGCGTAATGCCTGTGAGGATTGAATATATGCTTGCTTTATTTCGTATCCGATTTATATAAGTTTTACCAAATCACACTTCGCATGTGCTCACTCCTCCTCCCAAATTTTAAGGTTTCAATTCTATGAAGTGCATTCTATAATGTTAATTATTTGGACTTTTACTTGAATTCGTTCATTGTGCTAATAATACGTTGAAATCCTTTTCGCTTTTATTGGGCTTGTCGCATGTTGGTTTGGGAATATTTTGAGGAAACCATGTGATGTTAGTGGGTATCATCCCTGAAAACCCTCACGAGACGACACTCCTCCACTAGGGTGACCTAGGGGTTTAACGACTTATTGCATACGCTAAATGCAATCGTGCTCCCTACAAAAGTGGCATTTATATTTTGATGCATATATACATTTTTTATTGCCCTCTGTAGATTGGTTTTGTTTGTTCATTACTAGGGACTATCAATGTTTTAGTTAGGGGGTGTGATTCGTATCAAATATTGCATATTTCTCCCCTATTTCTTTATGCATTCTAGCACTTTTATGGTCCTAATTGCCTATATTTATGCTCACTAACCAGACAACCTTGGATTTGGATATATACATGTTTTACAGGGGTTAATTGTGCTTTTGTAGGTATTGGAACACTAAAAGTGAGGATCTATTGCATTTCGGAGAAGTTTCGTCATCGAACGCTACTTCAAGGGAATTTTAGTCAATTCACATTTCTTATCCAGCTCATGTGAATTCCACAGATGCGTAGTTCGTTGAGTTAGCATCTCGTGGCCATAAATGGTGCGTTGTTTGGAGTTCGAACGAAGAAGCTATGTCCGTTTCCATTATTTGACTTTTCCCCCTCATCATGGACAAGGATTGCAAGAAACAGAGTACCGTTCGACCAAACCCAGGGGGTCGATCGACTGCAGTTTGTGTTTTTGCCGTGGGAAGGAGACAGTGGGCTTATAAATGAAGGGTCGGTCGACCGCGCCCCTGCGACCGGTCGACCGGTGATGCTAGATATTTTGTGCTCTTTCCTCTTTCTTTACTTTATCCTTTACTTTTTCCCACTTACTATAAATACCCATTTTGTTGTATTATCATGGGGTAAGTAGATATACATGATTTTAGGTTAGTTTAGATTAGGGTTTGAGGGTTTTGAAGAGTTCTTCTTCAATTGTTCTTGGTTTGACACCCCATTTGGGTTGAATGTTGCACTATTCATCATCCTCTTCCTTAATATAGTTTTTATTTCTTCATTTCTTGCTTTCTAGTTCATTTACATGCTTTTTTAAATAGGTTTACATGCTTTGATTTATTGCTTTCTAGTTTAGTTTTATCGCATTTCTTTGCTGCATTTATTTACCTCATTTTTACAATGCTTTCTAGGTAATTTAAATTAGGTTGTGTTTGAATGGAACTCACTCGAGTTAACGCGTTGCTTTGCTTTGGTGATGGTGTTTACGTGTTTATTTTGGGTGCGTTGACCTAGTTATTACGCCTAGGAGATTTGACGGGGCATATCATGTATGTCCCATACTTACGACCTTTCGCGCATAATTTTCGGGATATTTATTGACGCCAAAATCTTATTAGACTTGTTATACGGATTTAGGGGCGTGACAACCCTTGGTTCAATTAACTGTCAAAACGAGATGCATTCTAAATAACTCGTTGACCCATGTATCCATTTTATACAAATTAACTCGGGTGAGGGATATTCGATGCAACCTATAGTTTTTTCGCTTTCGTAATCTAGTTTCATTTCCCTCACCTAGTTAAACATTTCCCTTTATGCATATTTTCCTTTTTAGTTTGTAATCACCTTTTGCACTTTTATTTCGGAGTATTAAATCATATAAATTCTAGCATCTCGTCCCTGTGGATTTTCGATACCCGACTTACCGTTGTCCTTGCCTCGCAAGTGTAGTAGTAATTTAGGTTTGTTTGTATTGAGTAGGCGAAATGAAAACAACAATTAGCGTCTTTACACGAGCTACTTTTCGCACTCGATCATTACACTTAGTGACTATATGAACTGTAAAGGCTAGCAGGTAATGCCTCAACATCTGATCCATAAAAATCAAGGCAAGACAATGCCTTTCCACATTGGTGTATCTCGATAATATTCCTAAGATTACTCTTGACAAGTAGTACACTAGTTTTTCTACTCCTTCCTTATCTTGAGCCAAGAGTTCCCATATGGATCTTTATGTCGAGGTGAGGTAGAGCAGTAGCGGTGCTCCTGCCTCTAGTGGGATCATCGTGGATGGAGAGGCTAAAATTTCATTAATCTTCTCAAATGCTTTCTTCTTCTCTTCCCCCTAGTCCACTTGGCTTTGTCTTTCGATAGGGGTGTGAAAGGGTGAGTCACTTTCGCGAGCGTGGGTATGAGCCTTCTCATGTAGGATACCTTTCCAAAGAAGCTCTCGAGCTGCCTCAGACTCTTCGGGGGTGACATCATCACTCTGGATTTTATCTTCTCTACGTCTACTTTCACCCCTGACTATTCACAAGAAACCCTAGAAACTTTCATGCGATGACCCCAAAGGCAGACTTTGAGGGTCTCATCTGCATCTTGTATCTTTGGCACCTCTTGAACAGTCTCTTGAGGTCCTGTATATGCATGTTTTCCTTCTTGTATTTCACCACTAGATCATCGACATAAAACTCTAGTATATCATGAAATAGATCATGAAAAATTGCCATCATGGTCCTTTGGTATGTGGCCCCAGCATTCTTCAATTTGAAGGGCGTGACTATGTAGTGGAAGTTCCCTAATGGCATGTGGAAGGCAGTCTTCTCTGCATCTCCTTAGTCCATCTTAATCTGGTTGTAGACGACGCACCCATACATAAAACTATACATCTCATGTCCTACAGTAGCATCGACTAAGTTGTCTATATTTGGCAGAGGAAACTCATCCTTGGGACACGCTCGATTCAAATCACGGAAGTCCACACAAATTTTTATTTGGCTTTTGTCCTTACTTGCCACCTGCACTATGCTAGAGAGACACACAGGATGCTGAATAGGCTTGATGAACCCTGCTTCCAACAACTTCTCCACCTCTGCTTTTAAGTTCAGTTTTATGTCAGCTTTGTACGTGCGTCTGGCTTGCCTTATTGATATAACATTTGAGAGGATGTTCCATCTATGAGAGCTCACCTCTGCGTCTATGCCTGGCATCTTTGTGTACTTCTAGGCAAACACGTTGCTGAACTACTTGAGTAAGCCAATGATCTCTTGATTTAATTTTGGTCCTGGACTTTTGGAGATTAGAATGGGTCTACCTTCACCCCCTTTTACCCTCAGGTTGATCTCCTCTAACTCTTGTAGCTATTCTCTAGGTCCATCCTGCATGCATTCTATAGCTTACTCTAGTTCCTCAACATGTTCAATGATATGGAATTCATCAATAACAAAACATTCACGTGTCGAGCCGGTTCTCTCATCCCAAAACACTGCTCATGCATACCGTTATAATCGGTAGATAACTTTCCCATCAGGCAAGACCACCTTTTTGCAAGTACGAGGAGGTTTAACCACCTCTTACACTTTTCTCTTTCCTTTTGCTATGTGGGGGATAAACCTTCCTCCGAAACGATCATGAACAGACTTCTTTGGCTGGATACTTCCTCTAACAACTTGCTTTCCTTCTAACTTCCTTGCTGAGACCTTTCTTTCCTCATCCAATTCTATATAGAAAGCTGAATCTACCAGATGGGCCTCGTCAATGAAAAAGGTCTTCTACGTTGCTTTAATGACTATCTTTATACCTATGATGTTGGCCTTCGCACACTGATGGTAGGTGGAGGGTACTATGACATGGGTCTGCATCCATACCCTCCTAATGAGTAGCTGGTAGGTGGTATTATCATAAATGACATGGAACTTGACGTGGTAAGTGAAATTTCCCAACTTGATTCCCACGTTCACATATCCGAGAGATTTCATTCTGGCACTATCAAATCTAGAAATTACTAATGGTACTGGCACTATTTTCTCTTGGTCAATTCCTATCTCATACAATGTACTAATCGGCATGATGTTAATAGATGCTCCCCTATTCATTAACACTCTGGGGAACGAGACTCCATTGATCATAGTTGTAACAGACAATGGGGGATTGTGGAAGTAAGGCACCTGCCTATCTGCCTTTGAAAATACCACTTTATAAATGTACCTCCTGATCAACCTCCCAATCAGTCCCTGCCAATTTAGTGAGGGGTCTTCATTTTATTACACAGCTTCTAGGACTTTCTTTATAATGACTATTCTCATGTCATATTTGAACCCTATCTAGTCAAAGAACCACTTGAACTTAGGAACTCCTTGCTATAGATTTATAATCTAAGTCTAAGTCTAGTTCACATGTTTAGGCATTATAAAAATATTCTGCTTCAGACGTCCCCCCTCATCCAGAGCCACGATGACATCCACTGTCTCTTCTAAAGAATTCAGTTGCTCAACCTCCCCACCCCCAAGCTCTTCTTGGTGAGGAGTGAAAAACCATTCCTCACATCTCCTTTCTAGCTCAGTTCTCCGCCTGTTGCTTAATGATAGATTCTCCAACCCTTTACATATTTCTTCTCCGTTTTCCTACTCCATCAACTCTTGAGTTGTCTCTTCATCATACACCACCACCCCATTGGCAGTGCCAAAGTGATGCACTGGAAGTGGATTTTCATTGACATCCACATGAGGCATATGCAAGGTACCATTAGCCACCTGCTCGCCAATAATTCTTCTCAAGTAGTAACAGTCCTTTGTGGAGTGTTGCACCCATTGTTGTAGCTCGCAATATTTTGAGTTGTCTTTGTTAGCAGTTGTTGGGGTTTCTCCATTCAAGTTAGGAGGACTTACTACCCCCTCTCGTACCAATGTATGATATCAATCCATAGCTTCTGCTACATTGTAAGGTAGTGGCGGTGGAAGACCTTCCCCAAACTTCCTCTTGTTACCCGAGCTATTGTTCTTGTATCCAGGACCTCCCTTATTTCTTTTGGGGTTTCCACCTACATAGTTGACTACTTATCTTCTCGAGACTTGAAACCTCCCAGAGGTCAGTGGCACTTGCATCTTTCAACTCGAGGTCCTTGGCTTGATTATCATAGCTATGTTACTAGCAATTCTGGTGAATTCTTTAAAATTTCCATATCTGGTTTCATTGATTAAATGAAACTTATACTCCTCCAAGAGTCCCTCGACACATATTTGTAGCAGCCTTGCCTCTGCCACATCCTCATGTACATCCAATGCCTTCTCGGGAAAACGTTTAATATACTGCATCAACTCTTCACCAGGATTCTGAACCACCTGTGTCAGGTGTGTCAATATGAATTCATCCTCCGCTACGAAGAACGTTTGGAGGAACTGCCTATGCATCTCTTCCCAAGTTGGGATACTGTTGTGTACCAAGTGGGAGTACCATGTGTAAGCCTTCCCCGTGAGGGTCTTGGAGAACTCCCTCAACTTTAGATTGTTTTCATTTCCATGCACTCCTAAGTAATCAACAAACCTTTTCACGTGCTCTCTTGGGTTCTACCCTTTTCCACTGAACTTGATAATTTTTTATGGGATATACCCA
Organism: Sambucus nigra; assembly: GCA_949130495.1. Lineage (NCBI taxonomy): Eukaryota > Viridiplantae > Streptophyta > Magnoliopsida > Dipsacales > Adoxaceae > Sambucus > Sambucus nigra. Next base: position 433,969,892 of record OX422220.1, on the reverse strand, counting down.
TCTGAGTATGGCTTCTCATTTAAATCCCGTGGGTAGGGGTCTTGCAACTCCTCAAACAGATGAGGACCCTCCCTCTGAGAGGAGGAGAGAAGCTTCCTCACCTCCTCCATAGTAACAACTTTAGAGGGTGATTCCTCCAAACTCATGCTCTTCACTGTTGGTGAGACTGATGGTGCCATAACCTGCTCCGGTACCCCCTTCTGTGGTGGAATCATCTCTATCGGAATTGCGATTGGGGTGGCTTCCCCTCCAGAGGGGGCAGTTGCTGGTGTTAGACATCGTTAACTCAGACTTGATAGGTATACATTGTTTGCCTTCAAGAAGTCAAAAAATATGGTCATAAGACTTATACCTATCATCGGAGCCACTGTCGGTGAGCTGGTTTTCCATCCCTGGAGAGCAGGCGCCTTTTCTTCGATCACCACCACTTCTTCCTGAGTAGTCTAGTCACTGTGAGTTCCATTCCCATGTGGAATGTCATAAAATATTAGCTGCATAGACACATTCAAACCTTCTTTGTCCATGGAAGTGAGGATACCTCCCCAGCAAAGTCGCCAAATGTAGGAGGGTAATGAGACTGGGGTCTATGAATAACTAGAAAGGGCTAGGCGTGACCCACTCCAATGTACACTGTCTTCTACGTTATCAATAACTTCTGGTGCAGCTTCTGATAAAACGTTCTCCTTTTGGTAAAAATGGAACTTAACCTCAAACTCACTCCCTGCAAGAAGATTAACTTTCACAACAATAATGGTAACTTTTCTCAAGAGAAACTCCTGAGAATGATGGTTGTTAGTGAGGAGTGAAAGAACAAAGCACTTAGCACCAGAGAGAGAGCAGGGAGAGAATACTAGGAAGTCCTGGTGTGATTTTGACAGAGTAACGGTGTAACTTGAGTAATCATTATATTTGACCTTGCCCAGGGGGTCCTATTTATACTTGGGCACTAGGGCTGAGTTGGTACATTGGGGTGTCAAAATAAATGTACCATTTGTCCCCACCTGTGTACAGCCGCCTGTCCCCTTTGACAGGTGTCACCTAGTGTGAGCCAAAGTCAAAAGGCAAATATGTCTCCTAATAGAGAAAAAATATCTGATTTGGTAAATATCTTTCAAAATGGTAACTTGTGGTACAAACTTTGTGAACTTGAGAGGGAAGGCCTCGAGGGTCACCCTGTCTAAAACTATTTCTCTTTAGAGGGTGGGGGTCTTGAGGACCCCCTTCTCTAAAATCATTTTTGATAAAGAAGTTCATTTCTGGTGAGCAACCTCTTAGTTGCTCATTTCAAGTTATGACTTTTGTGAATTGTGTAAAGCCTTGTGGTGTTCCTACTACCATTCTCTCAATCCTAAAGTGCTAAGTGGTTGAGTTTGCTCAACAAACCTTGTTCCTCATCTGCCAAGCCAAAACTCCCAAGAGATCCCAACTGGCCTATTTGAGCCATGTCTACTCAACTAGGCTACATGTACAAGAAAGTAAGCATTAGTACTTTGTTCTTTGAAAGAATAACTTTTCATGATGAGGGGGTTGTTCATGGTAGCCACTCCCTCATCCTCGCCTGTTTTCTAGAAGTTAACGGAGAGGATGCTAGGGTTCCTTACCTGAGATTTCCTGGAAGCTGAGGGGGAGGTCCTTGAGGGTCACTTGCCCAAAAATCTGGAAGTTAAGGGGGAGGACCCTGGGGTTCCTCACCCAAGATTTTCTGAGAACTAAGGGGGAGTGACTTGAGGGTCCCTCGCCGAAAATGTTGGAAGTTGAGGGGGGGCTTAAGCGTCCTTAGCCCAAAATGCTGGAAGTTGAGAGGGGGGGGGGGGGGGGGGGGGACCCTGGGGTTCCTCACCCAAGATTTTTTAGAAATTGAGTTGGGGAGCCTTGAGAGTCCCTCACCCAAAATTCTGGATGTTGGGGGGGGGGGGGGGGGGGATTGAGGGTCCTTACCCTGATATTTTCTATAGGTTGAGGGGGGAGGACCTTGAGGGTCCCTCACGCTAATATTTTCTGGAAGTTGAGGGGGGGGGGGACTTGAGGGTCCCTCGCCCTAATATTTTCTATAGGTTGAGGGGGGGGGGTCTTGAGGGTCCCTCGCCCCAATATTTTATGTCGGTTGATGGGGGAGGGCCTTGAGGGTCCCTCACCCCAATATTTTTTGGAAGTTGAGGGGGGGTCCTTAAGGGTCCCTTACCCCAATATATATATTGGGTAGGCTTGAAGCACCCTTCTATAGAAATTATAAACACCTTAATTTTTATACGAATAACCACACATAGTTAAGTTTTTTATAAATGTGAATAATAATAGTTATACTCAATAACCTGCTTGGGAATAACTTGAATTTATTCGTGTTACCTTCTTCAAGTGCCCAAAATGTAGTCAAGTGCTAGGGTTGGTGAGGTGGGTTTCTTATGGTATGGGTAGTCATGCCCCGAGCTCTACCTTTATGATGGAGCGGTGGTGTGTCATGGGAATGAGTTTTAGTTTGATAGTAACATTTGTTGGGAGCATTAAATGACATTCAATGCTTTAGGATAAACTATATACAGTGAGTGGGGGTTGGTGAAATATTTAGTGTAATTCCTTACGAACCCACCAGAATGGGTTGGAGAGCTTGGTTTGGATGTTTGTGAACATTCCTAATCACAAGGTTAACACAATGAGGTATTGGGATGTTTCTTCCATAGGTTAATGGGATTTCTTCATGTTGAGACCCGAGGATAAGTCCCGAGGTATATATTTTCTTATTGTTAATTTATTGGACCTTTGCTAGGGTAATATGAGGTTTGAACCGATTATTGTCCTCTAAGGAAGCGGAGGAGCCTTTCCTAATTTAATAATGGGAATGTTGAGGTGACTTATGAAGTTACTAAGGTTGCTAAAGATTCATTCGTTTTACCATACTGATTTTTTGGATATAGATTTATTAATATTGCCCTAACGAGGTTTGTTAGAGATCTCATATTTCCACTAGATGTTAGCCGAGGCTACAACCTTGCCAATTAGGTCCGGTGCATTGATGTTGAGGGTATTGAACCCTCTTTTGATCTCTACTTAGGCGTGAATAACTTCTTGAGAGTTGGGAGTTGTAGATCATACTTGTTATCATCACTCTCTTTTATATGAGGGAAGGATTCCTAGTTAGCCATACACCAATATCTATATGCATAAGAATTGACCCAACATTTAATTTGTTTGGCCCAAGTATGGACAAAGCTTTCATTAAGATTAAATAATTATCATTAAGTATATAAGATTAGTGTGATGCCTCGTGTCAAGGATAATATATATATGATAAGTATATATATATATTAAATGTAAAATAGAATGTCGAGGGACATATAAAAAATTCCATTAGATGTTTTATAACTGATCACATTCCGTGTAATTATATTTGATATGAACTACCCTTATAACAATCATAATAAATGTTGTCTGGAAGAAGATACACTGTCTAGCTATACTTCTCGCTATCAATGATTTATTGAACAAGGAATAAAGTATTGAAGACAAAATGATCATAATCCACTATTATGGTCCAACCTCTCTATAGTGTTCTATTAGACTAAATATAAAAAAAATCCCTAGAAAAATAATATTATATAACATAGAACATTAGTTAATATTGATTAGAGATAATATCCCAAAATTAATTAGAGATAATATAAACAAATATTTAAGTTTTTAAGTTTTAGGGATTTTAGGCCTCATTGTTTGTGGAACTAATTTTGAAGTCCTTACAATTCTTGAGTTAAGGGACCTCATAAATTTTTTGGAGTTAGGGATGGAGGCCCTATAACTCTTAGTTTTTATTGATCCAAGGGCCTGCTGACCTCAAAGTTTGTGGAACTAAGGATAAAGTCCTTTTGATTCTTTAAAAGGTTGTAGTTAAAGGTGTTTGGACCTCTTAAGTTATTTGGATCTGCGTATGAAAGTATTATAACTCTTAAATTTTGTTGAGCCAAGGGATTTGCTAACCTCAAGGCTTTGCGAAACTAAGGTCGAAGTCCTTGTGAATCCTACAATTTTTTTAGTTATGGTGCATGGACCTTATAACTTATTTAAATCTATTAATAAAATGATTATAACTATTTTAATATTACTTTCAAAATTAAGGATGAAAGCCTTGAATAATATCATAATTCCCCATATTTTTAAGGGAATTTATAATTAATTAATTAAATAGCAACTCAGACTAATTATATAATTGGTATTGGGAATTTAAAATCATTTATGAGGTTTTAAAGTTAAAATGGGCTAATTTGGAAATTTCGAGTTCATTTGATTAATTGATAAAGTTGTATGGACTAAAGTGACATTTTATTCAAGTTTGGGAATAAATTGATAATTATGAGAAGCTATTAATGGTTTTAAACTCGTGGGTAATTTTTAGAAAGTCTATGGAGCATTTGGTTAAGTTAACCATTATTGAGGTTTTGGGGTTTTCAACCGCTAAAGGAAAATTAGGTCGCGCCCAAAGGCCCACATCCGCGGCATTTAAGACATGACCACGAAGGATAGGAATACGACCATAGCATTTCCCAAATCGCGGTTGGGCCATGACTTGGTCATGGGGTTTACGGGTTGGGAATTGTTTTAAATGACATTCTCATGTTTTTGAGCCTCATTTGACATATCTCCTCATTTAGAATTGCCTCCTTCAATAAGAAACTGTAAAACACTATAGTTTTTATTTCAAGCAACCTCATTACCACAAAGAAAAGAAACGATAATATTAACTTTCTCAAATCGGGATTCAAGATATTTTTAAGAGGAACCAAATCAAGTTTCATACAAGTTTTTAAGTGGTTTTCGATGAGTTTTCCAAGTGGGTATAATCTAACTTTTAAAGAGATATTCTATTCAATTCAAATTGAGTTTAATTTATCCTCTAAGGCAAGTTATTCTCTACTCTTGTACTTTTATACATGCTTATGTTATATTTTACCAAAAATTAAAATGAATTTGAAACCTATAAGGTTTTTAAGATTCCTAGTGTATGACCTTGATTAGTTGAAATTAATTACACTCAAATGTTTTATATTAAAATTTAGCCATATTATTATTTGAAATTGAATATGAACTCATATGCCTAAGTGTAACCTCATCTGAGCATAGCTCTTACTTGGCCTAGCCAACCTTACAAAGCACGCTTACTACAGGGAGCCCAACATCAGCAATCTTAATCTCGTCCATTGTCTTAGGCCGAGACCCTTTATTAGCTAGGTACTCCTTGTCCCATATCGTCTACCACGCTTGGTGCCTGAGACTTTGTGGGTTTTTGCTACAAACTCGTCTCGACCTGACGCATACTCATCCGAGACCACACTGAGTGCTCTCCAGACTATAATTGAACAAGACTCCGTGGGTACCATACTCTGCCCAATCGAGACCCTTATGGATGACATCTCTACCATGCGCGAGGCAAGGATCCAGCATAGTCAATCCACGTTGACATACAGTTATAACCGAACCGCATGTGCACATGGGATGCATATTTTGTCCTTATAATTAACATGTATTTGTGATAGGTGGTTGTTACACATTGGTTAAGTCATGTTGTACACGCCTATTACCTTTTTGGTGTGCACACCGCACTACCCCAACACTATATATACTTTTGTCCTTCTATTTTGGACGGGATCAAGAATTAAAACCCTAGCCCAAGCTCTCTTAATATAACAGTAGAGAGAGAAAGTTGAGTAAATTGTAATCAATGGCCATTAGAGCCTAGTTTTATAGTAAATATACACCCACCTGCAAAGTGGAGTAGGCCTCAGGGCTGAACCATTTATATTACTGTCTTTATCCTCTTTACCTCACCTCCATCTTTACTTATTCTTGTGATTGATTTCCACCACTGTTGCATACTTGAGGTTTCACTAAATTGAGATCTTACTCATTTACTTGGTGGTACCATATTTGGCACCATCATTTTTGTCACTATCATTTTTGGCGACGTTTGTGGGAAGCGTGCTCATCATCTTCTTCCTCTCACTTAGTGGTGGTCCAACCTTTCGCTTGGCTGGGCTTGAACCACCATTAAAAGAGCTATGGTTTGAGTTCCTTAAGCTTCTTTTCAGTTCATTCAACTCTTCTAGTGTACCTCTTGGTCTTTTCGTTCACTAAAATTCCATAGCATCAGATTTTTTACTAGGCGTTGGCCCTAGTTCCAGTCAAGCACTGCCACAATTTGAGATGGTGGAAGTTGTAGTAGCACTGTGCTCATTGGGATCCAGTCAAATGAAGATGCTGGAGAAGTTGGCTTCCTTTAGCCGGAACATCTTGACCAGGCCCGCTGGCGCGACGATGGATATAATAACTCCGGCTGCCATGGAGGGAGGACATCAGGTGATAGGGGTACAACCCCTGGTCCCGCAGAAGGAAGCACAGCCTCGACATAGGCAAAGGGATGTTGTTGACCCTAGGCATCTACCCCTAAGGAGGCAAGATCAAGAATATGGAGACAATGAATATGATGATGATGAAGAATGCTGGGAACCATATGAAATTTTGAGCGAAACTGTACGCCCTATTCAAGATAGTAGTGCAAATTGCGCAAGGTCGAGCCAAAAAGGATAACCTCATCCTTCAACACTTGATAGGCTCAGTAGGGGATCGTCTTTTGAGAGACTCGACCCTGTTTGTGATCTTCGAGATCGACTGTCCAAGTCTTGTATTAGGGCGGCATTTAGAAGAAACTGAGGATACATTGACAGACGACCTTGTCATAATCGAGATGAGGGGAAATGTGCAGTATATAGCTTACAAAGGATGGATAGACGAGAGACTATGCAGCGTCCGACCGAGAGAGAGGGAGGCGGTGATAATGATGCAATAGACGAATGAGGTAATTCCATAGTTTTTAAAGTAAAAAAACCATGGAAAAACTCTATTCAAAGACTTGAGGAGAAGATTGGGGACATATTGAAGAGCTAACACCCTTTGCAGAGGGGTTATATGAAGGGTCACCGTTTGTTACTAGAATTGTGAGCTACCCTACCCCGACTAAATTTAAGCCTACGATAGTGACATCGAAGTATAATGGGAGCACCAATATAGTCCACCACAGCGAGATGTATCAATCGGCTATAGATATTTACTTAGTTTCTGGTGAGATGAGGTGCAATGCTTTCTCCAACACCCTCACTGGATCAGAACATGTCTGGTATACCTCTCTCCCAAGGAATTCAATAGAGAATTTCAAGCAACTAGATGAGAGATTCATTCATAATTTATGTTTTGGGGTCAAGTCGAGGAAGAAGACCACCCACTTGTTGTATGTTAAGAAAGGAAAAACTGAATCTCTGAAGGACTACATTGCCAGCTTTAATAAAGAGAAATTGGAGGTGGAAGACTATGATGAGATCATAACTATGACTGCACTGATGGGAGGATTACAAAAAGGGAAAGCTCCTATGGAAGTTGGTCGAGGATCCTCCAAAGTTCATGGTTGAACTTCTGGCTACGGTCGGGAGGGTCATGAATGTAGAGGAGGCCATGGTAGCCAAAGGAGAAGATGAGAAATAAGCCAATGGGAGTAAATCCCAAACATTTAGTGGCAAAGGAGATAAGAAGAAGTAGGTGGATGACAAGTTATCTAACTACATCCATTATTGTTAGCCCTAAGATGATCCTGAATGAAATTAAGAAGGTTAGGTCCTTGAGATGGCTAGAGAAGCTCAAAGCCCCTCCTTATAAGAGAGATAAAAGCAAATGGTGTGAATTTCACTAAGACCACGACCACACCACTAACAAATGCTTCGTATCGAAAGACGAGATGGAAACAATGCTACAGTTTGGGAATCTTAGAAAGTATGTGGATAAAAGTGGTTCGAGGGGTGGCCGAGATGACACCTGAAGAAGAAAGAATGATCGGTGTAAACCAGATGCCCCAGTAAATAGAGATAATGATGCCTTCAATGATGATGGCGAAGTCGACCCTGACCTCCCATCGAAGATACTTAATCCTAAAGGTCAGCTAAATACAATATCTATGGGGGTGAAAATGATCCGTAGAGGATTAGTAAGTAGTGGAAAAGATATTACTGATAGGAAGGCCCATGTAGCAGAGGCCAAGGCTGTCCCAAAGTCGAAAGTGGTAAACTCGACAGTTGTTGATTTAAATCCAGGTAAAAGAAAGAAAATAGACATGAACACTCTCGTAATTTGTTTTTAAGGTTGTACTTCAAGGGGATTATATCTCCTCATAATGATATTCTAGTGATCACTACTAGAGTACATGGGTATAATATCCTTACGATATTGGTTGACAATGGCAATTCGACCAATGTAATATTTTGGGATTTTTTCAAAGGATTGGTATTGATCAAGAAGAGACTCATCCCATATCATCAATCCTTGATCAGCTTTAGCGGAGAAAAATTTCAACCTCTCGGGGTTTATGAAATGGACGTCTGTATGGGGAGCACCAAGCCTTCAAAGAGAATCATATAAGAGAAACTTCTTCGTAATAGATGACAATGTCTATTAAGCATATAACATAATAATGGTATGGGTAGACCTCAAATAATTTGAGGCAATGCCCTCAACCGTTCAATAAATGATAAAATTCCTGACTCCCTATGGAGTAGGGGAAGTTCAAGGTGACCAGGTTGAGGCATGTGAATGCTACTTAAATTAAGCTGAGAAAAGAGAAGCGAAAAATAAGGACACCACCACTTACAACAAAGACACTAGCGACCCCAGATACGAGATAAATCTGAAAAAGGGTGAAGCCACTGAGGAGGTGGAATCCATCATCCTCAATGAGGAAGATCCAAAAAAAATGTCCATATAGGCAAATCCCTGAAGAAAGAAATCAAGGAAAAGCTGATCAAGCTCCTCCGAAATAAAAAAAAATTATTTTTACATGGAGTCATGAAGATATGCAGGGAATTGGCTCGGATATCCTTTGACATAAATTGAATGTAGATGAAGGAGCCAAGCCGATTAGATATAGGTGGATGATTTACTCCAAGGAGAATTATAAAGTCATAAGAGATGACGTGAAGAAACTAGAGAAGGCATAACTTATCAGGGAGGTCGTTTATCTAGAATGGCTAGCTAATGTAGTCTTTGTTCCTAAGCCTAATGGCAAGTGGAGGATGTGTGTTGACTTCACTGATTTGAACAAGGCATGTCCAAAAGACAACTTCTCCCTATTGAGTATAGATCAGATGGTTGATGCCATGGCTAGGCATGGACAGATGAGTTTTATGGATGCCTACTTAGGCTACAAGTATATCTTTACGAATCCAGTTGATGCAGAAATATCTCATTCATCACTGACAAGGGTACATACTACTATAAGGTAATGCCTTCATCCTTAAGAACGTCAGGCAAACGTACCAGAGGCTAGTGAATAAGATGTTCGCGAATCAAATAGGAAAGACCATGGAGGCATACATTGATGACATATTAACCAACATCCTCAAGGCCGAGTCACACGTGGCCGACCTTGATCCCACTTGTAAGATAAACCCTACTAAATGTTTGTTCAGGGTTGGAGATGGAAAATTCCTACGGTCATTGTCCATTAACGAGGGATAGAGGGTAACCCTGAGAAAATAAAAGTATTGGTGGAGATGAAGACCCCAAAAACCATAAAATATATTCAGAGGCTGACTGAACGAGTTACAGCATTGAATAAATTTGTGTCAAGGGCCACAAAAAAGTGTCTTCCCTTCTTTAAAGTGTTGAGGAAAGTATTTTAGTGGAATGAGGACTGTGAGAAATCCTTTCGGGAGTTAAATCCTTACCTTGGCTCCTCAATTTTGTTATCTCGGCTTGTTCAGGGGGAAAACTATACCAATATCTTGCCATATCTAAGTCAACAATTGGTGCATCCATTGTACGGTATGATAAAGGGGTGTAAAAGCCAGTCTATTTCAATAGTAAGGCCCTTCAAGGAGTTGAGCAAAGGTGTCTAAAGATAGAGAAGATGGCTTGTGATCTCATACATGCATCTAGAAGGATGAAATCCTATTTCTAGGCTCATACAATTGTCATCCTTATAGACTCTCCTCTCAGACAAGTCCTCCATAAACTCAAAAATTGGGTAGGTTAATAACTTAATCGATAGAGTTAGGAGAATATGACATCGTCTACCAACCGAGAACATCTATCAAAAGACAAGATTTGTCAGATTTTGTAGCTGAGTTCACCTGGGATGATGCCGATAGTGAAGTGTTTATAGATCCAATCAATGATCCAGAACATGAAAGTCCTAGCCCGACTGAGGTCAAAACGAGTAGTGCAAAAGCTGTTGCAGCTGAGAATGAAGAAGAAAAAATTATGTTCAAGTTTGGGGTCTTGGAAGAGGGCATCTTCTCTAAAGAAGCTACTATATCGAGCCTGTTTGTTGATGTATCTTCATGTGAGGTAGGGAGTGGAGCCGACTTGATAGTGTCAGCCGTAGACGGAACTGACATAGAGTATGCTTTGAGATTCAGTTTAAAGGCATCCAATAATGAATCCGAGTACGAAGCTATTCTGGAAGGTATCTCCCTCGCCAAAGCACTAAATGTTCGCTAGTTGTTCGTTCACAGTGACTCCAGTTAGGTACTGAATCAAATCCTAGGAGTGTACGAGGCAAAAAATAAGAGAATGTCTAAGTACCTAGCTAGATTAAAACCAATGTTGAAGAAATTCAATGAAGTGAAGCTAAAAAGGATCCCTCATCTAGATAATAGCCAATCCGATGCCTTAGTAAGATTGGCGTTTATGACCAGAACTAAGATTAGAAGATCGGTGCCTGTGGAGATCCTACATCGGCTGACCATTAAAGATGATGATAGTACAGTGGATTTCTTCTTGGAACTGAGCCTAGGTGAATCTTGGATGGACCCTCTCATCCGATACATCAAGGATGGTGAACTACCAGAGTCAAAGTTGGAGAGAAAGAAGCTGAGGAGCAAGGCAACTAAGTTTTTAATCATTGGGGATGTTTTATACAAGAAAGGGTTGTCATCTCTCTATTTCAATGCATCCATCCGACAGAGGTGGAATATATCGTGGAAGATGTATGTAACAACCCGTCCTTTTGGAGACAATTAAATTCCATAATTAAGTATAAATAGGAAATTTGGAGAATTTCTCGAAATAGTCATTTTTGGGATTTTCGAGGATTTAATGATTTTCGATGGATGTTGTGATTATTTTTGGGACTAAATAGGTCGAAGTATTTTAATTATATATCGCCATGGAGTAATGCGACAAAAAGGTAGGATTTGATTAGAAAACTCGCATTAAGTTATATTGGGTTAGAATAGTGATTTGTGGTCAAGTACCTCGAATGGGAATTTTAACTGCACCGTGAGTCTCAGATTGTCCAAGATAGTCGGAAAAGAGAGTCCGATTGTCGAAATTGAGTTTCGGGGAATTTTAGAGCTAAACGGGCTCGTAATTGAGTAAACGAGTCATTTTTGGGTTTTAAGGGGTATAACCCTTTTCTCACTATATAAAGAGGGGGATAGGGAAGAAAAGAGAAAGAAATAAAGAAAAGAGATAGAAGAGAGAGAGAGAGAGAGAGAGAGAGAGAGAGAGAGAGAGAGAGAGAGAGAGAGAGAGGAGAGAAAAGAGGAGGTTCCGGCCAAACTCCGCGGGATTCGGCTCGAGGTCGTCGGATTGTATCCACGAGGAAAGTGTTTACTTGATTTATTTCCTTTTTGCATAAATATCTCATACCGTAGTTTGGTATAAACAAACCCTAAAGATTTTGGGTTGGGTTTTTGTGGATAAAACGGGTTTTCGGAGATAAAATGAATAAACACCTAAAATTTTCTAATTGGAAATACCTAGAAATTTATTTGAAATTAATTGGTGGTTTTGGGTCCTAGGATATTTATAACCCTTAATATATGTGTATTTGTAGTTGGTTGAGGTTGTAGGACGTTGGGTGAGGCGACAAAAGCTCGGGAGAAGCTTTAATGGCTGAAACCGTCTCGGAGAAGATGATGAATAGTTGATTTGCATCTTTTCGAATTGATTCGGCCCTGATACGGATCGATTCGGCTCTTGGTCAAAAAATAAAAAATGTATATCTTTTTGATATGGTCGTGTGGGCACTGACCACATATTTTTCTGATTTTTTTTGGATTTACAGGGATTTTTCTACGAAAATCTATCCGAGATCAAAATCAATTGTCAGAAATTATTGGAGATAAATATTAGGGGTTCTCAAAAGGATTGATAGGACCTCTAAAGAATTTGAGGAGATATTAGAACCTTGGTTTTGTAGGAATAAATTCAAGTTATAATTTAAATGGAGGTTGGATTGATATTTGGGGTATTTTGGAGATTGAAAAAAAATCGCCCAAATAGTGCCCCTCAAACAAGCCGAATCGATTCGGGTTTTGGCCGAATTGATTCACATAAGGGGATCTGTAATTTTGTAGTGGGATGAATCGATTCGGATATAGATCGAATCGATTCTCCATTAAGGACCTGTTTGCAGAACACTTTCCGAATCGATTCGGATTGGGTGTCGAATCGATTCGCCCACCCGAATCGATTCGCAATTTGGGCGAATCGATTCGCTTTGGTCAGAATGGCCAGTTTTCTTCCCTTAAGAGTTTGGGGAGTTAAATTTTGATATGGGAATATAGGTATATATTCGCTTAGTGAGAAATGGTATAATTGGAGATATCCAATAAAATCCGTAGATGGGATTTAGGTATGTATTGATTATCAAAGTAAGGAAATACTTTGGGTTTAGTATCATGCCACTACACCAAATCTGCCCATTTGTCAAGGTCATTGACCTTGACAAATCCAACTTGTCAAGGTCAATGATCGTGACATTTCGAGGCGAGACAACTTTTTTTGTCACGATCGTGTCACGGTCATTGACCTTGACACAAAACTCGCATTTTGTGTCACGGTCGTGTCAAGGTCAATGACCGTGACACGTTTGTCACGGTCTATAACCGTGACAAAGCCGTGACCCCTCTTACCCAGAATTATCACGGTCAATGACCGTGACAATTCTGGGAAGAATTTAAAAAAAATCTGTTGGGCAGTATGGCCACTGCCACTACCCAGGAGTATATTTGTACCTGTTATAGCAACGTTGTACCTGCTCCAAACATCATATATCCAACACAAACTAAAGATAATGCAAATATATATTCATGACGATATAATCCAAATATTCAAAGTAAAAATAATATATATGACGATATAATCCAAATATAATTAAAATGGACAAACTTAAAAATAATGTTACTACATGTCTTGGATAAAACTGAGGAGGTGAGTAGGCCACACGACATACGAATTGACGCACCCACTAATATACGTCGTGCCACATTGTTCGCGCAACCACAATAGGGAGTTCTCCTTACCGGGTATGACATGCGTGACGAGCACCCTGGACTCCATCTCTTGAAGCACACGTCCATGGACTATTCCACCCTCGACGATATTCGGGTCCCTCAACCCCCGCCCTATCCGCTGGCCATCAAATACGTCCAATATGAACACGCTCGGCCAACCAATTGTCGACAATGGTCTGTTAGAGGGCGTAAAATAGGGAAGTGGATCGTCGAAGTACGAACGTGTCGGTGATGAAGCAGCGAGGTCCACATCCGCATCATCCTGCGCCTCGTCCTCCCGCACCTCCTCCTCCACCGCCTTCTCCTTCTCCTTCCCTTTCCCTTTCCCTTAACGGTCTCCACCCAACGTATGCTTCATGAATGCGTACATATCTTGGACCGTCGTCTCTAAACGGGACAGCTTCGCGTCGTGTGAATCCACCGTTCGAGCCAACCCGGTGTCGCTCGTCTCCAATCCGATGATCCTAGATTTGGCCACCCGCGAGCTCACTCCCCTTGTCCGCCCCTTGCGATCAGAGCCAAGCACTTGGCTGAGTGCGTCTGTGGACAAAGATGCCTTGTCGGCATCAGACTGCGACTCATGCACTTCCTTAAGCTTTTACTGAAACGACAAAAAGCACATGATTAGTAAAATAAGTAAACAAAAAAATTATAACGTAATTAACAATAATTTAACTGTCGGATTACTTACAATCGTGGCTGCGACGCTCGAGGACACCTTCTTGTCCTTCCCCTTCTTCGTCCGAAGAGCCACATAAGTATCGAGCCTATGTGGCTTACCCCCTGGCCCACTCCCTACCCCCTGAAATAAAATAAAGTAAAGTAAAATTAGTATCGGCCCCGCAAAGTAAAATAATATCCAATAATATATTTCTGTAGTTATAGATAAATTAAATCTTACCTGCATCCTATGCTCCACCTCAGCGTAAGAGGTTCGGCCGGAGTAGTGCACGTCCGTCTTTTTATCCCGATTTTCCCTCCCCGATTGGCGAGATGCCAATTGTCGATCCTCGATCTCATTGTCAATGAACTTTTGCCATTGTGCCAATGAGATCGCGCCATTGTAAAATGAACTCTCGTGTTTTTTCAAAGTACCGTGTCCGCATATTTTTCTTCCACGTCTTGTGTTTCTCCCTCAACTGCTCCAAGACAGAATCGCGTAGCTTTGGATCCAAGTTGAATTGTTCCTGTTCAACAAATACAATGTTAGTTGCGAATAAATATAAATATAAATATAAATATAAATATGAAATTGAAATTGAAATTGAAATTGAAATTGAAATTGAAATTGAAATTGAAATATTACCTGTAGTGCCGCCCAAACAGCTAACTTGAGATCATATGGCACCTCCTTCCAACTCATAAAGCCCAGGCCGATGACCGTCTTTAGCAGCTCGAGGGATCTCGCTAATAGCTCCGAATTGTTCTCGACGGTATTCCCAAATTATCCATATTTGGGGAGCCTAGGGGCGGAGGAGCCCTCGTCGCCTCCGCTACCACCGAACCCAGACGACATCATCATAAACAACATCATCATCTTCGCCTTAACATCTGAAGGAGACATTTTTTCTATAATAAAAATGTTATTAGTACAGATAAAAAAAAAATGTTAATAGTACACATACACACACCTCTACATTATCAAATTCTGTTAAAAAATTATCTAGGGTTTTACCTAATTGAATTAATTTCATGAATAAAATTATTATCAATTTAAATGAAAATATCAATTATTATCCAATATTTTTGAATGAAATATTTATTTTGAATGAAAATTTCAATTATTATCCAATTATTATCAATTATTTATAAAATTGATGTAGACTTTTAGTGTTGTGTATATATATTGGTTGATGCCATTATATTTTTAGCCTAATTAGATTCTAAGGTTATCTCAATTTATATTTTTCTTTTTCTATCTAATAATTTTCAACGTAAGAGCACAATACATAACGTATGTGTAAGTTCCGTCAATACCATTTCGTTTCAATTTTGTAATATTATATTTTTTCCAAATATTTTAAAAGTTATTAAATGGGTACCCCACCCCTGCCCCCCTCCCCCCGCCACACACACGCACACCTACGTACCTACGCACACACACACACACACACCCCACCCCCACCCACCCCACACCCACCCCCTCCCCCCACCACGACCGTGACAACAACATATATTGTTTATCAATAAAATTATGACATGAGATAATTATAATTGGAGCATAAATTTCATTATCATAAAGGGATAAATCCAACCAAGTATAGAGATTCTACAAATTAAAGTGAGAATTAAATTTAAGACTTTCTAACAACATGCATGTATATGGATTCTAACTAATGATATTCCTAAAAACATACAATTGGCAACATTTTATGAATTTACTAAACTTTATATAATATTATCAAATTCTGTTAAAAAATTATCTAGGGTTTTACCTAATTGAATTAATTTCATGAATAAAATTATTATCAATTTAAATGAAAATTTCAATTATTATCCAAATATTATCCAACTATTATCAATTAATTATTTTGAATGTATATAATATCCAAAAATATAAATGTAAATAATATTCAAAACCCCACCCACCCCCACCCCCTCCCGATGTTAATTATCCAATTATTATCCAACTATTATCAATTATTTATAAAATTGATCTCTACTTTTAGTGTTGTGTATATATGTTAGTTGATGCCATTATGTTTTTAGCCTAATTAGATTCTAAGGTTATCTCAATTTATATTTTTCTTTTTCTATCTAATAATTTTCAACGTAAGAGCACAGTACATAACGTATGTGTAAGTTCCGCCAATACCATTTCGTTTCAATTTTGTAATATTATATTTTTTTCAAATATTTTAAAAGTTAATAAATGGGTGCCCCACCCCCACCCCCACCCCCTGCCCCCCGCCACACACACACGCACACCTACGCACCTACGCGCACACACACACACACACACCCACCCTACCCCACCCCCTGCCCCCCTCCACCACCCCCTCCCCCACCACACACCACCACACATACACATTTATACACACACATACACACATATACACATACATACACATACATATACACACGCCCCCACCCCGCCCTACCCCCACCCTGCCCCACCTCGCCCCACCCCCTACCCCCACCCTGCCCCACCCCCCACACACGCACACACATACACACATATATATATACACATACACACATAAATATACACACAAATATATATATAAATGGAAGAGAGAGAGAGAGAGAGAGAGAGAGAGAGAGCAGCGTCGAGAGAGAGAGAGAGGGAGGGAACGGCGGTAGGGAAAAAAGAAGGGGGTAGGGTTTTAGCTGCAAATATTGTCACGGTCGTGTCAAGGTTTTTGACCGTGACAAGTATTTAAATAATTGTCACGGTCATTGACCGTGACATGTAAATGTGTCACGGGTTTGTCACGGTCATTGACCGTGACAATTAGTTGTCACGGTCGTGTCAAGGTAAATGACCGTGACATAAAACGCGTGTTTTTTGTCACGGTCAATGACCTTGACAAGGCTGGCCGGCTGAAGGGTGAAAATTTGCCCATTTTGGTGTAGTGTGCGAATATGAATTCATGATTATGATTCTTTGAGAGAATCTTTGGGATTATTGGTCATCGCTAGATGTATTTGGAAAATACGTCCATATATATATATATATATATATATATATATATATATATATATATATATATATATATATATATATATATATATATATTCGAGGAGGAATATATGGTGTATATATATACTATGTGATTAAAGTATATATGATATGAGGTAAATGATTTTGAAAATAAAGTATGAATGTTTTCAAAATGGAAAAGAAATGATTTTCATAATTAATAAATTATGGACAACACCCTCTCTAAATGACATCATAAGGGAAGTTCGCTCGTGAGGTGAAGCCCCCTGGCTAGTGGATGCAGGGTGGATATAGTCCTAGGCCATATGAGCATTTATGTTATGTTTTCTGCGATGGTTAGGTAACTTGGGGTGTGGTTATGACTAGCCCGCAGGCATATGGCCACTTCCCGACGTTGTATGTATAGGTGCCCAGGTGTCGTAATTGATAGGCACTCGAAGATGATGGTCATTTAGGGGCGCGCCCGACGGGCGGTCTTAGAACGCGTTATATGATATGTATATATAACAGTTTTCAATAATGTTGGACATTATTGGTATTAAAGCAATTTATGGTAATAAATTGGTTTTAATTACATTTCCTGGATGGAAGAAGGGAAATGAGATAAATGGTTTGGCTTCGGTAACACTTCCCAGATGGAAGAAGGGAAGTGTAAGCATATGATATGGTAAAAGCATTTTTATGATAATAAAAATGGCCTTTAAATATATTTCCTGAATATGAGAAGGGAAATGGGATGTTTTAAAATGGAAAAGCATTTTTATGATAATAAAACTGGCTTTTAAAAAGTTATATGATTTGTTAAAGCAATTCATGATAATGAATTGGCTTTTAAATACACTTCCTGGATATGAGAAGGGAAATGAAAAGTTTTTAGATAAAAAATGAAAAGTATTGATAAATACTTTGTATATGGATTCTCATTCCGGGAGATAGATCCGGATGTATATTGTAATATGAATATGTATATATGGATGAATATGTATATATGAATGAATCGAGTACCGAGGGTCTAATGGATCCCGATGATCGACCTTGCCGCATAGTAGTGTATCGGGGGGTTCCTTGTTTGGATTTCGCTTTGCGAGACACCCCACGCACGAACATGGCACAGTGTTGAAACTGGGGAGAAGTTTAATCCTTAGTGCTCTATCATATGATGTATATATATAGATATTTATTTTGTACTGAGGGACTGGCGGATCTCAACGATCGACCTTGCCGCGTAGTAGTGTATCGGGGGGTTCCTTGTTTGGATTTCTCTTTGCGAGACTCCCCACGCACGAACATGGCACAATGTTGAGACTGGGGAGAAGTTAGCCCTTAGTACATTACTTGGACTATCTAGGGCTGATAGTGGTTGGGTGATAGACTAGTTTAGCAGGGTACCTTGACTAGGATGTTTAGAGGGATGCGATAGGAGTGCACTGTTAGTGGAGAGGTGAGGGGTACCTTATGGGAGTGCGATACGAAACTTAAATATGAGATAAAACCTTTTTCTAAAAATAAGGCATTTATGCACTTGCTAAATATTTTCAAAACTCGGGCTCTGACCCATTTATCTACTTTTCCTTTCTTGATATATTATATATATATATATATATATATATATATATATATATATATATATATATATATATATATATATATATATATATATATATATATATATATAATAGGTGTCTAGACAAAGGGACGCCTGGATGACACATCTTTCGAGTCAGACGCCAGCTGCAACAGCTGTGGATGCGTGCGGGATTCTCAGTAGACGCTTCTATCCTTGTAATCTAGATAGGAGGTACTGTATACACATTCGGTCCAATGGTCCAACTGCATTTATTTATTCTTTTGGTATAGAATTCGATATGGTTGTATATTTTGACGGAGTGTTCGGTTATTTTATTTCATTTCAGTTTCATTTACGCAAACTGTGTGGATGTTTTAATTTTGAAGTTGTTAAAAATAGTAGTTAAGTAAAATTTTGATACCGGCCTAATAGGTTATTAGTAATTAAACGGATTTTCGACAGTCATGCTAAGAATGATCCATATGAGACTCCTGTTATAATTTGATATAGGAGTGATCGCCCGGTATTTTATTAGGCGGGGTGTCACAATGAACATGGGGGTTCTTGCTCTAGTCATACAGGAGGGAGATAGTTGGCAAAGAAAATAGTCATTCACTGGTATTGGTTGCCAACCTTGGCCAAAGATGCAGCTAGTTATGTGAAGAGATGTGACAAATGCCAAAAATATGCCAACATCCCACAATAATCTCATCAACCTCTGACATATATTACTTCCCCATGGTCGTTTACAGTCTGGGGGTTTTGACTTGGTAGGACCTTTACCCAGGGCAACCGTTAACTACAAGTATCTTATTGTGACGATCGATGATTTTTCTAAATGGGTTGAGGCAGAAGAAACGATAACCATCACCGAGATGAAAACCTTCAAATTCATTTAGAGGAACATGGTTTGTAGGTATGGTCTAACCCAAACCCTGATCTTTAACAACGGAAAATAGTTCAAGAACTCATCTCTGGAGGTCTATTGTAAGAGGTTCGGCATCAAGCAGTTTTCTCAGCTCCAGCTGACCTCGAGCAAATGGCTAAACTGAGGTGACAAATAGAACCATTTGTGATACCCCTATAATACCCCGTATTTTATGACTTTTAATTTGGGGGATTTATTATATTTAATTAGAGTTATTAATTTAATATTAATCCGGAAAATCATTTAAATACTTACTAGCGTGATGAGAGTTAGTAATTATTGGAAGTTTGTTGTAAGTCACTTTATGAGTAAAGTAAGAGGTTTGTTTAAATTTAGTAAAATATCACGAGAATCTAATTTGGTAATTTTGGAAATTTATCGGGACGCGCTTGTGTCATGTCGGGATTAAATTCGGACTATTAAAAGTGAATAAATTATAAGTCACCCCTATGGTCATTTTGAGTGCGTCAATGTGTCCGCAAGGATTGAGTTAGTCAAAATAAGGTACCCGGGGGTTTAGTTTGGGTCTCGGGGAGTTTTTAGGCCTAATTAACACCCCGGGAAGGCGTTTTAGACATTTTACATTTTTGGGCATGAAAACCCACGAAATTTCTAAGGCTATATCAGATGCTAAGAGTCATCTTCTAGGGTTAGAATCACCATAAACCAAAGACGGCCATTGGAGCGGAAGAGGAGAAGCTTTCCAAGGAGTTCTAGGCCAAGAACTCCACTGTTTGCACCGTCGTCGCCGCCAGACGTTAGATCATGCAACGAGGATTACAACCACACAAATCTCTCCACAAATCTGAACCAAGAATTCCCAGGAAAGTATCTATCTTGTTGTATTTCAGTTAATGCTTCAATAATATTAGCCTAGGAATGATTAGGACTAGTTTTTGTGAAAGAAAAACCTATTGTGGAGATTTAAATTGCATGACATATGGGTAATAGATGTATTCTGGAAATCAAACTCACATATAGAGATTGAACCATGAAATTATAGTAAATTAGGAGAATGAAATCTGGTAAAAGAATGGGAAGAAACTAAACAAAGAAAATATTATGGTTCTAGATATTTGTATGAATTATGCCCCATTTAATTCGTTATTCATGATGAAAATCCACATGCCTGACGTAGAATATCACTTAATTGAGTATATAAAACTTGTAGTATGAATTGTTGGGCATTTGGGAATCAAAAATATTGATTTGGATGATTTTGGAAGAAGAAACACGTAACTGGAAATTCTGCAGATTTGTCATACCTGCTTGATCGATCGATCGACCCAGGAGCATCGATTGATCGATGCCTCGATCGATCGAACCCCTGCCATAGATCGATCGACCCCTCCTAACAGACTTATATTTTCCTTTTTAAATGATTAATTTCAATTTAAGTGAGTAGTAATCTTTGGACATTTCTATTAAAACATTTTGGGATGTAAAAAAGGCAGTAGGACTTTATAAAATTATGGAACCTTTAATGTAAGACGATATTAACATTTCATGGGGGTGTTTTACACATAAGGGACAATGGGAACATGCGTTAAAGGGTGAGACTCCTAAGGAAGTTACGTTGTAAAATATGAGTACCTACTGAAATTACACTTGGGAAGACAAGAATGCACGAGTGTTACATAGTAAGTTGGAATAATTCCATAAATAAGAATAAAAGAGATGAACCATTATACGGAATAATCATATAATGTGCAATAAGAATAAATATCCTAAGTATGGGTCATGAGAGTGTACCTAAATTTGATATGGGAATAGTAGTATACATATATGACTGTGATTGTGCATATACTATATAGGTGTAAAAATCATGCCCGCGCTACTTGCTATCCTTGAGGTTACCGCGCTGGGACAGTCTTATCTCGATGGGAC
Source organism: Sambucus nigra (assembly GCA_949130495.1). NCBI lineage: Eukaryota > Viridiplantae > Streptophyta > Magnoliopsida > Dipsacales > Adoxaceae > Sambucus > Sambucus nigra. The sequence goes on along the minus strand of OX422220.1, from coordinate 433,948,518 downwards.
CTTTATGGGGATATTGACTCATACCCTAGAACGTAGGAATCCTTGGTACAGGCTATCAGATTGATAGTCAGACGGTCCTAAGTGACGTGAGGGTATGTGCTGACCTCTTAGTGACTTGGAACTATGATTCACCTCAATTTGTATGTGTTTTGTGTTAATACGGTTCGAGAGTGATTCCGAACTAGTATTTCCCTTAGTATGAGTGAGACGGGAACTGGATAGCAGAGTACGCCAGCACCATAATTATTATGTGGGGTGCCGTTGGTATGTATATTATATGAGTAGATAATATATATTTAAACTTGAAATTTTGGAACTACCAAATGTGACTAATGGTAAGTAAGTAAAGAATAATTATTTCAACTTGGGAATAAGTGTGTGAAAAGTATGATGTGATATTGAGAAACTTTAAAATCAAATGAGGCGTATGTGAGAACCTTGCTTTTTAATAAAATTAACTTCCTTAACACTTGAGAAATGTCGGCAAGGAATCTTGTGAGTATCTTAAGATAAGCTAATTTATTGGGAGTATTAGTGCGATAGGTGTGCACATTAGAAGAGAGGTGAGAATTTCTCAAGAGAGTGCCGCACTAATATGATTGTTGCATTAGCAGGTAAGGATTTTAAATACTTGCTAAACTAATTTTAAACTGTTTTACAATCGGGCTCTGACCCTTTTCCTATTTCCTCTTCTCTCTTGTATATATATATATATATATATATATATATATATATATATATATATATATATATATATATATATATATATATATATATTATAGGTGCCCAGCCACAAGGGCGTCTTGCATAGGATCCTTTGGAAGGAACGCGTTGCAGCATAGGTGGGAGTTGTAGGCCTTTTGCTTAGACGACGTCATTATTGATTCTACTTTTAGCTCTATTTGATTCAGTTGGGCATGTGTCGCTTTTTTTCCCATTATTCAGATGTCTTTATCAGAGATTGTGATTTGTTTATTTCCAGTATTTATACTTTGGGATTATTACTGTCTGGATGTTTTCCTTAAAGTTTTAAAGTTTAAATTATCTAGTGGGATGTTTAAATTGTTTGGATTATATGTTCCAGTATAGTTGTTGTGTAATTCTTAAACTATGGATTTTGTAAGGTTTTAAATATTGGTTTTAAATTAAATTTGGAAATTGAAGTCTAAAAATGGTTTTGTCACTTAGCTTAATTATTTAGGGTGTTTAATTGGAAAGGTTATTTTTGCGACAGTGATGCTAAGAATGAACCAACCGTTCACCTTGATTATAATTTAATAAAGTACGGATCACTCGGTATTTAATTTGGCGGGGTGTCACAACCCCGTATTTTTATGGCTTTTAAAATAGGGGATTATTAAATTTAATTGAGTTATTAATTTAATATTAATTCGAAAATATTTTTATATATATTTACTAAAGTGATGTGAGTTAGTAATTATTGGATATTTATTGAGTATTACTGGATGAGTAAAGTAATATATAATATTGATTTTATAAAAATTGTCACGAGTGAATAAAATGGCAATTATGGAAATTTAAGTCAGGATGCGCCCATATCGTGTCAGGACTAAATTATTACTATTAAAAGTGAGTGAATTATAAGTCACCCATATGATCATTTCAAGTGCGCCAATGTGTCCAGAAGGGTCGATATAGTCAAAATAATGTACCCAGGGATTTAGTTTGGGTCTCGGGACGTTTTTAGGCCTAATTAGCATCCCGGGAGGGTATTACGGACATTTCGTATTTTTGGACAATTAAACACACGAATTTCCCAAGGTTATATCAGCCTTTAGGAGTAGTCCTCTAGGTTTAGCAAGATTAAAATCAAAGAACGGCCATTAGAGAAGAGGTGGGAAAGCTTCCCAAGCAATTCAAGGCCGAAAACTCAACCGTTTGCACCGCCACCACCACCGAGTCGTAGATCGCGAGATGGGGAACGCAACCATACCACTTTCTTCCACAAATCAGAAACTCAATTCCTAGGAAAGTATCTATATTACTTCTCATTTAGTTAATGTCTCACCATGTTAGATTAGGATGGTGTAACCTACATTTCATGGAAGAATTTAATGATTTAGAGAACCCAATCACATGTTATAGAGAAAATAAATAAATTATGGAATCTAAATCATATGTAGAGGATTACCCACGAAATTGGAATAATTTAGAAGTGATAAATCTGGAAAAAGAATTAGAACAAATGAAGTTTAGTGAAAAACTAGGGTTCTTGATAATTAAGATAAATTGGCCCTTTAACACAATCCCGTTGATGAATTTGTACATGTTGCACGTAGGGAATCATGCATATATGTATAAATAACTAATAGTAATGTTATTTCGGAGTTTGGGAATCGATAATGATGTTTTGGAGAAATTTGGAAGATGAAACCCGTAGGTTTAAATTGTAGTTTCTGGGCAAGAACTGCTTGATCGATTTATCGACCCAAGAACATCGATCGATCGATGATCAATCGATCGAGCCCCTTATATCGATCGATCGACCCCTCCTGGAAAACTGCATATTTTTCTTCTGTTGGTTTAATCCGATTAAAATGCGTAGTAACCCTTGATTATTATTGTTGGAGCATAATGGGATGTAAATAGGACCAGTAGGGTCTAGGTAAACTCCGTTGAGTGAGAATTTAATATAAGATGAAATTAAGGGTTAACGGGGAATTATTCACACATATGAAATCATGCGTACATTTAATGAAAGGTCAAGACTTTTAATGAAGTTAGACTAGAAGGTAAGTGAGAGGGCCTCCTGAAATTATACTTAGGGAGTTAGAATACTTCGAGAGACGAGAAATAAGTACGGAGTAACTTGTATATATATGAGAATAAAAGTGACAAATCCGTTATGCGAGATAATGAAGTAAAAATGTGCTAAGAGAGGATAATTATAATTATGGGTCGTGGGTGCACCTAAATTAGAAATGTGAATATTTATATATATGACTGTGTGATTATGCATATTATATATTTGTAAAAATCATACCCGGGATACTTGCTATCACGGGGGTTTCCGTGCCAGGACGGTCTTATCTCGATTGGACCTTTATGGGGGATATTGACTCGTACCCTAGAAGATTGTATCCTCGATACAGGTTATCCGAAAATGATAGTCAGATGTTCTAAGAGATGTGAGGGTATGTGCTGACCTCTTAGGACCTGTAACTATGCTTCACCTCCATTTGTTTGTGTATTGTGTTAATATAGTTCGAGAGTGATTTTGGACTAGTATTTCCCATAGTTTGTATGATACGGGGACTTGATAGGAGAGTATGCTAGCACCATAGGTTTTATGTGGGGTGCCGTTAGTATATCTATTATATGTGTGACTAATATATATACGTATATCTATATGGGAACTTTCTACTGTGCATATAAGTAGATAAGTAATGAATAAATGCTTAAATTTTATTATAAGCGTTCGGGAACTTTATAAGGGAAATAAGTTGTTCTTGATAACGTAGAAATCTCGAAGAGAATGATTTCCTAAAGTAAATATTATAACCTCGCCTGTCACCTGATAGAACCTTATGGAATAAGTTAGAGAAACTTATGAGATTTATTAGTACAATAGGCGTGCGCACTAGAATGAGAGGTGAGAATTATCAAGAGAGTGTCGCATACTAACATGGTTGTTGAATTAGCCGGTAAGCATTTTAAATAATTGCTAAACTAATTTTAAACTATTTTACACCCGGGCTCTGACCCGTTTCCTATTATTTCTCCTCTCTTGTATATATATATGTATATTATACAGGTGCCTAGCCACAGGGGCGTCATGCTTAGGTTCTTTGGATCGGACGTGTTGCAGCTTATGTGGGAGTTGCAGGCCATTTCTTAGATGACCTCGTTGTTGATTCTACTCCTACTTTTAGTTATTATTAGATAGGGCATGTGTCACCCGTTTATCTATTTAGTTTGGATTTTTGTCAGAGAATTATGTTCCTTTATATTTCCATTTGTTGGTACTCTTTGGGATTTAATTACTGTCAGGATGGTTTTATTTATAGTTTAAATCAGTTTGGTTTATCTGGATGAATCTAATTCTTGTGTGTTATTATCCATCTTTAGTATGTCAGAGTTCTTAAATTGTTGGTTATTTAAAAAGGTTTGCATATTTGAATTTAATAAAATGGAAATAAGGTTATAAAGTTGTTTTGACACTTAGCTTAATTATTTAGGGTGTTTAAATTGGAAAATTTTATTTTGCGACAGTGATGCTAAGAATGAACCATCCATTCACCTTGATATTAATTTAATAAGGGACTGATCACCCAGTATTTAAATAGGCAGGGTGTCATAGGTGGTATCAGAGCATCAGGTTCTAGTGTCCTTTAGGATCTGTACGGCTTATCTCGTTTCCATCTTAGCTTCTTTTATTTAGATCCCTAATATTAGGAATGTTGTATTCATCTTTATGCATGGGGAATTCTTGCTTCTGCAATTTGTTTATACGAATGATGAATTCATCTAGATTATTTAAATTTTCAGATGGATCATCAAGAAGAACAAGCTAATGCCATTAGGGGACTCAATGAGCAAGGTCAGCTCACACCTCAGGTGTCCCCAAAGAGAGTATCAACCATCGAGTTAGCAAGTATTGTGGCACAGGCAGTTACCACTACGATCTTACAGTATCAAGAACGCAGCACACAGCTTATAAGGGTCAAAAGATCTAGAGAGTATAGTCAATATGTCATGACTAGAAACAACAAGTGCGCGAAGACACTAAAATCGCAATAACAAGCTCCTCAAGACCATAAAATCCACGAAGTTAACAAATTGTGCAGGGAAAACCAAAAGCGTCAAGGCCAACGAAGTCGGGATCAGAGGGAAGTCACAAAGAGGTGTTTCAAAGGTGGAATGGACGGTCATGAATGTCGAACTTGTTCAGATTAGACTGGAGAGAAACTTTAACCCAACCAGCAAGAATATTCAAAACTCTACTATAAGTGTGTACAAACTGGTCACAAGTGGAGGGACTATCCTCAACCAGATGTCATTTTTCATCAAGATGCTCAACAAGGCCAAGGAAAAAGTGAAACTGTACAACCGGGCCAAAACCAACAGAGCCGTAAAATGAAATAGTTTAGAGGTAGATGCTTCAATTACGGCAAGATGGGTCATCGGAGGTAGGATTACCCAGATAAGAGTAAGATACCCCAACAGCAGGGTCAGAAACAACACGAATGTGTGTACGACGTACAGCGTACTGAAATCCAACAGCCATCCTCGGCCATTGATGGTATGTTCCTTCCTTCTAGTACTATAGGACACATTTTATTCAATACTGGGGCATCATACTGTTTCATAAATACTCACTTTGCACGGACCTTAGGATTTTTAGACACTACTAAGAGTACGGTGTCATGCGTAGACTCATCATTGGAAAAGGGTCATTAATTTTCTTTATATGTCGGGGTGTAGGTATATAGTTTGGTAGGTTGGTTTTACCTACAGTCATACTAGTTTAGTCATACATGAGCACGACGTCATTATTGGCATGGATTGTCTCGCCACATACAGAGCCATGATAAATTGATTCAGTAGGAGTATCATCTTTGCCATTGTGGGGCAGCAGATGTTTTGGTGCCGATGCCTCGCCCAGAATGGGGATATTCCACCTACTTGTATTGCATAAAGGAGGATACCTCTAAGGAGATTATGATTCTCCTGGATTTGATTCCAGTCGTTCATGAGTTTTCAAATGTATTTCAGGAGATAAGTGGATTATGTTTTGAGGTATTTTGTGGAGAGTAAAACCACAGGAGTTAAAAAAAATCGAAGTGAGAATAAGGGGCAGGGGCATGGAGCTTACAAGGGAAATGGTTAATATAATTTTTGATTTGGTTTAGACAAATGCATTATATCCAAAAGACGATTAAGTAGCCAAGGCGATTGGCAAAGTAGAAGTATGAGTTTTATCCTCGGAGGATGAAGCGTGTTTTCTGTGACACGAGCAAGTCATTATATTTTTGTTTATTGCTAGATTCGCATGTGAGAAGAATTTAGTGCGTATATCTATAGCGTTATTTATAGTTTAAACTGGTTTGGTTTATCTAGATGAATCTAATTCTTGTGTGTTATTATACATCTTTAGTATGTCAGAGTTCTTAAATTTTTGGTTATTTAAAAAGGTTTGCATATTTGAATTTAATAAAATGAAAATAAGGTTATAAAATTGTTTTGACACTTAGCTTAATTATTTAGGGTGTTTAAATTGGAAAATTTTATTTTGCGACGGTGATGTTAAGAATGAACCAATCGTTCACCTTTATATTAATTTAATAAAGGACTGATCACCCGGTTTTAATTAGGCGGGGTGTCACACCATTTTATAAGGGATCAAGAAGAAATTGAAAAATGCCAAATGTCTTTGGATGGAAGAGGTACGTGATGTCCTATGGTCATATAGGACAATGGGGAGAATGCCAATGGGGGAAACCTCGTTCATGCTTTCCTACGTCTCAAAGGCATTAATACCTACAGATATTGGCCTACCAAGTCACAAATTTCAGACATACAACCCAGAAGCAAATAGTGAAGAGTGGAAGTTAGATCTAGACCTCATTAAAGAAAGGAGAGAGGATGCAGAGATCAGGCAAACTGCTTATCAGCAGAGGACTGCAAGATTCTATAACAAAAGGGTGAAGGCTAGGTCGCTAGCCATTGGAGACTTGGTTTTGATTAAATTTTGGCAAAATCCGAATAAACTCCATGTAAACTGGCATGGCCCTTACACAGTGAAAGAATAAGTTGTTACAGGAACTTATCGTCTTGAAAATTTAGAGAGAGAGCCGATTTCTAACCCCTGGAATGTTGATCATCTAAATAGATATTATTAATAGGATTTTGAAAAAAAATTGTTTTCAAAACACTCTTTAATCATTGTACAAGAGTTGTACTCAAAATTCAATGGTAATGAATAAAAAATCTCAGGTGTTCCCTCGTATTTTTTTTCATGATTAATCAAATTATATGTTTCAACTCGTCCTAAGCTATAAAACATCACTCGTGTGGTGAAATATCATGAACTCACTCTCGGTGACATGACAATCCAGATAGGGCTGACCTCATCCATGGATTCTCAATAACACCGAGAGAGGGGAATAGTGTTACAACATCACCTTTGGTGGGGTCACACACAACATATTCAAAAATCATTTAATTATAGTGCATTTAAATGTCATTGACTTGGTGATATGAGAGTAAAAAATCTCTCAGCGAGACGACAGTGCAGGAGGAGATGACTCTCATCCATACACTCTCAAAACGACGAGAGGGGACTTATAGTTAAACAACATTAATTTGGTGTATTCAATTTCAAAAATCATTTAATTGTGCTTCATTTAAACATCATTAACTTGGTGATATGAGAGTCAAAACCCTCTCGACGATACAACAGTGTAGGACGAGATGACACTCATCCACACGTTCTCAAAACGATGAGAGGGGAATTGTAGTCAAACACCATTAATTTGGTGAATTCAAAATCAAAAATAATTTCATTATGGTTCATTTAAACATCATTAACTTAGTGATGTGATAGTCAAAACTCTGTTGACGAGATGATAGTGTACGATGAGGTGACACTTATCCATACACTCTCAAAATGATAAGAGGGGACTTGTAGTTAAACATCATTAACTTGGTGATGAGAGCCAAAACTCTCTCATCGATACGACAGTGTAGGAAGAGATGACAATCACCCATACACTCTCAAAACGACGAGATGGGACTTATAGCTAACACTATTAATTTGGTGGCTCAAACAGCATTGATTTGGTGAATTCAAATTCAAAAATCAATAAATTATGGCTCCTTTAAACATCATTAACTTGGTGATGAGAGTAAAAACTCTCTTGGCGAAATGACAGTGTAGGACGAGATGACACTCATCCATACATTCTCAAAATGACGAGAGGGGACTTATAACTAACACCATTAACTTGGTGGCTCAAAATCTTAAAATCATTTAGTAGGGTTCATAATGTGGTGATTGATAATTTAAACAAAAGTTAAGTTGACAATGCCACTTCTTGGTTAGGGACATATATATTTCAATAATTAGAAGGTTGGTAAAGTTTCTTAAAGTCGCAAACAAACACAATACAATGAAAAGAATTGGTAGAAATAAAGGATGCAAATATTTATATTCAGTCACATTTAGTAATATAAGACAAGAATACACTTGTGATTTTTCAAGCAAAAGTCAAGTTATCAAAAAGGAAAGTTGTTGAGGGTTATATCATCAAAGAGCATTAGGCCATAGTCATCCACCTAGATAAAACATTTAGTGATTAATATTTGGGTTTGTCTCAGTCTCTACAGGAGCCAAACCATCAGCAGCATCATTATTCTCGACCCCAGTATTTCCATCTTTCTAATCTTGGGTTATCTTAGCCTCATCTTCGACAGGCACAGTGTCACCCTCTTCATTAACTATTTCAATAGTCATCTCAAGATGTGCTGACCCCTCAACTTCATCCAACTTTCTCATAGCCATAGGGTCAGAGAAATTAAAGGCCTCAAGTTGCATTGTCAGATGAGTGATGTCTGGAAACTTCAATGTGGCCTAGTGGCAATTTGTTTGAGCTCCCTTCTCAAGATATTGGAGGTTGTATTCCAGAAACTCTTCTGAACATTTAAAATCTTCCACAACCATTTTCTTAGCCTCTTCAAGGGATTCATCTATAGTAACTTTCACTTTGTCCTTTATTTCGACCACCAACTTTTTTTGGAGGGCTTTTATTATAGTACCATGATCGATATTCAGTTGGCCAATGGCTTCTTTGTGTTGAGTCTTCAAATTATCGAGGGCCATCTTATGGTTTTCCTCCAAGTCCAGGAGCTTCCATTTTATTTGCTTCTCAGACTTTATAGCTTCTCGGGCACGTTGAGGCTCAGGGGGATTTTCTTCAACCCATTGGTGGATCTTCTGTAGAGATATGACAGACCGTAGAAGACATAAAACATCAGTATGAGATGACACTAAATATTAAAATAGAAATTAAGTGAAGGCACCAGAGTTCACTTGAATAGCTTTGTGGAAACAGAAATCGTTTAAGAGGGAGATATTTATGGTAACTAAGAAGTGAACTTCTAGTTTTGGGGTTATTGAAGCCAGAGCCTCAAAATATTTCTTTTTATTCCCCATTAAGAAATTCTAGATGATTTTAAGGTTATCCAAATGAGCTACCAGGGCATCTTCAGAGGAGATGGGGATGACCTGGGCCGAAGTCATTTTGGACAAGCTATCCTTATTATTCTTCTGCCAATGAGCAGTAGGAAGATCCTTAGGGACCTCTTTTCTTTTTTTTGACCCCTCGGCCTGACTGGGGTTGATGGTCGTAGACATCTTTGTCTGAGGTGGGGATATTGTCTTCTTCCCCCACATGCTTCCTCAAACTTTCCAGACTTGGTGAGTCCATTCTCCACACGGCCTCTAATGTATTGGGCAGCCGATATGCAACATAAGGACGATATCAATAACAAAGATAAAGAAAATAGGTTATAAAAGTTATAAAAAAATACTTACATAATTCAAATAAGGGGTCCACCCCCAAACCTGTCTGCTCCAGGAAGTTGGGGGTCATCAACTGCTTAAATTCTATAAGACCACCCTCCTTAACCTATTTCCTAACCTTTTGTAGATCGTTAGTAGCATCAATTCTCAGACCTGGATCTAAATTGGCCAACATTGGAGCATTTGCCTGTCATTGAGGAAACCCAAGTTCAGAGGCATTGCTAAAAATGTCAAGGCCAAACTCCCAGGCTCTAGATATTAAGAAATAACGAGGCTTCTAGTTATGATTAGAAGTATGGTTCACGAGCAAAAATTTCTTTATTGGTTTCCTGGATACGAGATGATAGTATCCAAGCTGAGTTTTTGGAGACGAGATATTATAACATCCCCTAAAGACGCTGACTGGAAAGTCGGTGTGATGAACCAACTTCCAGAGAGATGAAAAGTTGAGATTAGTCCTCCACGCATTGGGAGAAAGTTGAGCAGGGTCGAGATGACCTAAGCTTGATAGAATACCTTGTACAGTTGGGTGTGCCGGTAGCCTGAAGCCAACCTTAAACATCTGCTCATAGACACAGATCTTTCCCTATTGGCCGTAAAATGCTCTCTCAACCTCAGAAGGGTCTGCTATGTTATACCACTACTATTCTAGGCCAAATAAATCAACTAGATCGTACCACCATTTTAGGCATTTTTGTTTCCAAACGTATGGGACCAACTTATCTTTAAGTTGTATCATCAATTCTTAAGTGGGTTTTATGGATATTTTATATCGACAAACCCAACCTAGATTGTACCACCATTTTCAGGGGGATTTGTTACCAAACATAGGCAACCAACCTATCTTTAAGTTATACCGCCCATTCTTATGTGGGTTTTATGCCTATTTTAGGCCGATCATCCCATTTGGATTGTATTACCATTTTCAAATGGGTTTATTGCCAAAGAGAGAATACTTATTAACACAAATCATTTCATTGAATCTTAAATGTTTGTAAAAAGTTATCTATATACTTAGTGATAAAACATAGTGAGGTTCACGGAATTCATGACATATGTATCGTTGTGTCGTCCAAACTTTCGAAGTTGTATGATCTGTCTCCTCCTTTTGACACCATTCTATATAGGTCATGTTATTACGAATCCTATTTTCATCAAATGGCTTCTTGGTGTCCCACGTGAGATTTCTAAGAAATATTTCACTCACCTGGAATTCTTTAACTTTGATCATTTTTATCTTATTTCTTAGGGTGGTCTTGTTGTATACCGTAAGGTGGATAAGATAATATTCTCTTTGTTATTCTGTGAGTTCAATATCGTGCGTTAGATCGTTATCATTGTGATCATCCTCAAAGGAATGATAGCTTAAATGCCTTAGTCTAAGGAGTATGGGTTTTTCACGTCGATCCCCTAGGATTCTTTCGGTATTCCTATGGACGGGAGTTCGTCCACCGTCCTTCATTTTGCATTATCCAATTGTCATTTGGTCCCGACGAGTTGAGTCTTGCTGGTAATTTTATCATGTCCATTCCATTGGAGGAACACTACTGAGGCATGGTGAATCTTGATCCCATATTCTGCATAGAAGTCTATCAAGACATTATTCTCAAATTGGGTCCCATTATTGGTTACAAGGGTTCTCGTAATTCTAAATCTGGTGATGATGTTCCTCCACATGAATTTCCTTAAATCAACTTTTTTAGTATAAGTCTGTCACCCATTTGGTGAAATATTCATTGGAAGTAATCAAGTATATCATGTTCTTTCGCACTGAAGGTAAAGGTCACACATTGTTTGTGATCCACTAAGAAATATTTCATAGACTTGTGAGAGGACTGAGATCATCGATTGGCTTCTTGATGATGAGGATAACTCTGGACATTTAGCACATTTGCAAACAAACTGGATGGTTTATTATTTCATGAAAAACCACCAATAACCTTGGGAGATCGCCCTATATGAGACTTATCTTCCACTTTTGTGATCAAAACAACTCCTTTAATGCATCTCTATGAGGATTCCTTCTAATTAATATGGATGAACACGTTTAAGTTGAGGACATATGAATGATCACATCTAAATTTTTCCTTCGGAGTTAAGGTAAAACCTTGTCGACTAGATTTTCAGCTTGTCATCCTCTTTGTCATCTAGGGTAAAATATCTAATTTTCATATATATGATGATAGGATCCATCTAGGATGGGGATGATTGAATCTTAATGACTTCTATACAAATTTATAGAACATCACTGCTGGGTCGATCAACATACTCAGCCATAATTATCCTTTTTAGACTGGTGTTAATGAATAATGAAAATGTGTCTAGTTGTTAGCATGAATGTTGAAGTTCCTATGCAACTGTTCCATTTGGATAAATTTTTATATCCTTTAGGATTCTTCTCACCTTATCACGGTAGGTGAGCATCCTAAGGTCCCTAACTTCGTACCCATTGAGATGATTGGTGATTATGAGAATAGTCATAGATTGTAATATCACGTGCTCTCATGGTGATATCCCTCTACAAGCTAGTAATTATAGTCTCATATTCTTCCTTATTGTTCGATATTTGAATCCGATTTGAGTTTCCTGCTAAATTAGGCATCCTTATGGGGTGAGGAAAATGATCCCATGCTCATTAGAAACTCCATCGATGCACAATTTTCACTTCCATAAGAGCACAAGTTTTCTCAAAGTCTTCATAGGGTTAGGTTGTCTCATCCCATTCATAAAAAAACTTTGAGTCATTGTGTAAGTTGATCCGACAAGCTTCGTTATCATCAAGATTTCAAGACCAAACTTCTTTATATTCATCTGAGAGTTACTTGATGCCAATACTGATGAGAATTCCACTTTTAGGATAAAGGTAAACGAGTTAAATAATTTATTACACGATTGGTTAAACATATTTAAAATTAAATTTTCTTATATTGGAAAATTTGTTAAACACGTGCATCTAGTTTTAGATAAATTATCAAATACACTTTGCAATATACTCTTTATATTAAACAATTATTTTCTTATAAATTGTATATTTATGTATGAATATTTATGTGCGTATTTTAAGCATGAATGTTCTAGGTTGAGAACAAGCATGCTTAGAGTTTTGCTAACATTATTTCCAAACTTTGGTAGCCAAGAACTGGACAGATTACTTGGACAACATAACGATTTTAATCGGCGTAGTTAAATTTCTTCTCATTACAGCGAACATCTTTTCACTAGTATTTCCCTTTGTGTATATTTTTGCTAGAAACCCCCTCAAACTATTTTAAAGTCATTTGAAGTTTGATTACCTGTTATCAACACTTCAACAAACATTTAGTAATTTTTTTTTCATGAGACTTCGGATTTTTTATATCTCAAAAATACTTGTGAGTTTATTTTTATCAAGAAAAACACTTTTAAAACTTACATAAACCTTTAGGATTTTCACATCCTAGGAAGTCAGATATCCATTAGTCTCTTCTCTCAACGAAACATAAACTTTTCTTCAACAATAAAGAAGATTTAAATATTAGTTCAAACGTGGCATTATCAATGGAAGTTGACACATATGATGTGGTCAGTTTGCAGAGAAACTAGTGCTTGTAAAAATATTATGGAGGTTATGCATTATTCATTCTAGGAGAGGGCCAAGCTTATAATTCATTTCTTATTTTGTGTAAATCTTTAGCCATATGGTGGAAAGTATCGGTTTGGCCCGAGGTTTTTTTCAAAACGTTTTTTCCCTCGTATAAATACTCATGTCAAGGGCATTATTTAGTTTTTCATATTTATTACCTTAATATGATTCATGAACATATATTTATAGTTTAATAAATTTTTAAATCATGTTTTGTCACTTAAACATTAGGGTTATATTTTGCCCGAATATGAATCAAAAGAAAAACATTATCTCCACTTTGTAATATTTTTTAATTTGGATAATTCCTCTTGGCCTCCATTTTTTTTTTACTATTTGTAAAGTCTTGTAATTTCCTTTGTATGTAAAACTCCAAATGATGCGAAAGCGTAAAGGTGATGGTTCAACTTTAATCAACAACAAATTTTAATTCCTTAAAACCAAATTAAAATCGCACCAATTCATTAATCCAAGCCCTAGAATTTGCCTAAGTCATATTTATCAATATTAGGAAATTAGGCGAAACCAAATTTTAGCAAATGACTTGAATTAAACAAACTTTACCCAATATTTAATTTAGTCCGAAATTAAATTGAGTGTGATAATTTAAACCGAATTTCATTTTGAATTATCCTACGCATGCGTTCTAAATCATGATGCAAGATAAAATAAACAATATCACACTACGCCGCGATGTACGAGGAAAAACCCAAGACGCGAAACAACCTCGGACGGCCCTAGCCACAAATTCACAAGATACGGAATTACAATTACAAGACAGATAGACTTACAACGCACGACTCGATCCCTCTCAAGCCTCGACGCTTCTTCTTGTAGACACCTCTTCCTAGCGGATAACCTCGGAACACCACCGCGGTCTCGGAATCCACCGATAGGGCTTTATATGGTCACCGTCAACCGAGCATGGAGCCTTTATCCGTGTGGGTAGAATCACAACAAAAGAACAGTTCTTCTTTCTTCGTGGGAGGTAGAAGCAAAACCCGAAACTTCTCTTCTTGAATTCGGTAGAGAAAACCGATGCCAAACTCCAAGCAATTTAATATGTATATGAGAACTTGGAATAAACTCAATTGGGTGTAAACACTAGAGTGATGAAAATACTTCTCTAAAAATCTCACTCAAAACATGAACATTTTCCTAAAACAAATTTTCTCTCAAACTCTCTCTAAGAGATGGAAATAGATTTGAAAAGTTAAGATGGAAAATGTCATTCCCGCACCTATTAAAGTCTGTAAAAGTTGGTTAATAAATAAGTGGGGAAGTGGGTGAAAAACTGTCAATAACTGTTCCCACCTGGCATCTCGTTCGAACGACACTTCGTTCGAACGAAATCTTGTTCGAACGAGTCTTCTAACGACGCTCCAGTATGGACTCGTTAGAAGCTCGTTGGAAATCTCGTTAGAACGACAATCTCGTTCGAACGACATTTCTAACGACGGACCAGTATGCCTTAGTGGGAACTCGTTGGCAAAACTCGTTCGAACGACATATCTAACGAACGACCAGAAAGATTGAAAAATTCATTTTTAGCCCAGAAAACTTTATAAACATTTGTTTAAAGTTTTAATTAATTCTTTCTGAAAACAAAGCGCAGTTTTTATAAAACCTAACACCCAATAAACTTTGTTCCAAGCTCCTATATATATATATAATTGCATTCATACCTTGAGGGCATGGATCTATGATTTATGACGTAGAAACGAGGCACGCAAACCGGCATATTTGATGATGCTTTATACTCTTTGCCGCTACGTCTTCAACAAACACTTCATAGGCTTGAGAGTATTACAATTACATATTATCCTATGAATAAATGTTTTTGTCCGGAATTCAGCCAAAACTATATATGGACTCAATTGGAAATTTGTGTCCTTACAAATCTCCCCCTTTGGATATTCCGGGACAAAAACCAAACAAAAGTCCTAAAGGGTCGCCAAGCTCACTAGACAAAAAACATAACCCACCCAAACTTGACTCAACCTAAGGATCAAACGCTTTTCCATTAAACAATGCCGCTTTAGAAGAAATCCTGCACACTTAAGCAAACTCATCAAATGCATAGGGAATATAAAAGTATGAAATGCAATTTTAATTAATTACTCCCCCTAAATTAATTCTCCCCTTTATCAAACACATGACCTACTTAGAAAGACGTCTCCCCCTAAGATAAATTTCCCCCAAACTAAGATACGATAATGATAGGATTAGATACCAGTACTCCTCCTATCATTTCTCCCCCTTTTTGTTCAGGAATAGGCAAAGGATAAAGAACTAATAAACAGCATCTTGAAGCTTAAAGTGATAAGACATGAAAGCATATGGGCAATAAAAGCATAGGCAAAGACAAAACAAATATCATATATATATAAACGAGAAATATACCAATGAAGCACTTGCATATATATATATAGATATAAACACACACATGACACAAAAATACAATAAATTTGCACACTCGTATGGAAGAAATGTGTCATATGGAAACGTAAGTGTAGGGGTGTGAACTAGCAACAAGTAAATTTAGACCCAAACACTTAATAAACATTCACGGAGTTCTCATTTGATTGCAAACTTCATCACATTTAAATATAACCTCATGTGACAATATAAATATTGAACTCAATGAACAAACATACACAATGCATACAAGCCTAGCATGATGATGATTCTACAAACCAAATAGAGTCGTGACATTAAAGACAACTAGGATAAACGGACATTGTGCAAACCGTTGATATACCATCCAATTCTCCCTCAATAAGCATATATATTCTTTTGCTTTTGAATGAATATATCAAACAAACATAGGCCTTGGCCATTGTTTTCTATTTAATGCCAAATATTCTGTTTTTAGGCCTTTGGATCACGTATTTCTTTTAGATCCAATAAACGGTGGCTTACTATTGCAAAGGATTTAATTCATCCTTTCGGAGCCCTTCCCCGTACACATTTAGATATATAATTTTTTATCTCACAAAGCTCACGTGCAACGAATTTTGACATGCACTAGTCCTCCTAGGTCATAGATATGTATATGACTAGATGGGTAGGAGAACACCTCAAAAAGCTCAAATATAACATGTGACATTAAGATTTCAAAAGAGCTCGTGCATGTGTGAAAAGAGGCATATAAAAATAGAATCCATTTAAACAATACAAAATCCAACTACTCCATATAAAACATGGTAAAGAACATTTTAAGGATTGAAAATCTAAACCAAAAGTTCTACCCACGTGGGAGCGTAAAAGATGGGATTCAAACACAAATATATGCCACATAAAGTGTGTCAAACTAGAATACACACAAAATAAAATCTTTTTGAGTTTTTAACATTTTTAATCAAAAATAAATATTTACTCAAAAGGATAAACAAAAGTCATTTGTATTTTTCATTAAGCTTAAAAATGTTAAAAAGCTTAAATGAGATGAATAAAACACAAATGATAAACAAAAATCTTTTTTTATTTTTCAGTTAATTCAAACACAAAATATAATACAAAAAGATAAACAAGTCATAATTTCTAGCATGGGATATGAAATAAGGCTATGACTAGAAAATGACTAAACAAGCATACATTTAGCATGTGAATGTAGCATGAAGTACAAACGCTAAAGTATGCAAACACTAACACATTCATCCTTTAGATTTAGCAAGGGAGGAAGCATGTGAAAGTAAATGAGAATCAAAAACCCTATTTTGCAAGGCAACCAAGTCGGATTTCCTAACCCAAATTAATGAAGAATGACTATCTTGGGGTGTAGGAACTTTAACTACCGTGGTTACTTTACTATGGGGCTTTCTAGGAAGTCGTTTAAGATCAAAACAAAATTTCCTAAGATGACCTTGTCGACCACAATTTGTACAAGTGAGAACATGTCGAAAAGATTTACTTAAGGAGTGATCTTTAAATGTATTCCTAGTAAATTCTCCTAAAATATTGGTTTGGGCATTATGAGTAAATTCATTACAAGTATTGAAGCCTAAACCACAAGTGTCATTTTTAATTTGGACCGTTCCTAAGATTTTATCTAATTTTTCCTAACGCCACTCCAAATAAAATTTGACATTACTAGAGTCTTTTAATTTATGTTGCAATTCTAAAATGTTAGACTCTAATAAAACATTTCGCTCTTCAAAAGCAAGAAGCTCTTTTTTCAAGGATTCCATTAAACCTCTAAGGCTATCTCTCTCGCCTTCTACATATTCTAGCTTCTCTAGAAGAGTACTCTCATGTGTCCTAATGTCTTCTATTAAATCATTTTCTTCAATGACCTTGACACGCTTTCTTAAACTAGCTTCTAACTTCAAATTAGCTCTTTTCAATTTAATAGATTCTTTATAAATTTCTTGAAAAGCATTTTGAAGTTCCCTCACATTAACCTCTTCTTCATTTTCACTCTCTCTTTCTTCTCCACTCTCACTATCATCAAAAACAAGAGAATCATAAACTATGACCTTGGAAGTGTCATGAGTTAAGGTTTCATCAATTGATGAGTTCTCACTATCACTCACATGACTAGCCATAAAAGCCACAAAATTTTTCTTAGTGGGGGAATCGGGCTTCTCTTCCTTATCACTATCACTAAGGGTCGCATTATATGAAATGGGTCGCTTACCCTCTTTCCTTAGTTTAGTGGGGCACTCATAAGCCCTATGGCCATAACCTTCCCAACTGAAACACTTATTAGACTCGTCCCTATCAAAATTTTCATTACTAGGTTTAGGGATCTTTTCGGCTTTAGGAATCTTCTCCGCTTTAGAAATCTTCTCATTCTTGTCATGCTTATAAGAATAAAATTTCCTAAAATCATTTTTGAATTTATCTTTGTTAATTTTAAGAAATTTTCTAAATTTGCGAGCAAATAAAGCCATGTCTTCCGACTCACTATCACTATCGCTCTCTACTACTTGTTTGACCTCTTTTCGGGCTTTTAAAGCAACGCCCTTTTCGATTTTCTTGTCAGTTTTAGAGGGAAACATATCCAGTTCATAGGTTTGTAAATCACCTACAAGCTCTTCTAATTTCGTAGAGGCTAAAGTGGGTAAAGAATTTAAAACGGTCACTTTTGGAATAAATCTATCGGGTAGGGACCTTAAAATTTTCTTTACAACACGGTCGTCAGGTATTTTCTCTCCCAAGTTAAAAGATGAATTAACAATATCAGAAAGTCTAGCATAAAATTCATCAAAAGTCTCTTTTTCATTCATTTTGATAGTTTCAAATTGAGTGGTGAGGTTTTGGAGTTTTGAAGCTTTAACGACACTAGTTCCTTCATGAGTTAATTGTAAAATATCCCAAGCTTCTTTAGCGGTTTCACACGTCGTAATACGTCGGAATTAATCCGATGTGACAGCGCTAAACAAAGCATTTAAACCACGGGAATTGAAATTAGAATGTTTAAACTCATTTTCAGTCTATCTATCGGCGGGTTTGATAACACGTTCATTTTCAACTAAATAAGTTGGTGGGGACCACCCGTTAACAACAGACATCCAAACTCTTTCGTCAATAGATTTTAGTGCCGATTTCATTCGCGCTTTCCAATTCGCGTAGTTTGAACCATCAAAAATAGGAAATTTTGAAAATGGGGAAAATTCCATTTTAGCCAAAAATTTAAAGGATCTTAACGAAATAATTTATCGTTTTTGGCTCTGATACCAATTTGTAAAGTCTTGTAATTTCCTTTGTATGTAAAACTCAAGATGATGCGGAAGCGTAAAGGTGATGGTTCAACTTTAATCAACAACAAATTTTAATTCCTTAAAACCAAATTAAAATCGCACCAATTCATTAATCCAATCCCTAGAATTTGCCTAAGTCATATTTATCAATATTAGGAAATTAGGCGAAACCAAATTTTAGCAAATGACTTGAATTAAACAAACTTTACCCAATATTTAATTTAGTCCAAAATTAAATTGAGTGTGATAATTTAAACCGGATTTCATCTTGAATTATCCTACGCATGCGTTCTAAATTATGATGCAAGCTAAAATAAACAATATCACACTACGCCGCGATGTTCGAGGAAAAACCCAAGACGGGAAACAACCTCGGACGGCCCTAGCCACAAATCCACTAGATACAGAATTACAATTACAAGACAGATAGACTTACAACGCACGACTCGATCCCTCTCAAGCCTCGACGCTTCTTCTTGTAGACACCTCTTCCTAGCGGATAAACTCGAAACACCACCGCGGTCTCGGAATCCACCTATGGGACTTTATATGGTCACCGTCACCCGAGCATGGAGCCTTTCTCCGTGTGGGTAGAATCACAACAAAAGAACACTTCTTCTTTCTTCGTGGGAGGTAGAAGCAAAACCCGAAACTTCTCTTCTTGAATTCGGTAGAGAAAACCGGTGCCAAACTCCAAGCAATTTAATATGTATATGAGAACTTGGAATAAACTCAATTGGGTGTAAACACTAGAGTGATGAAAATATTTCTCTAAAAATCTCACTCAAAACATGAACATTTTCCTAAAACAAATTTGCTCTCAAACTCTCTCTAAGAGATGGAAATAGATTGGAAAAGTTAAGATGGAAAATGTCATTCCCGCACCTATTAAAGTCTGTAAAAGTTGGTTAATAACCACGTGGGGAAGTGGGTGCAAAACTGCCAAAAAACTACAAATAACTGTTCCCGCCTGGCATCTCGTTCGAACGACATTTCGTTCGAACGAAATCTCGTTCGAACGAGTTTTCTAACGACGCTCCAATATTGATGCGTTAGAAGCTCGTTGGAAATTTCGTTAGAACGACAACCTCGTTCGAACGACATTTCTAACAACGGGCCAGTATGCCTTAGTGGGAACTCGTTGGCAAAACTCGTTCTAATGACATCTGGTTCGAACGAAAAAAACTCGTTCGAACGACATATCTAACGAACGACCAGAAAGATTAAAAAATTCATTTTTAGCCCACAAAACTTTATAAACATTTATTTAAAGTTTTAATTAATTCCTTCTTAAAACAAAACGCAGTTTTTATAAAACCTAACACCCAATAAACTTCGTTCCAAGCTCATATATATATAATTGCATTCATACCTTGGGAGCATGGAACTATGATTTATGACGTAGAAACGAGGCACGCAAACCGGCATATTTGATGATGCTTTATACTCTTTGCCGCTACGTCTTCAACAAACACTTCATAGGCTTGAGAGTATTACAATTACATACTATCCTATGAATAAATGTTTTTGTCCGGAATTTAGACAAAACTATATATGGACTCAATTGGAAATTTGTGTCCTTACAAATCTCCCCCTTTGGCTATTCCGGGACAAAAACCAAACAAAAATCCTAAAGGGTCGTCAAGCTCACTAGACTCAAAACATAACCCACCCAAACTTGACTCAACCCAAGGATCAAACGCTTTGCCATTAAACAATGCCGCTTTAGAAGAAATCCTGCACACTTAAGCAAACTCATCAGATGCATAGGGAATATCAAAGTATGACATGCAATTTTAATTAATTACTCCCCCTAAATTAATTCTCCCCTTTATCAAACACATGACCTACTTAGAAAGACGTCTCCCCCTAAGATAAATTTCCCCCAAACTAAGATACGATAATGATAGGATTAGATACTAGTACTCCCCCTATCATTTCTCCCCCTTTTTGTTCAGGAATAGGCAAAGGATAAAGAACTAATAAACAGCATCTTGAAGCTTAAAGTGATAAGACATGAAAGCATATGGGCAATAAAAGGATAGGCAAAGACAAAACAAATATCATATATATATAAACGAGAAATATACCAATGAAGCACTTGCATATATATATAGATATAAACACACACATGACACAAAAATATAATAAGTTTGCACACTCGTATGGCAGAAATGTGTCTAATGGAAATGTAAGTGTAGGGGTGTGAACTAGCAACAAGTAAATTTAGACCCAAACACTTAATAAACATTCACGGAGTTCTCATTTGATTGCAAACTTCATCACATTTAAATATAACCCCATGTGACAATATAAATATTGAACTCAATGAACAAACATACACAATGCATACAATCCTAGCATGATGATGATTCTACAAACCAAATAGAGTCATGACATTAAAGACAACTAGGATAAACGGACATTGTGAAAACCGTTGATATACCATCCAATTCTCCCTCAATAAGCATATATATTCTTTTGGTTTTGAATGAATATATCAAACAAACATAGGCCTTGGCAATTGTTTTCTATTTAATGCCAAATATTCTGTTTTTAGGCCTTTGGATCACGTATTTCTGTTAGATCCAATAAACGGTGGCTTACTATCGCAAAGGATTTAATTCATCCTTTCAGAGCCCTTCCCCGTACACATTTAGATATATAATTTTTTATCTCACAAAGCTCACGTTCAACGGATTTTGACATGCACTAGTCCTCCTAGGTCATAGATATGTAGATGACTAGATTGGTAGGAGAACACCTCAAAAAGCTCAAATATAACATGTGACATTAAGATTTCAAAAGAGCTCATGCATGTGTGAAAAGAGGCATATAAAAATAGAATCCATTTAAACAATACAAAATCCAACTACTCTATATAAAACATGGTAAAGAACATTTTAAGGATTGAAAATCTAAACCAAAAGTTCTAGCCACGTGGGAGCGTAAAAGATGGGATTCAAACACAAATATATGCCACATAAAGTGTGTCAAACTAGAATACACACAAAATAAAATCTTTTTGAGTTTTTAACATTTTTAATCAAAAATAAATATTTACTCAAAAGGATAAACAAAAGTCATTTGTATTTTTCATTAAGCTTAAAAATGTTAAAAAGCTTAAATGAGATGAATAAAACACAAATGATAAACAAAAATCTTTTTATATTTTTCAATTAACTTAAACACAAAATATAATACAAAAAGATAAACAGGTCATAATTTCTAGCATGGGATATGAAATAAGGCTATGACTAGAAAATGACTAAACAAGCATACATTTAGCATGTGCATATAGCATGAAGTACAAACACTAAAGTATGCAAACACTAACATATTCATCCTTTAGATTTAGAAAGGGAGGAAGCATGTGAAAGTAAATGAGAATCAAAAACCATATTTTGCAAGGCAACCAAGTCGGATTTCCTAACCCAAATTAATGAAGAATGAATATCTTGGGGTGTAGGAACTTTAACTACCGTGGTTACTTTACTATGGGGCTTTCTAGGAATTCGTTTAAGATCAAAACAAAATTTCCTAAGATGACCTTATCGACCACAATGTGTACAAGTGAGAACATGTCGAAAAGATTTACTTAAGGAGTGATCTTTAAATGCATTCCTAGTAGATTCTACTAAAATATTGGTTTGGGCATTATGAGTAAATTCATTACAAGTATTGAAGCCTAAACCACAAGTGTCATTTTTAATTTGGATCGTTCCTAAGATTTTATCTAATTTTTCCGAACGACACTCCACATCAAATTTGACATTACTAGATTCTTTTAATTTATGTTGCAATTCTAAAATGTTAGACTCTAATAAAACATTTCGCTCTTCAAAAGCAAGAAGCTCCTTTTTCAAGGATTCCATTAAACCTCTAAGGCTATCTCTCTCGCCTTCTACATATTCTAGCTTCTCTCGAAGAGTAATCTCACGTGTCCTAAGGTCTTCTATTAAATCATTTTCATCAATGACCTTGACACTCTTTCTTAAACTAGCTTCTAACTTCAAATTAGCTCTTTTCAATTTAATAGATTCTTTGTAAATTTCTTGAAAAGCATTTTGAAGTTCACTCACATTAACCTCTTCTTCATTTTCACTCTCTCTTTCTTCTCCACTCTCACTATCATCAAAAACAAGAGAATCATAAACTATGACCTTGGAAGTGTCATGAGTTAAGGTTTCATCAATCGATGAGTTCTCGCTATCACTCACATGACTAGCCATAAAAGCAACAAAATTTTTCTTAGTGGGGGAATCGGGATTCTCTTCCTTATCACTATCACTAAGGGTCGCATTATATGAAATGGGTTGTTTACCCTCTTTCCTTAGTTTAGTGGGGCACTCATAAGCCCTATGGCCATAACCTTCACAACCGAAACACTTATTAGACTCGTCCCTATCAAAATTTTCATTACTAGGTTTAGGGATCTTTTCGGCTTTAGGAATCTTCTCCGCTTTAGAAATCTTCTCGTTCTTGTCATGCTTAGAAGAATCAAATTTATTAAAATAATTTTTAAATTTATCTTTGTTAATTTTAAGAAATTTTCTAAATTTGCGAGCAAATAAAGCCATGTCTTCCGAGTCACTATCACTATCGCTCTCTACTACTTGTTTGACCTCTTTTCGGGCTTTTAAAGCAACGCCCTTTTCGATTTTCTTGTCAGCTTTAGAGGGAAACATATCCAGTTCATAGGTTTGTAAATCACCTACAAGCTCTTCTAATTTCGTAGAGGCTAAAGTGGGTAAAGAATTTAAAACGGTCACTTTTGGAATAAATCAATCCGGTAGGGACCATAAAATTTTCTTTACAACACGATCGTTAGGTATTTTCTCTCCCAAGTAAAAAGATGAATCAACAATATTAGAAAGTCTAGCATAAAATTCATCAAAAGTCTCTTTTTTATTCATTTTGATAGTTTCAAATTGAGTGGTGAGGTTTTGGAGTTTTGAAGCTTTAACGACACTAGTTCCTTCATGAGTTAATTGTAAAATATCCCAAGCTTCTTTAGCGGTTTCACACGTCATAATACGTCGGAATTCATCCGGTGTGACAGCGCTAAACAAAGCATTTAAACCACGAAAATTGAAATTAGCAAGTTTAAACTCATTTTCAGTCCATCTATCGGCGGGGTTGATAACACGTTCATTTTCAACTAAATAAGTTGGTGGGGATCACCCGTTATAAACAGACATCCAAACTCTTTCGTCAATAGATTTAAGTGCCGATTTCATTCGCGCTTTCCAATTCGCGTAGTTTGAACCATCAAAAAAAGGAAATTTTGAAAATGGGGAAAATTCCATTTTAGCCAAAAATTTAAAGGATCTTAACGAAATAATTTATCGTTTTTGGCTCTGATACCAATTTGTAAAGTCTTGTAATTTCCTTTGTATGTAAAACTCAAGATGATGCGGAAGCGTAAAGGTGATGGTTCAACTTTAATCAACAACAAATTTTAATTCCTTAAAACCAAATTAAAATCGCACCAATTCATTAATCCAATCCCAAGAATTTGCCTAAGTCATATTTATTAATATTAGGAAATTAGGCGAAACCAAATTTTAGCAAATGACTTGAATTAAACAAACTTTACCCAATATTTAATTTAGTTCGAAATTAAATTGAGTGTGATAATTTAAACCGAATTTCATCTTGAATTATCCTACGCATGCGTTCTAAATTATGATGCAAGCTGAAATAAACAATATCACACTACGTCGCGATGTACGAGGAAAAACCCAAGACGGGAAACAACCTCGGACGGCCCTAGCCACAAATCCACTAGATACGGAATTACAATTACAAGACAGATAGACTTACAACGCACGACTCGATCCCTCTCAAGCCTCGACGCTTCTTCTTGTAGACACCTCTTCCTAGCGGATAACCTCGGAACACCACCGCAGTCTCGGAATCCACCTATGGGACTTTATATGGTCACCGTCACCCGAGCATGGAGCCTTTCTCCATGTGGGTAGAATCACAACAAAAGAACACTTCTTCTTTCTTCGTGGGAGGTAGAAGCAAAACCCGAAACTTCTCTTCTTGAATTCGGTAGAGAAAACCGATGCCAAACTCCAAGCAATTTAATATGTATATGAGAACTTGGAATAAACTCAATTTGGTGTAAACACTAGAGTGATGAAAATATTTCTCTAAAAATCTCACTCAAAACATGAATATTTTCCTAAAACAAATTTTCTCTCAAACTCTCTCTAAGAGATGGAAATAGATTGGAAAAGTTAAGATGGAAAATGTCATTCCCGCACCTATTAAAGTCTGTAAAAGTTGCTTAATAATCAAGTGGGGAAGTGGGTGCAAAACTGCCAAAAAACTGCCAATAATTGTTCCCGCCTGGCATCTCGTTCGAACGAAATTTCGTTCGAACGAAATCTCGTTCGAACGAGTCTTCTAACGACGCTCCAGTATGGACTCGTTAGAAGCTCGTTGGAAATCTCGTTCGAACGACATTTCTAATGACGGACCAGTATGCCTTAGTGGGAACTCGTTGGCAAAACTCGTTCGAATGACATCTGGTTCGAACGAAAAAAACTCGTTCGAACGACAAATCTAATGAACGACCAGAAAGATTAAAAAATTCATTTTTAGCCCAGAATACTTTATAAACATTTATTTAAAGTTTTAATTAATTCTTTCTTAAAACAAAACGCAGCTTTTATAAAACCTAACACCCAATAAACTTTGTTCCAAGATCCTATATATATATAATTGCATTCATTCCTTGGGAGCATGGAACTATGATTTATGACGTAGAAACGAGGCACGCAAACTGGCATATTTGATGATGCTTTATACTCTTTGCCGCTACGTCTTCAACAAACACTTGATAGGCTTGAGAGCATTACAATTACATACTATCCTATGAATAAATGTTTTTGTCCGGAATTGAGCCAAAACTATATATGGACTCAATTGGAAATTTGTGTCCTTACACTATTTAGTCTTTTCATATATCTACACATATGTTCTCTGAATTTCCATTGCTGATTAAATACATAAAATCCTATCACATAGTTTATAGAGGCAATTTTGATCAATAGTTTGATTTTCCTGAATAGGGTCTTTACATCTCCATGAAGTCGATCAGTGCACACCTTGATTTTTAGATACTCAATGGTATAACCAGATTTGAGTTTCAAGTTGGGATACCTGATATCTGAACATCTTACTTAGTCGATCATTATCTTCTTTACATTTAAATTTGTCACTCAAATGGTGACAACCAAAGCATCTTTGTGAGGTAGACTGACACCGACGGACCAGATCATCATTGCTAGACATTATCACCCGAATAAAGTCAATATATCTTCATTTTCATTTGGAGGTAATGGTATTATATGCTTCCACATTGAATGCCTCATGTATGCAAGTTGCATCTTCACCTTATACCTAAGCTTATTATCTATTCACTGTGACAGTCAATATAACTGTGAAGGGATATAATCATCCCTAGTAGTGAAAGATCATCATCCTCGCCCACCTTCTGTGTTATATTTGTTGGGGCTTTATTTTAAAACCATGTATGATGATAACGTTTGATTAAGGGTGTGTCACTTCATTTTAAAATAAGAATCATGGTCACGAGAATGATTTATAATTGTTTTAATATATTGCATCGTACTAATGCTAGTCAATAGAGCTTAGTAGCAATTCAAGTGATGCCAGTTCAAGTTAATCATAAGAATATTGGAATTTTTGTTCTAGCACTATTGAAAAGTCACTATCTATATAGGATATTGACATATTATCAAAACGATTCTGATACAATCCTAGTAGTTAACTCAAATTACGGGAAAATGGTGTGACGGTCTGGGAACTTGTGTGGTAGTTCGGCAGAGGATTTTGATCATCACATCCCAATAATTTATTGAATGGGACCACCCACGAGATTTTATTCTAAGGATTATCTAGATTAGACTTAGTAAATCTCACACTATTTGCAAAGGGTTCATAGATTCTTAATCTTGAGAATTGCGAGGATTGAGATATTTATGTAGTTTTCCCTTTGATTGCGATGTGTGCGATTCAATTTTAGATTGAATCAAATGATCCCCTCATATTGGGGTGATAGTTATATGATTAGGTCTCTAATCATGATTTGAAGGAATTCGAATCTAGTGGATAAATGTATTGTGACACACCCTTAATAGACTTATATGTTTTGTTTCCTCCAAATATAACCCATCGAGTGGATTATTTACAATCCTGGGGGAGTACCAAATAATTTAAGTTTGAGAATCAAGAAAATTGATTAGATGTTAGTTAAAATATTAATGACAAATAGATTTTACTAAGAAAGTATCAGACACTTAACGTGGGAAATCATATTATGTACTATAATAAACTTTGCAAATAAGACCTCGTTCTATCTGAGTAATTTCTGAGATAATGAAATTATATTACAATTTAATAATTTATTGAAATTAATTATTATTAAACAAGAAAAGAAAATAAATAAGGTAATTGTAATTACGGTTTCGGAGTATTTATTTGAAGTCAGTTTAAATAATTATCGTAGGTACCTAGTGTATCCCATATACCCAATTCGTTAAGCCAAGAGTCTCAAGAAATATAGTTTGGACCAAGCTCGCCTCTTGAACTCGTATATAAAGGTGTGAGAAGGGGTTTCAATAATTATTCTTGGTCATTTGGGTTTGATAAGAGCGAGAGAAAATAATATTCATATTTTGTGAGGAGGCCTAGACACAAACCATCATATCTCACTCATAAGGAAGGGTTTTCATATAAAAAGATTCTCAAACCAACCTAGCTATCATACACTAGAATATACAATCATTACATAAGATTAAGAAATCTTTTTGGAAACCTTAGATGGGCAGCAATATCATCTTTATCATCAAACTATTTCTCCTCATACTAATCACCACAAGATTCACTATGGTATAAATTCTTGAAACCCTAGGGTTAATCATTAAACCTAGTTCCAATTTTCTTTTTAATGCTTCATTAATTAAAGATCTTTAGGGATGAAATATTTTTACATTTAAATGTTAATACCAAGATATTTCCCAAAAAATTAATATTCCCCAGTTGAGATTAATTATGTATTAAAAGGGTATATGTTGTCCACTCGAAACCTTAGTTTCGTCATGTTTCATGAATTCACAATAACATGGTTTTAGAGAGATTCTAAGTTTATAACCCTTCCCTCATGGTCATGCATATTTATTTTGTGTGATTGGATCCTATGGTGGTTTATCTATAGTTACTTTTCGCTCCTAGATTCGACATGGTTGTAATAATTATTTCAATATCGATGTATTTGGAGGAGTTAGGAGAGGGTTGTGATGTTTATTTATAGTTAGAATTGTGTATTTACATGCTTTGGAAGTTGGAAAAAGTTTCATGGAGTTTGGTGAAGTTTTGTCCCCGTTATGGAGATTTTTCATGAAAAAAAAAGAGGAAGAAGAAGGTTATCCCTATTACGATCATTTTCGAAAGATGAAAATGAGTTTTTATAGAAGTAAAGATCAATAAGAACACATGGTTATGATTAATCTTAATTCAAGTTCGACTTTATGGTAAGGGAAGTCATGTGTAAGAAGAATTATTAGGCTTGAAGAGTTCTACTTCAAGAAAGAGTCTACGACCATGATGGAAAGGGACATATTTGTCCTTATATTATTTTTTTCAATTATTTAGTTATATTTGAATGAATGTCGCTTTATTATCATGTTGCATAATATATCGTGCTAATTAGATTAATTACGAACACTCGTTTTAAGGACAACTTTGATTTAATATTGAGATCGGCATAGGGCCCCATATTTTTTAGGAAATCCAATTTACTTTTTCTTTGCTAAATTGAATTAAATAGCGGTACTAAATGCTAAGGTATAATGAAATTTTGATCTATTGGTTTTATTTTAATTCAAAAATAGTTTTATTTTGGGGAAAAATAAAATAGTGAGATCGGGTAATTTTTGTACAAGTAAATTGGAAATCTCCGAGGATTCAACTCGGTCTTTTATAATTGAATGAACAGTTTACAAAACTCTCAAATTTTTAAAATACTAAGTGGGAGAGGTGTTTTTAAATAATTCCATGATCTCCATCATTTTTTTCCTAAATCAAGGATGTGATTGGTTCCCCGCATCAATTAGGCTGCCCCACCATGGATGGAATCAATCAAGGCATCAGGAATTCATGAAAACTCTTTAATGATAATTCTCAGATTTATAATTCGAGTGAGTTTGATTCCCCCACGAGAAATTCCTTCACAAGACGGTTTTATTTTGAGGGGTGAACATATCGTATACAATTGGACACAACTTTTGATATACTCCCCTACTGAGTCACTCTCATTAGGAGTGGGACCAAAAGTCAATGGATTTTATTACGTTGGACCGATGGTCTTAAACGTTTCATATAGAATAATGAAATATGAAAATTTTCTAGTTCAGAGGGGTGATTTAAGCTCCCCTTGAGAAATCTCACCTCATAACGGAACTAGGATGTATGACATATAAGTTTTAAAAATTAGCGGCTGAGGGATGAAACTTTAAAATTTAATCAAATAACTATCATGTATTTAAGTCAAAATCAATTTTTTAATATCATGATTCAATGTTTTCAAAAATGAATTCTTTTTTTTCTCACTCGTATAGGTCTTAGTGGTTTTTAACGGAATAAGTTTCAAGAATTGAAAATACAAGTGGACATTGTTCTAACTTAAGGGGATAATAAATTATTGGGTTATTTGTTTTTGGGAGGGAGTACCTTTGTTCTTGTTTATGTGACACCCCGACTAATTAATTATCGGGTAGCTACTCCTTTATCTCATTAATACAGAATATCAAGTTGGTTCAGATCTAGCATCACTATCGAAAACATTTTAAACAATTATTAGCCACCTAATATTTAAAAAGTGAGTTGTCAAATTTTATGAAATTAAATTAACATGCAACCTGTTTAATTAAGTTAATCATACAACATCCCCGTCATAATCACAACAGAATAATAATGGAATAAATAAAATGAGTCTGGAGTAACACTCCCATGAATAATCCAAATACTGAATAATTCCCAATACAAAAGTTTGAATAAATAGATAAATCTAAAATTTAAATAAAACTTAAAGTCTGATAATGCTATCTCTAAATGGAAATGGGCGACATTCCCTAACAGATGAGTAACCCTGAATAGAGACAAGTGAAAAATGTGGAGGCGTCGAATACCGAGATCTTATAACTTCCACAGCAGCTACAGCACTTCAATATAATGGAACTCCTATGCTTGGTGTCCCTGTGGCTGGGCACCTAAAAGGTTTTTTCAAAAGTAGATTTGGAAGCAAACGGGTCAGAGCCCGAGGTGAAAATAGTTTAAAATATAGCAAGTGTTTAATTACAATAATCAGTAAATCGTATATATATATGTTAGTTACGTGCTCTCGCATGAGTTCCTCACCCCTCAACTAATGTGCACGCCTAACGTATACCCTTAACCCATCCTAGTTATGCCGCTAACTAACTAGTCTGTACTACTTGATGTCTCTACATTATAATATAGGGGTCTATTCGTATCATACTAATATATTCTGCGTATAACTCACCATTAGATTAATCAAATTGTTTCATCAATTACGATATGGATTCTCACATATTTAATCCCATTCAAATATCTCAATTATTCGCATTCACAAATTTAACAGAAAGCCAGTTACAAGTACAAGTATATCATTCTCATCTTATATATACAATATGGAACCCCTAGGCTAATTTGCGGTGCACTCATACTCTACTATCGAATCCCGGTACATCACGTAAATAAGGACTATGCCTTTCGAATCACTCAGGAACCGTTTCAATAAAGAAAATCACACATATTGGAGGCGAACATAGTTCACATACCCATAGGCCACGTACATACCTAAGCTCCCATGGTAAGTTGACTTATCAACTCACAAATAAGTCATTCACAGCCCTATGTCCTTAAGGTACCTATCTAAACCCCACCGTAGGCACAAAAATATCATATGGTCCTTTTTCGAAAGTTAACCTCCCGTCATAGCAAGTATGGTAGGTATGTCATACACATAAGAAAGCCATACACTAGGCATTCGCACAACCTAAGTAGTCATATATCAATATAGGTATACACACGTTTCATCTTATAAGTCTCATACGTAATAATTTTATCCCGAACATTCTACGTAATATAATTATCTTGATAAATCTCTTGTCGTATCAATTTGAGTACCTAAACATATCCCAAAAGGTTACTAGGTCTCCTATTAGTTTCCAAGGTTATCTCAGTAACCTAAAGTCCCTTTTTTATTGTTCTTATCCTCACATTATCATTCATTACCATTCATTACCTTTGTTCCTATCTCAGTAGTCTTAATTCGAACGATTTCTAACCGTACCTCACCCGGTAGACCCTCGTAAGTAATAGCATTCAATTCCATAAGGTAATCCATTTTTCAAGGCATGAACTAAAACCCTACTGACCTTAACTAAGTCCCATAATACTATATTAATCACACTAAGAATCATTATAGGTTTGGGATTTATATTAAACTTTAAAGGGGAAAACTTTCAAAAATCAGGAGGGGTCGATCGATCGAAGGCAAAGGATCGATCGATCGAACAAGTCGATCGATCGACATTCTTGAGTCGATCGATCAATCAAGAAGGTGTTTGCCTAGAAATTCTTTAAACAGTTACGGGCTCTCCACATTTACACTCCAAATCCTCCATTACAACATCCCAAACTCCCAACCAAGTATACTACTCATTACACCAACATGTTTCCACAGTCTCTAACGTTTTAGAATCATTAAACCACCATGAATTAATAGTTTCTTTGATCAAAAGTAATAAATATTCCTCTCTTTAAGAACATCAAATTTTTCAACATTAATTCTTGAATTTGTACACATGGATTAAGATTTCATTGTCTCTACATACCAGAAGTCCATCTACATGAAAAACCTACCCATATTCAAGATCTAATTCTCCAATTCATAAGATTAGTAATATTTCTAGTCTAATCTCTAATTCTAAACTATCATGGGTATTATATGTACTGAATCATTCTAAGTTAAATAACTTTCCTGGGAATTCGATGTTTTGATCCTTTGATGATGATAATGGTTGGTTCTCCTTCTCTCTTCGATCACAAATCCGGCGATAGTGGTGGTGTGTGGTGGTTATGGCCATGGAAACCCTTGGAACTTCTCCTCTCTATTCATGTTGCCCACTCTTTGGTTTTGACAGATAATGGCCCTAGTGGCCCTAAGGTTGGCTGATAAACAACACCTAATTTTCGTAGGTCACTATTCACCAAAAATTGAAATGACTAATATACTCCCTCGGTTTGTCGGTTAGGCTTAAAAATGCCTCGCAACCCAAATAAACCCCTGGCTAGTGTTTTTTTACTTTCTCGACCCGTCCGGACACATTGGCGCACTCAAAATGATCACATGGATGACATAAAAATAAATTATTTTTAAATTCATTAAATTGTGTCTTGACACGACTGACACGCGCGTCCCAACTTAATTACCAAACTACCATATTTTCAACTCACGAAAATTTTAATAAATTCAATAGTCATATATTACAATAATCACTTAGTAATATTCAACATTATCATCATAATAAAATGCTAACTTCCATCTCGCTAGTTATTTAAATCCGAACTAATTTCCAATTAATTGTCCCAAATTTATTTAATTAATCCCATAATTAAAAGAAATTTCATTTATTTAATCTCATAATTAAAATCCTTAAAAGTAAGGGGTATTACATACTTCCCCCCTAATAACGAAATTTTGTCCCGAAATTCGGAAAAGTAAGGCATAACTGGAAAAATTAGGTATCCACCAGTACTTAAAACAAAATTTAAGCTAAGGCTCAATCACTACAGCCCCCGCTTCACAACAAACTTATTGAACACTCTCGACACTTTATCAGTTATAGGTTCACACCTCAATAAATGTACCTCACCTTGTGTTCTTGCTAAAAAATATTCGAATAAGAATAGCCTATACATCATTGGCCGCATTATCTCTATATTATTGGGAGGTTGCACCTCACTTCGTATCAATTCCCGTGTTTATCTAAACTCAAAAATCCCATCCTGGGAGAAACCATAGAACATCTGAATACTCTTGTCCGTTCTTTGAATCTCAGTTCCCGGCAGTGTAACTTTCACCAAAGTAAAAAAAGCAACCTAAGACGGTTTATGGTTATCCCATTATAATCATTAGACTCTAACTTCTGACTGATCTAAAACACTGATAATTCGCTCACCTCTAAACATCCAGAGGAAGGATAGTAAGGTTTAACGACACAAAACCTCAGTAAGAAGCTTGTCCAATGTAAATAGGTATGGTTTCTTTCACATAACTCTACCATTAGGTAATATCCTATCCCCATTATCATTTTATACTTCACTTACTAGCTATACCCATTGTGGAAATGAAATGATCGCAATGAGTCCAAAATTACTTTCATACATCTCCACCAATCGTCAATCATCTTATGCCTACTCCTCGGGCTATAAGTGATATAACCTGCTCAAAATGAAACGTTAACCCCACTACTTCCTGATTCCCTATATTGAAGGTGGGTTACAAGGATATCATCCTAGTTCAGAATAATATTGGGCAGGACCTCGTACCGGCGCGATCACTACCTAATAGTGTAAATCACCCAAGGATATAACAATTACTATCCTTTTAAACAACCCATTCCACACATTCGAAGGAAAAAATTACTTATCTTTAGGTTGGCAACCCATCAAAGAAATTTACTAACTTGACTCTTCCACTACTGGAATCGTAGGCTTGATACCAAATTTTATGTTTGATACTCTTACTCAAACCGATTTCTATATATAAGTGGTGCACGTGGGGCTACTCATTATGTCTCGATCAACACCGAGTTCCATTTATAATTCCTCCCATTAAGTGGTACCTAATAACCCTCATATTCCCTCAACGTATACCAAAAGTTCTGACCCGTGCACTTTTCACCATGATGTGCACTTCTGAACTCTTTATACCTTATTGACATCAGCATTCTATTTATGCGCAAGTCACTCTCAATATTCTACTGGGTAGAACTCCTCTCCAATTTGTCCATAATAGTTAAATATTTGTCCTCTCAAGTGATAAACCCTTTTTAAATGGCTTCCCACTGCCTTTCCACCAAGTTCGAACATGCTACTCTGATCGCACATGAATATATGGATTCTCACGACGCTTAATATACTCTACCACTTCCATTTTGTCATATTATCCCCATAAGAATAAATTTCATCCATCTATTTCCATGGCGATTCTGACACCAGCAAACCAAGGTGTTTATACCCCCTATAAACCGTGCATACAGGCTTAAACATCATATATGCTTCATACATACGCCTAATTATTTTTCTCCCCTATATTCACAATGTGGCTATACCACCTAGGCATTCTAGATTACCGCAGAATTTGAAATTCTAAATCCTCCTTAACATCATTCTATCCTTCAACCCGACCACATAACTGGCTCTACTGTATTTATATTACAATTTACCTTTTAACTTACAGTTATAACTGCATACCTTTACAATAACCGAGGTTACGAACTCATGGACGAATGGTCAAACATCTCCCTACTACCAACCTTACGCTAAGTTCCATTCGTGGGATGTCTCGCAAAGAGAAATCCAGATAAGGAACCCCCCCGATACAGTACTAGCTAGCATTTTCGGTCATCGAAATCTGTTAAGCCCTCAGTCCCTAACATGTACCCCTATATTCCCATCTCTTGACACTAAAATTACATCTCCTTCCGCAATTTCATTTAATCAAGGAACTTCCTACGAAAGACACTGTCACTTGACATTGGTGCTAATCACATTCCATAAACATCGTGCACATAAAATTAGGGCTTTCAAAATCCTGTCCCCAAATATACAACTATGAGTCTTAACTCCCACGTCTCTAAAGGATGATATAACAATGCGCTCTTCCTATTACCTAGTGCTGAGCGTTAAACATAATAACAAGCTAAATCTTTCCGCTGAACAGTAAAGTCAATACACTCCGAATCATATTAATAAAGTCCCTACACATACCGGGATCGAGTATCCCATACCATTATACCTTTCGAAGTCTCTATAATATACATATATATATATATATATATATATATACTAATGGTAACCCGTGCGATGCACGGGGAATGTAATGCGTTAATAATTATTGACAATCCAATTGTGAAACTGTGATAAATGGTTAAATGCACGTGACATTTATCATTTCCTTACATATGAAAAACGTAAATAATATGATCGACACACATCACTTGAACAAAAATTGAGTAATAAAAAAATTGCACAGCAAATTAAGTCGTATCGATTACTGATTGCAACTAAGAATAAACTATTTTTAAGCATGTAGATGTACGCAATTTTGTTGAATCGTGACCAATATTAACTATTTATCTTGAATTGAAAATATGACATGAGGTGGTAGTTTGGCCTTTAGTCCAATCCTTTCGGCGTTGATAGGATTATAGGCCTTTCACATTTCTAATGTGTCTTGTGCGGTTTAGTTTTGTAATCCTTGATGGTGGGCTTAATCATCCACCATTTTTCCTATTTTCTATCATGCGATCTCTTTAGATTATATAAAAACATTGACATGAATCACCACATAATTACCATTTTACAAATAAAAAGATTTAAAAATAGAAGTACTTCACAAATGGCACAATGGCATAATACTTTTTACTCAAGATTATTTATGTCAAACTATATACACAAACTTTATACACAAACATCTATGCGTACAACCTACAACCCAATGTACTATTATGTATTACAAAGTCTAATGTTTACAAAATATTAATTTCATTTTTTTTCCATCTTGAAAAGATCCTTCGCACTAAGGAAATTAGCCCCGTTATAGCACTTGTAGCAATACTTGCACAAATCATGGCATGGAAAATCCTGCAAATATGGAAGGAAGAAAATAATTAAATCAATAGACAACATAGTTGAAACACTATATAATAGTAAGATATTAGCACAACACATTACTCAAACAAATAATATAACATTTTCATTAAATATGTGAGAAATGACAAATGTTTTGTATGGAAGAAATAAAAATTTGACTTTTAGCGAGTGTAAGTATTGTTAAATAAATAATTAGGTATGTAAATTGTGGCCTTTAAAAACCTCATAGAATCATCTAGACTTGAACATTTCAATGAGATAAGGACGACACATACATTAATTTACGTAGAATGTCTAAAGATACGTTTAAAGTCCAGTCAAAAGTAAAGGAAATAATTTAACTTGAGTACGGATTTCATAATTCCTATTGGAATGTGTTAACAATATGTGCATTTGACAATATTCCAATATCCCAAGTAACAAATAAAAAAATAACAATGTGAACGAATTTTTCGCAATAATTTGAAAAAATATTGAATGCAAGTAGTAATCCCACATACAAACAAATTATGCGATATATGTTCCCGTAATTGATAGACATTCATATTCAATAATGCAGAAAATAAAAAATGGTGACTCCAGATTGAATGAAAACTGAAATATTCAGCGTACTACCAAAAAAAGTTTTGCATTGAGACCTAATAAAAAAAATGAAAATCCTGAAAAGAAAAAAATGGATGCCTTCTGGGAACAAAATTTCTAATCCTCAAACACATTTTCCAATCTGATGGTATGCTCCATTGAGTAGCAGAATGGACTAAGACAGCAAAAACAATTCATTACTTAATATAAATCTATCTACACAGAAAAAGGTGCATGAACCTAAAAATGAATCTATTCATTTTTATGTTTATTGATCACATAGTAAAAAGTAAGTGGGACAATATGAGCTATCAAAATAATGAAAGGCCCTTGTAGCTTGCAAGTACATTAACAATGGGATAAAATATAAATTTTATACTAATTTAACTTTAATAGATTACCGCATGAAGAGAAACTTTAAACCCCCTGCTTAGTTGCATGATGAAGTCCCATCCCTGCAGATGTGTTGGACTTAGAAAATACTTGTTTATAATTATGTGTAGGAAAATGCAAGCACTGAGTAAGATGAATTTTCTCTTATAACTTACCTGTATGACTAAAATCATTTTACAATATGAAAAATGTGGTGCAAGAGATGAAATCTTCGACATAAACTTACAACCGATATCTTGCAACATATAAATCACATTTGTTAGGCATGTTCATTCTAGTTTTTGTGTTTAATTGTTAAGTTTTACCTTGTTGGAAATGTTGGCTCGATGTTGCATCGCACCAGAAAATTGACAACAATGGTACAGAAAGGGTAGTACCAACAACAGCCAATATCGATTCCAGTTATCTTTGCTTTGCAAGCAACGTTTAATGTCTGCATGTTTGAAATATATTTTGAGGCGTTTAGATGTAATTAGTGTATTAGAAGTGAATATTAACTGAGATTGAAATAGAATAACTGTCTACCTCAATATCTAGTTGTGCCGTTAGAGTAAGAAGATCTTCCAATGTTTTGAAATCATATGCAATCCCAACATTTGTAACAGAAGTAACTTGCTCGTTGAACTCCTCGGTTTTCTCTGAGACACTGGTGACGTAAGACCCAAAAATTTGTAAGTCTAACTAAGACATTATTGGAGGAAAACAACATATGGACTAATTGGGACAAACTCCTGCTAACTTGCGCCGTTCAATGGCACGGCCTCAATGCCTGGGATTCCATGACCACGAAACTTCAAAATCAAACCTCAAAATCTATTTTACTAAATTCCAAATCTGTAAAATCAAATAAAGCGATCTAAAACAACAATTTATTGAAAAATAAATAAAAGCATGTGAGAGGGATTGGAACAAACCCACATCATCAAGCAACCTTGTTCCATAACAGAAGCCTCCAACATCAAAACCCCATTCGTACATTAGCGGAAACATCACCAGAAAAAAAATCATAGAGGAAGAATAAGAGATTGAAGAAGAAAGACAGTCAAAATCTGAAATTTTTGTTTCAAAATATATGGCTTCTCGGTAACCCATAACGACATCAACTACTGATCACATGGGTAGCCACCAGTCGCCCACCAGTTTTTTCCCTAGATGAGTCCGAAATGGGAACTTTATCAACGGGTGGAGCAACACCTACTGTTATGGGGGGCCATTGGGTCGAGGTTAGATTTTTTCGATCGGAGACCCATCCCAGATTACTAAAATCCCTCTACTAATATTCCCTAGCCTCTAAAAAGAGCCATCATGGCCATAGAAAAAATGTAGAAGTAGAGGAGAGAGATTCATACCTGGGATAAATTAGAAGAAAG
Source organism: Sambucus nigra (assembly GCA_949130495.1). Lineage (NCBI taxonomy): Eukaryota > Viridiplantae > Streptophyta > Magnoliopsida > Dipsacales > Adoxaceae > Sambucus > Sambucus nigra. The sequence goes on along the minus strand of OX422220.1, from coordinate 433,910,301 downwards.
TTAGTTGAGAGGGAGGGAAGGGATACGTGAGGAAGGGATGGAGGGGTTGAGGAGGTTGAGAGAAAGAAGGAGAAATGTGGTCGTTTTAGGAGAGAGGTTACATTAGCGGGATGTGGATGTGGGTTAGTAATAGTAGGAGATGGTGACACATGGATTTTTAATTTTAAAAAAATCAAAATCCTAGAAAATTAGATATGGGATTTTGAAGGATTCTCAACGTCCCAGCTACATACGTATATATAATAAGATATATATAAACGCTAGCCCGACCCTCTCGCAGGCGAGATCTCGCTAAAACAAAACATCCTACACTAAGGTAGTAACCCCGATAGACTTGCGAATTCGCCCACTATCGGTCTAAGCATCACTATAAAACCATAATCAGGATAATATCATACTCCCATAACACATCACTAAATGAGTAAGCTCAATAAAGTATATACCACTATCTATACACTCATTCATCCTCCGCGGATACACTAAAGGTAACCCCGCCATACTAGGAAAAATGTTCACATAATAATAACATAGTCGATATATACACTAAACTCGTCTCACATGCGAATCTAGAAATCATAAAAATGTAATAACTCGTTTATGTCACATAAAATACGCATCATCCTCTAAGGGTAAAACTCATACTTCTACCTTGCCAATCGCCCTGGATGCTTAGATGATTATTGGACATAACATGCTTGTCCAAACCAAAATCGAAAATTACATTGACTATTGCCCTAGCTAGGCACCATACCCTTATACCTTTACTCACTTCGAGAAAATTTTAACACGTGGGGTTTTACTCTTCCCAAAAAGCCTCTATACATAACCCACTTATCTCCGGTCATACTGACCATGTTAGGGTTGTCCTTCCCCCTGACTTTGGTAGTCTCAATTTTGATGGCTACCCCCTTTGTTGGCCCTAAGGAACATGTTAATGGCTCAACAACCCTTATTGAACTCACCATCGCTCGGTAAAATTCAACTATCCAAATCATTTAAATGGGTCCCCTGATGGGTCTCCCTCTTTTGGTGCTTGACCAACACTGTTTCTCGAGTCTTACTCTCTGACTAAATTCTCTGATTCTTGTAGCTCCCCGCACAAGGAAGTGTTAACATCCATATTGACAAAACACGACACTGTTACCATCTTCATTACTTTCCAAAAAGAATTCTCCAGAAGTGATAGAAATTCTTCTTGCATCTTAATCTTCCCCTTTAAAGTCCTCTTCTCCATTGCACCTACTTCATCCAGTGCAAGGTTCGCTAATTGATTAAATTTCTTTTCACAAATTGACCTCTCTCCGACCCTCTTGTGTGAGTTCAGAATGTTCGCATCTTATCCTGAACATCTGATGAAGGAACTTATGGTCAAACCATACCTATGTGCCTCCTCTTGACAAAACATTCCACTTCTAAGTGTGGTGGTGCCCCTCACCATTGTAACTCTGCTCTTACGAGCCAAGAAAAATTTTGCCCTAAATTTTGACTCCCAGTTAGCCACACTCCGACATATGTCCAAGCCTTTGGATATTTTACCTTCGTTGGCTAACACCCGCCATTTTCGCATTTCTAGAATTTCCACTGCTGGTTCTCTTCAATATTTTGTCTGATTCTCTCCCAATCCAACCTTGCTGGGTGAGAATAATTTGACCCCACTTTCTACTATAGTGGTACCTGGAAGTCATATGTTGTGCCTTAGCCGTCTTTACCATCCTGGATTTCCGTGCCATAATAGGGGTGACCTCAACTACGGTCATCATTCCTGAATATACCCAAAAACCTCAACTGAGCCTTGCCTCCTGCTATCCGCCCAACTACCCTCACCTGACATACTGCATTGTTCGAAACACGAACACACCCGAATGAAAACAAGATTCACTATCATATATATTATACCAGGAGAATAAAATCTCACCAAAGAAATCAACAATCCTAAACATAGGGCTTTATATCAAAGAAATCTACGTTGGAAGATTAATAAGCCGCACAGATCCTAAAGGACACTGGAACCTGATGCTTTGATACCACCTGTGACACCCTGACTAATTAAATTACTAGTAACAATTACTAGCCACCTAGTATTTGAAAAGTGAGTTGTCAAATTTTATTAAATTAAATTAACATGAAACCCATTTAATTAAGTTAATCATACAACATCCCCATCATAATCAGACACAATAATAATGGAATAAATAAAATGAGTCTGGAGTAACACTCCCCTGAATAATCCAAATACTGAATAATTCCCAATACAAAAGTCTAAATAAATAGATAAATCCAAAACTGAAATAAAACTGAAAGTCTGAGAATTCTATCTCTACATTGAAATGGGTGACATGCCCTAACAGATGTGTAACCATGAATAGAGTCAAGTGCAGAATGTGGAGGTATGTAATACCGAGATCATGTAACGTCCACAACAGCTACAGCACGTTAATGTAATGGAACTCCTTTGCTTGGCGTCCCTGTGGCTGGGCAAGTAAAAGGTTTTTACAAAAATAGATTTGGAAGCAAACTGGTTAGAGCCCGAGGTGAAAACAGTTTAAAAATATAGCAAGTGTTTAATTGCAAGAAACAATAAATATTATATACATGTTAGTTATTTTCTCTCGCATGAGTTCCTCACCCCTCAACTAATGTGCACGCCTATCGTATACCCTTAGCCCATCCTAGTTGTAGGTGGGTAGTGAGACTGGGTTCTATGAATAACTGGAAAGGGTGAGGCGTGACCCACTCTAATGGACACTGCATGCAATGTCTTCAAGGTCTTCTGGTGTAACTTCTCAAGAAACCTTCTCCTTCTGGTAACAATGGAACTCAAGCTTCAAATCACTCCCTATAAGAAGATGAACTTTCACAGAAAAAATAGTAATTTTCTCAAGGGAAACACCTGGGAATGATGGCTATCAGTGGGGAGTGAAGGAACAAGGCACTCAGCACTAAGAGAATGAGCATGGAGAGAATACTTAGGTAGGTCTGGTGTTATTTTGGCAGAGTAGCTGTGCAATTTCAATTGTGTGTGCATTGACCTTGCCCAGAGGTCTGTTTATATTAGGGCATTAGGGCTGAGTTGGCATTTTTGGGCGCCAAAATTGAGATGGTTGGCGGGGAACAATGTATGAAGTGTACCATTTGTCCCTACCTGCAGACAGCCATACATGTCCCCTCCTGCAGGCGCCACTTGGCGCCAACCAAAGTCAAAAAGCACATATGTCTCCTAATGAAGACAATATATCATATTTGGTAATTATCTTTTGAAACGGTAACTTGTGGTGCAATTTTGCAAATCTTGAGAGAGGAGGCCTTAGGGACCCCTCTCTTCTAAAATTATTATTTTTATTAAGAGGGACCTCGAGGACCCCCGCTTTTGGAAAAGTCATTTTTTTTATAAAGAGTTTATTCCTTATGAGTAGCCAGCTCTTTGGCTGCTCACTTCACTTGTGACCAAGTGTGAAGTGTGTGTAGTCTTGAGTGACTTATGGGTCTTCCTACTAGTATTCTCTCAATCCTATAGTGCTAAGTGGTTGAGCTTGCTCAACATACCTTGTCCCTCAGCCGCCAAGCCAAAACTCCCAGGAGGTCCCAACTGGCCTATTTGAGCCATGCCTACTGAACTAGGCTACCTGTACAAGTAAGCAAAGTGTTAATACTCTTGTTCTTTTAAAGAATGACGTTTCATGATGAGGAGTTTCTCATGGTAGCCACTCCCTCATCCTGGTCTATTTTTCTGGAAGCTGAGGGGGAGGACCTTGACTGCTCCTTGTCGTGATATTTTATGTTGTTAAAGGACCTTGAGGGTTCCTTCTTAATATGAGTCTCTATCGGGACCCTAGGGGTTCCTTCTCAATATAAATTTTTTTCGGGACCCTGGGTGGGTTCCTTTTCAATATCAGTTTCTTTTGGGACCCTAGGGGTTCTCTCTCAATATAACTTTCTATCGGGACCCTGGGTGGGTTCCTTTTCAATATGAGTTTCTGCCGGTACCCTTGCGGTGTCACTTCTCGGATAACATTTTTGTGGTGACCCTTTGCGGGGCACTTTTCAAATGTCATTTCTGTAGTGACCCCTACGGTGGCACCTCTCGAATGAGATTTCTGTAGTGACCCTTGCGGTGGCCCTTCTCAATCTTGGACTTCTGCAGTGGCCCTTACGGGGCACCTCTCGAATGTCATTTCTGCAGTGACCCTTGCAGTGTCACTTCTCGGATGATATTTCTGCATTGACCCTTGCGGTGGCACTTCTCAATCTTGGACTTCTACAGTGACCCTTGTGGGGCACCTTGGCACTTCTCAAATGACATTTCTACAGTGACCCTTGTAATGGATCTTCTCAATCTTGGACTTCTGCAGTGGCCCTTGCGGGGCACCGCTCGAATGTCATTTCTGCAGTGACCCTTGCGGTGGCACCTCTCGAATGACACTTCTGCGATGACCCTTGCGGTGACCTTCTCAATCTTAGAGTTCTGCAGTGGCCCTTTGCGAGGAACTTCTCAAATGTCATTTTTGCAGTGACCCTTGCGGTGGCACCTCTCGAATGACATTTCTGCGGTGACCCTTGTAGTGGCCCTTCTCAATCTTGGACTTCTATAGTGGCCCTTATGGGGCACCTTTGGAATGTCATTTTTGCAGTGACCCTTGCGGTGGCACCTCTCGAATGACATTTCTGCGATGACCCTTGTAGTGGCCCTTCTCAATCTTGGACTTCTGCAGTGGCCCTTGCGGGGCACCTCTCAAATGTGATTTCTGCAGTGACCCTTGCGGTGGCACCTCTCGAATGACATTTCTGCGGTGACCCTTGTGGTGGCCTTCTAAATCTTGGACTTCTGCAATGGACCTTGTGGGGTACTCTCAATATCTCTAAAAAAGGTATTTTTATTCTTTTTTTTATAGGTAGACACCCTTCTACATTAGCCCCTCGTGCAAAGGTTTTTGGGTTGGGTAGACCAAAAAAACTTTGTACGCTATAAGGTCAAATTCAGCAATTATATATATATATATATATATATATATTGGGGGGACCCTAGGATCATTAAGTGCAGTGCCCCTTCATCCGAGATTTTTTTATTTTCGAGAACCCACGCGTCAGTGTGGGAACTATCATCTCATCATTTGGGAAAAAATGTCATAACCTTTTTTTTTCTGCACGTTTTCCCACTTTGATGTAAAAAAAACATAAGGCCTTTTTCTTTAAATTCCTTCATCTTCTTCAAAACCCTCATAGAGAGTCTTGTTTGTAGTGAGAGAAAGTGAGAGAAAAATTTAAACACCATAGCCCCCAAATAATTTTTCTTTTACATTTTAATAAAATCCACCATTAATGGAGTATACACCTTCAGATGTTTCTTCCCATATCACCGATGGCTTGCTTCCTGTTACGATAGGGTCGATCCCCACTTCCCTTTTTCTGTCTCCACCGTCACCATCTTATACCGTCGCCATGGCTACCACTCAACGTGGTTCTGTCTCCGAGACATTCGTTAATCTTCTTTCGACGGTCAATGGTATTTTGGTTGGTAACGAGTCTGAGTTAAGGGTTTTTGCTGGGAATGATTTCAAGTGTGGGGATAAAGATGATGGTGGTCCCTCGCCAGTTGTGATAGGAGGCGAGGGTTCCTCGCTCGCTGTTAACATTTTTTAGCGAGACTTGTCGTGCCCCATTCAAGGGCTCGCGCGCACGGAGTCCACATCCCAGGGTTCCTCGCACCCTGCTTCTACGCATGAGGGTCTCTCGCTGGTGATCAATTTTTCTAGAGATTCCTCGTGCAATGATATCTCCTTTATGGGTATCTCGACATATGCTAGTGCTGACAGTGGCTCCTCGCGCATTGCCCTAGAAACGGAGGGTTCCTCACCGAGTCAATCATTTATGGTTGAGGGTGTCTCGGTAATTGGAAGTATTACGAGGGGTCCCCGCCAGTTGATTTTTCTGCTTTGGGTGTCTCGAAACCTGCCTATGTGGGGCAAGCTGCCAGCTGTGACAAGGGAGGTCCCTCGTCCGCCAATGTCACATCTAAGGGTATCTCGACACCCACTTATATTGGTATTGGTTCCTCGCGCTTTGCGCTAGACATGAGGGTTCCTCGCGTCACCCAACCAAGGGTTTCTCGCCATATCAACTATTGGCGGCTGGGGGTATCTCGACCTCTTGTCGCGTCGAGGGTTCCACGACCCAGGGTGTCTCGCTAACTATTGGCGTTATAGAGAGTATGCTACCGACCAAAGGTTCCTCGCTGCCCCCTTTATTGGTGAGTTCATCCTGTGCTGGTGATTTGGGGTTTAGAGGTTTCGCACCTTTTGGGACTTTAATCATGGAACCCACTACCAAGGGTTCCTCATTATTAGCGACTGCTGCCACAGGTACCCAGGGCTCCTCGCCCAGTTCGCAATTTGTTATTTCTACAGGGGTTTCCCCTTCCACTTCTTTTTTTTAGGACAGGGGACACCCTGGATCTCTCACTCGAAGTCTTTACCAAGATGAGTTCTTTTCTGGAGACAATGACTCTTGGTAGATCATCAGCTACGTCATCCTCTTCTCAGGCATGGAAGGACTATATGCGCATTCGCGAAGGGCGTGATTTTGGTATTTATCATCGTGCTCCTTTTTTTGGTCCTGCTGACAACTTCATGGTTTCACTTTCCAAATTTGGGGAAAAATTTGCTGACACTGTTCTCGAGCGCCCTCATGTGGGGTTAAGTGAGTCTACTGATTTCCCTACTATTTCTCCAGACTCCATTCTCTGAGTTCGAGTCGACCGCGGTGACTTTCCTTATTCCAATGTTGAAGCTAAAGCTACGGGGGGTCCCACGGAGGAGTGGGCTAACTGGGTTGACTATGTTCTGAGCATTCCTGATTATGTGGCTATTCTTAGGGAGGTGGGTCTTTTTACCGCCGTCAGCAGCCTGAAGTCCTGCACCATATCTAAGCATATTTCTTCGCTCAATCTTTTATTGTCTCGGTGGAGTATGGATTCTCACACATTTGTCACGGGCTGAGGTGAATTTACTATCACTCTAGAGGATGCATGTGAATTGTATGCTCTTCCTTTCTTTGGGAAACAGGTTTTTTCTGATGACTGCGAGGATTCTTTAGAGCAGGAGATGGTGGGGGAGCTACAGTCATGTAATACCCCATAATTTTATTGATATTTATTTAAGGGATTAATTGAATTAAATGAGAATTAATTGGAAATTAATCTGGGTATAAATACTAACGAGATGTGAGTTGGTATTTGATTATGATGTTAAAAATTTATTATTTTCGAGTATTTATGGTAACACATGAGTATTGATGATTATCTAAATTGTCACGAGGTAAATATACGGAAATTCGGAAAATTTAATTGGGACGCACGTGTCAGTCGCGTCAGGAATGTAATTAATTGAATTAAAAAGTGAATTTTATTTTTATCAACCGAATGGTCATTTTGAGTGCACCAACGTGTTCGAAAGGGTCGAAATAGTCAGAAAACACTAGCCGGGGGTTCAGTTTGGGTTCCGGGGCATTTTTAGGCCACACCGGCAACCCAAAAGGGTAGTTTGGTAATTTTAAAAATAGGGGAATTAAAACCCACCAATTTTAGAGGTTATTTTTATATTAGAAAAGAACCCACTAAGCCATTATCAGCATTTGGGAAGTTATAGGGCTACTGGAGTTATAGGGGGGAGTTGGAAGAAGTTCCAAAAAGGAAACCCTAGCCACCATCCCCATCTTTGGGAGAAATTTATAGAGAGAGGGAGGAGAATCAACATTCAATTCTTCAACATCAAATCAGAACATCGAAGGCAAGTTGTTTAATTACATTATTTTCAAGCGAATGTTTCTTCCATACTTAGAATTGAAGATATGTCTTATATTGAAAGTTTGATGAAAACCCCATGAAATTTGAGGTAGAATTCATCATATGATATAGGGATTGCATGTAGAAGGTTATCAGATGAATTTCATATACGAAATGTATCTTTTGATGATGTAAAAATGGATTTATAAGGAGTAATTGTAGACATTAAATTCTGGGTCCATATTTATAAGGTTTGGGACAATATTTGGGAAGTTTTGATGAATATATGTTAATTTAGGAAGCATTGACCCCATATATATGTTAAAGAGTGACCTAGGAGGACTTAGAGTAGTTTAATAACGTTAAAATACTATTGGTATGATCTTAGGATGAGTTTAGAGAAGAGAAAATTTGAGAAAAATGAAGTAGAAAATTTCTGGGCTCAAACTTCCATCTCGTTAGAAGACCTACCCAGGTCCTTCGAACGACCTCGTTCAAACGAGCTTCTAACGAGATGACAGTGTCCCTTCTAACGAGTTGGTAGTTTGTTCAAAGACTTTCGTTCAAACGAATAACGAGTTGACAGAATGGCCCTTTTGGCCTAATTTCATTTCAAACATTCCGTAGACTTAGTTAATTGGAGTATTAACCTTCCCTTATTGATTAGTGGGTATAACTGTGAGAATTAGGGTACGTTGCGGAGTATAATTTAGAACCTTATAATAAAATCGGATGTCAATTGTGGAGTCGGAAATGAGTACCTAATTATGACGTGAGAAAGGTTGATAACGTTAATATACAAATCGGGGACTTGTGGTCGTATAACATTAAATGACGGTATAAGAATGAGAAGTATACCTATATTAATAATACGAGATATCTAAGATGTGCGAATGCTTAGTATATGTGGTTTTATGTGTATAACATACCTACCGTACTTGCTATCATGGGAGGTTAGCATTCGATTTGGGCCATCTAATCTTTGTGTGCCTATAGAGGGATTTAGATTTGTACCTCGAGGACATTGGTCAGAGAATGACTTATTGAGAAGTTAATAAGTCTGCTGATCATAGGAGCGTAGGTATGTGCGTGACCCATGTGATGTGAACTATGTTCGCCTCCATTATTTGTGATTGCAATTATTTGAGAACGATTCCTAAGAGATTCGGAATGCGTGGTCTTTATGTACGTGACGTACTGGGATTTGATAGCAGAGTATGTGTGCACCGCAGCTTAGCCTCGGGGTGTAAATATTGTATATTTATGATTAGAATAATATACGATTAAATTGAAATGCTCAGTCATGTATAAATGCGAATGTGATTAATAGCAACATTTTTGTAAAAATAAAAGTGGAAATCTCCTACTAAGTTGTATTACTAATATGGGAAACCGAGAATAAATGTGAAGCTTGTTGTTTCAATGAAGATGCAGGAATTATAGCTTGAATTGTATAGTAATGTTAGGTATTATGATTGGACTAGTTAGATATGGGAATAACTATAAATGGGTACGGGTACGTTAGGTGGGCACAAATAATCGAGAGGTGAGTATTTCATGTGAGCGCACATCCTAACATGTATTTTGCATTCATTGTTTTAATGTCATTAAAACACTTGCTATATTTTAAACTATTTTTCACTGTCGGGCTCTGACCCGTTTGCTTTCAAATATATTTTCTTGTAAAAACCTTTTAGGTGCCCAGCCACAAGGACACTAAGCATAGGAGTTCCATTCAGGTGACGTACTGTAGCTGCTATGGAAGTTACAGGACCTTGACAGTAGACGCCTCCACTTCCATTCTTGCCTCTATATTATCAAATTTCCTCATTTGTTGGGCATGTCGCCCTATTTCTATTAGAGACATATTATCTATTCAGTTATTTCAGATTTTTGGGTTGTAATTAATTTAGTAATGTAGACTTGGTATATGTTTATCCCTGTATTTGGATTGTTGTGAGGAGTATTCCTCCACATTTATTACTATTCTATGGTTATTCCATTGTCATTATATTGTGGTGGTTATGTTGGCATTTCTTAATTTACTTATTGCATGTTAATCGAATTTAATTAAAATCGACAACTCACTTTTTAAATATTAGGTGGCTAGAAATTGTTAAAACGTTTTTCGAGAGTGATGCTATGAACTGAACCAACTTGGCATTTTGTATTAATTTAATAAAGGAGTAACTACCCGGTATTTAATTAGTCGGGGTGTCACAGGTGGTATCAGAGCATCAGGTTCTAGTGTCCTTAGGATCTGTACGGCTTATTATGTTTCCGCTGAGCTTTCTTCTATGTAGAGCCCTATATTTTAGGACTGTTTTATTCTTTTATGTATGTTCCGATCTTCAGCTATTTTGAGATAATAACTGCGAACTTATAAGACTTTACTCTCATTTCATATTCCTCCACGACGTGCACAGTGAGTTCCTAGGGATGCACAGCCCGAGCTACGGCCTGCACCAGTTTCGAGCACCGTGAATATCGCCGAGGTTGCATCTATTGTAGCCCAAGCGGTGAATGCCGCTCTCGCAGTTGTACAGCAGGTACCACCCCAGGCACCGACAGTAGCGCCAGTTCAGGCTCATGCATTCCCGACTTCTTGGGAACGCATTCATGATGCTTTTCAGAAAGCACACCCTATGGAGTTTGTAGGTATCTCCGACATTGTTTTATCCAGTCAGTGGAGGAAGGACATTCAGAGGCACTTAAGGATGTACGAGTGAACGGATGTTCAGAAGAAGACACTGGCTACTTTTAATCTAGTAAGATCAGCATTGCAGTGGTGGGAGTCCATTACCACCGCGGAGGATAGGGGCGCTCTCACTATTCAGGAGTTCTGGGTGCGGTTCGATCGTAAATATTTTCCGTCAGCTGTTCACACTGAGATGAGGAGGAAGTTGATGAACCTTAAGCAGGAGGGAAAGACTGTAGCCGAGTATGAGGTTGAGTTCACTAATCTCTTGAACATTGTTTTGGATGAGATTCCAACCGAGGAGAAGAAGATTCGGAAATTCATGGATGAATTAACTACTTATTGGGAAACCTCTCGTTAGCCACTTAGTATGATATGGTTAACGCAGCACTGCTACACTTCCAAGATCATCGCTTTCACATGTCTGAGAGTAAGAGAGCAGGAGAGTCCAGCCATCAGGGCAGGACAGGGGGGAATGGTGCCAGCGGGGCGCAATCTGCTCAGGGACAGCACATGCAGGGTGATGAGGGTTCCCAATAGGGGGATCATAAGAGATTCAGCTATGGGGGTTTCAGGAATGGTCAGGGAGGTTTCAGACATGGCCATCAGGGTCAGAACGGCCAATAGGGCCAGAATGGTCAACAACAGCAGTTTCAGCAGGGCCAGCATGGCGAGGGTAGGAATGGTAACGGCCATCAGGGCCGTGGGCAGTAGGGACAGCGAAGGGGAAACTTCCCGGGGAAGTGCTTCATTTGTGGCAAGATTGGCCACAAATTCCAGGATTATCCTGATAGGGGCAGGGCCCCACAGCAGCAGCAGCAAGGATGCTCGACACGAGCCACAGAGGCCTATGTTTCCCACCGCCCTCCCAGCACCACCACAGATGGCAGCACTACCACCCATTCCAGCGGTCCGAGTCCAGCAGGGACAACTTCAGTATGGGAGAGTGTATCAGCTCCAGCATGCCGCAGTCCCACAGGATCCACCTGCTATAAAGGGTATGTTCTCTATTCAGGGGACTTTGGGGCGTATTTTATTTGATACGGGGGCCACACATTGCTTCATTGCCACGAGATTTGCACGCACTATTGGGTTGTTAGACACCGCAGAGAGCACGGTTACTTATGTAGATTCACCGTTGAGTAGGGGTTATGTGATTTCCTTTATTTGTAGAGGTGTGGGTATAGAGATCGGGAGGTTTACTTTACCCGCTGATATGTTAGTGTTAGAGATGATTGAGTATTATGCGATTATTGGTATGGATTGGCTAGTTGCGTGCCGAGCCATAATTGATTATTTTAGTAGGAGTATTATCTTTGCCATTCTCAGGCAGGAGATGTTTTTAGTGGCGATGCCTCGCCCTCAGGGAGGATCGTCCACTCACTTGTATTATATAGAGGAGGACACCTCTAAGGAAGTGGTGATGCCACTCGATTCGATTCCAGTCGTGAGGGATTTTGCTGATGTATTTCAGGATATACCTGGATTATCGCCTAGTAGAGAGATAGATTAGGCACTCGGCCAATTGCCCGCACACCTTACCGTATGGCTCTAGCAGAGATGAGAGAGCTACGGGATGAGATAGAACAGTTGTTGGGTCAGGGGTTTATTCGTAGGAGTACTTCACCGTGGGGTGCCCCTGTATTGTTTGTAAAGAAGAGGGATGGATCGTTGAGGTTATGCGTAGATTACCGAGAGTTAAATAAAGTCACAATACGGAATAAGTATCCGTTGCCCAGAATCGATGACTTATTCGACCAGCTGAAAGGATCTTCCTTCTTCTTAAAGTTTAATTTACGATCAGGATACCATCAGTTGTGTATCAGGGAATAGGACGTCTCGAAGACTGCTTTCTTAATGAGAGATGGTTTCTACGAGTTTCGAGTTATGCCTTTTGGCTTGACCAATGCTCCAGACGTGTTTATGGACTTGATGAATAGGGTGTTCAGAGATTTCCTAGACCAATTCGTCATCGTCTTTATTGATGACATTCTGGTTTACTCCCAGATAAAAGAGGAGAACCCTGAGCATTTGAGACAGGTTTTGCAGACGCTACGTCAGAACGAGCTTTATGCAAAGTATGAGAAGTGTGGGTTTTGGCTGAAGGAGGTTCAGTTTTTGGGGCATATTATTTCAGACCGGGGGATATCTGTTGATCCAGGAAAAGTATTCGCGGTGAGGGAGTGGGGACAGCCCACAACACCGACTGAGAATCGTAGTTTCTTGGGCCTGGCAGGATACTACAGGAGGTTTATTCGGGGTTTCTCAAAGATAGCGGGTCCTTTGACACATCTGACTCGCAAGGGTGTGTCATTCATCTGGAGCGATTCCTGTTAGTTGGCATTCGATGAGTTGAAGGACAAGTTGACCTCAGCGCCTGTGTTAGCATTGCCCAGACCGAGAGTTGAGTATTTAGTTTACACCGATGCGTCCTTACAAGGACTTGGAGGTGTGATGCAACAGGAAAGTCAGGCCATAGCTTATGCTTCCCGTAAGCTTAAGCCTCACGAGAGGAATTACCCCACCACGACTTGGGGTTAGCGGTAGCCGTATTCGCTTTTCGGATTTGGAGACATTATCTCCTGGGGGAAAAATTTTGGTTGTTCACAGACCACAAGTCTCTACAATACCTCTTCATGCATAAGGAGCTTAATATGCGTCAACGTCGGTGGCTTGAGTTTGCGAAGGATTATCAGTTCGATATCCAGTATCACCCAGGGAAGGCTAACGTGCTAGCAGACGCGTTGAGCCGTAGGCCGGTAGATGAGGTGGCCGAGGTGTGGAAAGCAAAGTGGAAGGATTTGGGACACCAGGATGCAATGGCCCGATCGCTCATGTCTGTGATGTCTATTACACCTCAGATTGTTACGAGAGTGGTAAAGGCCTAGGAAAATGACTCGTTCTGTCAGGAGCAGATAGTTCGAATACTAGCAGAGGGAGCCAAATCCTATACCGTTGGCTCAGATGGGGGATTACGCTTCAATGGGAGACTGGTCGTTCTGGAAGGGGAGGACTTGCGACACGAGGTAATGATGGAGTCGCACGACTCACGGTTCGCGGTACACCCTGGTGGGGATAAGATGTACCAAGACATGAGACGACAGTATTGGTGGAGCGGAATGAAGAGAGATATCATCGTGTTTGTTTCCAAATGTGCCACTTGTCAGCTTGTAAAGGTGGACCATTAGAAACTGGCAGGACTTCTACAGCCATTAGAGGTTCTGACATGGATATGGGAGAGCATATCCATGGACTTTATCACGGGATTACCTACGTCACAGAGGGGTCACAACTCCATATGGGTAATTTTGGATAGGTTGACCAAAGTTGCTCATTTTCTACCCGTGAGGACAGATTACACTATGGGACAGTATGCCCAGACTTTCATTGCGGAAATAGTGAGACTTCACGAGGTACCTCTAAATATCCTGTCTGACCGAGACAAGATATTTGTTTCACGATTTTGGGAGAGTTTCCAGGAGGCCATGGGTACGGAGTTGCGACTGAGTACGGCTTACCACTCGCGGACGGATGGGAAAACCGAGCGGACAAATCAGATGTTGGAAGACAAGTTGCGTATGTGCATCCTAGACTTTGGAGGTGGATGGGATCAGTACCTTCTACTGGTGGAGTTTTCTTATAATAACTCCTACCAGTTCACCATTGGCATGGCTCCATTTGAGGCGTTGTATGGTAGACCTTGTCGTTCCCCAGCATGTTGGTTAGAGGTGGGGGATAACAAACTCCTTGGACCGGAAGTGATTCAGGACACTTCGGTAAGGATTGAGTTGATACGGAGTCGCATTCGGGTAGCTCAGGACCGGCAGAAGAGCTATGCTGGTGCCAAGAGGTTCTTCAGATAATTTAAGGTGGGGGACCAGGTGTTACTCAGAGTATCTCCTATGAAGGGGAATATGCGTTTTGCGAAGAAGGGAAAACTGGCACCGAGATATGTGGGGCCATTTCCTATCATGGAACGAATTGGGCCAGTTGCGTATAGACTTGGGTTATCGGAGCACTTGTAGAGGATTCGTGATGTGTTCCATATTTCCTCACTAAGGAGATACCTTAGGGATGATTTGGCCCATACCCACATTGCTTTGGAGTACATCGATCTTCAGCCAGATAGCTCCTATAAGGAGGGGCCGATTGCTATTTTGGACCAAAGCGAGTGGAAACTGAGGTCAAAGATAGTACCATTAGTACGTGTTCAGTGGCGGCATAATAATGCCGAAGAGTCCACATGGGAGCGCGAGGATGAGATGCGTGAGCACTATCCAGAGCTATTTTTACCAGGGTATTTTTTTTTAGTTCTGAATTTCGGGACGAAATTCTGTTATTATGGGATGATTATGTAATACCCCGTAATTTTATTGATATTTCTTTAAGGGATTAATTGAATTAAATGAGAATTAATTGGAAATTAATCCGGGTATAAATACTAACGAGATGTGAGTTGGTATTTGATTATGATGTTAAAAATTTATTATTTCCGAGTATGTATGGTAATACATGAGTATTGATGATTATCTAAATTGTCACGAGGTAGATATACGGCAATTCGGAAAATTTAATTGGGACGCGCGTCTCAGTCGCGTCAGGAACGTAATTAATTGAATTAAAGAGTGAATTTTATTTTTATCAACAGAATGGTCATTTTGAGTGCACCAACGTGTCCGGAACAGTCGAAATAGTCAGAAAACACTAGTCGGGGGTTCAGTTTGGGTTCCGGGGCATTTTTAGGCCACACCGGCAACCCAAAAGGGTAGTTTGATAATTTTAAAAATAGGGGAATTAAAACCCACGAATTTTAGAGGTTATTTTTATATTAGAAAAGAACCCACTAAGCCATTACCAGCATTTGGGATGTTAGAGGGCTACGGGAGTTATAGGGGGGGGGGGAGTTGGAAGAAGTTCCAAAAAGGAAACCATAGCCACCATCACCATCTTTGGGAGAAATTTATAGAGAGAGGGAGGAGAATCAACATTCAATTCTTCAACATCAAATCAGAACATCGAAGGCAAGTGGTTTAATTACATTATTTTCAAGCGAATGTTCCATGCTTAGAATTGAAGATATGTCTTATATTGAAAGTTTGATGAAAAACCCATGAAATTTGAGGTAGAATTCATAATATGATATATGGATTGCATGTAGAAGGTTATCGGATGAATTTCATATATTAAATGCATCTTTTGATGATGTAAAAATGGATTTATAAGGATTAATTGTAGACATTAAATTTTGGGTCCATATTTATAGGGTTTGGGAGAAGATTTGGGAAATTTTGATGAATATATGTCAATTTAGGAAGCATTGACCCCATATATGTTAAAGAGTGACCTAGGAGGACTTAGAGTAGTTTAATAACGTTAAAAGACTATTGGGATGATCTTAGGATAAATTTGGAGAAGAGAAAAATTGAGAAAAACGAAGTAAAAAATTTATGGGCTCAAACTTCCATCTCGTTAGAAGACCTGCCCAGGTCGTTCGAACGAGCTTCTAACGAGATGACAGTGTCCCTTCTAACGAGTTGGTAGTTCGTTCGAAGACTTTCGTTTGAACGAAATCATTCGAACGACCCCGTTCGAATGAGACTTCTAACGAGTTGACAGAATGGCCTTTTTGGCCTAATTTCATTTCAAACGTTCCGTAGACTTATTTAAGTGGAGTATTAACCTTCCCTTACTGATTAGTGGGTATAACTTTGAGAATTGGGGTACGTTGAGGAATAGAACTTAGAACCTTATAATAAAATTGGATGTCAATTGTGGAGTAGGAAACGAGTACCTAATTATGACGTGAGAAAGGTTGATAAAGTTAATATACAAACCGGGGACTTGTGGTCTTATAACATTAAATGATTGTATAAGAACGAGCAGTATACCTATATTAATAATACGAGATATCTAAGATGTGCGAATGCTTAGTATATGTTGTTTTATGTGTATAACATACCTACCGTACTTACTATCATGGGAGGTTTGCGTTCGATTTAGGCCATCTAATCTTTGTGTGCCTACGGGGGGATTTAGATTGGTACCTCGAGGACATAGGTCAGAGAAGGACTTATTGAGAAGTTAATAAGTCTGCTGATCATGGGAGCGTAGGTATGTGCATGACCTATGTGATGTGAACTATGTTCGCCTCCATTATTTGTGATTACTACTATTTGAGAACGATTCCTGAGAGATTCGAAATGTGTGGTCCATATGTACGTGACGTACTGGGATTTGATCGCAGAGTATGTGTGCACCGCAGCTTAGCCTCGGGGTGCTAATATTGTATATTTATGATAAGAATAATATACGGTTAAATTGAAATGCTCAGTCATGTATAAATGTGAATGTGATTAATAGCAACATTTTTGTAAAAATAAAAGTGGAAATCTCCTAGTAAGTTGTATTACTAATATGGGAAACCGCGAATAAATGTGAAGCTTGTTGTTTCAATGAAGATGCCGGAATTATAGCATGAATCGTATAGTAATTTTAGGTATTATGATTGGACTAGTTAGATATGGGAATAACTAGAAATGGGTACGGGTACGTTAGGAGTGCACAAATAGTCGAGAGGTGAGTATTTCATGTGAGCGCACGTCCTAACATGTATTTTGCATTCATTGTTTTAATGTCATTAAAACACTTGCTATATTTTAAACTGTTTTTCACTATTGGGCTCTGACCCGTTTGCTTTCAAATATATTTTCTTGTAAAAACCTTTTAGGTGCCCAGCCACAAGGACACCAAGCATAGGAGTTCCATTCAGGTGGCGTACTGTAGCTGCTGTGGAAGTTACAAGACCTTGACAGTAGACGCCTCCACTTCCATTCTTTCCTCTATATTATCAAATTTCCTCATTTGTTGGGCATGTCACCCTATTTCTTTTAGAGACATATTATCTATTCAGTTATTTCAGATTTTTGGGTTGTAATTAATTTAGTAATGTACACTTGGTATCTGTTTATCCCTATATTTGGATTGTTGTGAGGTGTATTCCTCCACATTTATTACTATTCTATGGTTATTCCATTGTCATTATGTTGTGGCGGTTATGTTAGCATTTCTTATTTTACTTATTGCATGTTAATCGGATTTAATTAAAATCGGCAACTCACTTTTTAAATATTAGGTGGCTAGAAATTGTTAAAACGTTTTTCGAGAGTGATGCTATGAACTGAACCAACTTGGCATTTTGTATTAATTTAATAAAGGAATAGCTACCCGGTATTTAATTAGTCGGGGTGTCACAAGTCAGCTCTCAGTGAGTGCTCAAAGTATGTAGCTATAAATATAACTGGTCATTCGAAGCACTCCTTTGCCCAATGGCAAAGGTACTAATTCAGAGATTTCTAGCAGTTAAAGAAGGGGGAGACTTCCCGCGCAGCCCCCAGAACCCAGTATGGTCCCAAGCTCCACTCTCCTTCACATTTGGCCACTTTCTTTGTTATATTTCTGACTCGGTTCCTTCTTCTAGGTAATCCTGAAGATTCCCCTCGAGAATTTCTTTTTAGATTGGCTGTACGGTTATCACGTGGCAGGTCAATACCTATGGCCGCCTTGACTTTGGGTTCCCTTTACACCTGGATGGACCGAGCACATATAGATGTAGAGAGGTCTTGCGGTCGGTATGATGTTGCTAATTATGCAAATGCCACTCTCTTTATGGCCTTTTTATTTGAGCACTTCACCCACTTTACTCCAGGGACCCACGCTTGTCATAGCGATGCTGCACAACTTCTCTGATGGCACAAAAAAATTCCAAAGAAATCTTTGGGAATATTGATTAATGATATTGAGGAGTTTCAGTTTCGGCCTTATACCAAGTGCCCTGGGGGCACTTTCAGTTGGCTTTTTTTCTCTGGCGATGGCGGGACCTTCTATTGCCCTTCAGCAGTGGGGTATGTTTCCACCTGTCTTCGTATTAATGTGGTGAGGATGCTCTTATCATGCCACCTCCCTTCTTGGACCGAGTTGGGTCCGCATGCTGAATCCTATCATTTTGTGAGGGCAAGTTGACAGTTTGGCTATGATCAGGGCATTCACATCCCTCCTCTTTCTACCTACAACGATCCTTCTGAGGCATTTTCAGAGGCGTGCACTAGCTTCACTCTTTGGGTATTATTTTATGGGGTCGGCGGTTTAGGGGGTCTCCATGTGCCTCCCTGCGATTATCATCCTTAGTTTACTTCATCTTGGTTCCTTCTGGAAGCGGCAGGTTCGTCTTAGCCAAGAATGTGTAGTTAGTCCCCCTCATGAGACCAATCCAATTAAATATACTAAAGCCCAATTTTTGGTCAAGAGAACGCAGAAAAATCCTTGGTTTCTCAGCACCACTTCCACGCCACCCTTGGAAAAGACCATTCCCATTTTAGTTAAGCCTCTTCTTGACGAGTCACTTCAGCCCCTGCCGGATGAACTTCCCCCTGTGAAGTCTAGAAGCTGACCAAAAGCCAGAGGGAAAGTGAGTACTTCTACCGCAAGCAAAAGGAAGCACCCCGACACAGATGTATCCAATTTTGTTCTGGCTTCTACTGCTTCTCCTCCCCTTCTCCTGTGAGGACCTGAGCTACAAAGAAGAAGAAAGGAAATGGTGATGGCATGGCTGCCTCCTCCATAGTGGACCAAGAGTCCGATACTGATGATCTTGGGGTGTAGGAGAAATATCAAGTTGTGAAAAAGAAAGGTTATGGAGCATCGGACCTTTCTTCCCTGGAGGCACGGGTCGCATCTATTCCCATTGCAGAAGGTACTATATCATGACATTCTTTACTTAGTGGAACTATTTCTCTCGGAGTTTCACCTCCTGGATCTCCCTCCCCTTCATTGGAAGAGGAACTAGTTGATTATGGAAGCACCCCTTCCTATGACGACCATAGTTCTTCTTCGGGTGATGTGGGCGACCTGGGTTTCCATAGAAGAAGCACTACTGACACTTATGATTTGTTATCAGTCTTGAGAGAGTCTTCTAGTGATGATGAGGCATCCCATTCTTCTGGGGGAGTTATCCCCACTACCCGACATCTCCCTTATAGCCAGACTACGCGCCCCGTTGTGGTAAGTGTTCCCCTTCATTGGAAATTTAATACATACGATTTTTATTTCTTCCCCATAATTATTTTATTTGTTAAGGAAAGTATCATGTCGTATTTTTCAGGTCATTTCCATAGAGGCAAGTAGTTATCCTCTTCTTCCACTGCGACTGACGCCTTTTCAGCGGGAGAGGAACTCCATGCTCGTTTCTTCCCGATACCTTTTTAGATAGGTTTTCTATCTCCTTACTTCCTTTACCATATAATGTAATTTATTAATTTTCGAATTACATTTTAGTTGTGTATGCTGGTGTTTCCTTACAGCTTTCATCTGTGCACCATATCGACACTAGGACCACTTTCGTGTCATTTTCGTCTGCTCAGGTATTCCTTGCCATTTTCAAAAATTTCACTGTGCCCTTTTTTCCTTTTACTCCTTCCTTTTATTTGCCCATTTACAATGTGCATAGCGTTTTACCTTCCGTCATTATCACCTCATCTTCTCTTCTTTCGAGAGTGGGCACTTCTACAGCTGAGCCCCTGGGCACCCCCTCATCTAAGGTATGTATTATTTTTTTTGAATGTTTGTTTTCTTCCGGTAGCAAGTCCTAATGGCTTTTGGATTTTCTTCTCAGGGAGGGACTCTTCCCTTACCTGATATTCTATACCCAATTTGTCCTCTTCGGGGAGGATTTCTATCCCCCAAGTCTGCATATCTATTGACGGCAAACCCTTGGTTCAGGCAATTTCTCGCGTCCCAATATTTACTGTGGCCTCAACTAGTGAGCCTACACTTTAGGTTAGGCCTTTTCCACTCGGGCATGGGATCTCTTTTCCCTCGAACGTGTGATGAATAACACGTTTTCATTCTTTGCAGGCTATCAGCACAGCCCCTGCTGCGCCGACCGTCCTTTTTTGCTCTTCCCCTCTTGATGGGGCCCTGTATTTTCATACTTGCTTAGTTATAGATTTCTTCCCTATCCAGTCTGTATTTATCATCATCTTTCTCTTTTGTTGCAGTTATCCCTTGGTGCTATTTCGATGGCGGCTCCTGTTATTGTCTCTTCAGCAGCCCCTATACACGGGTCCGCTTGCCATGTTATTGCGCCTTTTCAGGTAGCTATCTTTACTGTGCCAAAGAGGAATTTTCCTCTCCCCTTTTTAATTGAGATATTTTTATTATTATTCATGAGATAGGTGATTTATTAACTCTTGCCCCTTCTTCTCCTCCATAGCCTCGCCTATCCATTACGACTGCCATTGTTGAGGTTGTTCTTCCGGAGGCGCCCGAGGTTGAGGTAGCCTCTTTAGGAGCATTAGTTACTGAGATAGCCCCTTTATGAGCACCCCCTGTGACTACTGTCCTTGGGGTATCTCATTTATGAGAACCCGAGATTGAGACCGCCTCTTCAGAAGCGTTGGTCACTGAGACAACCCCTATAGGAGCATCGGCCAGTGTGGCGGCCCCTGTGGGAGCCCCCGCACCTCCTCCCTTGACCGTTATGGAGAATGTTATTCAGGTACAGTGTATAAGGGTATCCACTTCCCTTATGTCATTTTTTATGCCCTTATTATTTTGTTTAAATTGTGCAAGCATTCCCATCTTCGCCCTTGTTGCATTGTTTCTAAGTGAGTGAGGTTGCTCCGATGACTATAGAGTCTGATGAAGTTGCTATGATATTTGTGGAGTCTGAGAGTGGGATGGCTGTGAGAGAGGTAGTAAACTATCATACTCCCTCTTTGTACTATTCCCCTCTTTTCTTCTTGCGTATACCATGCAAGCGTTCTCATTTCACCCTTGTCTCATTGTTTCTAGGTGCATGAGAGTACTCCGATGACTGTGGAGTCTGGAAGTGGGGCAACTGCGAGAGATGTATTAAACTAGCATACCTCTTCTTTTTACTACTCCCCTCTTTTCTTCTTGCTTATACTATGCAAGCGCTCTCATTTCACCTTTGTCTAATTGTTTCCAGGTGCATGAGAGTGCTCCGATGACTGTGGAGTCTGGCAGTGGAGCAACTGCGAGAGAGGTATTAAACTAGCATACCCCCTCTTTTTACTATTCCCCTCTTTTTTTCTTACGTATACTGTGCAAGCGTTCTCATTTCACCTTTGTGTCATTATTTCCAGGTGCATGAGAGTATGCCGATGACTGTGGAGTCTGGAAGTGGGGCAACTACGAGAGAGGTATTAAACTAACATACCCCCTCTTTTTACTATTCCCCTCTTTTCTTCTTGCGTATATTGTGCAAGCGTTCTCACTTCACCTTTGTCTCATTGTTTCTAGGTGCATGAGAGTACTCCGATGACTGTGGAGTCTGGCAGTGGGGCAACTGCGAGAGAGGTATTAAACTAACATACCCCCTCTTTTTACTATTCCCCTCTTTTCTTCTTGCGTATACTGTGCAAGCATTCTCATTTCACCTTTGTCTCATTGTTTCCAGGTGCATGAGAGTACTCCGATGACTGTGGAGTATGGCAGTGGGATGGTTGTGGAGAGAGATCATAGCTCTGAGGACACTCCCCTGGTCGGTGACGCTGATTCTGGTGGAGAGTCTTCTTTCCTCCCTTCTGAGGTAGGATATCGCCACTCCGACGGAAATGGTGAAGTAGAGGATGCTACGACTATTACGGGTAGACTATGGTGTGAGGAGTTACCAGGACGATTCAGGACACATGAGCATCAGCTCTTGGATCTCATCTTAGAGCACCATCCCGAGACATTCACTGCTCAGAGTATACTTCAGATTGACAGTCTCATGGACTTCAACCTGAAGCCTCTTGGCAGCCATGTTCATGAGTTCTTAGTTACCTCCCCTGTTAAGCTGACTATCTCTTCTATTTCCCTATTCTTGGATGCTCTCCGCGACTTGCAGTAATACTATCATTTTCATTTGGATTGGCTTGATACGGGAGTTCTCCCCTTTCTGAGTGTTCCTTTCTGGAAGATAGTGAGATTTCACACTTCCCGACAGTCTAGAGTTGAGCAGCGGCAGGCTGAGGCCACGAGAATTCGAAATCAGATCGTATTACTGCAGGTGAAGCTTTCCAGACTCGAGTCTGGCGATGAGGAGGAGGAGGCTAAATTCATCAGGTTGGAGGAAGAGTTTCTGCGGGAGGCTGGTCCGTTGTATGCCGGTGCCATCGCTCGTGATGATTTATTTTTTGTAGTTCTTGCTTTGTGGTGCTCATAATTCTATGTGTACATCATTGATCATTCATGGATGAGACACTTTGTTTCTTCTGCACTTTTCTTTTCCCTTGTTCTTCATTTATATTGTGGGTGTTTATTTTATATGACTTGCTCTAATTTCTGTGATCATTTAGTCTACTGATGGCTGCCCAATATACTTCGGGGTACTTGCATTAATATGAGAAGTTATGTGTGTGTGTGTGTGTGTGTGTGTGTATATATATATATATATATATATTGTATATTGTATATTGTATATTGTATATTGTATATTGTATATATTTTTCAAAAATGCACCTCTTGTAACTGTGAAGTATTTGCATGTTACTGTCTTGGATTGCCCCTCATGTCTGTGGGGGTATCCCTGCACATTACTACCTATATTCGTAAATGCCAAGTTGGAGAGTGGGGGTGATCCCTGTCCCCTTCCAGAAAGTTTGGTTTCATTGAAAACTATTTGAATTAGCTAACCCCTAGTCTTTGGGGTCCTTGCTCTATATTCTCTTTAAGAGTTTCACTGTTCTTTGAAATATTAAAGAGGAGGAATTTGACCCCCCCCCCCCTCTATATTTTCTATTAATTTATGTCTGGGGGACTTTGCTCAGTATACTTTCTCTTAAGATGGATTTACCTCCCAAGTGTAGTGAGCAGAGTTCCTAATTTTTTTGTGTATTCTCTTCTAACTTAGTAGGGAGTGTATATATATTACATATAGATGAGGTAAACAAATCAAGCATCAATAATGATCAAAAGTGTTGCTATTTCATTTCTTTACTTTTGTGTACTGTTTAAAATGTGTATTGCTCTAAAAAAAAATTACAAAAAAACTTTTTTGGTATAGGAGAAATACTCAAAATCCATTATAGACATGACAAACACACACAAAATTTGTTAGCTGTTACTATGCATAGTACCTCTTCAGCTACATGCAGTTGATGGACTAGAGGCAATCACTCTCAAGTTCTGAGATTTGACAGTAGTCCGACTTCCCTACTCCTCTGACGACAAAGGGGCCTTCCCAGTTGGGTTTGAACTTTAAAGCCAACATGCTGCGGAGATGGTGAGTGGATGCTTGCAGGACTAAATCTCCCACCTATAACTCTCTAGGCCTGACCAAGTTCTCGTAGGCCCTGGACAGTTAGTGGGTGTAGACTTTGAAATTCTACTTCGCCTTGTCTCTGTGCTCATCCAGTGCCTCTAGCTGCACATGCCTTGGGTCAGGGATGAGCCCGTTGCTAAGAGAAATTCTGGCTGAAGGTACCGCCAGTTCCATTGGTAGGACAACTTTGGTCCCATATACTAGGGAGAAAGGAGTGAAACCTGTTGGCTTTCTTTTAGAAGTACGATAAGCCCATAACACCATAGGCAACTTCTCATCCCATGCTCCCGGCATGTCCTCTAGCATTTTCTTTAAAATGTTTATCAAGGTCTTATTGGTAGCCTCTGCATGGCCATTACCCTTGGGGTAGGAGATGGTTGAGCTATTATGCACAATTTTATATTTGTTTGTGAGGAGGGCCATCTCCTTGCATACGAATTGCTTCCCATTATCTGTTAAGATGACCTTGGGTATACCAAACCTGCATATGATATACTCCTTTATAAACTGGGTTACCACTTGGGCGGTGAATCTCCTTAGAGGAATGGCTTTCGCCCATTTGGTGTACAATTCTATAGCCACAATGATAAAAGCCTTGTCGTGAGATGCCGGGGTGATCTTTCCCACCAGGTTGAACGCCCATGTATGGAAGGTATAAGGAGCTGCCAAGCTTTGCAGACTGATGGAAGGAGCGTGCACCATGTTTCCATGCACTTGACATGCTCTACACTTCTTCATATACCCAATGGAGTCAGCCTTCATGATCGGCCAGTAGTATCCCAGCGTCATCAGTTGGTCATACAGTTTGGCGCCTCCAATGTGGAAGGGCTCATGAGCTTCTTTCAGCACTCTCTCCGCGTCTTCTTTGGCTACGCACCTTAATGCCTTCTCATTGTATCCTTTCCTGTATAACTCTCCTTCGACCAAGTAGAAACGAGTTATTCTTTTTCTAAGATAAATTTCATTTGCTCTCTCTGCGGGAAGCTCCCCATCTTTCAAGTATGCTATATATGGTTGTTTCCAATCTTCGAAGGCTTCCACAAAGTTAGCCTCCGTCAGCTGGTCAAAATTAGTTTGGCACTTTAAATAGATTTATTACAAATGGTCCGCCTCTGCGCTCATGGTAGTCCAATAGTACCCAATTCGCTGCAGTCGTCTATAGAGGGGAATGTCAATATCTCTGCAATGCCTTTGGTGCATTTCTATTAACCTTTCTTTGGCTTCTTTCTCACCAACGCACCTTGCTAAAAACCCTCCGGAACTCTTGAAGTAGAGAGTTCCCTGCAGCACATAATAGTTGTCTAACTCTAATATCTTCATTGCCCCTTCTCTAGTTTCAAGCTGCTTCTCCACTAAACACCTCCAATATTTTGACTCGTTACTTAGGAACAAAGATTTTACAGTAGTGGGTACTATTCTCCGTCGCACTGTGATGGTTTCTTCTGACTCCTCCATGTCTAGTTTTTATGCTATGGTGGCGAGCGCGTCAGGGTGCATGTTGATCGTTTGCACCTGCCTCTCCATAGTTACTTCCAAGAACTATCCCAGCATCTTTTGGATGATGTGCCTGTAAGGTTCCAAATTGGCATGCTTAAGGGCAAACTCACCATTGACCTGCCTCACTACTAAATTGGAGTCCCCCCTAATACACAACACTATAAACCCTCTTCTGAGTGCTTCCAGCATCCCAAGAATGAGGGCCTCATATTCAGCTTCATTATTTGAGCATTTGAAATCCAACTTGAAGGAGAGAGTGATCTTCTCCTTCCCATCTGACAGTATGATGCCGTCTCCACCTATTCCTTGAGCACTGGAACCATCAAACTCCATAGACCACTTCTTCACCTCCTCCGCCATGCATGCTTGAAATCTCTCTCTGGGTAGCTCTTCACTAGGTGGCTCGAAAACTCCACTTGGGAAGTGGGCAAGAAGATCTGCTACTGCTTGTCTTTTAATGGCCTTGGGCACTACACATTTTAGATCATATTCTGACAAGATCAAAAACCACCTTGCTTCTCGTCCCACGAGTATAGTCCGCGCAAGGAGGTACTTGATGGGATCACACTTGGTGACTATGTGAACTGTGAAGGCTAGAAGATAGTGTCTCAACTTCTGGGCCACAAATACTAACGGCAGGCAGTGTCTCTCAATGCTGGTGTACCTTGATTTTGTTCCAGAGATCACTCTTGACAGGTAGTAGACCAGCTTTTCCACTCCTTCTTTATCTTGCGCCAAGAGGGCCCCTATCGATCTCTTTGTAAAAGTGAGGTAGAGTAGCAGCGGCGCTCCGTCTTCGGGGGGAATCATCGTGGAAGGAGAGGCTAGGATTTATTTAATATTCTCAAATGCTTTCTCCTGTCTCTATCCCTAAACCCACTTGGCTTTGTCTTTTAGTAGAGGCGCAAATGGATGAATTACTTCTGCCAGCGCAGGTATAAACCTCCGCAGGTAGGATACCTTTCCCAAGAAGCTCTTAAGTTGCCTCTGACTCTTGGGAGGTGGCATCATCACAATATCTTTCATCTTCTCTGCATCCACTTTCATCCCTTGTCTATTCACAAAAAAACTTAAGAATTTCCCTGCAGTAACCCCAAAGGCACACTTCGAGGGGTTCATCCTCATCTTATACCGACAGCACCTTTCGAATACTCTCCTAAGATCCTGTATATGCTTGTTTTCTTTCTTAGATTTCACCTCCAGTTCATCCACATAAAATTCTAGTATATCATGAAATAGGTCGTGAAAAATTGCCATCATGGTCTGCTGGTATATGGCCCCGACATTTTTCAATTCGAAGGGCATGACTGTATAGTCAAAGTTCCCCGATGGTGTGCGAAAGGCAGTCTTTTTCGCATCGACAAGGTCCATTTTAATCTGGTTGTAACCAACGTAACCATCCATGAAGCTATACATCTCATGTCTTGTGGTGGCGTCCACTAAGTTGTTAATACTTAGTAGTGGGAATTCATCCTTAGGACATGCCCTGTTCAAGTCATGAAAATCTACACAGATTCTGATTTGGCTCTTCTCTTTCTTCTCCACTGGCACTATGTTGGAAAGCCATATGGGGTGCTGAACAGGCTTGATGAACCCTGCCGCTAAAAAATTCTCCACCTCAGCTTTTATCTTCAAGTCAAGGTCCACTTTGTATGTACGTGTGCCTTGTCTTACCAGAAGGGCATTAGGAAGGATGTTCAATCTATGGGAGCTCACTTCTGCATCTATTCATGGCATCTCCGTGTAATTCCAAGAAAATACATCAGTGAACTCCCTAAGTAGCCCAATGAGCTCTTACTTCTTCTTCGGTTCTACACACTTGGAGATCAGAATGGGTCTACTCTCACCCCCTTCTGGCCCCAACTTGATTTCTTCCAATTCTTATAGCTATTCGCTGGGTCCATCTTACATGCATTCCGGAGCTTTTTATGGTTCCTCGACATGCTCAACGATATGGGATTCATCAAAAATAAAATATTTAGGAGTCGGGTCGATGCTCTCATCCCAGAACACCACCCGCATAGACCGTTATAAGCAGTAGATGATCTTTCCATCAGGCAAGACCACCTTCTTGAAGGTTCGAGGAGGCCAAGCCACCTCCTCTACTTTCCTCTTGCCTTTTTCCATGTGGGGAATCACCCTCCCCCCTAGACGGTCATGAACAGATTTCTTCTGTGGGACACTTCCCTCGGCTACCTTGATCCCTTCTAGATTTCTTGCAGAGACCTTTCTTTCCTCATCTAACTCAATGTAGAAAGCAGCATTCACTAGGTGGGCCTCCTCAATGGCGAAGGGTCTCTGTGTGTCCTTTATCACTATCTCTATACCTCTAATGTTTGCCTTTGCACATTGATGGTAGGTGGAAGGCACTATGCCATGAGTGTGCAGCCATACCCTTCCAATGAGTAATTGGTAGCTAGTGTTAGCATTAATAACATGGAACTTGATATGGGAGGTGAATTTTCCCAACTTGATTCCCACATTCACGTATCCAATAGACTGCATTTCGACATTGTCGAATTCAAAAATTACTAGTGGTACCGGAACCACCTTCCCCTGGTCAAATTCCTGTTTCATACAATGTACTGATGGGCATGATGTTAATAGATTCTCCCCCATCCATTAACTCCCTGGGAAATGAGACTCCATTAATCTTGGATGTAACATACAGCGGGCGGTTGTGGAAGTAAGGCACCAACCTATCTGCTTTTGAAAACACCACTTCAGAAGTATACTTCTTAATAATCCTTCCGATTGGCCCCTGCCAATTTAGCGAAGGATCTCCCTATTGCTACATTTCCTCCAAGATTTTCCTCGTGATGGACACCCTTGTGTCGTACTTCACTCCTATCAGGTCGAAAAAACACTTGAACTTGGGGCTCCTTGCTATGGCCTCACATTCGGAATCTAAGTCCACCTCATACGTCTGGGCACTGCAGACATACTCCGCCTCAGAGTCCCTCCCTCATCTCGAGCGAGAATGACATCTACCTCACCTTCCGAGAGGGCCACTTCCTCAACTTCCCCACTTCCATCTTCTTGTTCCGGAGTGAAGAACCACTCCTCTTGCTTTCTTTCTATCTTAAGTTTCCTCGGTGATAGATTTTCCAACTCCTCACATAACTGATCACTGCTCTCCCACTTCATCAGACCTTTGGTAGCTTCTTCATCATAGGCAACTACCATATTGGCGGTACCAAAGTGATGTGCAGGGAGTGGGTTCTCATTAACATCCACAGGGGGTATCTGCAAGGTACCATTGGCCACCTGCTCGACAATGATCCTTCGCAAGTAGTAACAAGCTTTGGTAGAATGCTGCACCCATTGGTGCAACTCATAGTACTTCGAATTGACCTTGTCAGCTGCAGTGGGGGTTTCTCCTTTCAAGTGAGGAGGTCCTGCTACCCCTTCTCTTACTAAGGTACGGTAACAGTCCATAGACCCAGCTACGCTGCATGGTAGTGGAGGCGGGGCATCTTCCCCAAACTTTCTCTTATTGCTAGGACTTCCAATCTTAACTCCAGAGCCTACCTTCTTCCCTTTTGGACTCCGATCCACATAGTTAACCGCTTGCCTCCTCAAAACTTGAAACCTCCTGGAAGTCAGTGGGACTTGTCTCCTCCAGCCCGAGGCCCTTGGTTTGATTATCATGTCTATGTTGCTAGCAGCCCTGGTGAACTCTCTAAAAGTTTTGTCTCTAGTTTTGTTGATCAAGTGCAACTTGTACTCTTCTAAAATTCCTTCCACACATATCTGCAGTAACCTAACCTCCGCCACGTCCTCGTGGACATCTAAGGCCCTCTCACAAAATCGCTTGATGTAGTTCATCAACTCTTCTCCTAACTTCTGGACCTCTTGTTCTAGGTGCCTCAATGTAAATTCGTCCTCCGCTATAAAGAACTTCTAGAGGAACTACCTGTGCATCTCTTCCCAAGTAGGGACGCTGTTAGGCGCTAAGTGGGAATACCATGTATAAGCCTTCCCAGTGAGGGTCTTAGAGAACTCCCTAAAACTTAGGTTCTTGTGGCCGGCATGTATTCCCAAGAACTCGACAAACCTCTTCACGTGTTCTCTAGGGTTCTCCCCCTACCGTCGAACTTGATAATTTTTGGTGGAATATACCCCTCAGGGTATGGCTTCTCACTTACTTCATGTGGATAGGGGTCTTGTAACTCCTCGTATAGGTGTGAACCATCCCTCTGAGAGGAGGAGAGGATCTTCCTCACTTCCTCTATAGTAACAACCTTAGAGGGTGACTCCTCCAAACACATGCTTTTAGCAGCTGGTGAACCTGTTTGCGCCAGAGCCTGATCCGGCGCCACCTTTCCAGACGGAATCGTCTCTACCGGAATCGTAATAGGGGTGGTTACCCCTCCAGAAGGGGCAGCAGCATGTGTCACACAACCTTGACCCAAGCTTGATAGGTCCACGTTATTTTTCTTTAAGAAGTCAAAAAACATTGGCATGAGATTCATACCTTCCATTGGAGCCACTGCCGGAGAACTGGTCTGCCCTCCCTGAGGCACAAGCGCCTTGGCTCCAATCACCACCACTTCTTCCTGAGTAGTCTGGTCATTGTGAGCTCCATTACCAGATGGAGTGTCCTCAAAAACCAACTGCTTAGAGACATTGAAACCTTCTTTGTCCATTAAAGCAAGAATGCCTCCCCATCGCAGTCGCCAAATGTAGAAGGGTAGTGAGACTGGGGTCTATGAATATTTGGAAAGGGTGAGGCGTGACCCACTCCAATGTACATTGCCTGCAAGGTCTTCAAGGTCTTCTGGTGCAGCTTCTCAAGAAACCTTCTCCTTCTGGTTACAATGGAACTCAAGCCTAAACTCACTCCCAGCAAGAAGATGAACTTTCACAGCAAAAATAGTAATTTTCTCAAGGGAAACACCTGGGAATGATGGTTGTCAGTGGGGAGTGAAGGAACAAGGCACTCAGCACTAAGATAATGAGCAAGGAGAGAATACTTAGGTAGGTCTGGTGTGATTTTTGCAGAGTAGCTGTGCAATTTCAATTGTGTGTGCATTGACATTGCCCAAAGGTCTATTTATACTAGGGCATTAGGGCTGAGTTGGCATATTTGGGGGCCAAAATTGAGAGGGTTGGTGGGGAACAATGTCTGAAGTGTACCATTTGTCCCTACCTGCAGGCAGCCCTGCCTGTCCCCTTTTACAGGAGCCATCTAGTGCCAACCAAAGTCAAAAATCACATATGTCTCCTAATGAAGATAAGATATCAGATTTGGTAATTATCTTTTGAAATGGTAACTTGTGGTGCAATTTCGCAAATCTTGAGAGAGGAGTCCTTAAGGACCCCTCTCTTTTAAAATTATTATTTTTCTTGAGAGGGACCTCGAGGACCCCCTCTTCTAGAAAAGTGATTTTTTTATACAGAGTTTATTCCTTGTGAGTAGCCAGCTCTTTGGCTGCTCACTTCACTTGTGACCAAGTGTGAAGTGTGTGTAGTCTTGAGTGACTTCTGGGTCTTCCTACTAGTATTCTCTCAATCCTATACTGCTAAGTGGTTGAGCTTGCTCAACATACCTTGTCCCTCAGCCGCCAAGCCAAAACTCCCAGGAGGTCCCAACTGGCCTATTTGAGCCCTGCTAGCTCAACTAAGCTACCTGTACAAGTAAGCAAAGTGTTAATACTGTTGTTCTTTTAAAGAATGACGTTTCATGATGAGGAGTTGCTCATGGTATCCACTCCCTCATCCTGGCCTATTTTTTTGGAAGATGAGGGGGAGGACCTTGACTGCTCCTCGTCGTGACATTTTCTATTGTTAAGGGACCTTGAGGGTTCCTTCTTAATATGAGTCTCTGTCGAGACCCTGGTGGTTCAAGATCAATATAACTTTTTGCCGGGACCCTGGGTGGGTTCCTTTTCAATATCAGTTTCTGCCGGGAGCCTGGGGGTTCCCGCTCAATATAACTTTCTGCCGGGACCCTGGGTGGGTTCCTTTTCAATATGAGTTTCTATCGGGACCCTTGCGGTGGCACTTCTCGGATAACATTTTTGTGCTGACCCTTTGCGAGGAACTTCTCAAATGTCATTTCTGCAGTGAAACTTGCGGTGGCACCTCGCGAATGACATTTCTGCGGTGGCCCTTCTCAATCTTGGACTTCTGCAGTGTTCCTTGCGGGGTACCTCTCGAATGTCAATTCTGCAGTGACCCTTGCAGTGTCACTTCTCGAATGACATTTCTGCAGTGACCCTTGCGATGGCACTTCTCAATCTTGGACTACTGCAGTGGCCCTTGTGGGGCACCTCTCGAATGTCATTTCTGCAGTGACCCTTGCGGTGGCACTTCTCAAATGACATTTCTGCAGTGATTCTTGCAGTGGCCTTTCTCAATTTTGGACTTCTGCAATGGCCCTTGCGGGGCACCTCTCGAATGTCATTTCTGCAGTGACCATTGTGGTGGCACCTCTCAAATGACATTTCTGCGATGACCCTTGCGGTGGCCTTCTCAATCTTGGACTTCTGCAGTGGCCCTTTACGGGAACTTCTCAAATGTCATTTCTGCAGTGACCCTTACGGTGGCACCTCTCAAATGACATTTCTGCGGTGACCCTTGTTGTGGCCCTTCTAAATCTTGGACTTCTGTAGTGGCCCTTGCGGGGCACCTCTCGAATGTTATTTCTACAGTGACCCTTGTGGTGGCACCTCTCGAATGATATTTCTGTGGTGATCCTTGCAGTGGACCTTCTCAATCTTGGACTTCTACAGTGGCCCTTGCGGGGCACCTCTCGAATGTCATTTTTGCAGTGACCCTTGCGGTGGCACCTATCGAATGACATTTCTGTGGTGACCCTTGCGGTGGCCTTCTCAATTTTGGACTTCTGCAGTGGCCCTGTTGGGATAGTCTTAATATCTCTAAGAAAAAAGTATTTTTATTCTTTTTTTAATAGGTAGACACACTTCTACACTAGTTATGATGCTAACTAACTAGTCTGTACCACTTCCTGTCTTCACATTGTAATATAGAGTTCTATTCGTATCATACTAATATATTCTACGTATAACTCACCATTACATTAATCAGATTATTACATCAATTACGATATGGATTCTCACATTTTTAATCCCATTCAAATATCTCAATTATTCGCATTCACAAATTTAACAGAGAGCCAGTTACAAGTACAAGTATATCATTCTCAGCTTATATATACAATATGTCACCCCTAGGCTAAGTTGTGGTGCACGCATAGTCTGCTATCGAATCTCAGTACATCACATACATAAGGACTACGCGTTCCAAATCACTCGGGAATCATTATAATAAAAAAAATCACACATATTGGAGGCGAACATAGTTCACATACCCATGGAACACGTACATACCTATGCTCCCATGGTCAGCTGACTTATCAACTCACAAATAAGTCATTCACATCCCTATGTCCTTAAGGTACCAATCTAAATCCCCCCGTAGACACACAAAGATCAGATGGTCCTTTTCCGAAAGCTAACCTCCTGTGATAGCATGTATGGTAGGTATGTCATACACATAAGAAATCTATACACTAGGCATTCCCACAACCTAAGTATTCATATATCAGTATAGGTATTCAAACGTTCCATCTTATAAGTCTCATACATAATAAGCTTATCCTTAACATTCTACGTAAGATATTTAGCTTGATAACTCTCTCATCGTATCAATCTAAGTACCTAAACTTATCCCAAAAGGTTACCAGGTATCCTATTTGTTTCTAAGGTTATCTCAGTAACTAAAAGACCCTCTATTACTTTTCCTATCCTCACATTATCATTCATTCCCGTTATAGTCTTAATTCGAACAATTTCTAACCGTAGCTCACTCGGTAGACCCTCGTAAGTTATAGAATTAAATTCCGTAAGGTAAACCATTTTTCTGGGCATCAACTAAGACCAACTGACCTTAACTAAGTCCCACGATACTATATTAATCACACAAAGAATCACTATAGGTTTGAAATTTATATTAAACTTTAAAGGGGAAAACTTTCAAAAATCTGGAGGGGTCAATCGATCAAAGACAAAGGGTCGATCAATCCACATTCTTGAGTCGATCGACCGATCAAGAAGGTGTTTGCCCAAAAATTCTTTAAACAGTTACGGGTTCTCCAAATTTACACTCTCAATCCTCCATTACAACATCCCAAACTCCCAACCAAGTATACTACTCATTACACCACCATGTTTCCAAAATCTCTAACGTTTTTGAATCATTAAACCATCATGAATTAATAGTTTCTCGGATCAAAAGCCATAAATATTCCTCTAAACCTAGTTCTTCAAAATTTCTTCAAGAACATCAAATTTCTCAACATTAATTCTTGATTTTGTACATATGGATTAAGATTTCGTTGTCTCTACATACCAGAAGTCCATCTACATGCAAAACCTACCCATATTCAAGATTTAATTCTCCAATTCATGAGATTAATAATATTTATAGTCTAATCTCTAATTCTAAACTATCATGGGTATTATATGTACTGAATCATTATAAGTTAAATCACTTGCCTGGGAATTCGATGTTCTGAACCTTTAATGACGATAAAGGTTGGTTCTCTTTCTCTTTTCGGTCACAAAATTCAGCGATATTGGTGGTGTGTGGTGGTTATAGCCTTGGAACTCGTCCTCTCTATTCATGTTGCCCACTCTTTGGTTTTGACAGATAATTACCCTAGTGGCCCTAAGGTTAGCAGATAAACAACACCTAGTTTTCGTAGGTTACTATTCATCAAAAATAAAAATGACTAATATACCCTCTCGGTTTGCCGGTTAGGCTTAAAAATTCCTCGCAACCCAAACTAAACCCACGACTAGTGTTTTTTGACTATTTGGACCCTTCTGGACACGTTGGCAAAATGATCATATAGATGACATAAATATAAATTACTTTTAAATTCGTTAAATTGGGTCCTGACACGACTGACACGCGCATCCCAACTTAATTACCAAACTGTCGTATTTTAAACGCACAACAATTTTAGTAAATTCAATAATCATATATTACCATAATCACTCAGTAATATTCGACATTATCATCATAATCAAATGTTAACTTTCATCTCGCTAGTTATTTAAATCCGAATTAATTTCCTGTTAATTATCCCAGATTAATTTAATTAATCCCATAATTAAAAGCAATTTCATTTAATTAATCTCATAATTAAAAGCCATAAGAATACGGGGTATTACAGTTTATTCCTGGTTGGGTGCTATAATTTTCAATATTAATGGATGGATGTCATTTCTAACAGATTCTGTTAGATTTTGAATTGGATGTTAGTTTCTCTCTCTCCCCCCCCCCCTCTCACAGACACACACACGTATTGTATATATATATACACGCACACACACACACATAAAAATCCCTTACTAAGTCATTTAATCTAAATTTAAAACACTTAAGAAGGGTCCGAATTATTTTCTTGAGGAAACTCTTTTAATAACACCAACAAATCACAAGATGTGTTAAGAAAATGGTTTTGAACGAGATCTCTCAGTTACTTGAAAACTTAAGTGTTTAAAATAAATTTAAACATCAATAGCAGAGTAAGAAAATATTAAGGCAAGAACAGGGAAAGAATAAAAAATATTCACACGAGACAACAATTTTTTACTTGGTAAAACCCCTACCAAACAGGGGAAACATCCATGACTCCCTCTACGGAGTAAAACAAAAATTCCACTAGAATGAGTTTAGAGTACAAGCAAGCAACGTATTTGTAAGGACAAAAATTTTCAATTGAGTCCTTTGTAGTTTTGGCTCAATTCCAGACAAAAACATTTGAGTCATAGGATAGTGTTCATGTGCATCCTTCAAGCCTATGACATGTAAGGTTGAAGATGTGGTGGCCAGCATTTCAAGTGTACATTAATTATCGGTTTCTTGTGCCTCGTTTATGCATCATCAACATCACATATTTCAAGTCTCCAATAAGTTATGAATATTATATATATATATATATATATATATATATATATATATATATATATATATATATATATATTTGTAGAGACTTGGAATAAATTTATTGGGTGTAATTTTAGTTTAATTAAATTTTTATGAGATTAAAATGAAAAATGTACATTCTGACATTTCGTTCGATATTGTCGTTCGAACGAGAATGTCGTTCGAACGAGTTTCCCTTTTTAACACTGACATTTCGTTAGAAAGGTCGTTCGAACGAGATTTCAGCAGGAACAGTTTTTGGCATTTTCCCACTACTTTGTCCCCACTTTCTTTAGACGGTTTTTAACCATTTTGGGAAAGAATTTTTTCAAGACTTTTGAACACACGTTGAGTGCTTTTTGTGAAAAATACTTCCAACCAAAAGTCTATGTTTTCATGTGTTAAATTTCAATAGAGAATTCTCTTCAAAACACATGTTTATACACCCATAGTTTGATTTGTTTATTCCAAGTACCACATATATATATCTTGCTTGGAGAGTTTGGCACCGGGTTAACTCTCATCCCATAAAAGAGTTGTTTGGGTTCATTCTCTACACAAAAAGGAGATAAGTTTGCTGCGGCGTTCTCATACGGTGAAAGGCACCGCGTGCGGTTGACGGGTTCCAAAAGCTTCATTGGTGGATTCCAAGGTTCCGATGGAGTTTGAGATTGTTGACTAAGCAGTGGTTGGTATACGAAGGCGCGTCAGGAGCTTGAAGGAGTTAATTCGAGTTGAGTAAGTCATTTGTCTTGTACTTGTAAAAATTTCGTACTTAGTGGACTTAAGGCTAGGGTCGTCCGAGGTTTTTCCCATTTGGGTTTTTCACGTACATCGTGGCATAGTGTATTGTGAATTTATTTTATCTTGCAAATCACCTAGAATGCATGCTTAGGATTAAAAGATAAAATATGGTTTAATTCACACTATAGTTTAATTTAGTGCTTAAATTTGTCATTTATGTGTGTTGTGTTGAACCATCATAGTCCGCACTTTAGGAAATTCATATTTAAATTTTTTAAAATTGGGGGTACTTGTGTTCTCAGATTGGTATCAGAGTTGGAGCACTAATTTATTGCGTTAATATCCTTTTAAAACTTTTGGTTAAAAAATGGAATTTTCCCCATTTTCAAAATTTCTTATTTTCGATGGCTCCAACTACGTGTATTGAAAAGCGCATGTGAAATCGACACTAAGGCCTATTGATGAGAGGGTTTGGTTGTCAGTTGTTAACGGATGGTCCCCACACACATGTTTGATAGAAAATGAGAGTGTCCCCAAGCCCGTAGATAGATGGAGTGAGAATGAATTTAAACTTGCTAATTTTAATTCCTTGGCATTAAATGCTTTGTTTAGTGTGGTTACACCGGATGAATTTTGATGTATCAATACTTGTGAACCCGCTAAGGGTATCAATACTTGTGAACCCGCTAAGGAATCTTGGGATATATTACAACTCACTCATGAGCGAACTAGTGGCATTAAGGCTTCTAAACTCCAAAACCTCACCACTCAATTTGAAACCATCAAAATGAATGAAAAAGAAACTTTTGATGAATTTTCTGCTAGACGTTCCGATATAGTAAATTCATCATTTAATTTGGGAGAGAAAATACCTGACGACCGAGTTGTAAAGAAAATTTTAATGTCCCTACCCGAGAGATTTATTTCTAAAGTGACCGTTTTAAATTTTTTACCCACCTTACACTCTACCAAACTTGAAGAACTGGTAGGCGATTTGAAAACCTATGATATAGATATGTTCCCCCCCAAAAAATGAAAAGAAAATTGATAAGAGCATTGCTTTAAAAGCCTGAAAGGAGGAAAAAAAGTTGTGATTGATGAGAGTGATAGTGACTTAGAAGACATGGCTATGTTTTCTAGGAAATTTTGAAAATTTCTTAAATTTAATAAAAATAAGTTTAAAAATGATTTTAAGAAATTTAAAAATTCTAAGCACGGAAAAGCCAAAAAGATCCCTAAAACTTTTAATGAAAACCTTAATAGGGACGAGTCTAATAGGTGTTATGGTTGTAAGGGTTATGGCCATAGGTCTTTTGAATGCCCCACTAAGCTAAAGAGAGAGGGTAAGCAACCTATTTAATATAATGCTACCCTTAGTGATAGCGATAAGGAAGAGGGACCCGAATCCCCCATTGAGCGCAACTTTATCACGTTTATGTCCAGTCATGTAAGTGAGTGTGAGATATTATCCTACGATGATACCTTAAAATATGACACTTCCAAGGCCTTGTTTGTGAAGCTAAAAAGGATGATGGTAGTGAGAGTGGAGGAGAGAGAGAGTGAGTGAAAGTGATGAAGAGGTTGATGAGAGTAAACTTCAATTTTCATTTAGGGAATTATATGAAGAATCCATTAAATTAAAAAGAGCAAATTTGAATTTAGAAGCTAGTTTAAGAGAGCGTGCCAAGGTCATTGATGAGAGTACGTTAGTTGATGACCTTAGGATATGTGAGAGACATCTTCGTGAGAAGCTTGAATATGTAGAAGGAAAGAGAGATAGCCTTAAGGGATTAATGTAGTCAATGAAAAAGGATATTCTTATGTTCTAAGAGAGAAATGTTTTGTTAGAGTCTAAGATTTTAGAATTAGAAGAAATATTAATATACTCTAGTAAAGTCAAATTTGATTTGGAGGGTAGGTCCGCTAAATTAGATAAAATATTAGGAACTATCCAAGTCAAAAATGACACTTGTGGTTTAGGCTTCGTTTCTTGTAATTATTCTACTAATAAAGCCAAAACCAATGTTTTGAAAGAATCACCTATGAACACTTCTAGAGGTCAATCCTTAGGTACTACTTTTCGACGTGTCTTTACTTGTTCACATTGTGGTCGAAAAGGACATCTTAGGAAGTTTTATCTTCAAAGAATTTCTAGGAAATCCAAAGGTAAGGTAACCGAGGTAGCTAAGTTCCTAAAATCCCGAGAGTGTCAATCTTCATTAGTTTGGGTTAGGAGATCCGAGTTGGTTGCTTTACGAAATAGGATTTTTTATTCTTATTTGCTTTCGCATGCTTCATCCCTTGTTAAATCAAAAGGTTGAATGTGTTATTTTTTTGCATACTCTAGATTTTTGTTCTTTATATCCTATATCCTTTCTAGTTGTGTGCATGTTTATCATTTTTCTAGTCTATACTCTATGATTAATCACATGCTAGAATTATGATTTATGTTTATCTTTTATACTATATTTGTTTCATTTTAATTTGCATTAATTGAAAAATACAAAAAGTTTTTGTTTATCATTTGTGTTTTATCTTATGAGTATTTTAGGCTTAATGAAAAATACAAAATGATTATTATTTGTCTTTTGAGTAAATATTTTTGTGGTTGGTTAAAAAATTTCAAAAACTGAAAATGATTTTTTTTGTGTGTATTTTCGTTTGACACACTTTATGTGGCATATACTTGTGTTTGAATCCCTTCTTTTTCGCTTCCATGTGGCTAAAACTTTCGGTTAAGATTATAATCCTTAAAATGTTCTTTGCCGTGTTCACATAGAGTAGTTGGATTTTGTGTTGCTTAATGGATTCTATTCTTATATGCCTCTTTTCACACACATTCACGAGCTCATTTGAAATTTAAATGTCACATGTATATTTGATCTAAGTGAGATGTTCTCTCATCAATTTAGTCATCTAAATTTTTCTATGACTATGGAGGATTTGTGCATGTAATAACCATTTCCTGGATTTTCAAAAAAGTAGAAAAATATGTTTATCCGGTGTAGCTGTTTATCAATGGAATCGGGCTACGAAAGAAAAAATTACTTTGCGTGAAAGCCACCATTGAATTTTAGGCCTTTAAAAAAATGTGGCATTAAAAAGAATATTTTCCAAGGCCGAAATAGTTTAGTTAACATGTTCAAAAGAAAAAGAAAAAGACAATTATGAGGAGTTTGGGTGGACATATTAACGGGTTTGCACCATGACTTTGAATCCTAGTTAAGCTTTTATTGTCATGACTGTATTGGTTTGTAGAATCATCAAAATTCTAGACATATGTGCATTGTGTATGTTTGTTCATCGAGTTCAATTTATATTGTCATATGAGGCTATATCTAAATCTGATAAAGTTTTGCAATCAAATGAGAACTCCGTGAACATATTTTAAGTAATTGGGTCGAAATTTAATTCTTACTAGTTCACAACCCTGCACTTCCGTTTACCACATGTATCTGGACACATTTTTGCCATACGAGTGTGAAAAGATTAATGTATTTTGTGTCATGTGTGGTATTTATACCTATGTATATGTGCGTGTGCGTTAGTGATATTCGTTATGTATACATATATATAGTATTTTTTTTTGGTTTTTGAGTTTTTGCCCTGCTTGCTAGTCCATCTAGGCTTCTATCTCATAATTGGTATCTATTTAGTTGCGTAGTTTGTTTGATATCACATGCTTAGTATCTTACTTTTCAAATTGATATCATTTTGTCGCATCATAGTTGGTACCCATTAATATTTGGTTTGGATTAATTACTTTTATTGTTGCCCATATTCTTTCATGCTCTTATCACTTCACGCACAATCATGTTTTACTTTCTTTTTCCATTTTTATCCCTTATGTGGTTTT
The DNA here is from genome assembly GCA_949130495.1 of Sambucus nigra. Lineage (NCBI taxonomy): Eukaryota > Viridiplantae > Streptophyta > Magnoliopsida > Dipsacales > Adoxaceae > Sambucus > Sambucus nigra. Next base: position 433,870,445 of record OX422220.1, on the reverse strand, counting down.
TAGGGGGAGTAATGGTACTGAGTTATATTGGGGGAGACATGTGTATTTAATTAATTCTATCACCTTTGTCTATTCCGGAACAAAAGGGGGGAAAAATGGTATCAAAACCTTTAGTTTAGGAGATCTATCATAGGGGGAGAGTGCTATCTTCTTAGGTTGATCATATTTGATATAGGGGAGAATTAATTTAGGGGGGTATTTATTTTAATTGCATTTAATATTTTGATATTCCTTATGCATTTAATGTGTTGCTTAAGTGTGCAGGAATTTTTTAGCGGCAACTTATTCGACAAAGCTATTCATCCTTGGGTTTTGAGTCAAGCTTGTTTTTTTTTGGGTGGGATGTTTTGAGTCTAGTAGAGCTTGACGACCCTTTAGGAATTCGTTTTGGTTTTTATCCCGGAATAGTCAAAGGGGGAGATTTGTAAGGGCACAAATTTCCAATTGAGTCCTTTGTACTTTTGGCTCAATTTCAGATAAAAACATTTGAGTCATAGGATAGTGTTCATGTGTATCCTTCAATCCTATAACATATAAGGTTGAAGAGGTAGCGGCCAACATTTCAAGTGTACATCAATTTCCGATTTCTTGTGCGTCGTTTATGCGTCATCAACATCACATATTTCAAGTCAACAATTAGGTATGAATATTATATATATATATATTTGTAGAGACTTGGAATAAATTTATTGAGTGTAAGTTTACTTTGATTAAATTTTTATGAGATTAAAATTAAAAATGTACATTCTTGCATTTCGTTCGATATTATCGTTCGAAGGAGAATGTCGTTAACGAGTTTTTGCCAACAAGTTTCCCTTTTGAACACTGACTTTTCGTTAGAAAGGTCGTTCGAACGAAATGTCGTTCAAACGAAAAAATTGTTCGAACGAGATTTCAGCGGGAACAGTTTTTGGCATTTTCCCACTACTTTGTCCCCACTTTCTTTTGCCAGTTTTTAACCATTTCGGGACAGAATTTTTCCTAAGACTTTCGAACACACTTTGAGTGTTTTTTGTGAAAAATACTTCCAACCAAAAGTCTATGTTTTTATGAGTTAAATTTCAATAGAGAATTCTCTTCGAAACACATGTTTATACACCCATAGTTTGATTTATTTATTCCAAGTACTAAATATATATATCTTGCTTGGAGCATTTGGCACCGAGTTAATTCTCATCCCATAAAAGAGTTGTTTGGGTTCATTCTCTATCCAAAAAGGAGATAAGTTTGATGTGGCGTTCTCATACGGTGAAAGGCACCGTGTGGTGTTGATGATTTCCAAACGCTTCATTGGTGGATTCCAAGGTTCCGATGGAGTCCGGGATTGTCGACTAAGCAGAGGTTGGTACAAGAAGACGCGTCAGGGGCTTGAAGGAGTCGAGTCTAATTGAGTAAGTCATTTGTCTTGTACATTCCTCGTACATCGCGGCGTATTGTATTGTGAATTTATTTTATCTTGCAAATCACCTAGAATGCATGCTTATGATTAAAAGATAAAATATGGTTTAATTCACACTATAGTTTAATTTGGTGCTTAAATTTGTCTTTTGTGTGTGTTGTGTTAAACCATCATATTCTGCACTTTAGGAAATTCATATTTAAATTTTTTAAAATTGGGGGTACTCGCGTTCTCCTTAGTATCCAACTAAATCAGACATAAACCTAAGTCAAGAAATTATACTAGCACTCCTAGCTTTTTCTTCGACTTTTCTGGGTTGTGATTGTTGTCTTTAACGTCCTCTAAGATTTACTCCTTGCCTCTTTCTTTGCGTCGACTCTGATGGTAAAAATATCTTTACCAACACAACTTTAGTGTTGTTTTGTTATAGTGTAGTGATTTGATGTGACTGACACATGCATGCAACTCACTCACAGTTATACAAATGATTTCCTACAAATTACAAATTAAGTCTAAAATGACATGCAAGAGTCTGAATCAATTTTTCTTGAAAGATAGACTTCCTTTTTGAAGGCAGATCAAAAAAACAATCTTACTATAATAAAAGAGCCAAGATCCAATATGTCTCTCTTATTTATTTGTAAACTTATTTCACAAATTGTGAAATATAACCTTGGAGACATAAATGTATTTAGATCTGAAATTTTTGAAGTCTTGTTTTTTAAGAAAACTTGAAAACAAAAAAGGAGATATGTTGGGAAATTTTGATAAAAACATTTTGCAACTAAAAACCCAACAGATAGATGATTTAAAATGAAGAAATCAGTCCTAACAGAATATCGTGACTATACCACTTAGTCAGATCTACAAATCTCAAATATATGAGAAGATATCTCAACACAGTGAAGGTGTTGGACAAGAGATGTAAACCATAGAGGATTTTGAACCACGAACATGTAAAACTCTCAAACTCTAAAAGATTTCGGGAAAAATTTGGCGAGAGTTTGGTTTTGAATTTCCTTTTTCTCTCATAGTTTTCCTCTCTCTCTCTTATTTTCTCCTCTCTATCAGACTTGCCAAAAGATGGAAATGAATAACTCTCAGTCCTTATTTATAGTGGACGATGAAAGGATCTGGAAATAGCTTTCAAGTCAAGGGTCACAATTAACTCGAGCAAACGGTTGTAAATCTAACAATTCAAGATGCACCACATTTAAACGCTGAGTGATTGGCTAAAGCAGGTAAGACATGGATTGACTTATAAATCATGCAGACCATTGATTAAAACAAACAAACGTTTCGGATTCAATAACAAGTATTTGAGTGAAAAGAAACACAAATCTGATCGTTGATATAGCAACACGTGTGTGATCTAGATTGCTTCTAAAACACGTGTTTTTGTTCTTTTAAAAATCCCATTTTCTACCCCAAATGTCTCTACTACTTTCGAATTCTACCCAAGGCAATTTTTAGGCAGTTTAGGATATTATAAAATGGCCCAAACAATTTTAAAACCTAATTTTAAATGTTTAAAAAATATATTTTAAATGTTTAAAAATTCTTTAAAAATATTAAAAAATGTTTTTATCCCAGTGTGAACACACACACCTCATACACACAAACTGTCAGATAAATGAAGTCCTAGGTGTTGTGAGTTGTATTGGTTACTACCTTTTTCAGCCTTGATTGTTCTTTGATGCAAATCATGAAGAGGCATGAGGCTTAGGGTTAAACACATGATGACACAATTTTATCTCTATTTTCAAACTAGACAAGCTCCTATATTTTAACCTGAAGTGAGTCATATATATAGTGTGCTTCAAACACACACACACACACACATTTTCAATTAGATAAAAAAAAGTAGAAAAAAGCATAATATAATTGTTGATACCAAAATTAATATGCTGATATGGACGAATAATACGAAGACACGTGTCAATCTACGTGGCACAATAGCAACGAGGAAGTTCATTTCTCCGACCAACTCATGTTCTCTCCGAGCAACAAGGATACACCGAGAAACTTTAGCACTCCGAGGTACTCCAGCGCTCCGAGGAACTCCTAAGCAACGAGCAACTAAGGCGGTCCGAGCTGCATCTCGGCCCTAGCATTAATTGCCGGATAATCAACAGTTCAACTATTCATTGAATGCTTATTATCTTGACGCACACTCTACATTAAATGTATCACCCTTTCATATGTGTATCATTTAATGTAACACCCTCTCATGTACAGCCTAAGGGCTATAAATACCTTGTACCACCCTCATTCAAGAGGACCGAAATTTCTTGAGAGAACATATACTCGAGAATTCTTGAACACTCAGCAATAACATAACAGTGGACGTAGGCCATTCATATAAGGCTGAACACATTTAAAAATATTTGTCTCATTTTATTTATCTGTGATTGAATAATTAGAGTAATCTAGTTTTTTACATCAACAGATTGGCGCCGTCTGTGGGAACGATTATTACTATCATTTTTCACCAAAAATCATTCATCATCAATGGCGGATAATCCAGAATCTAGCAATCGAAACGCTGGAAATACTGGAAATCCTCTGAATCCCTCTGCACCTCCAGATCTAGCCGGATTATGACGAATCTGGCTCAAGGACAAACCGCCATGCAAGAAACAATGAGGCAACTCATACAAACCCTTCATGGCGGTGCACCTGCACGTTCAAGACAGCAAAGTGGTCAGAGGTAAACTTATTTACTTTCTTCATGATCCAGGCGTACTGAGTCATATCGTAATGCGGAGTCTGATGATTTCTCTTATCAACCTGGGCGAACGTCGTCAATAAGGGCTACAGATACTGATCAACGTACCACTCTCTCTCCAGAAAGACCCAGTGCCATAGAAAGACTGAGTAGGGTGTCTCCTTCCAGTCGATTAGGCCCTAGGAGGAATAGGAGTCCACCTAAGACCATGTCGAGGAGTTTTCGACAACCATCAGATCTAAGAGAAGGATCAGCACAATCACGACCAGTTGCTCGTCAAGATAGATCTCAAGAGGCTACTTCAGAACGATCTATTACTCGAACCAATAGGCCCGAGGAAGGAAATGAAGTGTGGAAAGGGTCCCTTCAGCGATTGGAGGATAGATTGGGAGAAGTGGCTAAGGCGAAGAATCCCCTACAACGAACTTTTGTTCAAGGGACACCTTTTGTCCAGGCCATTGAGAATTTTCCTACATCGTCAAAGTTTAAAGCACCAGTAGTGACCCCTAAATATGATGGAAAGACAGATCGTGTTCTTCATATAGAGCAATATCAAGCTGCCGCCGACATCTATGCTGTCCCCGACGAGATGATATGCAGAGCATTCTCGGGAACCCTTACTGGATCTGCCCAGATATGGTACAACAATCTTCCTCGGGGTAAGATTTTAACTTTCTTTCAGTTGTCCGAGTTGTTCATTGGAAATTTCTGTTTTGGAGCAAAGCCAGTAAAACGAGTAGCGCATTTGTTAAGTGTTAGACAAAAATCTGGTGAAAGTACTAGAGATTACATAACTCGTTTCAATAACGAGAAGCTGGAAGTCATAGATTATGAAGAAAAGACAGCAATCACCGCCTTGATGAGTGGGTTGTTGCCTAACAATTTGTACTACACTTTGGCCAAAGACCCTCCTCGAACCATGTCAGACCTAATGAGAAAAGCGTCCAAGATTATGAATGCCGAGGAAGCCATGTCTGCGAAGAAGAATATGGACACCAAAGAAACCAAAGTGGAAGATGATAAAGCGAAGAACAAGAGTATCCAGCCCCGAGAAGAATCAAGCTATACAAAAGGAAATGAAGACCGAGCAAGAGAGAGATCTAGATCTCCTTGTCGGGCAGAAGAAAAACAATAAATGAAGAATGTGTGTCGATTTCACCGATCTCAACAAGGCAATGGATGCTACTTCGGGACATGAGCTGCTCATGGATACTTACTCTGTCTACAACCAGATCAAAATGAAACCTGAAGACAGGGAACGACATACCAGCAGCTGATGAACAAGGTTTTTGCTGAACAAATCAGTTGTAGTATGGAAGTCTATGTCGACGATATGCTGACAAAAATCAAGAAAGTTGTTGATCATCTAGTTGACTTATATCAGACCTTTGATCAACTGGATAAATTATCAAATGAAACTCATCCCGACGAAGTGCACATTTGGAGTACGAGAAGGAATGTTCCTCGGGTACATCATCAACCAGCGAGACGTTGAAGCAAATCCAGACAAGATCAAAGCCCTTTTAGGGTTGCGATCTCCAACGACGAAGGAAGAGGTGCAGAGATCAGATACCCAAAGCTGGAAAAATTGGCATTGGCATTAATTAAGGCAACTAGAAGAATGAGGCCATATTTCCAGGCCCATACCATGCATACCGACATGCCATTAAGACAAGCTGTAGCAGAGTTTACTGATCTTAATACTCCCGAGAAACAAAAGTTGCTCGCTGATCAACCTGTGGATGTTACAGGATGAACAAATTATACTCCTTTGGTTAGGAGGCGTACACTTGCGTGATCAACTTCGGTTGATAAAAGAGCTTGTGGACAAGATAGTTCGAAAGAACCTGATAGTTCGAGCGTGATCAACTTCGGTTGGTAAAATAGCGAGAACAAATTATACTCCTTTGGTTAGGAGGCGTACACTTGCGTGATCAACTTTGGTTGGTAAAAGAGCTTGTGGACAAGATAGTTCGAAAGAACCTCATAGTTCGAGCGTGATCAACTTCGGTTGGTAAAATAGCGAGAACAAATTATACTCCTTTGGTTAGGAGGCGTACACTTGCGTGATCAACTTCGGTTGGTAAAAGAGCTTGTGGACAAGATAGTTCGAAAGAACTTGATAGTTCGAGCGTGATCAACTTCGGTTGGTAAAATAGCGAGAACAAATTATACTCCTTTGGTTAGGAGGCGTACACTTGCGTGATCAACTTCGGTTGGTAAAAGATCTTGTGGACAAGATAGTTCGAAAGAACCCAATATTCCTCGAGGAGCAAAATTTTCCAAACTAAACCAAGTATGGTTGGTCGGGGATAAAAACCCACTAATTGTAGTTGGTCGACGAGGAAAATTTATCGACCTTGGTTGGTCGGGCACATTTTATGAAAAAGAGAAAAAATTACCAAGTATAGTTAGTCGGGATAAAAACTCTAACTAATTATAATTGGTCGACGAGCACAATTTAACAACCTTGGTTGGTTGGAAAAATTTTCAACATTTTTATACTCATTACTTTATTATTAAGTGATCGAGTAACATTGATACTTGTAACTTTTTTGGTCGATGAACCATACAATATTGTTATGCAAGCACAAATAAGAAAGTGTTTGATATTTACAAGACAATAGCAAATACAAATTTGCGAACAAAAATGAAATTCTTTCACTGAATTAAAAATGAATTACGCAAATTTATTACATTAAATTGTGTACTAACTATTGTATTGAGATTCCTACTCTATTGGTTTCTCTCCCTCTGCTTTTGAAACAGGTTCCTCGCCATCAGGAGGATCATCCAAAGCATAAGGGGATTTTATGAAATTAAGATCTTTCAGCATTCTGATATTCATCATAGATGGTCTGTCCGAGCAGCTCTTGCTCGCCCCCGAGAAGATCTTGCTCGCCCCCGAGAAGCTCTTGCTCGTTCCCGAACAGGAAGTTGCTCTTCAAGACTCATGATCTTCTCGGACATCTCAGCCAAGGCCTGGTTCTTTGCCATTAGTTGGAAGGTTTGATTCTCCAAAGCAGATTGAGTTCTCTGTTCTTCGACAGTTAGCCGAGCAGCTCTTAGTCGTCCCCGAGAACCTTTTGCTCGTTACCGAGCAGAGGTAGAAGTCAAAATCAGCATCTACAACACTGAGATCTTTTGCTACTACTGTCTCGACCAATAATGAAGAAGAAGTTGTATGAAAATGTTTCGAAGTCCATCACTAGCTTGGTACTAACAAGATTGAAGAGTTGGGTTCAAAAGAAAGTATGTTACTCGACAAAGTATTCAGAGGAGCATAAATCAGAAAAATCAAGCAAGTGAAGTTAGTAATCAGTTACTCGGCACAGGAGGCAGTTGGTCAGCTAGCAAGCCAATCAACATACTTGAAGATTATGATAAGCTACAAGCGGCATCATATGTCGTCGAAGAGATAATGCACTTTATGTTGAACAAATCAAGAAAGTAGATCAAGATATTCACGAGCACCGACCAACACTGCAAAATAAAATACTCCATCCTTTCAAGTAAACCATCAAGCATGAAGCATTGGGGGCTTCTGTTGATACCAAAATTAATATGCTGATATGGACGAATAATACGAAGACACGTGTCAATCTACGTGGCACAATAGCAACGAGGAAGTTCATTTCCCCGACCAACTCATGTTCTCTCCGAGGAACAAGGATACACCGAGAAACTTTAGCACTCCGAGGTACTCCAGCGCTCCGAGGAACTCATAAGCAACGAGCAACTAAGGCGGTCCGAGCTGCATCTCGGCCCTAGCATTAATTGTCGGATAATCAACAGTTCAACTATTCATTGAATGCTTATTATCTTGACGCACACTCTACATTAAATGTATCACCCTTTCATATGTGTATCATTTAATGTAACACCCTTTCATGTACAGCCTAAGGGCTATAAATACCTTGTACCACCCTCATTCAAGAGGACCGGAATTTCTTGAGAGAACATATACTCGAGAATTCTTGAACACTCAGCAATAACATAACAGTGGACGTCGGCCATTCATATAAGGCTGAACCACTTTAAAAATCTTTGTCTCATTTTATTTATCTGTGATTGAATAATTAGAGTAATCTAGGTTTTTACATCAAAAATAATCGATAATTAAAAACTAATATTCTAGAAAATAAAAAACGTAATATTCTTTTTTTGCTGTTTTTTTTAAATAAATTGTTTCAATGTTTTCTAATTTTGAGATACTTTATAACATTTTAAATTTTTTTAAAAACAGTAAATTCTGGAAACAAATAAAAAATATTCTACAAAGTAAAGAAAAGTAATATTCCAAAATAAAAAAAAAACATAATATTAACTTTTCTACTTTTTTATAAAAAAACCTTTATTTTTATTTTTTTTACAAGATAAGTTAAGAATAATGCAATGGTTTCATTATTATTGATTTACAAAATAGTTTTTAAACTTTATTTTTAACAAAGTGTTGTCAATAAATTTTGTTTTGCAAAAAAAAAATTCAAAAAAATTATATCCATCAATTTTAAAAAATGAAAAATAACATCCAATATATAACAAACCACTGTTTCGGAAATTATATCCATCAGTTTCAGGAAATAAAATAATATAATATAATGGCTATTAAAAAAACTTATTTTTAGAAATACAAACCACTATTTTCCAAAAACATATATATGCTAATTTTTTTGTAAAAGTTTAAAAATAGTTTTGTAGATAAAAAAAAAACTATTTTGTAAAAAAAGTTAAAAAAATCTGTTTTAAAAAATAGATTTTGAAGTATTTCTTTTTTTTAAAACAAATTTTTATGTTTGAAATATTACTTTTTTTATTTTCTTAAATTAATGGATATAATTTCTTGAAATAGTGGTTTTATTATATAATGGATGTTATTAATATTCATAATATTCTATTTTTAAAAACATTTTTGCATAACAAAATTTATTTTATAATGTTTTTAAACTTAATATTTAAAAAAAATGAAATAGCTAGATTTAGGAAAGGTTTTTTATAAGATGTTTTCAAAGGTAATAGTTTGTAATGGATGTTATTTACATCACTTTGTCAAAAATAAAGTTAAAAACTATTTTGTAAACCAATAATAATAAAGCCATTGTGTTATTCTAAAGTTGTTTTATAAAAAAATAAAAAAATAAGGTTATTTTTATAGAAAAAGGAGAAAATAGAATCATACATTTTTTATTTTGGAATATTACCTTTTTTTACTTTCAAAATATTATGTTTTTTTTTTCTTTTTTGCTAAATTTACTATTTTAATTTTTTTTAAATGTTATAAAGTATCTAAAAATTAAAAAGAACGTTGAAAGCAATATATATTTTAAGAAAATAGTAAAAATGGAATATTTCATTTTTTATTTTCAATAATATCTCTTTTTATTTTCTAGAATATTAGTTTTTTTTGTGGCTATATTAGGTTTTTTCTAGTATTTATTTTATTTAACTGAAATATATATATATATATATATATATATATATATATATATATATATATATATATGTGTGTGTGTGTGTGTGTGTGTGTGTGTGTGTGTGTGTGTGTGTGAGAGAGAAACTAATGTCCAATTCAAAATCTACCCGAATGTGTTAGAAATGGCACCCATCCATTAATACTGAAAACTATGACATCCAACCAAGAATAAACTAAACAAACGTACTCCAAACACAAATAAAACAAAATTATTTTATCCCGCAATTCTCATTATGAAGGTAAGATCACTTGAAAAGATCTAATATCAATTTGTGAAGGTAAGATCGCTTGAAAATCTTTAATACCAATTTGAGAATGCTATGTGATATCGATTTAAACAAATTTGCAAATTTTTAATTTTAAACTTATTAAATTGGAGTCAATCTTTAAACCAATTTTAATTGAACCCTAAAATATGCATCTATGTGGATTAAATAAATCATGCAAATTGAACAAACATAAATCAAAATTCAGGAAAAAACCTTTCGGGTAAAACCTTTATTTCACTATGAACAGTACATCGCAACTTAAATATATACAATGAAATTCGCAATTAATCTCACGCAGTAGATCCACATAGACACTCAGCCCAGATCAACAATGAATCTTGCAAGACTCATAAGAACAGCAACTCCAAATCAGTAAGAAACACCCACGAGCATTCCCAATGACACGCAATCGTAGTCTTCCAGCACCTCCCTCAAGAGCTACCAAGTTAGTCGTATAGATATCTTCCCTACAAGAGAAACTCCAGTAAAACAGAATCTTGGGTTCCAAAATAATTCACATTGTAATGGGGTGTCAAAGTCCCAAATCTATGTAATGTCTATAAAAAACCTATTTCACCTCGTCTAGGACTAGAACAGGGAGTCGGAGTGGACTCCTCGGTGCTGAGATATGTCCGTTTAATTTGATAGAGTTATCTGAATTCTTGATGTCAAATAACATTGTGCCATATGATAGAGTTTGATTTAATAGGATATGTGAGTTATCTGAATAATTGTTAAAAAAACAAGACCATACGTGGCTATAAAATTACGATATGTGTTTTCCAGTAATTAAAAGGGAGTGGGAGTGGACTCCTTGCCACTGGGATATGTGAGTTATCTAAATTCTTGATGTCAAATCATATGGTAGAGTTTGATTAAATAAGAGTCCCAAAGTTTGTGGTATCTGATCAAGTGAGATTCTAGTAACCTTCCCTACTGTAAATCAGTAGAGTCCCACTCCAACTCCTTCCTCTAATCCCTATAAATATACCTAATCATCAACCACAGAACACAAACAAAACTCTAATTAGTGCACTCCACTTGAAGCCCATTCTTGCTTCCTGTCACCCGTCTCTTGGTTTGTTTGCTTTTATCGTATAATTATCGAGAAAAATCATGAACACCGTTGAGCCTTGTTCATCATCTGTGGGGGGTTTGGCCTTCAATCCTCCACTGGGTTTTCGGTTTCACCCCAGTGATGAAGAAATCTATACGTTGCTTTCCCAAAATACCACTAGGGTCCACTTAAAAGATCCTGTCCTCCAAAATCTTATCAGGGAAAGGAACCTGTACGATGAGGAGGAATTGCATGCCATATTTAAGGGGTGCAACAACAACAACGAAAGCCTCTATATCTTCACTCGCTTGCAGATGCATTCAAAAAAGGGAAGTAAAATAAAAAGAACCGTTGGCAAGGGCAAGGGCACCTGGAAAGGCCAACAAGCCCACAAGATGAATAATGGGATAGAGAAACGGAAACTGTGATATCACAACGAAGGCTCCAGACACGACAAAAGGTGGCGAATGACTGAGTTCATTTTGCCAGATGACAAGGAGTACGTTCTTTGCTGGATCAAAGGGGAGATTGATCCACAAGAGGATGACCAACCATTGGAGCCACTAACACAGAATAATGATGAACAAGATTATGCTCACCCACTTGGAAGTGTGGAAGCTCATGCCCAGCAGCCATCCCATCCATTTCTAACAACAACAATAACCATTCAAGATTATGCTCAACCACTCCTAACATCACCTATAAGGGTGGAAGCTTTTATCCATCCATCCGACCCATTTCTAACATTGCTTCAACCCCTACCGGATAACTATATTCAGACTGTTGGGGAAGACAACAACAACATCGCTCACCCCATGGTTACCCACTGGGAAAATGCCCAACAACCTGAGCCACACCAAAAACTACCAGAGGAGGATACTCAAGAACAAATTCAATGGGAAAGTAATGAGCAAGACTATGCCCTTTGGGACAATGAACAACCCATATCCAATGTGCCTCATCAATCATCATTTAACCTCGAAGACTACGGCCTCAGAAATTTCGAATCGTCCACTCAACAATATACGCAATACTCTCTTTCTCATATATATCATATAATGATGAAATAGAAACACCGATGATATCTTATATGTTTTTTTATAATTAGAATTATCACTTTTTCTGTTCTAGTTGATGACGAGGTAGTAGTAGCAGCTTAGTAGTAGTAGTAGTAGTAGTAGTAGTTGCTGTAAAGAACCTTATGTATGCATGGATTTGTATTTCATTTTAGGATTCTTGTAATATTATTCACCGGTTGATGATTACTTACTTTTCTAATGGAGCATTTCTTGTTTATTGAAAAAATGTTGTTTTAGGATCAAAGGTGAATCCCCATGTATTTAAAGTGTGATCAATGTCCAATGGTTCCTAACATAATCTTTATGTCATCAATTTAACTTAACAAATTGATAATAATAATAATAATAATAATAATAATAATAATAATAATAATAATAATAATAATAATAATAATAATAATAATAATAATAATAATAATAATAATAATCGCTTACTACTATAAAATGGAAAACAAGGCATTAAGACTCCTCTCCAACCAACCTATCCACGTAGGCAAAACATTTAATCTCACATTTAGTCTATTTTCTACCTCCGGCTATTCCCTTTCTGCATAAATGCCGGTTCACTTTCTCTCCCTCATAACTATTCACATCCCAAGGCATTTTTTGGTGAAGCAACTCTTTAAAAACCCAAGATCCCAAACTATTATCCTTGAATAACTTATAAAACGCACAAGGCAGCTCAACCGTCAGGCTGTCCACGTGGGATGCTCGCTACAAACCCATACCCATTTGTTGATACCAAAATTAGTATGCTGATATAGACGAATAATAAGAAGACACGTGTCGATCTACGTGGCACAATAGCAACGAGGAAGTTTATTTCCCCGACCAAGTCATACTCACTCCGAGCAGCAAGTGTACTCCGAGGAACTCCAACACTCCGAGGAACTCCTGAACGACGAGCAACTAAGGCGGTCCGAGCTGCATCTCGGCCACAGCATTGATTGCCAGATAATCAACAGTTCAACTATTCATTGAATGCTTATCATACAGAGGTATACTCTTAAAGGGCATTAATTGTTTAACCTTTCACATGTACAGCCTAAGGGCTATAAATACATTGTATCACCCTCATTCAAAGGGATCGGATTTTCTTAATAGAATTACATATCGAGAACTCCAAAACACTTGGCAATAACAGAAAACAGTGGACGTAGGCCATTCTTATAAGGCTGAACCACTTTAAAATTATGTGTCTCATTTATATTTATCTGTGATTAAATAATTAGAAGCAATCTAATTTTTTACATCAACAGATTGGCGTCGTCTGTGGGAATCGACTGTTGTTATCCTTTTTCACCAAAAATCATTCATCATCAATGGCAGATAATCCGGAATCCAGCAATCGAAATGTTGGAAATGCTGGAAATCTTCCAAATCCCTCTGCACCTCCAGATCTGGCTGGAATTATGACGAATATGGCTCAAGGACAAACCGCCATGCAAGAGACAATGCGGCAACTCATACAAACCCTTCATGGCGGTGTACCTGCACATTCGGGACAGCGAAGTGGTCAGAGGTAAACCTATTTAATTTCTTCACGATCCAGGCGTACAGATGCGTATCGTAATGAGGAATCTGATGATTTCTCTTATCAACCTGGGCGAACTTCATCAATACGGGCCACAGATACTGAGCAACGTATTACTCTCTCTCCAGAGAGGACCAGTTCCTTGGAAAGACTGAACAGGGTGTCTCCTTTCAGTCGATTAGGCCCTAGGAGGAATAGGAGTCCACCTAAAACCATGTCGAGGAGTTTTCGACAACCATCAAATCTAAGAGAAGGATCAGCACAATCACGACCAGTTGCTCGTCAAGATAGATCTCAAGAGGCCACGTCAGATCAATCAATTGTTCGAACTAATAGGCCCGAGGAAGGAAATGATGCGTGGAAAGGTTCCATTCAGCAGCTGGAGGATAGATTGGGAGAAATGGCTAAGGCGAAGAACCCCCTACAACGAACTTTTGTTCAAGGGACACCTTTTGTACAGGCCATTGTGGATTTTCCTACACCGTCAAAATTTAAAGCACATGTGGTGACCCCCAAATATGATGGAAAGACAGATCCTGTTCTTCACATAGAGCAATATCAAGCTGCTGCCGACATCTATGCTGTCCCCGAAGAGATGAGATGCAGAGCATTCTCAGGAACTCTTACTGGATCTGCCCAGATATGGTACAACAATCTTCCTCGGGGTAAGATTTCAACTTTCTTTCAGTTGGCCGAGTTGTTCATTGGCAATTTCTGTTTTGGAACAAAGCCAGTAAAACGAGTAGCACACTTGTTAAGTGTTAGACTAAAATATGGTGAGAGTACTAGAGATTACATAACTCGTTTCAATAACGAGAAGCTGGAAGTCATAGATTATGAAGAAAAGATAGTAATCACCGCCTTGATGAGTGGGTTATTGCCTAACAAATTGTATTACACTTTGGCCAAACATCCACCTACAACTATGTCAGAGTTGATGGAAAAAGCGGCCAAAATCATGAATGCCGAGGAGGCTATGGCTGCGAAGAAGAATACAGATAAAGAAACCAAGGTGGAAGACGACAAATCTAAGAAGAAAGAGCATAAGGGCAATGGCGGTGACAAGCATTCCAAGAATAATAAGTCATCATGGGAAGTCCTGAAGAAATTCGATAATTATACTCCTTTGAAAATGGGTATTAATCATGTCTTGGAAGAAATCAAGAATAACGAGGAAGTAAGGTGGCCAAAGAGACTGAGGTCAGACCCTGAAAAAAGAAATAGGGATAAATATTGCGAGTTTCATAAGGATCATGGTCATATGACTAAAAATTGCATAGCCCTCCAGAACGAGATTGAAACGCTCATTAGACGAGGAAAGTTGTCAAAGTATGTTGATCGTAGAAATGAAATAGGAAATGAAGACCGAGCAAGAGAGAGATCCAGATCTCCTCGTCGGGCAGAAGAAAACAGGAAAAGGAATTATGAAGATGATACAGAGGATGACCCCGATCTTCTCAAAAGGCCAAGGCAACCAGAACGCGAGGTATTTTCAATACGGTTTGGAACATTTGATTGTACTGTTATTATAGGTGGAGATGCAGGAGGAGGAGATCTTACTGTAGAAAGAAAAGCTTACCTCGGTGAGGCTCAGGCTTGCTCATACATTCAACGAATAAATTTGGCTGAGGAGGATCGCCCGAGGAAGATAAACAAAGAGAAGCTAGTCATTGGTTTTTCAAAAAATGACCTTGAAGGTGTTCTTTACCCTCATGACGGCCCTTTGGTGATCAAAATGAGGATGAAAGAAGTAGTGATTTCAAGTGTTCTGGTAGATAATGGTAGTTCGGCAGACATCATGTTCTACTCATGCTTTGACAGTTTAAATTTAAAATTATCTCAATTGGAACCTTATCACAGACCTCTTCTGGGTTTTGCTGGCGAGAAAGTTTTTCCACTTGGGACGATCAAGTTGGATATACTCATTGGAACTTGGCCTGCTTGTCGAACAGAAAGAATACGCTTCTTTGTGATGGATAAGAATGTGCAATCAGCTTACAACATCATCATGGAAAGAGTTGGTTTGAAGAAGTTCGAAGCAGTTCCATCTACAGTACATCAATGCTTAAAATTCCCAACAAATTTCGGAGTAGGAGTTGTGAAAGGTGATCAAAAAGTAGCTCGGGAATGCTATTATTCATCTGCCGAGCAAGAGGAGCTTGAAGAGTCAAGGAAAAAGACTACTACCTACCAGGTGGATGAAGGTACAGAAATTGAAACACTGGATCCCAGAGATGAATCCCAACTTCTAAAAGGACAGGTGGTGGAATCTACAGAAAATGTTATTCTGGACGACGAGCACCCTGAACAAATAACCCAGATAGGTTCGACGTTGGATGCTTCAATAAAACAGGAGTTGATAACTTTCTTGAGAAACAGAACGAAAACTTTTGCATGGAGTCATGAAGACATGCCAGGAATAGATCCAAACTTCTTATGTCATGAGCTCAATGCGAATAAGGAGATCAAACCTGTAAAGCATAGAAGAAGAGTATTTAGTTCCGAAAAGAATCAAACTATACAAGAGGAGGTCGAGAAGCTCCAGAAAGCTCGATTGATTGAAGATGTGAAATATCCAGACTGGTTAGCAAATGTGGTGATGGTAAAGAAGAAAAACAATAAATGGAGAATGTGTGTTGATTTCACTGATCTCAACAAGGCATGCCCAAAGGATCACTTTCCATTTCCCAGAATTGACCAGCTAGTGGATGCTACCTCGGGGCACGAGCTGCTCAGCTTCATGGATGCTTACTCTGGCTATAACCAGATCAAAATGAAACCTGAAGACAGAGAAAGTACTTCTTTTATTACCCCTAAGGGAACTTATTGTTATAATGTTATGCCTTTTGGTTTGAAAAATGCAGGTGCGACATACCAGCAGCTGATGAAGAAGGTTTTTGCCGAACAAATCAGTTGTAATATGGAATTCTATGTGGATGATATGCTGACAAAGAGCAAGAAAGTTGTTGATCATCTAGTTGACTTAGGTCAGACTTTTGATCAACTGAATAAATACCAAATGAAGCTCAACCCGACGAAGTGCACATTTGGAGTACGAGAAGGAATGTTCCTCGGATACATCGTCAACCAGCGAGGCATTGAGGCAAATCCTGAAAAGATCAAAGCTCTTTTAGGGTTGCGATCTCCAACGACGAAGAAAGAAGTGCAGAGTCTTACAGGAAGAGTTGCAGCGCTCAACAGATTTGTATCCCGAGCAACTGATAGATGCCTCCCATTCTTCAAAACACTCCGATAAACTTTCGAGTGGAATGATGAATGTGAAAAAGCCTTTCAAGACTTGAAGAAATATTTGGGAGCACCTCCACTATTGTCCAGGCCAGTAATGGGAGAAAAGTTGTACTTGTACCTGGCAGTATCAGAGAATGCAGTCAACTCGGCATTAATCAGAATGGAGAATGGAGTCCAGAAACTAATTTATTACACAAGTAAGGCTTTCCGAGGTGCAGAGATCAGGTACCCAAAGCTGGAAAAATTGGCATTGACATTAATTGAGGCAAGTAGAAGAATGAGGCCATATTTCTAGGCCCATACCATCATCGTGTATACCGACATGCCATTGAGACAAGCCCTTCATAAGCCAGAAAAATCAGGGAGACTGATGTACTGGGCAATAGAGCTCGGTGAATATGATATTGTGTATGAACCCAGATCATCATTAAAAGGGCAAGCTGTAGCAGATTTTATAGCAGAGTTTACTAATCCTGATACCCCCGAGGAATGAAAGTTGCTCGATGATCAACCTGTGGATGTTACGGGATCAACAAACACAAGCTCAGACCAACTCCGATTGGTAAAAGGGCTTGTGGATATTGAAGGATCATCAAATTTGAGCTTAGACCAACTCCGGTTGGTAAAAGGGCGAGAAGAGATGGTCGATGAAGAGCGAGAAATACCAGGGGATGATGAAAGGAAACAACAAATATTTCACCGAGGAACTCTGTCAGATAAGAAATTTGAAGACGAGTTACCTATATGGAGATTATATGTAGATGAGTCATCTTGCACAACAGGTTGTGGAGCGGGGATTGTTTTAAACACCCCAGACGAGATTGACATGGAATATGCCCTGCGATTACAATTCAAAGCCTCCAATAATGAGGCTGAGTATGAGGCCATGATAGCAGGTCTTAATTTAGCAAAGATTATGGAAGTGCAACAAATGATGGTATTCAGTGATTCTCAATTAATTATGAATCAGATGATGGGAACATATGCAGTTAAAGGAGAATTAATGGTCAAGTATCATGCAAAGGTGATGGAGTTATTGGCAGAATTTGATGCCATTCAGTTGATCAGAATACCAAGAATGGAGAATGCACGAGCAGATGCACTGGCCCGACTAGCATCAGCTACTCGTACCGAACTGCGAAGAACGATACCAATTAAAGTATTAGAAAGTCGGAGCATAGATGAAGACCTGACGATGAATATTATTACCCTTGATTTAGGATCATATTGGATGGATCCCATCAGGGCATATATTGAGGAGGGAGAATTACCGGAGGATAAGCTCACTGCCAAGAAATTAAAGTTTATAGTTGCTCGGTATGTACTAACTAAGGGTGTTTTGTATAGACGAGGAATTATGGCAGGTTTGCAAAGATGTGTACATCCCTCCGAGGTAAAAGAATTAATTGAAGAGATCCATGACGGGTCCTGTGGAGCCCATGTAGCAGGTCGGACACTTTTGCAAAGGGTGATGACGCAGGGATACTACTGGCCAACGATGAGGGCTGATTGTATAGACTATGCTAAGAGATGTGATAAATGCCAACATTTTTCCTCCATCCGACGAACTCCACAAGCATTGTTGACACCCATAACTTCCCCTTGGCCATTTGCCATGTGGGGAATTGATTTGGTTGGACCACTGCCAACGACCCGAGGAAGATTCAAGTACCTCGTCGTCGCAGTGGATTATTTTACTAAGTGGGTAGAAGCTGAGCCTCTGATTGATATGACATACGAGAAGGTGTACCAATTCGTTTGGAAGAACATCATATGCCAATATGGTCTCCCTCATGCCTTCATCACAGACCATGGAACACAATTTGATAACGAGGAGTTTGCCGCCTATTGTCATCAGTCAAACATTTTGAAGGTTCATTCAGCACCAGGACATCCTCAAAGCAATGGACAGATTGAAGTGATGAACACAACATTACTAAATGGTTTGAAGAAGAGGCTAAGTGAGGCTAAAGCTAATTGGATTAATGAGCTACAGTCAGTATTGTGGGCTTACCGAACAACTCCCCGAGCAGCAATTGGAGAATCACCATATATGATGGCGTTTGGAAGTGAGGCCGTAATACCGGTCGAGTTGGGTCTTCCAACACACAGAGTGATGAATTTCAATTCCCCAGTCAGCGACTTAATGAGGATATTAGATTTGGACATGCTCGAAGAGGTTAGAGAAGAGGAAGCCATTAGGAATGCTGCTTACCAACAACGAACAACCCTATTCTACAACAAGAGGGTGAAGAAATGCGACTTAAAAGAAGGAGATTACGTGCTAAAGAAGGTCATTCAGAAGCATAATAAGTTGGAAGCAAACTGGCATGGACCTTACCGAGTTACAGAAGTTGTTCGATCAGGAACTTACCGAATAACAACTCTAGAAGGAGAGGAATTTAAGAATGCATGGAATGTTGAACACCTACGCAAGTATTATCAGTGATATAAAATGTAAAGCAGTTCCATCAATATGAATAAAACGACGATATTTCGCCATCTTCTCTCTTTTTATTGAAAGTTTTTCGGGGAATACTAGTGTGTAACACTACGCTGCTCGGCAGTAAAAAGAACACGATAGTTCAAGCTCAGACAAACTCCGGTTGGTAAAAGGGTGAGAACAAACCATACTCCTTTGGTTAGGAGGCGTACACTAGCTCAGACCAACTCCGGTTGGTAAAAGGGTGAGTGGACATGATAGTTCGAAATCAGACCAATTCCGGTTGGTAAAAGGGAGAGAATACGACATTCCTAAAAATACCAGCTCCGGTTGGTTAGGAAACCATACTCCTTTGGTTAGGAGGCTGACACTAGCTCAGACCAATTTTGGTAAAAGGGAAAGTGGACATGATAGTTCGAACTCAGACCAACTCCGGTTGGTAAAAGGGCGAGAACAACATTCCTAAAAATGCCAATGTGTTTGGCTAGGAAGCAAAATACTCCTAAAAATGCCAATCTCGGTTGGTTAGGAAACAAGATATGCTCTCAAATGCCAACTTATGTTGGTCGGGAGGTAACAAAAATTCCTCGAGGAACAAAATATTCCAAACTGAACCAAGTATGGTTGGTCGGGAATAAAAATCCACTAACTATAATTGATCGACAAGCACAATTTAACAACCTTGGTTGGTTGGAAAAATTTTCAACATTTTTATACTCACTACTTTATTATTAGGTGATTGGGCAACATTACTGATACTTGTAACTTTTTTGGTAGATGAACCACACGATATTGTTATGCAAGCACAAATATAAAGTGTTTGACAAATACAAGACAATAGCAATACAGATTTGAAAGCAAAAATGAAAGTCTTTCATAAAATTCAAAATAAATTACAAGTTACATTGATAATTACATGGATATGTATACTAACTGTTACATCAAAAATTCCTATTCTATTGGTTTTTTCCCCTCATCTTTCGATACAGGATCCTCGCCAGCAGGTGACTCATTTAAAGACTGGGGAGAATTGATGAAGTTCAAATCCTTCAGCATCCTGACGTTCATCACAGAAGGTCGATCTAGAAGATGCTCGGGACGAGATACCTCGATTTGAGAATGAAGATTGTAGTCACCGAGGTATTTTGCAATTAAGATCTGAGGAATGGCACGAGCTGGGATCCATTCCATGTCCAAATTATACGGTGGTACAGGCAAGTCGAGTACCCCAGGATCATAATAGTCCCATAGATAGTGTCCTTGTTCGAGCTTCAGCACGCCCAAGGCATTCAGCCAGCCTTGTTTGTAGCCCTCATTATTGGCATTCTGGATACGATCATCCAAATGGAATAGTGCTTCGTTGTATCCAGCCATCCAGAACTCCCTGGGATGTTTGTGAAATTGAAATGTTAAACTTTCAAGCTTCTCGTGAAGACTCTGGATGAAAAGCTCATTAGTCTCCAACACTGACTTCTTTGCAGAGAGTTGTTTTTCCAGTTCTCTAATTTTCTTTGACATGTCAGACAAAGCTTGGTTCTTAGCCATTAATTAGACGGCTTGGTTCTCTAAGGCAGATGCTGTCCTCTGTTCCTCGACAAGAACCCGAAACTGCTCTTCCTCGACCCCGAGGAGCTCTTGCTCGTCCTCGAGGAGATGTGGAAGTGTCCGACCTCCTCAATGTGTCCAACTCTTGCCTCAATTTGGCATTCTCAACCTCTAAAAATGAAAATCCCTCGTCAGTCACTAGGATTATAGTTGTTGAAGAAAAGGCTGCAGACTTCAACTGTGGTAGCTCTTTCTGCAAATTATTATTCTCTTGCTCCAGCAGCTCAGCAATCTGTCTACATGCTTTAACTTCACCCTTTAGGGTTCTCTCCCTGACATCGTACCCAGCAAGGAGCTTCTCGTAGCCCTTCTCGGCAGAAAGCTGCTGATACCTCTTCTCATACCCCTCATGCAACATGGCAGTTGATTCCTTGTACTGATTCTGAAGCTCTTCTAGGGTACATTGAAGATCCTCGGATCATTTCGTAGTAAGCCACATTATTGGCCACAACTCGGTCTAGTAAACACTTCAGGTACTGATATGCCTCCACTGCTTGGTCTGAAGCATCTCGACCAAGAATATCTACAATTTGGGATTTGTCCAAGTCAGTGTGGCCAGCCTTAAAATATTCATTACATTGTTGAAGCAGAGTTATGTCGTGGGCAGACTGCAATTCCATTCTAGCCATAAACTAGCAAAGAAGAGAAGGCAAGAGTTAATAAAAAAGCAGACAGAACATCAACAACATAAAGGAACAAAAAAGATGATTTTTTATTACATCATAGAAAGGAGTACAGTGTTCAGAGTAAAGAGTACAAGTGACAAAAGAAAAAGAAATACCGAACAACTTCACACCTTTTCCTCGTCTCCCAAGACTTTCTCAGGAGGCTGGGACGAGGAGCTTGGTTGCTTGGTTGGAACAATGAGTTGGTCGGCTAGAGCTGGAACTTGTTCGGGAGGAGCAGGCAGAGATGAAAGCTCCTCGTCGGCAGGCTAAGTAAGGATTGGATCACCCACTTCCATTGAAGATTCTTCGGAGGCAGCTTCGTCCTCTTCTTCATCTTCAATATTTGGGGGAGGACCAGGGAGATGCTGTTGAAACAGTTCTGAGTCCTCATTAATCTTCAATTCTTGCAGGGTAGCCACCCAACCATCTCGGAAGTATTTCAAACTCCCATACTGCACCTGGGTCATCATTGCTGCTACTCCCCTGTTCCACCCTTTGTCCCAACCAGTGCGGAAAGATTTTTTCACCGCCACTTTTCTTTTTATTTTCTCCGAGGAGAGCTTCTCGGATAGAAGATCCTCGGTGGCCTTCAACTTAGCTTCCACCTCCTCCTTCTGGCGATTCACTTCCCGCAGAAGGGACAATTCTTCTTCTGCCATTTTCATCTTGTTTTCAAGCTCCCCAAAACTCTTGAGCTTCTCGTCATACTTCTTTTTCTCTCCCTCCAAACCTTTCACTTTATTTTCCAACTGCACTTTCTCTGCCTCAACTGCAGCCAATTTCTTCTCCCAATCAACCCTATCCTCGTCATACTTTTGACAGGAATCCTTCAAAGACTGGGCCAAACCTAGTAAAGCATACTCCACTCCGGACGAGGA
Source organism: Sambucus nigra (assembly GCA_949130495.1). NCBI lineage: Eukaryota > Viridiplantae > Streptophyta > Magnoliopsida > Dipsacales > Adoxaceae > Sambucus > Sambucus nigra. The sequence goes on along the minus strand of OX422220.1, from coordinate 433,848,063 downwards.
GCTGGAAGCCTTGATCGCTTCATCCTTCTTCACAATGGTATTAAAGCAACTCACCAGCTGAAAAAAGGAGATAATGATAAGTCAGCACAGAGATATATGGAAGGAAAGAAAATTCAGAATGAGATAAACTTACTGAAGCAATGTGACGAGTAGACAGGGATGTAAGCATATCCCTTGACATATTCTCCTCAATTCCTCGAACCTCAGTAATAATCCAAGTCTTTAACGAGCTCATCGCAGAGCTCGGGGGAATAATAGTTGGGACACCAGCTCCACTAACTTGGAGCTGGGGAATGGTTTCAGCCAAATTGACCGAAGAGGATTTCTTCAGTCTCCTCGGTGGCATTTCAACAGTTTCAACCAAAGAAGAGCTTTTGGTTGGGGAGATGGTGATCACTTCCACAAGTGCATCCTTCTTGTTAGGAGCCACTGGGGGCTTCTCGACAGCTTTTTGAGGTGCAACATATGTCTTCTTTGTCCCCTTTTGGACATCGGTTTTGTTTCTTTTTCCATCTCCAGCAGAGGTAGTCTCCTCAAAGATAGAAGGAACCCTTCTTTTTCCCATTTTTTGACTCAAAGGAATATGAGAGTCTGGTGAAGAATCCTCAAGAGCTGGCGCTGGTTCACCAGTGCTGATTACAGGGCGAGCAGTGAAAGAAGTTGTATAACTCCTATACTGCAACAAATATAAAGAAGACCTGATATGCTCGTCTGCAACTTTCTGATGCAAACTCCAGATAAGTTTCAAATGCTTAATATTTACTTCTGATTCTTTTGGAGTCTTTCTTTTGCTGTCAACTGCAAACAAATACATAGTGAAATATCAGTCACACATTTTATTAAACATAATGAAATCATAATTTCAGAAATAAAATAAAATGAAAATAACCTATCCCATTGCCATATGGAGGGCATCTGGGACCTTGATATACTTCATCTCTAAACAAAAGGGGCATGTTGCCAGTTTTTGATAACTACCCCATGTTCAAAATAATCCCTATTGGCATCAGGGAGGTTGACTACTAAAGCCCTATTCAAAAATCTAGTTTTTAAATAAAAAACATTATCTAGAACAACCCATCTATAACAATACATAATCTCAGGAATTCCTATACGGGTTCCGTGAGTTTGATTTAACCTATACACCCCATTAACTATTCTCCATATGTTGGGGGCTATTTTTGTAGGAAAAACATCGAAATAATGACAGAACTCTAAACACAAAGGGTTTGGTGGAAAAGAAAATCCACATTCAGCAATAAAGAGGCTGTGGAACCAATGTCCCTCAGCCAAACGAAAATAATTTGAAGGCTCAGAAAGATCCTCCAGAGTTACCCAAGATGGAATAGAAAAATCAGAACGGAATTTCTCAAGAGATTCAATAACATAAACCATGGCGAATAAAAGAAATGAAGAAGAAGGAATAAGATCTTAGAGGAAAAAAAGAGATCTGTTGACAACGAACGAAGAAAAGGATGAACGCACAAGAGAGAGAAAGACTATGGAAAACTCGAAAGTAGAAATTGGAAAAGGTAGAAGACGATGGGATTGCCTATGAAGCTTAAATACTTTGCCTTGGGAAACGGCGAAAGAAATGATTACAAAAAAGAAACTATTACATTACCGGCGGCTAAAAGGACAAAAAGTGCGCGAAGATCGAAGAGCTTATAAAAATTCAAAAAGGCGGATTCTGCGAATTTGGAAGGACATTCGAATACGGAGAAAATGCTCCTAAAAATCAGGAAGGTGATTTAATATTGCCATATACTGAGAAAGAATGTTCCATATTCTTCAAAGTTCGAAATATGAAACATTGGGGGCTTCTGTTGATACCAAAATTAGTATGCTGATATAGACGAATAATAAGAAGAAGACACGTGTCGATCTACGTGGCACAATAGCAACGAGGAAGTTTATTTCCCCGACCAAGTCATACTCACTCCGAGCAGCAAGTGTACTTCGAGGAACTCCAACACTCCGAGGAACTCCTGAACGACGAGCAACTAAGACGGTCCGAGCTGCATCTCGGCCACAGCATTGATTGCAAGATAATCAACATTTCAACTATTCATTGAATGCTTATCATACAGATGTATACTCTTAAAGGGCATTAATTGTTTAACCTTTCACATGTACTGCCTAAGGGCTATAAATACATTGTATCACCCTCATTCAAAGGGATCGGATTTTCTTGATAGAATTACATATCGAGAACTCCAAAACACTTGGCAATAACAGAAAACAGTGGACGTAGGCCATTCTTATAAGGCTGAACAACTTTAAAATTCTTTGTCTCATTTATATTTATCTGTGATTAAATAATTAGAAGCAATCTAATTTTTTACATCAACACCATTGATAGCGAAAACAAAAAGATCCAATCATATACATTGATGCCGAAAATCTCAAAAGGCTATCTCCGATCATGGAGGTAATTCTTCGGAACAAAAAATATAATAATTTTCCAACTACGCTCCCAATTTTGTATTCCAATTATTAAAAGCATGATCCGTGTAGTGTTTGTCCACTGACGAAGTTTGTACTCGTGATCGGGTTTGTGTTTGATCTGTGTAATGCTCCGACTACGGGATGAGTCGACTATGGAGGGGTTTGTGTTTGATCTGTGTAGTGATCCTGTAGTGTTTGTCCACTGTACTGGTGATCGGGTTTGTGTTTGATCTGTGTAGTGCTCCGACTACGGGATGAGTCGACTATGGAGGGGTTGTCGGTTACAAGGGTTCATACTCATTTTGCGAGTGAAACCAACTCTCTCTAAGACAATTGAGAGTGCTTTTGCCTATGTATTTTTTCCTTCTGTCCAGATCTGGTTGAGAGTGTTTCTTAGACTACTTACTGATGGAAGAAATGTTTTTTATCATCCATTTTCATGGTTGACCAAGCTTTCGTTGGAGTTGGATGTGTTTTCTCTATGCTTATTATTTTTGGAGACAAATGGGTTCTTAGTTGGTGTGGTTGATGTTTGTCTTAGTATAGGGACTGGTGATATACACGTACCAGTTTGTGGTTTACTTCATCAGAGAGCTCAATGTGTGTCTTCGTTGTCAACACGTGGCATTAGTCCCTTTCTTAATATATTATGTTTCATAAAAAAAAAAAAAGTTGCTTAATAACACCACTATGAGAGGTAAGGTGACACCTCGGTGAATTTTTATTTATAAAAAATAATTTTTAAGTTAAAAAATATTTAAAAATTTAAAAATTATCTTTAATATAAATAAAAAAAAGTTTTGGTTATGAAATATTTTTAACTTTTTATTTATAGATTTTTTTTAAAATTTTGTATTTATAAAAGACATAATTTTTAAACAAAAAATAAAGAAAAATATGTATAATTTTTTTATATAAAATACGTATAGTTATTTTGAAGTCTTTATTTATAAAAAATAGTTTTTATATAATAAAAACATTTAAAAATAATACACAAATTTTATTTATAAAAAAATTAATTTTTTATAAGAGTTTTAAGATAAAATATGGTTGTCGATCGCGGTGGCACGCTGATGAGTATGGATTGATGCAATCGTGTTCGGTTGGTGCTCATGGGTTTTAGTTGTAATAAATCATGTATTGGCCTTTTGAGTTTGTTTGTTTCCTTTATTTTGGGTTCGTTGTTTTTATCAGGGGTTCACACCCAGGGGATGTTACGTGTGATACACTGTTTTTTGCTCAGTTCATGGTTATGATTTTGCCTACGCCTCATGAGGGTATACTCGCTTTGGTTATGTAACCATTTCTTTTTATAGTTTATATATTTTTAGGGTCTAACAATATTAATTATGGATATAGGACAACAAACATTTAGTTTATATTTTTAGTCCCTATTTTCAAATTATTAGCAGCTAACATGGCATGTTGTGATTTTGACACTTTATGGATGTCGGTCCCTGCTAACAGCTTTAATGTGTATGAGATTAAAAAATAAGGACTAAAATTATAAATGAAATGTTTGTTGTCCTATTTTCAGAATCCATATTATAATAGACCTTAAATTTACAAAGTCCATTCTTTTTATTTATACAATTTAACTTACTAAGAAAAAAAATGTGATGTTCTATTTTAGGAAAAAAGTGTAGAAATTGTAATATTTTATAATGCTACAAGTTATTCTTTCTTATTATTCATTACTAAATATGCAAAAATATCAAAGACAAAAAGTATACACACATAAGGTGCATATTGACTATAAAATGGTTTAGCTCGCGCACCGCGCGGGTTTACAACTAGTCTATATTATAAATCTAATACAATAGTATTAGAGGTGTACATGCTATTTAATGCTCCATTTATATGTATACTTGGACATGTACATAATTGTCATTTTAAATTTTTTTAATATATAGTAAATTGTAATTCTTTTATAAAAATTTATATTTATTTATTATTTGCTATGAAATTTTAAAAATTATACCTCAATTTTTTAACTATTTTCTTAGATAAAAAAATGTACATAATTTGTACATGTTTTTAATTATAAAAAAATTAGATATTTTTTACAAAAAGAAAATTTGTATATTTTATTAAAAAAAATAAAAAAAACTATATAGTTCTTACTATTTAAAAATATACAGTTTTATTTTAAAAATACTCCATTTTTAAGTGCTTTGAAGCTCTTTTGAAATTTTAATTTTTACTGTTTCAAAATAGTTTTTAAGGAAATTTTCTATTTAAAAAATATATAGTTATTAAGAAAAAAAATGAAAAAAGCTTATTTTTTTAAATTGTTTCAAAACTTTTTGTAGATGTATGTTTTTAACTACATTTAACATTATTATTATTATTATTTTGACTGGTTTGTATAAAAAATGTATTTTAAAAAAATGTTAAAACTATACATTAACTAAATTTAAAAAAAAAATCTAATATGAAAGCAATCCCTTGATTTTAACTGAAAAAAAAATTTGTTTTAATGAAAATAAAAATGGAAGGAGTACATAATTGGTATTTTAAATTTCTTAATATATAGTAAATTGTATTTATTTTATAAAAAATTATATTTTCTTATTATATGCTATGAAATTTTAAAAAATATACCTCATTTTTAAACTATTTTCTTATATAAAAATATACATAATTTGTACATGCTTTTAATTATAAAAAATTAACTATTTTTACAAAAAGAAAAACTACATATTTTATTAAAAATATAAAAAAAAACTATATAGTTTTTACAATTTAAAAATATAAAGTTTAGTTTAAAACATACTGCATTTTTTTAACTGTTTTGAAGCTCTTTTGAAATTTTATTTTTTACTATTTTAAAGGAAATTTTCTTTTTAAAAAACTATTAACAAAAAAATGAAAAAAATTATTTTTTTAAATTGTTTCAAAACTTTTTGTAGATGTATGTTTTTAGCTATATTTAACATTTTTATTGTTATTTTGACTTGTTTGTATAAAAACTGTATTTTAAAAAAGTGTTAAAAATCTATACATTAACAAAAATAAAAATAAAAATCTGATATAAAAGCAATCATTTGATTTTAACAGAATAAAAAAACTTTATTTTAATAAAAATAAAAATGGAAAAGTTTGGGAGGCAAAAATTTCTTTTGGTATTAGGAGGCAAAATCTTCCACAAAAATGTAAAAGTATGCAAGTGACATATTGCATGAAAAAAATTATCATGGAATATATTGGCTATGAAACACCCATACAAGTGAGCAAACACATCATTTGCCACCTTTTTGACATTTCTCGTATTAAAAACGGTTTGTCAAACACATGCATTACTGAATTGAAATTCATTTGACGTTAAGAGGTAATATTTGATTTTTTTACCTCTTAATGCTGAAAAAGAGTCAAAATCCAGCATTAATTATTAAGAGGCAAGTACCCTGTGAATGCTTAATATTGATTTTTTTTATCTCTTAATGCTCATGCATCCCGTGGCTTATAAAATTAAATACATATTTTCTTTGGTAGTATTTATAGATATTTAACAACGCATTAATAGTTAAGAATACATTATTTCTTATAATTTTTTTCAATTTATAAATAAACTTGGAACTGCTTATGCACTAATTTCTACTTATCATTACAACTATTTGGCAATTCTTTAAGAAGTTACTGTCTGCAAATTCATTTTATAATTGTATTTTTATTTATATTGTTATGATTTTGGAAGGTATAATTTTAACATTTATTATCATACGTCGGCACATTGCGCGGGTTGCATACTACTAGTAGTAGTAGTAGTAGTAGTAGTAGTAGTAGTAGTAGTAGTAGTAGTAGTGATAGTAATAATAATAATAATAATAATAATAATAATAATAATAATAATAATAATAATAATAATAATAATAATAATAATAATAATAATAATAATAATAATAATGTTTGCTTATAATATTATTCACTATGCATTATTAAATAATGAATATTTAATTAACAGTAATTTTATCATATAATTTTGTACACTATTTTACAAAGTATTGTTAACTAATTGATCTGATATACATGGAGAACTTCATACAGTCGTAATGCTTTCAGTTTTCACCTATGACCCTTAATTTAAGGAGGTGGAAAAGTATTGCACTCCACATAACTCAACTTCGGAGGCTTAGTAACCAACCTCGTGACTGACCATACATATTTCATCGAGTTCTTGATGATAGTATCTTTTTTAACTTTAATGCCTTCAAACTTACTAGCATTTCGAGCTAACCCAAGGTACCCACATACAACCATGAGGCTTATATTGTTAGAGATTTATTTTTAATATTATTCACTTATTTATTTGGAAGTTCCATTATTTGTTTTGGAAGTTTGTTTCTTGACCGAGTCCTTAGTCATTTGTTTAGTGATTACAAGAATATAGCTTCTTCTTTGCCTAGTTTATAGGAGTTCAGGTTAATGCCTTGGTGTGGTAGACTTAGTTGTTTTGATTTTCGTTCTACATGTACTGCCTATTTATTGGCTATTATTTTACCAAATGAATAATTGAGAGCTTTACAAACTACACATGTTTTCTTTTCTTTTACTATGTATCAGTGGTATTAGAGCCACAAAGGAAAAGCAACAGCTTTTTATTGCAATAGCATCCAAGAAAAAAGTCCAGTGACAACTATGTTCAACTCGTAATTCCTCGCTTTCATTATCACTACAATCATTGGAACATGTTGATGGAAAATTTCTGCAAACCAGGGAGTATTGGACCATTGTGGAAACTAGTCTGACTAATCCAGCTAGTGGAAAAGTGTTAACAGATGCTCAATAAAAGAAATTGGAATAACATAGGCTAAAGGATCTCAAGGCAAAAAAATTATCTATTTCAAGTAATCGATTGTTATATTTTGGAGGCTATTCTTCAAAAGGATACTTGCAAACAGATCTGGAATTCAATGAAAAAGAAATACCAAGGCTCTTCTAGGGTGAAGCGTGCATAACTTCAAGCCTTGAGAAGGGATCTTGAGACACTAAGGGTGCGTTTGATTGCAAACATGGTAAATGCGTGAAAAATATCTCATTTGGATGAGAAGTTGGAAAATGAGTGCAAAAAGATATGAGTTTTGGTCTTACTTTTTCTATTTTCCATGAAAACTAATTCTTTGGTGGGTGGTGTGGGTACCTATTGTCGATCAGGCCCATAAGAGTAGTTGGCCAACCCCATGAAAGCTTATCAGGTGTCCGACCCAAATTATGAGCCTTGATTTAAAAATTAAACTCAAGATAAGACCGAGTCTATCCCCAAGGATCTCGGAGAGATATTCAAGGGATACAGGGTCTAACGTGTTGGTTACAACCACCTTCAATGAACATAATATATTGTACTCCTGGCCCAGGGTATAGGGGCATGTAACAGACCTTCTGGAGAGATACCTAATATAAAATAGTAGACCTCTTTGTGGACGTAGGCAATTTATCGAATCATGTATATTCTTGTGTTATGATTGTGATTGTGATTGTAATTGTTGTTGTTCTAAATCTTCAAGTGATTGTTTTCCTTTATTATTTGTGTTGTGTTTTTTGTCACCACAATTGGCGTCGTCTGTGGTAAATGATTATTATTCCTACGAAAACATTCATCAACAAGAACCAGCGATGTCTCATTACAGCAGTAACATCCCTCAAGCAGGTGACATTTAACAGCAGCCTAACCCTCCAAGGGTAAGGTCTGAGATTCGTCATTCAAACCCAAGCCTTCGCCAGGAGAAGAAAGTCTCTAAGGGAAGACAGGGGCCGCCGGGTCCACACATATTTCTAGATTGATAGATGCTTATAAAGCCAGACTCTAAGAATAGGAGGCGGCCACATGCCACCAGGAAGATGAGAATGCTCGCCTGAAAAGGTTACTAGAAAGAATGGAGGGAGAACTACATCGAAGCACAAGACGACGCCACAATCGAACTCCTAGTCCTCAGGCGAGAAAGTCTCGCAACCGAGGAAGGAGCCCCTTGCGTGGTTCAAAGAGAACTGAGAGACATAGGCCAGATAATGAACGCTTAGAATGACTGCAACAGGCTCGACGGTATAGGAGTCCTAGTCGACAAAATGATGACATACGGAGTTTAGTTCGAAGGGATATGGACCAACACCCAACTCATTGCGGTGCCAGATCTACACGAGAGTTATCCAGTCTAGCTCTCAAAACTCAGATGAAGTACCCTTTTTCAAGGGCGATAGAGTAGGAAGAGGCCCAAAGAAGTTTGTGATCCCCAGGTTCAAGATTTACGATGCGAAGACTGGCCCCATCAACCATGTCTAATAATACCGACAAGCCATGACTCTATGGAGTCACAACGATGCACTCATGTGTCGAATCTTCCCTTAAAGCTTGCATGATATGGCCCACAAATGGTTTGAGAAGCTACCTCATAGGTCTATCAGAAATTTTAAATTTTTGGCAGTGCTATTTGTAGTTCGTTTAATAACAAGAAGCTCTCACCTGTAGAGGATGGATACATTTCTTACTATGAAGAAGAAGCCACAAAAGAACCTCATAGAATACGCGAAGAGGTATTGGGAAGTGTTTAATGAAATCGAGGATTGCTCAAAGAAAGTCTTCGTAGCATCCTTCAAAATCGGTTTGCCAAGCTCGTAACTCATGCACCAGTCCTTAACTAAGAAGGAGGTTACATCCATCGATGACTTGATAGCTCGTATTGAGAAATATGCCAAATCAAGGATGTAACCCATCTTAATGCCGGGGATAATGGCCACACGAAGGCTGTAAAAGGAGTGGAGAAGAATGAACTTCGAAAAAAGGGGAACAAGAACAGGGGCAAAAATGGCTATAAGAATGGAAACAAAAATTGATGCCTCAAAGGCATTTCAGGCTGTGAATACAGTCTCAAGGAGCTAATATACAAGTATGTTGCCAAGATCAAAGATGAGCCATTTATTAAGTGGCCGAAAAAAATGGGAGGAGACCATCCAAGTGGAATTACTCACTAAGGTGCACGTTCCCCAAGGAGAGCGGACACAAAACTGAGCATTGTAAAGACCTTAAATCCCATCTCGAGGAGTTGGCCCAAGATGGGAATCTTAATGAATTGTGGAAAATAAGGTAGAAAAGGTAGCAGTGAATGGCGAGCAGAGGTCAGACAATGTCCTCGAGGAGGATATTGGCCAAGAGTTTTCAGTAATCCACGGGGCATCAGACATTAAGAAGATTCAAGGAAATTCCACTCGGATGTAAGTTAAGAAGATTACTGCAGTCATGCAGGCCTCTCAAATCAACCCAGCCAAAGCACAGGATGGGAAACATCGACGATCGGAGGACATTGATTATAATAAGCACATTGTGTTTACTGATGAATACTTGGTTGGGGTGATAACCCCCCATCACGAAGCGCTGGTCATCACACTCAGGATAGCCAACTAGGACGTTGACATGTTGCTCGTCGACCAAGGCTGCTCATTCGAAGTGATGTACCTGGAGTTGTTCTGAAAGTTAAAGTTGAGCATAACCGACCTCAAGGAAGCCACTGTTCCATTGGTCGGCTTCGCTTAAAAGATTACAGATCCTTTGGGGAAAATTATCCTGCCAGTCAGGGGAGGAAATATTTCAAAAATGATCGAGTGTCTAGTACTTGACATTGGATCTCCGTACCACGCCATCCTTGGTAGAGGGTGGCTTTATGAAATGAAGGTCATATCGTCAACGTACCACCAAAAGCTAAAGTGTGTGACTGATCAGGGACTGGTCGAGATCCATGGCGACCAGGCTATGGCCAGAAAGTGCTTCATTACGGCCATTCACCCCAAGAAGGAAAAGAAAATGGAGGAATCAAAGAGTAAAGAAGAAGCCCAGGAGGGGTTGATACCCTCTAAATAGCAGCTAAGGTACGACTTACCAGGAGTGGAGGAGACCAGGCTCCATCCCTCCGAAAGGGTCATTAAAGGCCTGGAAGAAGTTGCTGCTGAAAGTAGCTCGACTGAGAAAAAGTTTTTTGTACCTCCTTAACCGATCGTGAGAAGAAATAGTTAGTCACCCTCCTTCGGAGAAACTTGGATGTTTTTGCTTGGGAACCCTATGAGTTTCCTGGGATAGATCCCACCATTGCTTGTCATCAATTGCATGATGACCCAGCCTTCAAGCCAGTCACATAGAAGGCTCATCAAACAGCTCCAGAGAAAGCAAAAGCAGTAGAATAAGATGTTAGGAAGCTACTGGATGCAGGTTCCATACGGGAGGTTTAATTCCCTAAATTGTTATCCAACCCAGTAGTAGTTCCCAAAAGCAATAAAAATTAGAGAGTTTGTATCGACTTCATCGACCTCAACAAGGCCTATCCCAAAGACAGTTTCCCCTTTCCAAAGATTGATCAACTAGTCGATGCCAAAGCAGCTCATGAGAGGATAAGCTTTTTAGACACCTACTCTGGATACCACCAAATCACCCTTCACGTGTCGGACCAAGATAAGACCTCCTTCATAACCACTGTTGGTTTGTATTATTACAAGGTTATGCCTTTTATCCTTAAGAACGCAAGAGCAACTTATCAGCGGCTAGTTACAAAGATGTTTAAGGAGCAAGTGGGGGAGACTATGGAGGTTTACATTGACGACATGCTCGTCAAGAGCAAGCTCAAGGATGATCACCTCTCTGACCTGGAAAGGAATTTTTATATCCTCAGAAAGTACAAAATGAAACTCAACGCAAGTAAGTGTTCTTTCGGTGTCCAATCAGGAAAATTCCTTAGATACCTTATCAGCAAGAGAAGAATAGAGTTGAACCCCGACCAGATTGACGCCATCAACAAAGGCCATCCCTCTCAAATGATGAGGGACATACAGAAGCTTATCGAAATGCTCGTTGCGCTTAATCGCTTCATTTCAAAATCCTCATAATGATATTAACCATTCTTTTAATTATTGAAAAGAAACAAGGGTCTGACATGGAACGAGGACTACTCTAGAGCCTTAGAATATCTTAAGGCCTATATCAGCAGGACTCTTTTACTAGTAATTCCTAAAGAAGATGATCCTTTATACCTTTACCTTATTGTAATCAGACCATGACATGAGCTCCTCCTTGGAATGTGAAAGAGAGGGGAGCCAACATTCGGTCTACTATGCAAGCAATACAGTTTTGGAAGCCGAGCAACGGTATCTGCCATTAGAGAAGCTCTCATATGCATTGGTGATAACCTCAAGGAAATTAAAACACTATTTCGAGGCTCATTCCATCTTCGTGGTCACTTCACACCATTTCAAAGTTGTTCTAAGGAAAGTTGACCTCTCTGGCCGAGTGTCAAAGTGGTCAGTCGAGCTCGGAAGGTTCGATATCCACTTTCAACCAAGAACAACCATCATGGGGAAGATTTTAGTCAATTTTATCACTGAATTCATAGGAGAGTAACTTGTCGATCAATCAGGAACTAGTCGACCAATGGAAAATATATAGGGATCTAGTGTTTGGACCCTATACATTAATGGAGCCTCCAATTCAAGGAGACGGTGGTAGGCATCATGTTGGTAAACCCCGAGAATACTGTGCTCGAATAGGGCATCAGACTGGGATTTGAAGCCTCCAACAAAGAACCAGAATACAAGGTGCTGATCACTGGACTACGCCAAGCACAACTGCTAAGGGTAAGGTACCTTCATGTTTTTGGCGATTCACAGCTGGTATTTAACCAGATAAATGGTGATTTCAATGCAAAAGATGGAAGGATGGAAGCTTATCTCGCTGTTGTAAAGAGACTCATGGCCAATTTCGATCAAGTTGACGTTCAACAGTTCCCCAAAGGATAAAACATGTATGCAGATGCCCTAGAAGCCCTGAGTTCTATAATAAACTCTGATCTGAAAAGAACAATACAAATAGATTTCCTTGCACAACCCAGTATTGATCAGATTACTAAATTCAAGCAAGCACCTGAGCAGATTCTCTACATTGAAAGAGCTCCGAGATGGATGGATCCCATTATAGACTACTTACAAAGTGATGTATTGCCAAGTGATAAGAGGTCAGCCTATCAAATAAGAGTCAAAGATACTTGCTTTCACTTATCTCCTGATGGAAAATTGTATAAGATATCCTTCACCGGCCCCTACCTCAAGTGCGTCCATCCACAAGATGTCGAACAGGTTCTCCATGAACTTCATGAGGGAATTTATGGAAGCCATGTAGGAGGAAGATCGTTGGACTTTCGAGCAATGAAGGAAGGGTATTGGTGGCAATATATGCAGAAGGATGTTGGAGTTTATGTTTAAAAATGCGAAAAATGCCAAAAACACTCACCTATGGTCCACCAGCCCGCCAGCAACCTCATGTCATTGACCAGCTCATGGCCCTTTATCCAGTGGGGCTTGGATATCGTAGGTCCACTGCCTACTGTGGGAGGAAATCAAAAGTATCTATTGGTCACCACATATTACTTCACCAAGTGGATAGAGGCCAAACCACTGGCAAATATCTGGGACACAGACATGATAAGGTTCATATGGAGAAACATCATTATACGCTTCAGTATACCCAGGACGATCATTATTGATAACGGGACCTAGTTCGAGAGTGGTCTCTTCTAAAGTTTTTACAACAATCATGGAATCATGCATTATTTCAGCTTCGTGGCATATCCCCAAAGCAATGGTCAAGCTGAAGCTTCCAATAAGATAGTGATTGAAGGACTGAAGAAACGCCTGGAATGGGCTAAAGGATCTTAGGCGGATGAGCTGCCCCATATCCTCTGGGCCTATCGCACAAGCCCTAGGCGAGGAACTGGGAAAATTCCCTTTACACTCACGTACGGAATGGAAGCAGTCATCCCACTAGAAGCTGGGCTCCCTACCATGAGATCTACGTTGGTTGACCAAGGCCACAATAATGGATCATTACTCACTGAGCTTGACTTAGCTAATGAGCGACGAGAATTGGCTCTAGTTAAACTGGCATCCTACCAGTAACAACTATCTAAATAACATAATCAAAAGGTCAACCCAGGGAAATTCCATGTAGGGGAATATGTCCTAAGGAAAGTACTCGGAAGTGCTATGAAACCATCAGATGGCAAACTGGGACCAAACTGGGAAGGACCCTTCAAGTTATTAAGGGATGACCTACAAAGAGCCTATCACTAAAAATACTGGAGGACAGGTAGATACCAAGTGCTTGGAATGTGGCCAATCTAAAGAAGTTCTACTTCTAAACTTTCTTATCTATGCATCATTAGTTTAGGTAAATTTTTATTTTACAAACTGATGTTGCTCTTCGTTTATAATTTTGATTAATAAAACTTGATTGGCCTTGGCATTCTACATATATTGGTTGTATCATTTATATTTTGATATGCACCCTTTCTAAGTTACAGGCTTTACTCCTTTTATGAGTATAATAGAATTCCTGGACTACAGTAAGTTGGCAAACTTACTTCAGTCAACGGATCTTGCGAACCAGCCCCTTATGATTGCAACACAGTGTTATGTCTATCCTAACTGAAGTCATCCAAAGAATAATTAGCAAGGTCGACAGGTACCCCTCCTCAGGACTTTGTCTAAGAACACAATTGGCCTCCTTGGTTGCTCCGGTAACAAATAAAGACCTACAGGGGATCCTTAGGTAGCATGACCAACTCAGGTTGGTCACCAACATAGCTTGGCTCAAAAATTTTGCTCAGGTGGATTGCCCATTAATCAGGTATATTCTCTCCATCGCCCTGCTTAGGCCTAAGGCAGTGTAACGATTCGACCTAAAAGGTAAACTGGGTTGAATGGTATAACTAAGGCATAATGGACTGGGGGAATACTTAATTAAAATTAAACTCTAAATGACATTTAGTCGGATGAAGTTCCCAAAATAATTAGAGTTTATTAACCAATAGATCAAAAGCAAGAAACACATGTTTAGTCGGCATATGCCCAAAACATAAATATCCAATTACAGTTTTTACTAAAAAGTTACATGATTACATATACAACAATAAAGAATCAACTAAGACCTATGAAGGTTCAGATCGACGAGCGAGATTGTCTTCTACTCGAGCTCTCCGACCATCATCAGGATGAGGAGCAAAGCTCTCTACAGACCCCTCCAGGATTGGTTCCAATAACTGCCTTAGGATAGCATCTATAGGGATCCAGCGGTCATTCCTTCTAAAAGTATTTGGCTCCAAGATTAAGGGAGTGATCTCATGCATGTACCACAGGGGAGAGTTTTTTGGAACCATCAACTCCCTAAGGGAACTCAGCCACCCTCTAATAAAGGCCAACTCCTTATCCTCTTTTAGCTTTGTGGGGGAATCTACCCAGCCTTGATCGTAACCGTCAGCCCACACCTATCGAGGACCCTTTCGAAATAAGTGTTGCAGTTTTGTGACATATCTTTAGAGTTCAGCAGCGATTATGTATGCTCGTCGAACGTCCTCCTTCAACTCGGCATTCTCCCTCTAGGAACTGTCATCATCAAACCTAGCTTGTGGTATGGACGACGATGAGGAACCTCGAATAAAGATTTTAAAATTTCGATATTCAATTGAAATGACACAAGAGTGTGTTTCAAACCTTCGGTATTGTTAGAAAAAAATCATTTTTTTATTTTCTGTATGAGTACTTTTTGATGGATTATGCTTTTATTAAATTAATTAATAGTCCATGATTAAAGACTATACTTTAAAATTTAAATGTGAACTTTTAAGGGAATATGGATTTTAGCCGTCTAAATTTAGAGAAGTTAAATTTTATTTTGGACTTATAACGTGTTATTTTTCTGAATTAAATACGACGAGAGTCGGTTTAATATGATTTATAAAATCGGGAATGAAGATTTAAATTAATACATAATATTAGTTAATTGTGATAAATGGATCCAACGTCCTAGTTTTCACGTTCACTTAATTATATCTCTCGTAGTCCTACTTTTTGTTTGTGTTTCTTAGTTTAATATTACATCTCATTTCTACACCTATTTAATCCAGTTGGAAAGTTACAATTAATTGAACAAAAAAAATTGATAAATCCTCGTGGGTTCGACCCGTACTTACACTCGTTATTCTATAATAGCCGTGCACTTGCGGTATTTGATAAAATTTACAAACAGCTATAGCCACAGAGGCCCCTTCAACTGGAACAGCCACAGGCACTAGAGAGGCATGTGCTTTCTTTGTCCTCTCTTATTCTCTTCTTCTCCCATATTCTCTCCTCTTAACTTATTTCTTCTTCTCCTCTTCTCTTCCTCTCTCTTTATCTCTCTCTTCTATTCTTCTTCTTTCCTCTTTCACTCCACCTCTTTCTTATGGGATGTTATCTTAGAGCCACTAGCAATATCCCCGGGCTTTTATTTCTGAAACTTCAGCCTGTCAGACAACAGGACATCATCATCATCATCATCATCGTCATCATCATCATCATCTTAGATCAAGCTATTTCTTCTTTGAGTAGCCATATGTTCCTTGCTAGACTCTCCTGTACTAGATCCTTTTTCGCTGGACATTTCCCCTCTGGATCCTTCTTCACTGGATCCTGCCTCGCCTCTACCACCTCCAGCACTACCAACCTCTGAGATGCTCCCTTCCTCATCGTCTATCTCGATGGGTTCAGGGGCACCAACTTCCTCTGGGATATCGAGGTGGGGAATGGTGTTTACCAGACGAGCGATAAAACTGGTGGTAGTATTCTTGTACTCCAATAAGAAGGCAGCGGACCTAGGGTGCTCACCCTCAACTATGAAGTCCCTTATCCTCCAAGCCTTTATCAGATCAACAGCCCGTATCTCTCGAGGAGCAGGTTCTTGGTTTCTAGCCTTTGCTGAAAAAAGAGAAGAGGATATTAGAGGAAGAACATATTAAAGAAAGCAAGTAACTAACAAAAATGTTGGACAACAACCTATATACTCCTCCCCATATGTAGGGATCTGAGGTCCCCTGTACCTTGTACCCTCTGCTTGGGGATGAAATTGCCAGTTCCTAGCAATGAACCCTTCAGACCAGTAGTCCTTGTAGGAATCAGGTAGGTTTACTACCAATACCCCATACGAACACCTCGATTTTAAATACAGAAGACCTGAACTTGTGCAAGAAAATATATAATAGAAGCAGATTTATGCTAATCCTAAGTTGGTGCCATAAAGTTAATTTATTCTATGGACTCCATTGACGATTTTCCAAACATTTGGAGAACACTGAGCAAGAACTATTTCGAAATATTGGAAGAAATGTAAAAAACAAAGGATTTGGGGGAAAAGTTAAACCCCTTTGCGATAACAGGCGGACCTGTATCCAGTGTCCATCCTCAATGTTACAAACATTTTGCGAAACTAGGACACACTCAATATCTACCCAGTTGGGAATATTGTATCATTTTCTAAATTCAGTCAGAGATTTGTTGTATATTTTCTCCATAAAAAAACCTAGCTACAGTAGAGAGGGGAATAACAACGAAAAGAAATTAATGAAAAAAGAGAGCGAAGGACTTAAAAGTGAGATTCGGGCTTGGGATGATGAAAGACCACAAATTTGTGAAGACAAAGAGTAAGAAACATCCTGGGAGACGAAGAGGAAGAGACAGCTTGGGAAGCAAGAGAAACAAGGAAGTTGAAGTGACGATCAGATTAGCCCCACACGTGAGTTTAAACTCTTCAATGATAAAGAACACTGATCGAAGCAGATTTGCCGCTCAAATAGTCAGCAAAATTACAATTCACACCCCTCCTAGCTATGTAAACTGCAACAGTTCCATCAAGAGGGGGAGGGCGATGCTTCTTAAAAATTATGACCCCAAATTGTGACCCCAAAAAGTTTAGGGGAAATTGCGAGTACCTATTGTTAATCAGGCCCATAAGAGTAGTTGGTCAAGCCCATGAAATCTTATCAGGTGTCTGGCCCAAATTATGAGCCTTGATTAGAAATTAATCTCGAGATAAGACCGAGTCTATCCCCAAGGATATCGAAGAGATATTCAAGGGATACAGGGTCTAACGTGTTGGTTACAACCACCTTCGATGAACAGAATATATTATACTCCTGGACTGAGGCATGTAATAGACCTTCTTGAGAGATACTTCATAGAAAACAGTAGACCTCTTTGTGGACATAGGAAATTTTCCAAACCACGTATATTCTTGTGTCGTGGTTGTGGTTGTGATTGCCTGCTATTTTTAATCTTCTAGAGATTGTTTTCCTTTATTATTTGTGTTGTGATTTTTGTCACCACGGGTGGATAAGAAATATTTTCCACTAAAAATAAATTTTGATATGGATCACTTGTTATGCGAATGAGTGTTATTCTTATATGAAGTATTCACAATCAATTACTATGAAGGCAAAACATGAGTCGAAATAACTATTTTCCATAGAAAAAATTTCATGTTAATCAAACACACCCTAAGATGAAAGATGGTGAGTCTATTACTGATTATTGTGAAATAACAATGGGGATAGTCAGCAAGATGAGATTCCATAGTGAAAAGATGGAGAATGTGGCTATTATTTTACGTTCATTTGTCCCAAAATATGATTATGTGGTTTGCTCAATTGAAGAGTCAAAAGATATAGATGAGATTTCATTTGATGAACTCCAAAGCTCTTTACTGGTTCATGAACAAAAGATGAATCGAATTTAACTACTGATGTTCAAGCCCTAGAGGTTCTACCTTTGCTCAATCCTCAAATTTAAAAGGAAGGGGTAGAGGTAGAGGCAAAGGAAGGGGGTAGAGGCAATAGATATGGATATGGGCAATATCATAATTACAATGCTGATGAATGTCACTCAAATTACAGAGGACATGATCAACAAGTTGACCCAAGATAGAGTGCTACAGCTCCTATAAGTTTTGTCATTACCAATCTGAATGTTATACCAAACTGCCAAACGACAATGGAAAGGTGGAGAAATCGAATTTTACAGCAGAAAAGAATGAATCAGATACCTTGATGATGGCTTATCATGTCAATTAGGAACTCCAATCAGATGTCTGGTATGTGGATCAGGCTACAGCAACACATGTGTGGAAGTAAGTCTTATTTTTCTTATTAAATGAAGGCTTTCATTCTACTATGAGTTTTGGTGATTGTTTTACTGCGAAAGTAATGGGAAAAGGTGATATTAATATTAGAACCAAGAATAATTTTGTAGAAACAAGTTCCAATGTTTTTTATGTCCCTGACTTGAGAAATAATTTATTAAGTGTTGGTCAGTTGTAAGAAAATGGTTATGTGATAACTATTCAAAAAGGTGCTTGTGAGATTTATTATCCTTCAAGAGGAGCAATTGTTATTATTCAAATGAGTTCAAATAGGTTGTTTATGTAAGGAAATGATTTTATAAATGTCCGTTATCAATTGAGTATGTTGTATACCGCTACAACGGTCGTAGAAGGTTTAAGATCATATATGCAACAAGATGGATCCGAATATCAAAGTTCTTCAACATTGCCTCCGTGAGATGAAGTTTGGTAAGGTTGAGTTTAAAATTCTTTAAATATTTCACATTTATTATTGGGATATTTTTTATAAAACTAGGAGAGCTTTTAATTGAAGAGAAAAAATCTAACAGAATAGAACCCAACCCATGGTTTTTACCGAACAGATTTGTTTTCCTGATAAACGAACCAAACCGATACCGAACCGATTTGGACCTGATAGATTTTTCCACCACCTCAGATTTTCTTGATTTCAATAAAAGGCTATTTCGGTGGTGTATTTTTTTAAGACTTTGAGAGAACGTTTTAGAGTCTTAATACAACACGTCTTCATATTTGTAAGTCCCCAAAACACCTTTTTGATTCACACCAAACATCCCATATACTTTTGTGAATATTTTGGAAACACAAGATTCAACTTTGTTGAAGTTTCTCTTTGTGGAGTTTGATCTCTACGGCTGAATTGACTGTGTGTCATTTGGGGGTGCACATAGGTATTCCTTGTTGATCCGGACTGCATGTTTGTGTTGACTGCTGCAGTTGTTCCATTGCTGACTCTAGGTTGCGGTCTATGTGGGTTTCCGAGGTTTTTCCTGAAACCTGGGAGTTAGCAATTTTATTTGTGATGGTTTGACACACGCACACGTAGTTGCATGTTTAGGAGCTGAATTAACTTAGTTTAAAAATTGACTCTAATTAAATAAGTTTGTGATTATAATTTGCACGTTTATTCGAATCGATATCGAATACGGTTTTACAAATTGGTATCAGAGCTTTTTAAAGCGAGTGCATACCCTTTACAAATTAGTATCAGAGTGGGTTACGCTAATTTATCGCATTTGATCTTATTTTTCAAAAAAATTGTGTGATATTTGATTTTTTTTTAGAAATCTACTATTGAAATCCCGATTTTCTAAAGTATGGATTTTGGTGGTATTGATGATTTTATATGTCAACTTTTGAAAGTACTACTTGGAAAATTCACTCGAATTCTTATTTTAAATCTTCTATTGAAAGTGACTCTGAGAATTGTCTTGCTTGTGAGGGAATTGGGCATTCTATAGATGAGTGCCCCACTCATATTAGAAAGATTTTTAATAAATTGACATCTCGTGTTTCTTCCCTTAGTGATAGTTGTGAAAGATATGCACTCGCTTTTAATAAAGCTCTGATACCAATTTGAAAAATCGTGACTGTGTGATAATGATTAAATTTGCAAATTTCTAAACTGGCACACTTATTTAATTAGAGTCTATTTTTAAACAAACTAAATTCAGCCCCTACACATGCATCTAAACATCATAAATAACTCAACCCATGCATGAAAAATAAAGACGACCGTTTCAGGAAAGAACCCCTTTCGGGTAAAACCTTTTATAAACACTTTAAAGATTTCACAAGACCTTTGACTTACATACAACCTGATAATCGCCCACAAGTGTGTAATGGACGGTGCCTTCAGCAAATCTTCAAAGATACGAGAGACAGTAAAATACCCTCCAGGAGTCGGTTCGTCGTCTCAGCTCATCCACATGCATAATGACTACACTCGGTATCCACCGATCAAATATGGAGATCCCTTATCCACAAAGGTTGAACAAAGGCAAAATTGTGTTCTTGAAACACCTAAACAATTCACTAAAACAAATGGGAGTTTTGTGAATTGAAAAACCAAAAAGGGATTAAACTCCAAAAGGAAGAAGCCTAAAGAATTATGCTTTCGCAGTTTTTCTGTTCTGTAAAATGTTGGGACTTCTTAATGAAAACGTTACCAAATAATGAGTATTTATAGGAAAAACACACTGCCTCGAAAATAGAGCTCATTCGAACGAGATCAGCATGTCACTCGAATGAAGGACAGCTGTCATTCGAACCAGATCGCGAGACATGACATCTCGCGCGAACGACATGCTTTGTCGCTCCAACGACTGAAGCGACAAAAAATATTATTTTAATATCCGTTTCAACACTTAGGAAAAATACTCATTCTCAATTTTTGACGAAAAAGTCCGTTCCAACACTTAGAAAATATTTTATAAAAATATCCCAAAAGCTCTAAGTGAAAAGTCAAGGTATAAAAAACATAACCTTACCAAAGTACACTTCGCGGAGTCTTGAATGATGAAGAACTTGAGTAATTCGGATCCGTATTTGATGTAGACGTCTCTTGAATGCTCTTTGACGGTGTAGCGGTATATGACATAATAAATTGATAACGGACCTATGAAAATATGTCCTTACAAATCTCCCCCTATGTCTATGCCGGTACATTCATAAAAAATCCGAATTATCAAAAACCAAAATGCCTATACAAATCTACCCTCCCACGAATAAATTTGCAAGACCTTAAAATCGTTCTTCAAACATCTTCTCAAATCTCAAATCTTTTCTCATCAGGGTGTGCAACATCATGATCTTCAATCTTTGTACCTACACACATGAGATAAAGCAAAAACCTTCGTGAGACATCGAATTTGAAATGATATAAGAATAAATCAATCAATATAATCAAATCTCCCCCATAATGTAAACTCCCCCATAAAATCATAATTTGTTCTCCCCCTTTTTATTATGTCCCCAAATAGACAGATAAGAAGAAACAAACTAAACATGGAGTGTCACGATAAAAGTGCATAGCAAATATGAATCAAACTATGTGCATGCAAAGGAGTATCTCAAAAACGTTCACAAACTATTTTTGATTTTTCGATTTTTCGTACAAAAATAATGTTACAAAAGTCACACCATGGATTTAACTAAAACAACCAAGTCATGGAAATGGAATGAATGGGTGTGAACACATTCGATAGGTAAATAAACTCAATCAATCATATGTGCATGATGCATATGTGTACTCCTAACGAATGAACATCAAAGGTATCCTTAGGTGCAAAAATTTGTTGAATTTAAATGACATTGGCTTATACAAATCAAAGTCAAAATGATTTCCACACCAATAACGTCCAAAACTATTTAGCGCTTTTTCAAGATTTTCAAGGACGTGCAAACCCGTTATAAAATCTCCAACCAAACACCCTCATATATATTTTCTTTTAGAGGTGATAAACTAAATTCTCAAACTTTGGAGAATTGGTGCAGAAACCTAAATGGCCCATAATTGGCATGAATTTCTTTTTATTGCCTTTAAATTTTTCGGGCTCTTTTAAACCTCTTTGGACCCCGTATAATAAAATTCCTCAATTTTTTAGGTCCAATTTAAGCGGCGGCTTAATCGCAAAGGATAAAAAAATATTTCGTAGCCCTTTACCATTTTTAAACAAAGCACACATACTTACAAAACGGTTCTTATATGCACAACTTTCTTATCAAGTTTTATCACGATTGGTTCATTTTAAAGACAGGATTGAAGTGAAAACACCCAACCAACATGTGATAAGACAAGCACAATAATCAAACAAATTCGTGCACATGTGCAATAAAGAAAATCATGAGTCAAACATGTAGGAAGTAACACTTAATTACATCTTAATGACTCCAAACATTATAAAGCACAAAGATGACATGATATATTGTCTCAAAACACTATCAAATAGTCACATGAAAAAAAATGGAATGATGTTGTGACTCGGTCATCATAAATGTCTATCCATAAACGGTGCAAATAAAATACCAAACTCTTTTTGGATTTTTCAAAAATTTTATCAAAATAAAATCTTGTTGTATTTTTCAAAAACAAAAATTTAACAAAAACGATACATACTAGCAATAGGCAAATAATGACATCATGAAAATCATCCTATGCTAGAAAACAAGCCAATCCTCAATCATTAGGAGCGGAGGGGTTTTCCAAAGGTGGTGACAACTTATGAAAAACCTGCATCAAATCTTGTGAAGTTTTGACCAAAAACTCAACTTGCTCACCTAAATGTGTAAACTCTCTCATGTAGTCTCCGGGAGCATGTAAAGTATCATGTGTGGGTGCATGTGTGGCAGAAACATGTGTAGTAGCAAAACGTGACACATAACCCAACTTAAAGCAAAATTCCCTAAGGTGTCCTCTCCTTTTGCAATGGGAACAAACATATATAGGATTAGGAACACCTTTATTAAATACTCTAGGACGTGCTCTCCTAATAGGAATGGGACGCCTAGGTGGGTTAGGGTGAGGCGCATGTGAATCTAACACTAAAGTGGGAACCGGCTCGGGTGCTAATTGGGAAGTGGAAGCACCGTCATGACTTATTCCTAACTTCTCACCTTTACCCTTAAGAACCACCTTTTCAACCTTCTTAGGTGCGTTCTCAAAATTGACTTTGACCTCCCTAGCACAATCGAGATCACTCTCAAGTTGGGATACACGTGTCGTCAGGCTAGACAACGTGTTGGTCAAATCACACTTCTACTTTCTTAAAACCACCTCCTCTCTCTCTAAATCTAAAACCCGATGACCTAAATCTCTATTATACTTCTTTGTTTTCAAGGTCTCGGTGTACAAATCTCTAAAACTTTTTTGGAGCTCACTTTCATCTCCACTCTCCTCCTCGCTTTCTTCCTCACTCGAAGAACAAAAATCACTATTATCGCTCTCGTGTGCACTCTCGTGAGTCAAAGTGGGTGTGATCACATGGCTAGAAAAAGCGACAACCATCCCCTGTGCTAAACCTTTATCAGACTCATCTCCCTCATCTCCCTCATCACCATCACTATCATTAAGAGTGCCGGGCATAGCAGTCTCTTTGCCCTTTCTCCATATCCTAGTAGGACACTCTTTAGCTATGTACCCTTTGCCCTCACACTCAAAGCACCTGATCTCATCATCCTTGTCACAATCTTTTGCCTCCACTTTCCTTTTATTTGACTCAAAATATCTCTTTTTGTTGGAAGAATTTTCTTTATTCATTTTGAGAAAAATTTTAAAAAAATTCGCAAACAAGGCCATATCAAAATCTTCCTCAGAATCAGACTCATAAAATTTTTCTTCCTTTGTTTTAAAATGAGTCTTTAAAGCAACGCCATTATCCTTAGCCTTAATGGTTTGGGGAAACATGTCAATCTCATAGGTTTAAAGATCTCTTACAAGTTCTTCCAACTTAAGTGATTTCAAACTTCTCAAAGAGTTCAAAACAATGACTTTAGGAATAAAATTTTTGGAAGAGATCTCAAAATCTTTTTAACGACACACGTGTTATCAATCACCTCACCCAAATTAAAACCGGTGTTAACAATGTCCGAAAAATGTGCATCAAAATCATCAAAGCATTCAGACTCAGACATGGTGATAGTCTCAAATTTGGGTGGCCAAATTTTGTAATTTTGATTCTTTAACCGCGTTCGTACCCCCATGTGTCAATTTCAAAACATCCCATGCCTCTTTAGATGTGGTTCACGTCATAATTCGGCGAAACTCAACAGGAGTGATAGCTCCAGAAATAGCACTCATTCGAACGAGATCAGCATGTCGCTCGAACGAAGGGCAGCCGTCATTCGAACGAGATCACGCAACATGCCATCTCGCGCGAACGACATGCTATGTTTCTCGAACGATTGAAGCGAAAAAAAATATTATTTTAATGTCCACTTCAACACTTAGAAAAAATACTCATTCTCAAATTTTGACGAAAAAGTCCGCTCCAACAATTAGAAAATATTTTGTAAAAATATCCCAAAAGCTCTAAGTGAAAAGTTAAGGTATTAAAAATATAACCTTACCAAAGTACACTTCGTGGAGTCTTGAATGATGAAGAACTTGAGTAATTCGGATCCGTCTTTGATGTAGATGTCTCTTGAATGCTCTTTGACGGTGTAGCGATATATGACATAATAAATTGATAACGGACCTATGAAAATATGTCCTTACAATAGTGATTCTGAAAAAGATGTTTTTTATGCTACTAAGAGAGAGCTCCCCACCCTTGTGACTAGTGATGAGAGTGAGGGTGTGGTGAGTGAGGAAGATTAGGAAGAGGAAGAATTGAGTGAGTTGCAAGCTGCCTAAAATAATTTGTATGTGAAATCGATAAAGTTAAAGAAGGAAAACTTGAACTTAGAAGCTAAGTTGAAAGAACGTGTCTCAGATAGAAACAACACTGATGTGTTGATTAAGGATTTTAGGGCACATGAGGAGATGCTTAGAGAGAGGCAAGGCTATGTTTAGGGTGAGAGAGATAATCTTAGAGGATTGATGGAGACGATGAAAAAGGAGCTGTTAGAGTTGGAGGATTCTAGACGAGTACTTGAGTCAAGGATAGGTTAACTTGAGAAGAGTTTGAGAGAGTTAAGAGAGGTGAAGTTTGATTTGGACTCTGGTCAGAAAACCTAGATAAGATGTTAGGCATTGTCCAAATCAATAACAATAGGTGTGGTTTAGGATTCGATGACACTGTTGCACCCATTCCCAAAGCCAACCCCACACGTATGAGAGAGCCTCCTATGGTTGTTAAGAAAGAGGAACCTAGGTTCCTTAGGAGATAGCCACCTAGGAACACTGTGAGAGAGCCACCTAGGAATTTTAAGAGAGCTCCACCTAGAAACTTTAGGAGAGGACTGCCTTTAGGATATATTCACCGCCCAATTTACACTTGCACACACTGCGGTAGGCAAGGTCATCTTAGGCATTTTTGTTATAAACTTCAAAATACTCCTAGGAAGTTTAATAATAGAGTAAATTCGATTCCCAACACCCCCACATGTCTTTAAAAATCTATTTGCGTTAGAAAATCGGATTTAAAGGCTTTTGGATTGGTTTTTCATGATTCTCGTTTGCTTGCACGTGATTCACCCCATGTTAGGTCTTTCGATTGATTGTATTATACGTTTGTCATACACTAGTTCTGCTTCATGATATATTCTTTCTAGTCTTATGATATGTATCATTTTTGTATTTATAGTTTTCTATTTTTGATATATTTTTCGAGAAACCATAAAGATATCTGTTTTTGAAATTTTTTGGAAAAATACAAAAAGATTCTGATTTTTTTTAGAAAATTTTGAAAAGGCCAAAAAGAGTTTTTTTGATAATTTTTTTGGAAAAAGACAAAAAAAGTTGTATTTTGTTTACACCATATATGAATGAACATTTAGGATGACCGAGTTACAACTTCATTCCATATCCATGTGACTGTTTGGTACTATTTTGATATGCGCCATCATTTCATTTTTGTGCTTTATAATGTGTGGATTCATTAAGATGTAATTTGTGATTACCACCTACATGTTTGACTCATATTATCCTTTAATGCACACTTGCATGGATTTGTTTGATTATCGTACTTGTTTATCACATGTTGGTCAGGGTGTTGTCATCTCAATTCTGTCTTTAAAACGAACCAAATGCGATAAAACTTGACAATGGAATTAGTGCATGTAAAAACCGTTTACCAAAAGTATTTAATTGCAACAAAATATGATGAGTGTTCACGGGAAAGGGATACGAGAGTGTAAATCGACTCTGCATGAAAGACATCATTTGAAAAGAGCTAAGCCAAAACAATTGGAAGGCAATAAAAAGATAAATATGGCAAAAATTGGGCCATTTAGTTTAGATCACCTCAAGAAAAAATAATTGATTATTATTTATAAGGGAGATTGGATGGAAAATAAATCAACGGGTTTGTACGTCCTAACAGTGTCTTGAAAAAGCATTATATAGTTTTAGACATTATTGGTATGAGAATCACTTTTGACTTGGATGTGTTGATAGATTGAGTCGATGCCATTTAAATTCAATACTTTTTGACACCTAAGGACGATTTTTGAGTTCATTCGTTAGGAGTGTCTGGATTCATCATACACATATGTTATGTGATTACATTGATATTCCTATTGAATTATCTCACACCCATTCATTCCGTTTCCATTATTTGGTTATCTTAGTGTAAATTCATGGTGTGTGATTTTTGTAAAATTATTTTCCCATTTTTGTTTGAAAAAATAAAAAAATAAAAAATAGTTTGTGGATGCTTTTGAGTTACTCCTTGCATGAGCATAGTTTGATCCATGTTTGCTATGCATTTTTTCGTGACACTCCATGTTTTTTTATTCGTTTCCTTGTCTATTTTGGTTAAATAAAAAGGGGGAGAACGAATTATGGGGGAGTTTTTTATTATGGGGGATATTTCAGATTTTTAATTGTCTTGTTTTGATTTGTGTTTATATGACTTCAAACTCGATACCTCACGAGGTATTTTCTTTGTCTCGTGTGTGTAGTTACGAAGTTAAAGATTATTGGTTTGCACACCCTGGTGAGAAAAGCTGGGAAATTTTGAAGTTGAATATTTTTGAAGAAAAATTTTTAGTCCTGCATGTTTAGTACCTTTTTAGTTTTAGGTTCATGGGAGGGTATCAGATTTGTTTAGGCAATTTGTAAGGACATGATTTTATAAATGTCCATTATCAATTGAGTATGTCGTATACCTATACAACCGTCGAAGAATGCTCAAGATGATATATGCAACAAGATGGATCTGAATATCAAAGTTCTTCAACATTGCCTCCGCGAGATTAAGTTTGGTAAGGTTGAGTTTAAAGTTCTTTAGATATTTCACATTTAGTGTTAGGATACTTTTTATAAAACTAGGAGAGCTTTTAATGGAAGAGAAAAAATTTGACAGAAGCGAATCGAACCCATGGTTTTTATCGGACCGGTTTGTTTTCCTGATAAACGAACCGAACCTATTTGGACCTGATAGATTTTGCCATCGCCTCATATTTTTTTTATTTCTATAAAAGGCTATTTCGGTGGTGTATTTTTTTAAGACTTTGAGAAAATGTTTTTAAAGTCCTAATACAACAAGTCTTCATATTTTTAAATCCCCAAAACACCTTTTTTATTCACACCAAATGTGACACCTCGCCTAATTAACCCCGGGTGATCAGTCCTAAATTAAATTAGAACAGGTTTCTCAGTTGGTTCATTCTTAGCATCACTATCGCCTTTTTAATTACTAACCACCTAAGTGAGAAAATTAGACTGTGCCAAGTTTAATCTTTTATTAATTTAATGAAATACTCATGCAGAAACAAAACAATTTAAACAATCACAATTAACAGAAATCCACCATTCACATCTAAATAACTGACCGAATAAACCATCGGCTCAAAACCAACAAAATTAAAGACAAGTAATAAATCTCAACAAGTCTGACATAAGTACGGAATGAAACAGTGAGCTACATGCTCGAGTAACTGATAGGAAATTTCTACACTAGAAATGAAAGAATGAAGCGCCTATCAAACTCCCGCAACATCCATATGTGCTGCAGCAACGAATCCCTGGAAAGAGTCAAGTCTGGCTTCCCTGTGGCTGGACACCTAAAAGGTTTTTAAAATTTTTTATAGCAAGGGTTAGTACCCAAAACATTTGGAAAACATTTAGGAATTGATTAACTTGCAGTACTAAATATGTATGCATGCTCCCCATATTTTAGTTAGTGTCTCACTCCCTTGAGAATATCTTCACTCCTTCTCTAATGTGTATTACTAACGCCTTAATTAATTTCCTTAGTTATTTATCCCATAACTAAATAATCAAAATACCTCGTGCAACCACCCTACTCTAACCGAGTATGCCAAAAACTATGATTTCTAAGTTACTATCATCATTAACTTAATTAATCATTTCTCTTTTTATATTCAGATAACTTTCACATCCCCGATATATGATACAACTCACAGCCTGTACTAATTAACTCGTATATAATTATTTACCTCATTATATACGTATAGTCATATTACAACATTCACAAATATGCTGAAATAATAATTTAATAAAGAACATCCTCCCGAGTAATAACCACCGGATGTATATTCTCTAAAGTGCTATCCCAATAGGTATATTCACATAACCTAGTTACCCAAGTCAGAATCGCTCGTTAACTTGGTTAATACATAATTATTGGAGGTCGTCATATTCCTTCCCTAAAAGTGGGATTCCCCTCACCCATATAATGGACGCTATGACCTGGGAATATACTCGCCCTACTCCTCAAGCTAGGGGATTCATCCTCTACGCACAACCTCCCCCTATAGCACTAGAATGTATATAATAATAATAATAATAATAATAATATCTAGCCACTGATATTAATGTACACACCATATATATATTATTGCACACAGTATATATATATATATATATATACAAATAAACACCCCAGTTATGCCATGTACTAAGTCCGTAACACAAACCTATACAATTTATCATGAGTTTATGGCCCAACTCTGATTATTAATTAACTGCACATTAATTAATTAAATTACTTTTGGTGTCGCTCCAACCAATATACTCGGACTCGCTCTCGTGGACCGAAATAAAATAATGTCCGAGTCTAAATCCCCGACTCCAAATTATTTAGCTCTCACTCTAAATTAATTCAACGCCTTGGTATCGCTCAACCAATATACCCGGACTCGCCCAATTAATCCGAATTTAATTATTTCGAAATACTCTTTCCAAAATTTAACCATAGTGTGTCATACATAAATTTCCTCCAATCACAATTATTTTTCCTTCATAATTAATTAGATTGTATGTCCTATATTTATTTCTCATTAAATAAGGTATGGAAAGAAATTTTTAATTAAATTCACCTTATATATATAAACTGGCCGACTGCCAAAAATCCCTGACCATCGATCGATCGATCCCCAACCATCGATCGATCAGGTCTTCGTCTTCTCCAGGTTCCTATTTCATCCATGGACGAAAAACTCAAAACCCCAACTTCTTCTACAGTCTATCCCAAGTCCTCTCATAAGGAACCCCCATAAAGTCCCTAAACATAGTTTAATTTTCGTTCTCTACTGTTTTTCTAAATTGGGGAAAAACCTGTATTATTCGTTAACCCATTTCAACATCAAATATTTATCTCAAATTCATTCCTAACTCGTCTGGGTTTACGCATCTTACCAGATATATACCAATCTCAGATTATACATAAATTCCTACACAATTTCGAAATCAGGAGATTTATTTACAAAAACCCCATTTTTGTACCCCCTTAATCCCAAAAACGGATTTTGATTTCTCACGTCACATAAATATGAATTATATTACAATTTAAATGTTACAGCAAGTTAACCACTTGCCTTATGATTTCGTAGGGTCTGATTTGAAGCTATAAATCTCAAGGTTGAAGATGAAATCCCCATTTGGCTCTTTCCTTTGTCCCCCAAGTTGCCTTTAACTCCTTCTTAGGGTTTCCTCTCCCACTAAGCATTTTCTAATCTCACATCAATCGTTCCCCTTTTTCTTTTAATTAGGTAATTTGTCTAAATCCCGTTTTTTGCCTAATGGGCCAAGCCCAAGTGACCCAAATACCCCCGTGTGGGCCCGGCTATGTCTAAAAACGTCCCGTGACCCGTTTACTACCCCTAGGTAGACTTTTTTGACTATCTCGGCCCATCTAGACTCAATCGTACACTCAGAATTGGCATCCAAATTAATTTATAAAAATCCTTATCTCACACCCAAATTCGTCTATACCGACTCCCGCCTGAGATAAGTTCATACCCATCACTAATACCCATAATGACGCAAATACTTTATTACTATTCACTTAGCAATTTAAATTTCCCTAAACATTAACCATTTACTCTCCGATTAATATTTAAATAATTATTACCATAATTAATTCAATCAAAATTATGACACATAAGTAATTTAGAATTTTCCCGAATTAATTAAATATTAAATGCATAAAATTATGGGGTGTTACACCAAACATCCCAAATACTTTTGTGAATATTTTGGGAACCCAAGATTCAACTTTGTTGAAGTTTCTCTTTGTGGAGTTTGATCTCTACAGCTGAATTGACTGCGTATTATTTGGGGGTGCTTGTGGGTATTCCTTGTTGATCCAGACTGCATGTTCATATGGACTGCTTCGATTATTCCATTGTTGACTCTAGGTTACGGTTTATGTGGGTTTTCTGAGGTTAATCCATTGCAGATTTCATTGTAATCCTTGTAAGTTGTGATTTACAAATTATAGTGAAATAAAAGGTTTCGCCCTGAGAAGATTTTTTCCTGAAATCTATGAGTTAGCAATTTTATTTGTGATGGTTTGACACACGCACACGTAGTTTCATGTTTAGGGTCTGAATTAACTTAGTTTGAAAATTGACTCTAATTAAATAAGTTTGTGATTGGAATTTGCGTGTTTATTCAAATCGATATCGCACACTATTTTACAAATTGGTATCAGATCTTTTTAAAGCGAGTGCATACCTTTTACAGTTTACTTTGATGATAAAAACATCTCAGTCTTTCTTGATGGGTAAAGTAAAGGATCCCTCATGGCTTTGGGATTTTCGCTACGGTCACTTGAATTTTGGCGAATTAAAGACTCTCCAACAGAAAGATATGGTGACGGGCCTCCCTCAAATTACCATTCCTTCTCAAGTTTGTGAAGAATGTGTTGTTAGCAAAAAACATCGTTCTCAGTTCCCTCAAGTAAATTCATGGAGAACTACACGAAAACAAGCTTTTAGTAACTGACTAATTTTTCAATTACTAACAGTATTGTTCGGTTACTAATTCTCACAATAATTTACCATTAGTAATATAATATTTCCATTACTAATTTAATTTTATAATTTTAGAAGTGAAATATAAAAGGCAAAATTTTTTATAACGCACACCAAAAATGAAAGACCCGCGACATTTTCTTTCCCAAACAAGCTGACCTAAAATTTCCCCCCATTCTCACTCACGAATCTCACATGAAAAAGTATCGCCTCTCCTTACTTCATCGTCATCGCCTCTCTCTTTGTCTATTTATGTTTCCCGATATGTGGATTCTTTGCATTGCGCAATTTTCACTTTTATTTTGATTGTGTATTCCGTGATTTTAATTATGTTTTACGTGACTTTGATTCTCTCTATTCCACTATCCATACAAAAAATATCGTTAATTGTCAAAAGTAAGAATCTTGGGATTTATTCATGTTTATTGGTTTTTAACATTTGTCTTTTATATTCATTATATTTGTATTGTGTGTATAGTTAAGAGTATTTTTCTAATTTGTTATATCAACTATTATCTCTATAGATATAGATATTTATATAGATAGAAATTTATGGATTCGTTATATCTCTCATTTTTTGTTTCGTTATATCTTCCATTGGATGTATAGTAGAATCTATGGATTTCTTCTTTGAATTTTGGTTTTTCCTCTAGCTTAGTTAGTAAATATATCCTTAGATTTTTGAATTTGATAAATACAATGTTATCTAGTGCGAGATCGGCCTAAAAGTTTTAATTTTGAAAATGTTGTTATCAAACTACCATACATGTTTAAGGTTTTTACTTTATGATTTATCAAAATTTATAGGTTAGGACTTTCAGGCATGTAGTTGATTGAAATGTTAGGGCATTGTATTTAAATTGGTAGTTTTCGAAGAATCAAAACTTTGCTAGGGATTATTTATTGTGGTCTGTAAATGTATGAAAATTATTGCATATTGATTGAGAAATGTGTCTTCATAGGCAGAGTTAGTTCCATATTGTCTTGCATTGTATTAGAATCTATGTAAAATGATTATATTATTTTTCGTTGTCTTAGGGTTTAATTGGATAAACCATTATTGAGCAATGTTTGGCTTTAGTTTGTTCATAAAATTTAGGCATTGATTTTGTCACACAATATCGTACTTTA
This sequence comes from Sambucus nigra, assembly GCA_949130495.1. Taxonomy (NCBI): domain Eukaryota; kingdom Viridiplantae; phylum Streptophyta; class Magnoliopsida; order Dipsacales; family Adoxaceae; genus Sambucus; species Sambucus nigra. The sequence continues at coordinate 433,815,626 of OX422220.1, read as the reverse complement.
TTCTCATGCAATAAAAATACTAGTCTAGATTTTAGATTTAAGAGGGCAAAGAAAGTTTACGACCTACGTATTTGGTTATGTGAAGATATAATCTATTATGAATCTCCAATGAAGTCAATTTATGGGGTATCTTCACTGCATTCAATGATATGTTAAGATTGAAATTTAATAGTGAAAGTTATAATTGAGCTAAAAATGTTGGGTTTAATGAAGATGTTTATATTTTTCTCACGAACTGTGCATATACGTTGAGTTATATACTGGTATTATTTATTTAAGACATACATTTAATGCTTAATTTAGTCTTAGTTTTATGATCCAATCCACCCGTTGGGAAGATAATCGAAAATTGAGATAATTTATTATATATATATGTTTATCTATGTGTTTTAGATTTATTGTGGCTTATTATCATGCCTTAGTTTATATATTTAATCTATTTTCTTTTATATACAACCAAGTTATAGGTTGACAGTAGTTTGTTTTCATAAATGAAATTGTTATTGAACCATGTAGAAAAGATTCTCATGAAGTTGGATTTAATTCATGGAAATCACAACTTGCATAACTGAATTAATTGCAATATAGTTGTTCTATGACATCATTTTGTTTACTATTGCTCTTATTTTACCTTAGGTTTTTCAGTTCTTTACTTGTTTTGCTGTAGGGATATTGCTGCTAATTTAGTTCCCTCATCGCTAATTTCCACAACGGGGCTCGAGTACCATTGAAGGTGAAGTTATTATTTCACATTCTCTCTACATAAAACTTCTTTACGATCAAGACTTCATGCACCATATAATGAGTTAAAGTACATTTCAATTACCATAAACTCCTATGACAACACCCAGACTTTGGTATCAAAGGTGTAAATTGATAGGTCCACATTTATTTGAGTGTTATTCCAACATTTACTATCTTTGAAACTGATTTGCTAGAATAGTGTTTTTTGTTTGACTTCTTTACTTGATTTAGCGGTAAATTTATGAGATCTCTTGTTGTATCATGTGATTTTGAGTATACTTATGGGAAGCATTCATATTATTCTATTTTAACACGCTAGGAGTGAGGTTAAATATCGTAGAACTGATGATTTTTAATTATTTTCGAATATTAAGTTTTTTCAACTTCGAATGCCTTGATAGATCTACACTTTGAATGATAATTAATGGCTAATTTAGTCGTTTAACATTAGTTAGTAGCAATAAGTTAGGACCTATGGAGTAAGGATGATTGCTTTGGTATAATTGTGGTTAATTTTTCAGTGATGTTTACATAAGACTTGCCCTAATTCATTATTGTCAGTGATGTTCGTTTATACATAAGACTTGTCTTAATTCATTTTTATAGTAGCTTTAAGGTTGCAATAGATTTATGTACCTTCAGACATTGATTACACACTATTATTTCAAATCATCAAAGTTAACCATGTGATCTTCAGTTAGTTAGATATTAAATAGAACTTTATTACTATTAAAATTTATGGTGTACATTGTTCTGTAATGCTTGCGTTCGTGTAAGATTTATGGCATACAATGTTCACTGACGTTTGTTTCATTTTACAAATGACGGTGACTTACGACTACTAGCCTGAAAGAGGATCAAATTTTTGTTGGTGATATAAGTACACAATACAAGAGTGTAAATACTAGTTTGATGCGAAAGTTGATACCTACTCTAATGTAAGAGAAGATGATCGGGCCGTAAGAATTTAACTTCTCTAGGTTTCTTGTAGATTTTTTCTCATTTGGTTCAATTTCAAAAAAAAATTGAGTATTCTGATAATTAGTTAATTATTTTCCTTTTTCATCAGTATTCTTTGTGTGTGTTTCACTACAGGTCTCTACCAAAGTGACCATTAATGAGGTGTTTTTTAAGTACAAAAGCAGCGTTTAGCTTCAACATACCAGATCACAAGTCTGTAATACCATGTACTTTTATTGATATTTATTTATGGATTAATTAAATTAAATGTGAATTAATTGAGAATTAATCCGGATAAAAATACTAACGAGATGTGAGTTGGTATTTGATTATAATGTGTATATATGGCAGTATATGAATATTGAGAATATTAAAATTGTCGCGCAATTGAAATACAGCAATTTGGGATATTTTGTTGGGACGCGCGCGTGACAGTCGCGTCAGGAACGTAATTATTTTAATTAAAAATTGAATTTTATTTTTATCAACCGTATGGTCATTTTGAGGGCGCCAACGTGTCCGGAAGGGTCTAAATAGTCAGAAAACACTAGCCGGGGGTTTAGTTTGGGTCCCGGGGCATTTTTAGGCCATACCGGCAACTTCAAAGGGTATTTTGGTAATTTTGGAATTTTGGGATTTTTGACCAACGAATTTTGGGAATTAAAAATAGGGAATTTAAGAACCCACTAATCCATTACCAACACTTAACTGATTAGAGGGCAACGGGAGTTAGAGGAGGAAGTTAGAAAAGTTCCCAAAGAGAAAACCTTAACCTCCATCTTCAACCTTCAACCTTGGGAGAGAAAGAGAGAGAGAGAGCAACCTTCATCAATTCAACAGCAAATTCAGAGAATAATCAGAGGCAAGTGATTTAATTTCGTTAATTTCAAGTGAATGCTTCTTCCATGCTTAGAAAATTGATATATTTGCATTGTATTGGGAGATTTATAAAAACCCATGAAATTAGAGTTATAAATTCAGATTTTGATATAGGTTTGCATGTAGAATTGTTATTGGGTGATTAGACTAAAAGAATTACCACTTTTTATCTTACAAAAACGGATTTATTTATGGAAATTGATGACTTTAAATTTCTAGGGTTCATGTTCATAAGGTTTGAAAAAAATTGGGGAGTTATGATAATTAGATGATGTTTAGGAAGATTTGGCCCTATATAAATGTTAGATTATGACCTACGAATGTTTAGTGATGATTAGAAACCTCAATATACTGTTGGGATGATTTTTAGATGAGATTAGAGGTGAAGAAAATTGAGAAAAATGAGATAGGAAATTATGGGCTCGAAACTGGCATCTCGTTAGAAGACCTGCGCAGGTCGTTCGAACGAGCTCGTTCGAACGAGCTTCTAACGAGGCGACAGTTTGCCTTCTAACGAGTTGGATGTTCATTCGATGACTTTCGTTCGAACGAGATCTCGTTTGATGCCCCTTTCGTTCGAACGAACTCTCGTACGAACGACCTCGTTCGAACGAGACTTCTAACAAGTCGACAGATCGGCCTTTTTGGCCCGAATTGATTTCTAGTGTTCCGAATCCTTGTTTAATTGATGAGATGACTTCCCCTTGTTAACTAATGGGTATAGTTGGGAGAATTGGGATATATTGAGGAGTAAAATATAGAAGAGTAGTTTGAACCAAATGATATTGGAGGATTAGAACGCGAGTGACGAATCATGATGCGAGGATAAATAAATGACTTAAATACATATAAACCGAGCATATGAATCGTGTAACACTTAAAGTTGTTATGAGAATGAGAAGTATACCACTAATAAATTATGGTAACTACTAAGATGTGTGCGTGCTTAGAATATATGATTTTATGTGTATGACATACCTACCATACTTGCTATCACGGGAGGTTTGCGTTCGTTTACGGACATCTAATCTTTGTGTGCCTACGGGGGGGATTTGGATTGGTACCTCAAGGACATAGGTCAGAGAAGGACTTATTGAGATGTTAATAAGTCTGCTGACCATGGGAGCATAGATATGTGCGTGACCCATGTGATGTGACTGTGTTCGCCTCCATTGTTTGTGATTTGCTATTATCTGATAACGATTCCTGAGAGATTCGGAATGCGTAATCCTTATGTACGTGATGTACCGGGATGGGATAGCAGAGTATGTGTGCACCGCAGCTTAGTCTCGGGGTGCTTGTATTGTATATTTATGATGTGAATAATATACGGTTGAAGGAAAAGACTTGTCATGTTTAATTGTGAGAATAATTATGGTAACGTATCGAGAAGATAAATGGGGGGGGAGGGGGGGGGATAACCTCCAGTAAATTTGTATTGCTAAAAAATGGGAATTCGAGAATTAAAGTAAAGCTCTCTATTTAATTGATAATGTTGGAACTTATAGTACGAATCGAGTAGAAAGGTTAGAATTCATCTTGGTCTAGATAGATATGAGGATCACGTGTATGGGTACGGTACGTTAGGAGTGCACAATTAGTCGAGAGGTGAGTATTTCATGTGAGAGCACGTCCTAACATGTATTTTGCGTTCATTGTTTTAATGTTATTAAAGCACTTGTTGCTTTTAAAATACTCTCCACTTTCGGGCTCTGGCCCGTTTTCTTTCAAATCTATTTTCTTGTAAAAACCTTTTAGGTGCCCAGCCACAAGGACACCATGCATACGATTTCCATTCAGGTGACGAGTTGTAGCTGTTGTGGGAGTTACAGGGCCTTGATAGTAGACGCCTGTTTTCTAGTCTTGACTCCATGTTCAGTTTCATCGTTTTTAGGGCATGTCGTCCATTTCCTTTAGAGACGTTTTACATTTTAGTTATTCAGACTTTAGTTTGTAATTAAATTAGATGGCAGACTTGTTTTATTTATTTCCGTATTGGGATTGTTGTGAGGAGTATTTCCTCCAAACTCTTTATTATTTGTTGATTACACTATTGGGACTTTATTGTGAATGGTTATGTTATTCTTTTATATTTCACTTACTGCATGTTAATCAGATTTAATTTAAAATTTGACAACTTACTTTTTAAATACTAGGTGGTTAGTAATTATTAAAATGTTTTCGACAGTGATGCTATTAACAGAACCAACTTGGCATTTTGTATTAATTTAATAAAGGAGTAGCTACCCGGTATTTAATTAGTCGGGGTGTCACAGGTGGTATCAGAGCATCAGGTTCTTGTGTCCTTTAGGATCTGTACGGCTTATTATGTTTCCGCTGAGCTTTCTTTGATGTAGAGCCCTATATTTTAGGACTGTTGTATTCTTTTGTGTATGCTTCGCTCTTCATCTATTTTGAGTTTATAACTACGAACTTATAGAATTTACTCTTATTTCAGATGCCTCCACGACGTGCACCACGGGTTCCTAGGAATGCACAGCCAGATACCCAGCCAGCACCAGTATAGGGCACCATGAATGCCTCCGAGGTTGCAGCTATTTTACCCCAATCGGTAAATGCCGCTCTAGCAGTTGTACAACAAGCACCACCCCTAGCGCCAATAGCCGCGCCAGTTCAGGCACATGCATTCCCGTCTGCTTGGGAACGCGAACGTGATGCTTTTCAGAAAGCACACCCTCCGGAGTTCGCAGGTAGCTCCGATGTTGTGGTTTCAAGTCAGTGGAGGAAAGATATTCAGAGGCACTTGAGGATGTATGAGTCCACCGATGTTCAGAAGCAGATACTAGATACCTTCAAGCTAGTTGGATCTGCATTGCAGTGGTGGGAGTCTATTACCACAGCAGAGGAGAGGGATGCTCTCACGATACAGGAGTTTTGGGTGCGGTTCGACCGCAATTATTTTCCGTCAGCTGTTCACACAGAAATGAGGAGAAAGTTAATGAATCTCAGACAGGAGGGAAAGACTGTGGCCGAGTATGAGGCCGAATTCACAAATCTACTGAATATTGTTCCGAATGAAATACCAACAGAAGAGAAAAAGATTCAGAAGTTCACCGATGGATTGACTTGGAGGATCCGTCAACATTTTTTGGGAAATCTCTCGTTGGCCACTTATTCTGATGTGGTTAACGTTGCACTACTACACTTCCAGGATCACCGCTTTCACATGTCTGAGAGCAAGAGGTCAGGAGAGTCTAGCCATCAGGGCAGGACTGGAGGAAATGGTTCCAGTGGGGCACAATCTGCTCAGGGACAGAGGCAGGGTGACCAGGGTTCCCAGCTGGGGGATCATAAGAGATTTAGATCGGGGAATTTCAAAAATGGACAGGGAGGTTTCAGGCACGGCCATCAGGGTCCGAACGACCATCAGGGCCAGCAGGGTCAGAATTGTCAACAGCAGTTTCAGCAGGGTCAACATGGTCAGGGTAGGAATGGTAACGGCCACCAGGGCCAAGGGCAGCAGGGATAGTGAGGGGGAAACTTCCCGGGGAAGTGTTATGTGTGTGGCAAGACTGGCCACAAATGCCAGGATTGTCCTGATAGGGGCAGGGCCCCACAGCAGCAGTAGCAGGGTGCCCGACAGGAGCCGCAGAGGCCTATGTTTCCCTCCGCCCTCCCAGCACCACCACAGATGGCAGCCTTACCACCTATTCCAGCGGTCCCAGTTCAGCAGGGACAACTTCAGTATGGGCGAGTGTATCAACTCCAGAATGCCGCAGCCCCGCAGAATCCACCAGCCATTGAGGTTATGTTCTCTATTCAGGGGACTATGGGGCGTATTTTATTTGACACGGGGGCCACACATTGTTTCGTTGCTATGAAATTTGCACGCACCATTGGGTTGTTAGACACCGCCGAGCGCACGGTTACTTGTGTAGATTCACCGTTGAGTAGGGGTTTCATGATTTCCCTTATATGTAGAGGCGTGGGTATAGAGATCGGGAGGTTTACTTTACCCGCGAATATGTAAGTGTTAGAATGATAGAGTATGATGCCATTATTGGTATGGATTGGATAGTTGTGTACCGAGACATGATTGACTATTTTAGTAGGAGTATTATCTTTGCCATTACCGGGCAGGAGATGTTTTTAGTGGCGATGCCTCGCCCTGAGCAAGGATCGTCCACTCACTTGTACTATATAGAGGAAGAGACCTCTAAGGAAGTGGGGATACCACTTGGTTCGATTCCGATTATTCGAGAGTTTATCGACGTATTTCAGGATATACGTGGACTACCTCCAAGTAGAGAGATAGATTTTTTGATCGATTTGACGTCGGGCACTCGGCCTATTGCCCGCGCACCTTACCGTATGGCTCCAGTTGAGATGAGAGAGTTACGGGATCAGATTGTACAGTTTTTGGGTCAAGGGTTTATCCGGAGGAGTACTTCACCGTGGGGTGCTCCTGTGTTATTCGTAAAGAAGAGGGATGGATCGTTGAGGTTGTGTGTAGATTATAGGGAGTTGAATAAGGTCACGATACAGAATAAGTATCCGTTGCCCCGAATCGATGACCTATTCGACCAGCTGAGAGGAGCTTATTTCTTCTCAAAGATTGATTTGTGATCAGGATACCATCAATTGCGTATCAGGGAAGAGGCCGTCTCGAAGACTGCTTTCTTAACGAGATATGGTTCCTACGAGTTTCGGGTTATGCCTTTTGGTTTGACCAATGCTCCAGCCGTGTTTATGGACTTAATGAATAGGGTGTTCAGAGAGTTCCTAGACCAGTTCGTCATTGTCTTCATTGATGACATTCTGGTATACTCCCAGACAGAGGAGGAGCACACCGAGCATTTGAGGCAGGTTTTGCAGACGCTACGCCAGAACGAGCTGTATGCAAAGTATGAGAAGTGTGGGTTTTGGCTGAAGGAGGTTCAGTTTTTGGGGCATATTATTTCCGACCGGGGGATATCTGTTGATCCGGGGAAGGTATCCGAGGTGAGGGAGTGGGGACAGCCCACGACACCGACTGAGATTCGTAGTTTCTTAGGCCTAGCAGGATACTACAGGAGGTTTATCCGGGGTTTCTCAAAGATAGCGGGTCCTTTGACACATCTGACTCGTGAAGGTGTGTCGTTCTTTTGGAGTGATGCCTGTCAGATGGCATTCGATGAGTTGAAGGACAAGTTAACCTCATCACCTGTGTTAGCATTGCCGAGACCGGGAGTTGAGTATCTAGTTTACATCGATGCATCCTTACAAGGACTTGGAGGTGTATTGCAGCAGAAGAGTCAGGCCATAGCTTATGCTTCCCGTAAGCTTAAGCCTCACGAGAAGAACTACCCCACTCATGACTTGGAGTTAGCGGCAGTTGTATTTGGCCTTCGTATTTGGAGACATTATCTTCTGGGGGAGAAGTTTTGATTGTTCACGGATCAGAAGTTCCTACAGTACCTATTCACGCAGAAGGAGTTGAATATGCGGCAACGGAGGTGGCTTGAGTTTGTGAAGGATTATCAGTTTGATATCCAATATCACCCGGGGAAGGCTAACGTGGTAGCAGACGCGTTGAGCCGTAGGCCAGTAGATGAGGTGGCAGGGGTGTGGAAGGCAAAGTGTAAGGAGTTGGGACACCAGGATGCAGTGGCCCGATCATTCATGTCTGTGATGACTGTTACACCATAGATTGTCACAAAGGTGGTAAAGGCACATGCAAATGACTCGTTCTGTCAGGAGCAGATAGTTCGATTACTAGCAGAGGGAGCCGAATCCTATACCATTAGATCAGACGGGGGATTACGCTTCAATGGGAGACTGGTAGTTCCGGAAGGGGAGGAATTGCAACATGAGGTGATGGAAGAGTCGCACGGCTCACGGCTCGCGGTACATCCCGGTGGGGACAAAATCTACCAAGACATGAGACGTCAGTATTGGTGGAGCGGGATGAAGAGAGATATTACCATGTTTATTTCTAAATACGCCACTTGTCAGCTGGTAAAAGTGGATCATCAGAGACCGACGGGACTTCTACAGCCATTAGAGGTCCCGATGTGGATGTGGGAGAACATCTCCATGGACTTTATCATGGGGTTACCTACGTCACAGAAAGGTCACGACTCCATTTGGGTGATTGTGGACAAATTGACCAAAGTCGCTCATTTTTTACCCGTAAGGACAGACTACACTACGGGACAGTATGCCCAGCTTTTTATTGCAGAAATAGTGAGACTTCACGGTGTACCCCTAAATATCGTGTCTGACCGAGATAAGATATTTGTTTCGCGGTTTTGGGAGAGTTTTCAGGAGGCCACGGACACAGAATTGCGGTTGAGTACGGCGTATCACCCGCAGATCGATGGGAAAACCGAGCGTATAAATCAGATGTTGGAGGACATGTTGTGTATGTGCACCATTAACTTTGGGGGTGGATGGGAGCAGTATCTTCCACTGGTGGAGTTTGCTTACAACAACTCCTACCAGTTCACCATTGGCATGGCTCCATTTGAGGCGTTGTACAGTAGACCTTATCGTTCCCCATCATGTTGGTTGGAGGTGGGGGACAACAAACTACTTGGGTCGGAAGTGATTCGGGATACTTCGGCAAGGATAGAATTGATACGAAGTCGCATTCGGGTAGCTCAGGATCGGCAGAAAAGCTATGCTGATGCGAAGAGGTTCTTAAGGGAGTTCCAAGTGGGGGACCAGGTTTTACTCACAGTATCTACTATGAAGGGGATTATGTGTTATGGTAAGAAGGGGAAGTTGGCACCGAGATATGTGGGGCCATTTCCTATCATCGAGCGGATTGGGTCTGTTGCATATAAACTTGGGTTATCGGAGCATTTGCACAGGATTCATGATGTGTTTCATATTTCCTCGCTAAGGAAATATCTTAGAGACGATTTGGCTCATTCTCACATTGCTTTGGAGGACATCGATCTCCATCCTGATAGCTCCTATGAGGAAGGGCCGATTGCTATTTTGGACCGAAGTGAGCGGAAACTGCGGTCAAAGATAGTCCCGCTAGTACGTGTTTAGTGGCGGCATCATAATGCCGAGGAGTCCACATGGGAGCGCGAGGATGAGATGCGCGAAAGTTATCCAGAGTTGTTTTTACCAGGTACTTTCTAATTTCGAATTTCGGGACGAAATTCTGTTATTAGGGGGGAAGTATGTAATACCCCGTACTTTTATTGATATTTATTTATTGATTAATTAAATTAAATGTGAATTAATTGAGAATTAATCCAGATAAAATACTAACGAGATGTGAGTTGGTATTTGAGTATAATGTGTATACATATAATGTTATATGAATATTGAAAATATTAAAATTGTCGCGAGACTGAAATACGGCAATTTGGGAAATTTTGTTGGGACGCGCATGACAGTCGCGTCAGGAATGTAATTATTTAAATTAAAAAGTGAATTTTAGTTTGATCAACCGTATGGTCATTTTGAGTGCGCCAACAAGTCCGTAAGGGTCGGAATAGTCAGAAAACACTAGTCGGGGGTTTAGTTTGGGTCCTGGGGCATTATTGGGCTATACCGGTAACTAAAAGGGTATTTTGGTAATTTTGGAATTTTGGGATTTATGACCAACGAATTTTGGGAATTAAAAATAGGGAATTTAATAACCCACTAACCCATTACCAGCACTTAAGTGATTAGAGGGCAACGGGAGTTAGAGAAAAAAAGTTAGAAAAGCTCCCAAAGAGAAAACCTTAACCTCCATCTTCAACCTTCAACCTCGGGAGAGAAAGAGAGAGAGAGAGAGCAACCTTCATCAATTCAATAGCAAATTCAGAGAATAATCCGAGGCAAGTGGTTTAATTTCGGTAATTTCAAGCTAATGCTTCTTCCATGCTTAAAAAATTGATATATTTGCATTGTATTGGGAGATTTATAAAAACCCATGAAATTAGAGTTCTAAATTCAGATTTTGATATAGGTTTGCATGTAGAATTGTTATTGGGTGATTAGACTAAAAGAATTACTACTTTTTATGTTACAAAAATGGATTTATTTATGGAAATTGATGACTTTGAATTTCTAGGGTTCATGTTCATAAGGTTTGGGAAAAATTAGGGAGTTATGATAATTAGATGATGTTTAAGAAGATTTGGCCCTATATAAATGTTATATTATGACCTACATATGTTTAGTGATGATTAGAAACCTTAATATACTGTTGGGATGATTTTTAGATGAGATTAGAGGTGAAGAAAATTGAGAAAAACGAGATAGGAAATTCTCGGCTCGAAAATGGCATCTCGTTAGAAGACCTGCCCAGGTCGTTCGAACGAGCTCATTCAAACGAGCTCATTCAAACGAGCTTCTAACGAGGTGATAGTTTGCCTTTTGACGAGTTGGATGTTCGTTCGAGGCCTTTCATTCGAACGAGATCTCTTTAGATGTCCCTTTCGTTCGAACGAACTCTCGTTCTAATGACCTCGTTCTAACGAGACTTCTAACGAGTTGACAGATTGGCCTTTTTGGCCTGAATTGATTTCTAGTGTTTCGAATCCATGTTTAATTGATGAGATGACTTCCCCTTGTTAACTAATGGGTATAGTTGAGAGAATTGGGATATAATGAGGAGTAAAACATAAAAGAGTAGTTTTAACCAAATGATATTGGAGGATTAGAACGCGAGTGACGAATCATGATGCGAGGATAAATAAATGATTTAAATACATATAAACCGAGCATATGAATCGTGTAACACTTAAAGTTGGTATGAGAATGAGAAGTATACCACTAATAAATTATGGTAACTACTAAGATGTGTGCATGCTTAGAATATATGATTTTATGTGTATGACATACCTACCATACTTGCTATCACGGGAGGTTTGCGTTCGTTTAGGGCCATCTAATCTTTATGTGCCTACGGGGGGGATTTGGATTGGTACCTCGAGGACATAGGTCAAAGAAGGACTTATTGAGATGTTAATAAGTCTGCTGATCATGGGAGCCTAGGTATGTGCGTGACCCATGTGATGTGACTGTGTTCGCCTCCATTATTTGTGATTTGCTATTATCTGATAACGATTCCTGAGAGATTCGGAATGCGTAATCCTTATGTACGTGATGTACCGGGATGGGATAGCAGAGTACGTGTGCACCGCAGCTTAGTCTCGGGGTGCTTGTATTGTATATTTATGATGTGAATAATATACGGTTAAAGGAAAAGACTTGTCATGTTTAATTGTGAGAATAATTATGGTAACGTATCGAGAAGATAAATGGGGGGGGGGGGGGATAACCTCCAGTAAATTTGTATTGCTAATAAATGGGAATTCGAGAATTAAAGTAAAGCTCTCTATTTAATTGATAATGTTGGAACTTATAGTACGAATCGAGTAGAAAGGTTAGAATTCATCTTGGTCTAAATAGATATGAGGATCACGTGTATGGGTACGGTACGTTAGGAGTGCACAATTAGTCGAGAGGTGAGTATTTCATGTGAGAGCACGTCCTAACATGTATTTTGCATTCATTGTTTTAATGTTATTAAAGCACTTGTTGTTTTTAAAATACTCTCAACTTTCGGGCTCTGACCCGTTTGCTTTCAAATCTATTTTCTTCTAAAAACCTTTTAGGTGTCCAGCCACAAGGACACCATGCATAGGATTTCCATTCAGGTGACAAGCTGTAGCTGTTGTGCGAGTTACAGGGCCTTGATAGTAGATGCCTCTTTTCTAGTCTTTACTCCATGTTCAGTTTCATCATTTGTAGGGCATGTCGCCCATTTCCTTTAGAGACGTTTTACATTTCAGTTATTCAGACTTTGGTTTGTAATTAAATTAGATGGCAGACTCGTTTAATTTATTTTCGTCTTGGGATTGTTGTGAGGAGTATTTCCTCCAGACTCTTTATTATTTATTGATTACACTATTGGGACGTTATTGTGAATGGTTATGTTATTCTTTTATATTTCACTTACTGCATGTTAATCAAATTTAATTTAAAATTTGACAACTTACTTTTTAAATACTAGGTGGTTAGTAATTATTAAAATGTTTTCGACAGTGATGCTATTAACTGAACCAACTTGGCATTTTGTATTAATTTAATAAAGGAGTAGCTACCCGATATTTAATTAGTCGGGGTGTCACAAAGTCTGGCAAGGTCAGTGCTTTGCAACTTAAAATAGAAAATAAAATCAATTGATGATGCATATAGATAGTAGCAGATGTGACTGTTTGTTATGTCACTTGTGTTTGTTAATAAAAAAAATCAGGAATCAGTGTGGTCATGTGGTGTTGTCAATTTTCCAACATCACCCTTTTTTAATACGTGGTGTTAATAAGGCTTCTATGTCTTTAGAATAGTGTTAGACATCAATCATTAGTGGTTAAACTGTAAAAGGACGGTGGTCTCTTAAATAAGATCTGATACCAATTTGAAAAGGCAGGTGTGATATTGTTTTGAATAAATTCCATGTAAACCCTTATTTAATTAATTGTCAATTTTAAACCAAATTAATTAAACCAAATTTTAATTAATTCCTAAACAAACATCTAGGTGTAGTGGCTCATGCCAACACAAATAAACATGAATTGCTGACTCCCGGATTTCAAGAAAAATCCCCGAATGGAAAAACCTTTTATTTCACTAATAATACTGGCAATGATTACAAGGAAAATCTGCAATGAATATCCTCATATACCCACGAGAACCTCAGTTCTGAATTGGCAAAAAGCTCCAAAGATCCATAAAGACACGCAGTCCAGTCAGCCCAGGAAGACCCACGAGCACTCCTTTTGACACGCAATTAACATCAGCCCAGCACCTCTCTCAAGCGGCACCTAGATCAGCAGTAGAGATGACACTCCATAAAGATAAAGTTTAACAAGGTTGAATCTTGGGGTCCAAAATGATTCACAAAAGTAATTGGGATGTTTTGTGTGAATCAAAATTGTGTTTGGGACTCAAAAAATTGAAGACTTGTAGTAGTAGGTCTCTCAAAAATGTTTTCACAAAGTCTTAAACAAAAAAACTCCTGAAATAGGTATTTATAGAAAAAAAATTGAGGCGGTGCGCTAGACCGGTTTTATTTGCCCTTTATAAAAATCAAATCAATTCACTTTTTTAGTACCGAGGCCAAACTTCAAAAACGAAACCAGTTCACTTTTGACCGAACTGGCTCACTTTTCAGAACTAAAATTTCTTCCCTTAAAAAATCTCATTTTGATAAAACATTTTATAAAAAAAATATCCCAATACTAAAATAAAAAATTTATGAAACTTAAACACGAGCTTTACTGAAAATAATCTCTCAAAGACTCATTTGTTGAAGAAGCTTAATATTCAGATCCATTTTGATGCACGATTGAACTTTAATAAATCTTCGACGGTTGTAGTGATATATGACATATACTAATGTAAATCTGGACTATATGAAATATGTCCTTATAAATCTCCCCCTATATCTCTACCTGTACAAAATAAAAATATCTGAATTATCAAATCAAATGCCTATACAAATCTAATACCCTCCCAGGAACCCAAAACTGAAAAGGTACTAAACATGCAAGTCTAAAACTTTTCTTCAAAAATCTTCAGCATCAAATCTTCAATTCTTCAAGCTTTTCTCATCAGGATGTGCAATATATGATCATCAATCTTTGTACCTACACACATGAGACAAAGCAAATACCTTCGTGAGGTATCGATTTTGAAATGAGATAAACATAAATCAAAACAAGTATCGAATCTCAATTCTCCCCTATAATGTAAAACTCCCCCATAATTCATTTTCCCCCTTTTTATTTGTTTGAAATAGACACGAAAAAGAATAAACAAAACAAACATGGAGATGTCACGATAATCAAAGCAAACCAACTACGATCATCAAGAGGTACTCAAAAGCATTCCACAAACTATTTTTGATATTTTTTAAACAAAAATGCAAAAATAATTTTACAAAATGTACACACCATGAATTTACACTAAGATAACCAAATCAGTGAAACAGAATGAATGGGTGTGACAAATTCGATAGGAAAATCAATTTATCAACACATCAAAGTCAAGAATGATTCTCTCACCAATAATGTCTAAAACTATGTAATTCTTTTTCATGTCACTGTCAGGACGTGCAAACCCATTGATTTATTTCCATCCAAACTCCCTCATAAATAATAATGTATTTATTTTTCTTTTTAGGTGGACCCTTTTTGGCAGATTTATCTTTTTATTGCCTTTCATTTTTTGGGATCTTTTTAAATGGTGGCTTTCACGACAAGTTAATTTTGTACGCTTATAGCCCTTTCTCCTGTTTCACTCATCATTTTTTATATTTAATTCCTCACGGGCAACGGTTCTTACATGCACTACTTTCATTCTCAAGTTTTATCGTATATGGTTCATTTTAAAGACAGAATTGAGATGACAACACTCCGATCAATATGTGATAGACAAGTACAATAATCAAATAAATTTGTGCAAGTGTGCATTAAGGGTAATTATGAGTCAAACATATAGGTAGTAATCAACTAAAAACATCTCAATGACTCCATATATTATAAAGCACAAAAATTAAATGATGACGTATATCAAAACACTATCAAATAGTCACATGGATATGGAATGAAGTTTTACCTCGGTCATCCTAAATGTCCATCCATAAACGGTGTAAAAAAATACAAAAAACTGTCTTTTTCAAAAAAATTATCAAAATAACATCTATTTGTATTTTTCGAAAGTTTTATCAAAGACAAAAATCTAATATAAAAAGTATACATGTCATAACACTAGAAAATATATATCATGAAGCACAACTAGCATATGACAATGAAGCAAGCACAATCATTTATATGATATGGCAAGAGAAGAATAATGTGCAAGCATGTGAGAATCAACTAGTTTACCATCTATCTTCTCTAAAAGTGATTTCCTAACCCAAATGGATGTGACATGTCGAATAGGGGTTTTAGGAACCACGATAACGCTAGACTTCAACTTCTTAGGACCTTTTCTAAGATCAAAACAAAAACGCCTAAGGTGACCTTTCCTACCACAATATGAACATGTATAAACGGGTGGAACAACACCTATGGGTTGACCTTTTCTAACGTCCTTGGGCATGACTGACCCTCTAAAATAAATAATGGTCTTGGCTTTAGTACCCAAAACTTTAGAACATAAAGAGCCACTACCATTGCTACCAACACTACTCGAGTTTGTCAAATCATTTTTTAACTCCAAAATTTTTTATTCAAGCAAATAATTAAATTCTTCCAATTTTAGGGACTCCTTCTCTAAATTTTCAATTATTCCTGGAAGGTTATCACATTATCCCTTAAAACCCTAAGAGTCTCTTCACGTGCCATAAATTCATCGATTAAAATATTTTTATCCTCATTGGCAAAAACACAAATCCTAGAATTTTTAAAGTCCTCTAATTCTTTTTCTAAAAATAAGACTCTCTCATCACACTCCTTTTTGGATAATTCTAATTTTCTAAAGTCGTGATCCAAGGCAACAAATTTCTCACGATAAAAATATCTTTGATTTTGAACCATTTGCCAAAGATCCATAACGGATTTAAAATGACAATTTTCTTCTTCCAAAACTTTAATTCTATTCGCAAACGTCAAATTCAAACTAATTAAATCATCAAAACTCTTACTTGTGCCATCAAGGAGGGGCATCCGATTGCGTAAGTGCTCCAACGAAAAAATTGTGATTTTTCAAAATAAATCAACATCACAATAATTTTTGCGGAAAATGAGGATCATTCGATAACTTAGAGAAACGCACTCTGATACCAATTTGTAAAAGGATGGTGATCGCTTAAATAAGCTTTGATACCAATTTGAAAAAGTGGGTGTGATACTGTTTTGAATAAATTCACAAATTCCAAGTAAACCCTTATTTAATCCATTGTCAGTTTTAAATCAAATTAATTAAACTCAATTTTAATTAATACCTAAACAAACACCTAGGTGTAGTGGATCATGCCAACCCAAATAAACATGAATTGCTGACTCACAGATTTCAGGAAAAATCCCCAAAGGGCAAAACCTTTTATTTCACTAATAATACTTACAATGATTACAAGAGTAATCTGTAATGAATATTTGCAGATACCCACCAGAACCTCAGTTCTAAATCAGCAATGAATCAACCTCAAAAGATCCATAAAGACACGCAGTCCACTCAACCCAACACCTCCCTCAAGTGGCACCAAGATCGGCAGTAAATATGGCACTCCACAAAGATAAAGTTCAACTAGGTTGAATATTGGGTTCCAAAAGAATTCACAAAAGTAATTGGGATGTTTTGTGCGAATCAAACTGTGTTTGGGACTCAAAAACTTGAAGACTTGTAGGAGTAGTAGGTCTCTCAAAAATATTCTCACAAAGTATCAAACAAAACAACTCCAAAAATAGGTATATATAGAAAAAATAATATTTTGACGCGGTGCGCCAAACCGATTTGGTTTTTCCTTTATAAAAATCGAACGAATTCACTTTTCCAGTATTGAGGACAAACTTCAAAAATCGAACCGGCTCACTTTTGACCAAACCAGTTCACTTTTCAGAACCAAAATTGCTTCCCTTAAAAAAATCTCATTTTGAAAAAACTTTTTATAAAAAAAATATCCTAATACTAAAATGAAACATTTATGAAACTTAAACACAAACCTTACCATAATTAATCTCGCATAGGCTCATTTGTTGAAGAAGTTTGATATTCGGATCCGTCTTGATGCATAATTGAACTTGAATAAATCTTCGACGATTGTACTGGTATATGACATATACTAATATAAATCTGGACTATATGAAACATGTCCTTACATAAGCAATGTATCAACGGTGGTATTGGTTGAGATAACTATTAGACATTAATTTAATCAACAATAACTATTTGACAATAATCAGCAACGGGAAAGTAATTTAATCAATAGAGTATTAGTTGAAATTATTTTGTTTTTCAATCGCTTCCCATTTTAAACAACTCATTTCGCAGTCCTCACAATCCATGTTCTTCAAAACAGAGGCAGGAGACGAAAAAACTGCCATTTCAGGCCTCTTCCAATGCAAAGGAGACCTCAGCATCGAAGAGTGTTTCAACTGTGCAAAAAAACATCCTAAAATATCAAACACTTTGTGTAGGGGTGCTATACTAGCTCGAATTCATCTTTCTAGATTATATATACAGTATGAGGGTGACGGGTACAATATTTCCCATCTTAAAATGCTTCACAAGGGTTGCAATGAACATAAAATGGCGTCTGGTGGATTTAAAGAGATGAGAGATGCTATTTTTTTTTTAAGTTTAGATTTTTGTAGTGAGTAATAATGGGTTTTGTGAGGTGAATTATGAGGGAATGAATGCTATGGTGCAATATGAGGGGAATTTGTGGGTTTGTGAGTGTGTGAGTAGTGTAGTGGAAGTGGCTCAGGAGGAATGTGGGGACTCGATTTCAGGCATTATGTTAGCTATTGCCATTACTCACATGAAAGGATAAGTAGCCAATATCCAGGTAAACTTAAATAACTCCCGACTGGAGTTTGGAAATGGATTTTGGCAACTCTTAAGTCATTTTGTGTTATTAGTATATAACATTTTTCTATCTAAAAGTTAATCTATTTTGTTCAAAGTTTTGGGGGAAATTTAGCACCCTGGTAACAGCTCTATTGCGACCCCAAGATTGGCATGGCAGTAGACCAGTTGACTAGGTGTTGAATTTTATGGTGGGGAAAGACAAGTCACCCAAACAAAATGGTGCACCTCGACCTTTTTTATGATATTTAAACATTGAGTCCTTTTATGCCCACTCATGATTTGCATGTGTCGACCGTGACATTCTGACATGGCGCGTCGGATATGGGGCCACCAGGCTTCTGCTGCACCACTCTAATTTATTGAAACTCATACCATCTATTTTATACCACGGCAAAAAAAAAATAACGAAACACTTAAACCCATTCTCAAGTTCTCAACACGACAATCTCAGGACAGCTTCACTCTACCGTATGTTTTTAACCAAGGTAAACACAACTCTCTCTCTCTCTCTCTCTCTCTCTCTATATATATATATATATATATATATATATATATATATATATATATATATAGTAGCATGTCATTTTTCAACAGTAGTCCTTATTTTTAAACTGTAATCATGACCTCCTTTATCCCTTATCCCAAGTTTTACATTATCAACATATAACAACTGAATGAGATGGGACACACACACATATATGTATATATAGACACTAGAATTATTTTGTGTAATATTAAAAAATCATTTCCATTATCCTAACTCAATCCCAAATTAATAGTCATTATTTAAAAATGACGGATTTATAACGATTAACTCAATTATAATGAGTTCCGCAAAAAGGGAGGAGATCATTTTGTTTATACATATATATATATATATATATATATATATATATATATATATATATATATATATATTAAGGAGTAGAAATTTTATTACTATTCCATAAATCATAAGACAATTAGAGTTCTAGATTTTACCAACGAATAAAAAATTAATGATTAGCTCATACCATAAATTATAATAGTTGATTTACACCTCAATATCATTCCACTTTAATTTGAATGTGTTCAGTTATCAAGACATACAATCCCTCTTACACACTCAAGCACATTCTCTCTTCAAGAAGAACTCAAACTATATCCTTCACTCTCTCCAAATTTTTCAAACCTTTTCTACCCTCCTCATCCCTCTGATGTTTTCGCTCTTAAGCTCCAACAATCCCTCCCTTAGGTAATATATCCAACACATTTTCTCACATACATTTTATTTAGATTTTTTTTCAAGTTAGTGGAAGAATTTAAATCTTCACTCATTTCGTATAACCATAGGTTTTGGGTTTAGAGTTTCTGAAGAAAGAGAATGAGGATGTAGATGATGATCTAGATTTCAGAGCGTTTGAAAATGGATTTATTGCAATTACATCGATATCCCTTTCTTCAAATATAGATATGGACACTGAAGAAGTTGTATCTGGTTGGATTTCTGCTGCAATTCAAGTCGATTAATAAATCTTCCTTTATGGGATCTTTAGCGATCATCTGTAATGTTATGTACATTTGATGCGGCAGTGACAACAAGTTAGTCATTAAATTAACTCACATGTGGTTTCATTGTGCCTGCCCTTTAAATTATTAATATTTTTTCTTCTATCACATCATTGGGTTTGGTCTTTTACTTTTTTTTGTGGAGAAAATGCTTTCCACATTAATTTTTTTATGGTTGGCATGTCGTAAGATGTCAGTTCGTTTTCCTTCACCACTGACAAAATTGTGTCTTTGGTTTTCTTCCCTTTTTTCTTAATTTAATTTGGTGAGATGGGTTGTATCATTTGTAATTTGCTCATAGTGTAAGAGAATATGGCCAGATTGGAATTATAGATCATGTGATTTAGCTAGTAGTGCTATTTTTAGGGATATATTGAGCCCTTTTCATCACTAAAAATGTTTTGTTTTGTTTTATTCTGCAGATATGATTTGCAATACCACATTATTTGTGTTATGTCTACTATTTATAAATAACAATTGTAAAGAATTATGAATTATTAATATAATTACAGAATTAAAACAGAATTACAGAAATGAAACACTTACTTGAATTTGCAGAAATAATAAAAGAATTAAAGATAAATCCGAGCCCTGCTATGAACAGTCTCCTTAAGATAATTTATTCCCTCCAATGTGCTCCGAGGTTGATGAATTTTGTCTCCCAAGATAGAATGGATTTTCTAATTAATTATGTAGCACGACAATAATTAATTACAACGAACTCAAAATCTGTGGCTTTTACTCAACAACAATGCAAGATATGTTATGCAGGAAAAGGAATTTTTTATTTTTTTTTGGAACAGATATGACAGGAATTTTCTGGGACAAAATTGACAGCAATTCTGGAGGAGGGAAATTTTTCAGTAGTTAATTCTATAGGGGAAATGTTTAATTTATAGCTTTTGTGTTGACTGTTGGAACAGTCAACCGAAATTAACTGTCAAAAACAGTTAATCAGTTAAATGAATTAACCGTTGGAAATAACTGCCAACAGTTTATTAATTAATTAATTAATAATTAAAGCCTAGAAAGTTAAATAAATTCGGCCCAAAAATGTAGGAGATTTTTATAAGCCTGAGCCCGAGCCCGAGCCGGCCGGACGGACGGACGCGCGCGCGCGGACTTTTGACTGAAAGTCAACCCGTGCATAGCTTAGGTCATCTCCCCTTCAAAGAGTTGGGATACCCCAAGGCATCCATGCCTTAGTCCATACTTGGGGTGTTAATAACTCATCAAATTTCCACTACTCTTCCAATGTGGGACAAGAGTTAAAACACACCCAATTCATTAACTTTCATTTCTTTGTGAGTCACTTTGGGGACAAATTTATCATTCATAACTTATTGAAATTGGACATATGAATATACTACGTTAATCTCCTTGCGGAGGTGAACGCGTTCGTATATGGTCCCACAATTTCCGTAGTGTGGGTCCCACCTAAATTTGAGCTCAAAGTTTCTCAAATATCTGTCCAAAAAAATCTGGACAGCTTTATAATACCCATTCAAGTCCAATTTTCCAACAATCCCCCGCATGAATGATATATCGCTATAAATAAAACAAAACAGATGCTAATGCAGATGCAGACACAAGTTGAGTAAAACTGAAGACTTATTGCATCGGGAGAAGTGGCCTAGTGGCCTTGAACTTTCCTTAGTGATATACCATCGGATTTACTTGGTTAATCAGTAGACTTCATGTCCTTGAACCGTTAACCATTTTTGTAAACCTACACAACAATATTCACACAACAATTCTTGAACACAGTTGGTTCTCACGTTTGTGTTCATTTTGGTCGTGAACACCACTTGGTTCCGCAAGTATTTTAGAGAATATGCCTTTCATTATTCTCATAGAAGTGGCCCCCTTCTTACTCACGTAGGTGACTTCCATAAAGAATATTCTGCAATACCCCACTTAGACGTACTAAGATATAGATGTCATTAAAAGCATAACTTATCCTAATTTCGCGACAGATGTGCACTGTCTCATCTTTGGAATGGATAGGCTTAAATATCCTTCAGTGGTTACTGAATACAATGTAGTTCGGTTTTCCCATTGAACCTAGATCTTGGGATCTTCAATCAGCTAGGTTGGGTTGCCACTATATTGATTCTTATTTATTTATAGACTTTAGACCCATTCCTCTCGATGATCTTTCAACTTGCTCTCGGTTTAAACCTTTCGTTAGTGGATCCGATATATTATCTTTTGACTTTACATAGTCAATTGAGATAATTCCGTTTGAGAGAAGTTGTCTAACGGTATTGTGTCGACGACAAATATGTCGTGACTTTCCGTTATACATGTGATTTTTTGCCCTTTCAATCGCTGACTGGCTATCGCAGTGTATACATATTGCGGGCACAAGTTTAGACCAATTTGGAACATCCTCTAAGAAATTTTGAAGCCATTCAGCTTCTTCTCCTGCTTTGTCTAGTGCAATGAATTCAGATTCCATTGTCGAACTAGCAATGCACGTTTGTTTTGAGGATTTCCAAGATACGGCTGCACCACCGAGGGTAAACACATACCCACTCATAGACTTAGAGTCTTTTGTATCAGATATCCAATTTGCATCGTAATTTCCTTCAAGAACAGCTGGATATTTTGAGTAATGCAATCCATAGTTTTGAGTATATTTTAAATAAACCAAAACTCTCAATATTGCTTTCCAGTGATCTCTTCCTGGATTACTCGTAAATCGACTTAACTTACTTATTGAGTATGCTATGTCCGGTCGCGTACAGTTCATGATATACATTAAACTGTCGATAATAGGAGAATATTCTAGTTGAGATATGCTTTCACCATTATTTCTTGCTAGATTTAAATTTACATCTATAGGTGTCTTGGTGGGACTAATATCATACTTCTTGAATTTTTCAAATACTTTCTCTATGTAATGAGATTGAGATAATATAAGTCCATCCGATGTTCTAGAAATTTTAATTCCTAATATAACATCGGCGATTCCCAAATCTTTCATGTCAAATCTACTACTCAACATTTGTTTTGTAGTTTTGACAATTTACAAGTTACTACCCATGATAAGTATATCATCAACGTAGAGGCATACAATGACATATCCATTTTGAATGTATTTAAAGTAAACACATTTATCGCATTCATTAATTTTGAAACCATTTGATAACATTGCATTATCAAATTTTTCATGCCATTGCTTAGGTGCTTGTTTTAATCCATATAGTGATTTAACAAGCTTACATACTTTTCCTTATTGTCCGGGAGCTTTGAACCCTTCAGGTTGCTCCATATAAATTTCCTCTTCTAGTTCACCGTTTAAGAATGCAGTTTTTACATCCATTTGATGTATTTCAAGTCCATTAATAGCAGCTATTGCTATTAACATCCGAATGGACGTTATTCTTGTTACCGGTGAATATGTGTCGAAGTAATCCAACCCTTCCTTTTGCCTATAGCCTTTAGCTACAAGTGTATCATTATATTTATCAATTGATCCATCGGCCTTCAATTTCTTTTTGAAGATCCATTTATAACCTAACGGTTTTGAACCTGGTGGAAGATCCACTAGTTCCCATGTATGATTTTGTAATATGGATTCAATTTCACTATTAATTGCTTCTTTCCAATTGGAAGCATCGGGTAAGGATATAGCTTCTTTATACGTTTGAGGTTCATTTTCTAACAAATATGTTAGAAAATCCAGACCGAAAGAAGTCGAGGTTTTTGCTCTTTTACTACATCTTGGTTCATCCTCTATTGATTCAATAGGTTGATGAGTACCACTTATAGTAGCTTGATTTGTCCTTTTAGAAGGACCAGATTCTCGGGTTATGTTATACGGGAATTCATTTTCAAAAAATGAAGCATCCCTCGATTCAATAACTGTATTTACATGAATATCCGAAATCTCAGATTTACAAACTAGAAATCGATATGCACTGTTATTAGTAGCATAACCGATGAATACACAATCCACGATTTTTGTCCCTATTCTTACCTTTTTAGGTTTAGGAACCATCACTTTGGCTAAGCACCCCCACACTCATAAATATTTATAGGAAGGTCTTCGACCTTTCCATAATTCATAAGGTGTCTTGTGAGTCTTTTTGTGAAGTACTTTATTCAGAATGTAATTAGCAGAAAGTAAGGCTTCCCCCCACAAATTTTGTGGAGCTCCAGAAATTAATAACATTGAGTTCATCATTTCTTTCAAAGTACGGTTTTTGCGTTCAGCAACACCATTCGATTGAGGAGAATAAGGAGCGGTTGTTTGATGAATAATCCCATTTTCAGAACAAAATTCCTCAAATGGATATTCATATTCACCTCCTCTATCACTTCTAATAGCCTTTATCGTTTTTCTTAATTGATTCTCAACTTCATTCATATATTGTTTAAATGCATTAATAGCCTCATCTTTACTATGTAACAAATATACATAGCAATATTTTGTGCAATCGTCAATAAAAGTAATAAAATACTTTTTCCCACCTCTAGTTTGAACAAATTTCAAATCACAAATATCGGTGTGAATTAAATCTAAAGGTTCAGTTATCCTTTCAATAGAATGGAAAGGTAATCTTGCTAATTTAGATTCCACACAAATTTCACATTTATGATTTTTATCAATATTAAATTTTGGTAAAAATTCCAAGTTAATTAATCTACGCAATATATCAAAATTAACATGTCCTAATCTCGCATGCCAAATATTAGATGACTCAATCAAGTAAGAAGAACTAGCAATTTCATTCATTGAAACAGATGTTTTTGGGGTTACAGTAAGAACATTAAGTTTAAAGAGCCCCTCATTTAGGTAGCCCTTTCCTACATACATGTCATTTTTATACAACACAAAGCGATCAGACACAAACACAAGATTGAAACCATTTTTAGTGAGGAGAGATCCAGAAATCAGATTCTTTCGGATATCAGGCACATGAAGAACATTGTTGAGAGTAAGTTCCTTTCCAGAAGTCATTTTTAGAGTTATATTTCCTTGTCCCACCACCTTCTAAGTGGAAGAATTTCCCATAAAAAGGTTCTCCTCATTTTCCAAAGGCTTATAGGTGTAGAACATCCATTTGTTTGCACAAATGTGTCGTGTGGCTCCAGTGTCCACCCACCATTCCTTGGTATTTCCAACCAAGTTACATTCAGAGACCACGGCAGAAAGATTCATATCCACCAAATCATTGATGATATTCACACCCTCAGTTACATTTGATTGAGGATTGTTTTTATTTTGCTTCTTCGGCTTACGACACTCGCTTGAGCGGTGTCCAGGTTTACCACAATTGTAGCATTTGTCTTTAAACTTTTTCTTGTTATGTTTGGAAGTGCCTTCCCCATCATACTTTCGTTTGTTCTTCTTAGGACCTTCGACGACATGGACCTTTGTTTCCATCGAATTCTTCCCACTTTTCTTTTGAGACTCACGGTTGTCTTCTTCGATTCTTATCCTGACCACCAACTCCTCCACATTCATCTCCTTATGCTTGTGCTTGAGATAGTTTTTGAACAAAGTCCAAGATGGTGGAAACTTTTCAACAATTGCAGCAACTTGGAAAGTTTCACTAATTGACATTCCTTCAGCATGAATGTCATGGAGGATCACTTGGTGTTCTTGCACTTGCGAGATTACAGATTTAGAATCAACCATTTTGAAGTCCAAAAAATGCCCGAAGATAAATTTCTTCATCCCAACATCTTCAGTTTTATACTTCTTTTCCAAAGAATTGTAATACCCCGTATTTTCGTGATATATATTTTGGGGATTAATTAAATTAAATGTGTATTAATTGGGAATTAATCCGGATAAAAATACTAGCGAGATGTGAGTTGGTATTTGATTTTAATGAGTATATATGGCTATATATGAATATTGAATTATGAAATTTGTCGTGAGATTGAAATACGACAATTTGGAAATTTTGTTGAGACGCGTGTGACAGTCGCGTCAGGAATATTATTATTTAATTAAAAAATGAATTTTATTTCTATTAACCGTATGGTCGTTTTGAGTGCGCTAACGCGTCCAGAAGGGTCGAAATAGTCAGAAAACACTAGCCGGGGGTTTAGTTTGGGTCCCGGGGCATTTTTAGGCCATACCGGCAACGTATAAGGGTAGTTTGGTAATTTTGGATTTTTGGGAATTAAAACCCATGAAAATTAGGAAATAAATATCTGATTTGGTAATTACCCACTAAACCCACTAATAACTTAATGGGCTACAGGGGTTATTAGAATTAGTCCCAAAAGTTCCTAAAGCAAACCCTAGCCACCATTGTCACCTTGGAGAAGAAGAGCTTGTAGAGAGAGGAGAATTCTGCAGACAGAGAGAGAGAAACTCATCAATTCGCCATCAAAATCAGAGATATACATAAGGCAAGTGGTTTAATTTCGTTTATTACAAAGAATGTTTCTTCCATGCGTAGGAAATTGACAAAATTTGTATTGTTCTTGGGAGTTTGATAAAAACCCATTAATTGGATTTAGAACTTTATATTTTGATGAAAGGATTGCATGTACAATTGTGTTAGGAGGATTATTTGATGGAAATACACCTTGTTCATAACAAAACGGATTTAATTATGCCCATTGGTGACTTTAAAATTTTAGGGTTCATGTTCATGGGATTTGGGGATAAATGAAGGGATTTGATGATTCAATGATGTTTAGGAAGAATTGGCCCTATATAAATGTTAATATATGACCTAAGTATGTTTAGGAATGATTAGAACCCATGAACAATTGTTGGATTGATGTTTAGATGAGGTTAGAGGTGAAGAAAATTTGGAAAAACGAATTTGGGAAAATATGGGCTCGAAACTGGCCTCTCGTTAGAAGACCTGCCCAGGTCGTTTGAACGAGCTCGTTCGAACGAGCTTCTAACGAGTTGACAGTTTGACTTCTAACGAGAGGGATGTTCATTCGATGACTTTCGTTCGAATGAGATCTCGTTATAAGGCCCACTTCATTCGAACGAACTCTAGTTCGAACAGCCTCGTTCGAACGAGACTTCTAACGAGCTGACAGTGTAGGCTTTTTGGCCTATTTTGATTTCGTGTGTCCCGTAACCTTGTTTAATTGTAGAGATAACATTCCCTTGATGTTAAATTGATATAGTTGGGACATTTGGGATATATTGAGGAGTAAAACATAGAAGTGTGTTTCGAATTGAAAGGAAATTGAAGAATAGGACGTGAGTGACCATTACGATGCGAGAATTATTGACAACTTATATAATTATATTAACCGGGAATATGTAAACTGTGTAACATTATAAGTCGGTACGAGAATGATATGTGTACCACAAATAAATTATGGTGACTACTAAGATGTGTGTATACTTAGTATATGTATATGATCTTATGTGTATGACATACCTACCATACTTGCTATCACGGGAGGTTTACGTTCGCTTAGGGCCCTCTAATCCTTGTGTTGCCCAGATTTAGATTGGTACCTCGAGAACATAGGTCAGAGAAGGACTTATTGGGATGTTAATAAGTCCGCTGATCGTGGGAGCGTAGGTATGTGCGTGACCCATGTGATGTGACTGTGTTCGCCTCCATTGTTTGTGATTATTATTATCTGAGAACGATTCCTGAGAGATTCAGAATGCGTAATCCTTATGTACGTGATGTACCGAGATGGATAGCGGAGTATGTGTGCACCGCAATTTAGTCTCGGGGTGCTTGTATTGTATATTTATGACATGAATAATATACACTTAAATAATGAGAACTTTCATGTTGGTAATGTGAGAATAATTATGGTAATGTTTTGAGAATATATGACGGAATATCCGGTAGTGAATTGTATTGTTTATAATTGAAAATCCGAGTTTAATTAAGGCCCTCTATTTAATTGATAACGCTAGAATGTTTAACGGGAATTGAGTAGTAAGGGGTAGAACTTATTACGGTTTGGTTAAATATGAATTTCACTTAGATGGGTACGGTACGTTAAGAGTGCACAAATTAGTCGAGAGGTGAGTATTTCATGTGAGTGCACGTCCTAACATGTATTTTGCATTCATTGTTTTAATGTCATTAAAACACTTGCTGTTATTAAAATAATTTCCACTTTCGGGCTCTGACCCATTTGCTTTCAAATCTATTTTTGTAAAAACCATTTTTAGGTGCCCAGCCACAAGAACACCATGCTTAGGATTCTCATTCAGGTGACGAGCTGTAGCTGTTTGTGGAAGTTACAGGACCTTGCTAGTAGACGCTTCTTTCATCTTGACTCCATATTCAGGATTCATCAGTTGTAGGGCATGTTGCCCATTTCTAGTAGTGAAATTTCCTATTTCAGATTTTCAGACTATTTGGCATGTAATTAATTCAGATTACTTTGTTTTACTTAGTTCAGTTGTGGGATTGTTGTGAGGAGTTTTTCCTCCGGACTTATTATTATGTTGTCGGTTATTCTATTGTTTCGTTATGGTGAATGTTGTTATTCTATCATTATCCTTTTATTGCATGTTAATCAGAGTTAACTTAAAATTTGACAACTCACTTTTTAAGTACCAGGTGGTTAGTAATCTTTAAAATGTTTGGACAGTGATGCTATTAACTGAACCAACTTGGCATTTTGTATTAATTTAATAAAGGAGTAGCTACCCAGTATTTAATTAGTCGGGGGGTCACAGGTGGTATCAGAGCATCAGGTTCTAGTGTCCTTTAGGATCTGTACGGTTTATTATGTTTTGGCTGAGCTTTCTTTGATGTAGAGCCCTATATTTTAGGACTATTGTATTCTTTTGTATATGTTACGTTCTTCAGCTATTTCAAGTTTATAACTGCGAACTTATATACTTTATTCTTATTTCAGATGCCTCCACGACGTGCACAACGGGTTCCCAGGGATGCTATGCCAGAACCACAGCCCGCACCAGTTCAGGGCACGATGAATGCCGCCGAGGTTGCAGCCATTGTGGCCCAGGTGGTAAATGCCGCACTAGCCGTAGTTCAGCAGACACCACCTCAGGCGCCAGTTGCCACGCCAGTTCAGGCACATGCATTCCCGTCTGCTTGGGAACGTGTACGCGATGCTTTTCAGAAAGCACACCCACCGAAGTTCGCAAGTAGCTCCGATGTTGTGGTTTCGAGTCAGTGGAGGAAGGACATTCAGCGGCACCTGAGGATGTATGAGTGCACCGATGTACAGAAGAAGATACTAGCTACCTTTAAGCTAGTGGGGTTTGCACTGCAGTGGTGGGAGTCTATTACCACCGTGGAGGAGAGAAATACTCTCACTATACATGAGTTTTGTGTGCGGTTCGACCGCAAGTACTTTTCGTCAGCTGTTCACACGGAAATGAGGAGGAAGTTGATGAATCTCAAACAGGAAGATAAGACTGTGGTCGAGTATGAGACCGAATTCACCAATCTGTTGAATATCGTTCCGGATGAGATACCGACAGAAGAGAAGAAGATACAGAAATTTACAGACGGGTTGACTTGGAGGATCCGTCAGCATTTTTTGGGGAACCTATCGTTGGCCACTTACTCTGATGTGGTTAACGCTGCACTATTACACTGCCAGGATCACCGCTTTCACATGGCTGAGGGCAAGAGATCGGGAGAGTCCAGCCATCAGGACAGGACTGGAGGACACGGTGCCAGTGGGGCACAATCTGTTCAGGGGCAGAGACAGGGTGACCAGGGTTCCCAGCAGGGGGATCACAAGAGGTTCAGGTCGGGAAATTTCAGGCACGGGCAGGGAGGTTTCCGGCAGGGCCATCAGGGCCCGAACGGCCATCAGGGCCAGCAAGGTCATAATGGTCAACAACAGCAGTTTCAGCAGGGCCAACAGGGCCAGGGGAGGAACGGTAACGGCCACCAGGGCCGGGGGCAGCAGGGATAGAGAAGGGGGAACTTCCCGGGGAAGTGTTACGTTTGTGGCAAGACTGGCCATAAATGCCAGGACTGTCCTGATAGGGGCAGGGTCCCGCAGTAGTAGCAGGGTGCTCGACAGGAGCCGCAGAGACCCGTGTTTCCTGCCGCCCTCCCGACGCCACCACAGATGGCAGCATTGCCACCCATTCCAGCGGTCCCAGTTCAGCAGGGACAGCTGCAGTATGGGAGAGTATACCAGCTTCAGCAGGCAGCAGCTCCATAGGCATCACCCGCTATTGAGGGTATGTTTCCTATCCATGGCACTATGGGTCGGGTTTTGTTTGATACGGGGGCAACGCATTGTTTTATAGCTACACATTTTGCGAAAGCCTTAGGGTTGTTAGCCACAACAGAGAGCACAGTGACGTGCGTAGACTCACCATTGGGGAGTGGGTCACTTATTTTCTTTATATGCCGAGGAGTGGGGGTAGAGATTGGTAGTTTGGTATTACCTGCAGACATGTTGGAATTAGATATGCTCGAGCACGATGTGATTATCGGTATGTATTGGCTCGCAACTTATAGATCCATGATTGATTGCTTCGGTGGGAGAATTGTTTTTGCCATTCCGGGGCAAGAGATGTTTGTAGTGGCGATGCCTCGCCCAGAGGGAGGCTCGACCGCTCATTTGTATTACATAGAGGAGGATACCTCTAAGGAGGTTGTGATTCCTCTAGATTCGATCCCAGTTGTCAGGGAGTATTCAGATGTGTTTCAGGAGATACCAGGCCTACCCCCCAGTCGAGAGATAGACTTTGTCATAGACTTATTACCAGATATGAGACCTATAGCACGCGCACCGTACCATATGGCTCCGGCAGAGATGCGAGAGCTACGGGATCAGATTGAGCAGTATTTAGGTCAGGGGTTTATACGGAGGAGTACTTCTCCATGGGGTGCCCCTGTGTTGTTCGTAAATAAGAGGGATGGATCGTTGAGGTTGTGTGTGGATTATCGAGAGTTGAATAAGGTCACGATACGGAATAAATATCCGTTACCCCGAATCGATGACTTATTCGACCAGTTGAGAGGAGCTTCTTTCTTCTCAAAGATTGATTTGCGATGTGGTTACCAGCAGTTGCGTATCAAGGAAGAGGATGTCTCGAAGACTGCGTTCTTAACGATATATGGTTCTTACGAGTTTCGGGTTATGCCTTTTGGCTTGACCAACGCTCCAGCAGTGTTTATGGACTTGATGAATAGGGTGTTCAGAGAGTTCCTTAATCAGTTTGTCATTGTCTTCATAGATGATATTCTGGTTTACTCTCAGACAGGGGAGGAGCACGCAGAGCATTTGAGGCAGGTTTTGTAGATGCTACGTCAGAACGAGCTGTATGCAAAATATGAGAAGTGCGGGTTTTGGCTGAAAGAGGTTCAGTTTTTGGGGCACATTATTTCTGACCGGGGGATATCTGTTGATCCGGGGAAGGTATCCGCGGTGAGGGAGTGGGAACAACCCACGACACCGACTGAGATCCGTAGTTTCTTGGGCCTAGCAGGATACTACAGGAGGTTTATTCGGGGATTTTCGAAGATAGCGGGTTCTTTGACACATCTGACTCGTAAGGGTGTGTCGTTCATCTGGAGTGATGCCTGTCAGTTGGCATTTGATGAGTTGAAGGATAAGTTGACCTCAACACCTGTGTTAGCATTGCCGAGACTGGGAGTTGAGTATCTAGTCTACACCGATGCGTCTTTGCAAGGACTTGGATGTGTATTGCAGCAGGAGAGTCAGGCCATAGCTTATGCTTCCCGTAAGCTTAAGCCTCACGAGAAGAATTACCCCACTCATGACTTGGAATTAGCGGCAGTAGTATTTGCCCTTCGGATTTGGAGACATTACCTTTTGGGGGAGAAGTTTCGATTATTCACGGACCACGAGTCCCTACAGTACCTATTCACGAAAAAGGGGTTGAATATGCGGTAGCGAAGGTGGCTTGAGTTTGTGAAGGACTATCAGTTTGATATCCAATATCACCCGGGGAAGGCTAACGTGGTAGCAGACGCGTTGAGCCGTAGGCCAGTAGATGAGGTGGCAGGAGTGTGGAAGGCCAAGTGGAAGGAGTTGGGACACCAGGATGCAGTGGCCCGATCATTCATGTCAGTGATGACTGTTACACCACAGATTGTCATGAGAGTGGTAAAGGCACAAGTAGATGACACGTTTTGTCAGGAGCAAATAGTTCGATTATTGACAGAGGGAGCCGAGTCCTATACCGTTAGCTCAAACGGGGGATTACGCTTCAATGGCAGACTGGTAGTTCCAGAAGGGGAGGAATTGCGACACGAGGTTATGGCAAAGTCGCACGGCTCACGGTTCGCAGTACATCCCGGAGGGTGAGCTACATATTGTTATATACATGATGATTTAAAAGACCTTGTGTTGGACATAAGGAATTTTATATTATATTATATTATATAAACCATTTTTAAAATAAATTGTTTTCAAAATAAAAACTTTTATCGGCCTTCGGGCCCTTTCAAAATGATTTTCATAAAACTAATTTTTTTCAAACTCTAGTCCAAATTTAACAAACTCTCAATCCCCGACGCCGTCACATAGTATTGTATTGGGAGGGTTCCTTGTTTGGATTTCGCTTTTGCGAGACGTCCCCCGCACGAAAGTGGCAAATGTTAGGAATTGAGAGGAGTTATATCTTTGGACCATTTAAAATTTTGTACACTAACTAAAATGTTAGTATTATATTTATGGAAATGTGGAACTTTGGAGGCAAATAAAGCCTCATTATGATTGCTGTGAGCACAAAGCTCAATTATAAAGGGTGTATGGGCGCCCTTGTTGTGGAAATTGATTCTATTTAACTCATATTCAACCTAATAATAAAAATAAATTAAATAAATTCATCGTGGGAAGTTAGAAGTTTGGAGATAGGATTAGTGAGTATGGGTATATTAGACTTAGTTGAGCTTTGGAGAATTAGGCTTAGCTAAATTTCGAGGACGAAATTTTTGTAAGTGGGGAAGTTTGTAACAACCCGAGGACTTGGAGACTAGGATATATTTATTTTGGGAGAAATAAATAATATTTTTATTGGAGAAAAATTAAATTTGGTACTTGAGGTCAAAATTTGAAGTTGTTGGAAAGTTTGTCGAATGGAAATTCTTAGGGTACCATTGTTTTCGGATGGGTCGAGAAAGTTAAAATGACTGTACTTGGGGTCTATTTTGGTTCCGGAATAATTTAGGACCGTTTGACTCGAATTAAAGTCACCGAGTCATTTAAAGTGTGTATTATCATTTAAAAATGTGTACCTTGGGAGATTAGGCTTATTAAGCCTACGGGAGATATTTCTCCCAAGAAAGAGAGAGAAATAGAAAGAACGAAAGAGAGAAGTAGAAAAAAGAAGAAAAGGAAGGAGAAAAGAGAGAGAAAGTGGAGATTTTCGGGAAATACGCGATCTGAAGGCGGATTCAGACCCTACGAACCCGAGCCAAGTGATTAAACTTGCTAAATAATTGTTGTGTACCATTTATTGCATGATTTGTGGATTAAATCTTTGGGTTTTCGGTTTAGTTTATCAAAACCTAACTTTTGGGAAAACCTTAGATTTGTTATGTAGAAAATGAATTTGAGGTTAGAAATCAATAAAAATGGGTTCTTGGATGAATTATTATGATGTATATGTAATTGGGTTGATGCAAAATGGTTGGATGATGATATAATTGATTTTTGGGAATTTTGGGTTAAGAAGAAAATAGCCCATTTCGTAGCTTGCTGCACTTACCGAATCGATTCGCTCCTTCCGAATCGATTTGGTCTGTTGTAGAATCCCTAGGTCTTTAGGGCCGAATCGATTCTCCCCTTGCGAATCGATTCGGTATGTATCAGACTCTCAGGTCCATTGGACCGAATCGATTCGGATGGGCCGAATCGATTCGCTTTTGGGGCCGAATCGATTCGAAAACAGGGAATTTTTGGAGATGTTTTTCTAGGGAGAATTTCATCCCGTTTTGTTCGAGGTTATCGATTGGGGATCTCTATAGGAGATATTTGGAGTATGTTTTGGAGACTTTTAGAGAGTTTCCCTTAAAAGAAATAATGGGAGTCATATTGACTAAATTTGAGGAATACCGATTTGATATTATGGTATATTCTAAGTGGGGAAGCCCACTTTTATTGGAGACTCTATTTGGAGATAATTATATTCATATGAAACAATAAGAAGAATTGAGAGATAAGGGATATTAGGATCCAATCCCAAATGGGATAACTTTAAAGGTTCATTAAATGAATTGAACCCTATTATGAATGGAAAATAATAAATGTTAATTGATGTGTGTACGGATATAGAAATATCCTCATTGATGATTGATTTGGGAGATATCTCACACAATGAGAAATGCTAATTCAGGGCATTAGGATAAAAGAACATCCTTAACTTAAATAGAATGGAGAGATAAATTCATAATTAGAAGCGACATGTGAGCTTCAAGTGAGAAGTAGTATAGCGTATACTAAGTGGGGAAGATGTGTGAGAATTGGCGACTAGTATATCTAGAGGGAAATACACAAAACAATGTCATTAAATCAATTGCGCCAATGGGCGTATAATGAATATGAAAATGATGTTGCAGGTATACCTTATATAATGGTGTATCTTTGTTATGTGGGATGTATGTATACCTTATATGATGGTGTATATACATGTTAAGCATACCCCCTCCCTGCTATCATTGGGAAGTTTCGTGCATAGAGGGGGAGCATTTTGGCTAGATGAGCCGGGTGTGGATATTCCCCAGGTCATAGTCGTCCATGGTGGTCAGCAAATGACATATTTATATACATTGATTTATTTTGTGTAACAACCCGCATAACTTTGAGCTATTTTAATTATTTTTTGGAAAATGAAGGAAAATAAAGTTTTTGATAAAATTATTTTTATTGCTCAAATATGTTGAATATTATTTTTAAAGGCAAGAATTTCAAACGGTTTCGAAATCGGAGTTAAAACGCATTTTAAAATGATTTTTAAATGGTTTTAACTCTTGGAGTTGTTTTGACTTCCAACTCTTCATTTCTTTGCCTTATTTAAAGGAGTCTTTTGGCTTCCAACTCTTCATTTCTTTGCCTTATTTAAATGAGTCTTTTGGCTTCCAACTCTTCATTTCTTTGCATTATAAAAGGAAGTCTTGGGCAACCTTTTTAAACTACTTTTGGCACAAATTTTGGCAGCAAATATATTTTATATTCCTCTTCTTTTTATATACACATTGGCCCTTGAGATTTGTGAGTTCCAACCTTAGATTATAGGTGTTATTGGGGCTATTTTGTTGGAGGTTCTTGGAGGGGCTTTTGTAGATCTTTTGTACTGATCTTGAGGATATGATCATTGGTTTCTCATCATGGTTTGAGGTATGGGATTTTACACAATATGCTCCTTAAATCTCGCGAGTTTCATTCTCTTTGATTTCTTGTTAATTCAACTCATATTTGAATTGATAAATTCTTGGAAATCTGGAAAAATAATTGTTGAAATTATTTTGATTCATGTGGTATCATTATATTGTTGATGAGCACGTTGTCATGAGATTTTAATATGACATAGAGGTTGGGCACCCGCCAAAAATCCTGCTTCCCGGGCAATGTCTTAATAAAGCATATGCGGATGTGGTGAGGCCTGGTGACCCAGTTAAAGTTTTATTGAGAAATTTTATTGATAAATGCTATTGAGATTTTCATTTGATTTGAATATTCGTACTCGTGTTGTTACGTTTTATTCATCGCTAACATATATTTGTTGAGCATCTTTCCTGTCGCATTGTGTACTTCCCCATATTTCTTTTAGTTGGCAGGTTAGCGTGGATTTGAGTGCTTTGGATTATTGGGATTATTTTAGCGTGGAGTATTTGGGAAGAATTTTAATACAAGTTGGAAGAATTGTATTATTTTGATGTATAGAGCATTGAAGATTTGTATTTATTATTCGAGTAAGATGTTGTATTTATTCGAGAGACTTGCTGTAATTGAAGAGATTGAGATTAGTGGATTTATATTTTGTGGGTTTATTTAGATTCTCTATACCTTGTTACTTTTCGATTTATTTTATCGCACTAGCGCTCTGTTCGCTCTCCCCGGACGGACGGGGTGTTACAAATGGTATCAGAGCTTAGGTATACGGCAACCCTCGGGGCTTGAGTTTTGGGTTCATTGCATGGTTAGCTATTTTTGGAGATAGAAAATTTTAGGTGATATTCGTGATGGGTTTCGAGATTAGAGGTGAGGAATTTATTTTTGGTGACGTGATTTATTTTTGGAGTTAGTGTAGTGGCCTGATTTTGAGAGTTAGGCATTCGGCGAATTTCAAGGGCGGAATTACATTGTTAGTGGGGAAGTGTAACAACCCGCGTAATTTTGAGGTATTTTAATTAATTTTTGGAAAATGAAGGAAAATAAAGTTTTTGATAAAATTATTTTTATTGCTCAAATATGTTGATTATTATTTCTAAAGGAGAGAATTTCAAACGGTTTCGAAATCGGAGTTAAAATGGATTTTAAAATGATTTTTAAATGGTTTTAACTCTTGGAGTTGTTTTGACTTCCAACTCTTCATTTCTTTGCCTTATTTAAAGGAGTCTTTTGGCTTCCAACTCTTCATTTCTTTGACTTATTTAAAGGAGTCTTTTGTCTTCCAACACTTCATTTCTTTGAATTAGAAAAGGAAGTCATGGGCAACCTTTTTAAACTACTTTTGGCACAAATTTTGGCAGCAAATATATTTTATATTCCTCTTCTTTTTATATACACATTGGCCTTGAGATTTGTGGGTTCCAACCTTATATTATAGGTGTTATTGGGGCTATTTTGTTGGAGGTTCTTGGAGGAGCTTTTGTAGATCTTTTGTACTGATCTTGAGGATATGATCATTGGTTTCTCATCATGGTTTGAGGTATGGGATTTTACACAATATGCTCCTTAAATCTCGCGAGTGTCATTCTCTTTGATTTCTTGTCAATTGAACTCATATTTGAATTGATAAATTCTTGGAAATCTGGAAAAATAATTGTTGAAATTATTTTGATTCATGTGGTATCATTACATTGTTGATGAGCACGTTGTCATGAGATTTTAATATGGCATAGAGGTTGGGCACCCACCAAAATTCCTGCTTCCCGGGCAATGTCTTGATAAAGCATATGCGGATGTGGTGAGGCTTGGTGACCCAGTTAAAGTGTTGTTGAGAAATTATATTGATAAATGCTATTGAGATTTTCATTTGATTTGAATATTCGTACTCGTGTTGTTACGTTTTATTCATCGCTAACATATATTTGTTGAGCATCTTTCCTGTCGCATTGTGTACTTCCCCATATTTCTTTTAGTTGGCAGGTTAGCGTGGATTTGAGTGCTTTGGATTATTGGGATTATTTTAGCGTGGAGTATTTGGGAAGAATTTTAATACAAGTTGGAAGAATTGTATTATTTTGATGTATAGAGCATTGAAGATTTGTATTTATTATTCGAGTAAGATGTTGTATTTATTCGAGAGACTTGCTGTAATTGAAGAGATTGAGATTAGTGGATTTATATTTTGTGGGTTTATTTAGATTCTCTATACCTTGTTACTTTTGGATTTATTTTATCGCACTAGCGCTCTGTTCGCTCTCCCCGTACGGACGGGGTGTTACATTTTGGGGGTGAGAGGTCGTGGGTATTTGTCGCTCTCACTTGCCAATTAGGAGCTATGACCGCTTCCCGGGACGTCGTGTGCGTGAGTTGATCACGAGGTGGGTGTCGTGGAACCCCACTAGGTGACCCCAGTTTGCTACGTATATGGGCTGCTGGAAGATGATAGCACGTGAGCCTGCTTCCTTCGAGTTATAGCTCGGTTGGTTGGTTATTATTGCTTGTGTTTGTATTTTGGTATCAAGGGCATAATGGACCTCAACGACCTACATTGCTAGGATTAGTGTATCGGGGGGGTTCCTTGTTTGGATTTCGCCTCGGCGAGACGCCCCACGCACGAACCGCAGTGTAATGTTTGAACTTGGGGATAAGTTTAGTCCTTTATGCTCATAATTATATATATATATCACCTATCCCGACGATCGACAGTGCCAAGAGTAGTGTAACGGGGGGGTTCCTTGTTTGGATTTCGCCTCGGCGAGACGTCCCACGGATGAAACGTCGTGTACTGTTGAGAATTGGGAATATAAATTAATTAAAATTTGGATAATAATAATTTGTGTTACATGCATCTTGCATTGAGGGCATAATGAGCCTCGAGGATTGATACGGTCAGGAGTAGTGTAATGCGGGGGTTCCTTGTTTGGATTTCACCTCGGCGAGACGTCCCATGAACGAAACGCAGTTCCGTGTTGAAAATCGGGACAAGTTTAGTCCTTAACTCTTGATGCTAATAACTCATATATAATTATATATATTGTTTACATGCCAATGAAGGGCATCACTAGAATATATGAAATTCTATTAATTGAGAATGTTATGATTATGAGCATGATGATGCAACTTTATATGTTCAACAAATGAACATTATAAAGATAACTATAACTATTACATTAAAGTTAATGTATATAACTTATAGATTATAGAAGTGAGTGTAGATTGAGTGATAGGTTAGACGGTTTCACTTAAATACTTTATTTGGGTTTAAGTTAGAATCCTCTTACCTAAATAGAATCGGGCATCCGTTTGGAGATCACGTGCATACGTTTAGTGTGCGCTTTAGTTGAGAGGTGAGTTGAATTTTTATGGAGAGTTCGATTCCAACTAAATCATGTAATAATGCATTTATAATTATTATGCATTTTAATACACTTGCTTTAAAATATTTTTCAAACTTGGGCTATGATCCGTTTATATTTTCTCCTCCATGTATATATTGTACTACTTCAGGTGTTCCTCCGCAAGGATGCCTTTGATGTTCATCCATTTAGGATTCGTGGAGCTGTGGAAGTAGTGGACTGTTGCAGCCTTTTGCTTTAGTCGATTCCTATCTTTGAATATCTAGAATAGGATTCAGTTGTATATAGAGTTAGTGTTCAAGTGTTGTAGATTAACACTTTCTTATTTCATTTCTCAAATTATTGTATTGTCTGTTACCCGACAGCATATTGGGGTATTTCATTGTTGAGATTTTATTTGTACATTGTTTTGTACTCCTTTGTTTTATTGGAGTTTACACTTATCACTCATCACAGTTAGATGTTTATTGATGGTTGAGTGCATTATTGATTTTGTTGTTGTTGTTAAATAAAAAGTTTTAAATTTTTGACAATTCGCTTTTAATGATTTTAGGTAGTTAGCCTTATATAATCGTATTGTCTGTTGATGTTGAGACTGTGCCATCTGGGATACCTAATTTAGTGTAGTATAGGTCTGGCCACCCGTTATTATTTAGAGCGGGTTGTCACATGGGAGTGGACTCAGCCCGAAGATATGTCTGTTTAATTTGATAGAGTTATCTGAATTCTTGATGTCAAATAATATTATGGCATCTGGTGGTAGAGTCATGGGCGGAGGTTAGAACAACACATGGTGGGTAGCTGCCCACCTTGTCTTTTCGGCAAAAAAAACTTCAATAGCAAATTTGTAAATTAAATTAGTAATATGTAAAAAATATGTAGGGTAAATAGGTAAATGCCCACCTTATCAAAAATCTAATAGCTAGCCTTAGCTTTACTACTACTCCTATCCATTTATAATAACTAATAAAAATTAAGATAAATTAACATTTGGAGACAGAGATTGAAAAAATCATAAAATTAGTACCTAAAGAGAGAGTAGTGTGGTGTTCTTATCAAAGTTTAGTTTAGTTTGAATTAATTTTTTATATGTTAAAATTTCAGTTTGCTTTGTTTTTTTGTTGTAAAACTCTAATCTTTTTTTGGTGTAAATATATAAACTTGCTATGTTTTTTTAGTGTAAAAATATGGACTTGCTTTGATTTAATTATTTGTATGTTAAAATTTGAGTTTTCTTTATATATTTTTTTTGTAAAAATCTCATCGTGCCTTTATTTTATTTTCTTTTTGTATAAAAATCTGAACTTTGATTTTTTTTTCGTGCGTAAAAATTTGAACGTGCATGCTTTGGTTTAATTGTTTTTTATGTTAAAATCTTTTTTTGATTTTTTTGTGTAAAAATCTGATCTTGCTTTTATTTATTTTTTTGTTGTAATAATCTGAACTATTGTTTTTGTTTTTTTGGGTAAAAATATGATATTGCTTTAATTTAATTATTTGTATGTTTAAATCTCACTTTGCTTTGTTATTTTTTTGGTGTAAAAATCTGATCTTGCTTTTATTTATTTTCTTCTGGTTATGCTTAGGTACTTCAAAAAAATGCCTCGTCATGTAAACCTCGTGATCATAAATTTCTTCAAAGAGATCAAGGAG
Organism: Sambucus nigra; assembly: GCA_949130495.1. NCBI lineage: Eukaryota > Viridiplantae > Streptophyta > Magnoliopsida > Dipsacales > Adoxaceae > Sambucus > Sambucus nigra. Next base: position 433,775,733 of record OX422220.1, on the reverse strand, counting down.
GGTTAAGGAGACTTCATGTTTCTGGGTTTGATGAACACCCAACTTGGTTAGAATATAGTGTCCACAAAGAGGTCGCATATTTTTTTTGTTGTTATCTTTTCAATGTGGTTCGTAAGGAGCATGTGGGTGGTTGTGATGCATTTTTTGTAGAGGGGTTTTCCAATTGGAAGAGGAAATAAAAAATTCAATTACATGTTAGGTTTCCCACTACCACTCATAACGATACTTTGAAAAAATCCAATTACATGTTTATTGGTGACCACAAAGTAGCATATGTGCATACAGATATAGATAGCATGGTATCTACATCGTATCTATCAGTTCACCACCCATAACTCTTCCAAAATGTCTAACACCAAAACAAATAAAAGAAACTTGTAGAGATATTGAGAGAACCCACTGGTGAATGACCGAACAACTTAACTTCATCTCCTACTTGCTCTTGCTCATCCCACTAAAGAGATAGATAGAGTATTGATTTTCCTAGGTCATGCCCAAGGTTAGTTTAGTTTTGATTAATTGTTTGCATGTATGTTAAAATCACAACTTGCTTTTGATATGTTATAAGTTTTGAAAATGAATGTTAAAAATGTGTGAATTTATTTTTAATACAAAGGTTTGTAAAATGTTAGGATTTGTTAAATGCCAAAATTTCAAATTTAGATTTTATAAAATATTAATATTAAATAGTAGGGTTATTTTAAATGCTAATTTATTTAATGTTTAGGTTTATTATCTTTCATTATTTTCTTTTAGTTATGCGTAGGTACTACAAAAGAAATGTCTCGACATTTTATCCCCCTACAAGTGATGAAGATGATTATGATCTTGATGTCACGTACCATGTATTTTCTATATTTTCTTCCTTAAAGGCTCCATACCTACACCATAATTCTCCATAACATTCTTGATTTTCCTAGTATATTATATACTATTGTGTAATATGTTATGAAATATTGTAGGATTTTCTAGAATAATCTAGAGTTTACTTGTAATGAATGGAATAATCAAGAATTAAAAAAAAGTATGTACTGTTCTAAAATGTTCCTACACGGATGTCGGACCACTCTCGAGAATTAATCCAGACTACTAATGTATTTTGATCTCCACCATCCATTGGGGAGGTGGATGCCTACAAATAGGTGGGGAAGTCATTTGGCTAAACCATCCAAGCCAGGCATTGTAGTATGTTCCTTTGTGTTCAACTTGGTCCATTTTTGTCCCTTCTCTAGCACTTGTGTTATAACTTCAATAGATTTCTCTGCTTAATTAGTAACCCATAAATTATTGAAGTGTTAAGTTATGCACGAAAGAGTAGTTAAAGTATATTCCCATGACGTTGGGAAGGATCTAGTTTAATGGTTTTGGCTATTATAGTTATTTATCGATAAGTTATTTGTAGATGATAACAACCCCTCTTGTGGTGTTATTCTAATTAAATTTTGAACACCATGTCCGTATAATATTTTTTCTTATACTAGTTGAATGGTTTTTGATATTATAGTTATTTTTTTGGACCATTCGCCCACCTTAACAAATGTTTCTGGATCCGCCCCTGGGCAGAGTTTGATTTAATAGGAGTCCCAAAGCTTGTGGTATCTGATCAAGTGAGATTCTAGTAACCTTCCCTCCTCCCTCGTTACCCAAGCAACTTCAACGTCCCTTACGATGAACCTGTACGATGAGGAGGAATTGCATGCCATATTTGACAGGTGCAACAACAACCAAATCCTCTATTTCTTTACTCGCTTGCAGATGCACTCTCAAAAAGGAAGTAAGATTAAAAGAAGCGTTGGCAAGGGTAAGGGAACCTGGAAAGGCCAACACACCCACAAGATAAATAATGGGCGATAGAAACGAAAACTGCGATATCACAACGATGGCTCCAGACATGACAAAAGGTGGCGAATGACCGAGTTCGTTTTGCCATCTCACAAGGAGTACGTTCTTTGCCAGATCAAAGGGAAGATTGATCCACAAGAGGATGAGCAACCACCGGAGCCACTAATGCAGAATAATGATGAACTTGTAACATCACCAATAAGTGTGGAAGCTTATGCCCAGCAGCCATCCAACCCATTTCTAACAACAATAATAAGCATTGAAGATTATGCTCACCCACCATCACCCATAACGGTGGAAGCTTATGCCCAGCCATCCGACCCATTTCTAACATTGCTTCAACCCCTACCGGATAATTATATTCAGAGTGTTGAGGCAGACAACATTACTCATCCCATGGACGCTTTTCTTACTGACTTTACCAGCTGGGAGAATGCCCAACCACCTGAGCCACATCAACAACTAGCAGAGGAGGATACTCAAGAAAAAATTCAGTGGGAAATTAATGAGCAAGACTATGCCCTTTGGGCCAATGAGCAACCAATATCCAATGCGCCATTGAACCTCGAAGACTACGGGCTCGAAAATTTGGAATCGTCCACTCAATAATTTACGCAATACTCTCTCTCTGATCTATGCCATATAATTATGAGTTAGAAAACATTGATGATATTTATATGTTTTTTAATTTGAATTATCACCTTTTTTTTGTTTCAAGCTCATGATGCAATAATAGTAGTAATAGCTGTAATTTTCTCTCTGGTATCTATAATATAGTTTTCCCATTTAGGTGTATTTTTCCAACATTCTGTCATTCTTATTTGTTGTGCGATCGTAGCATATTCTTTATTTAATGATTATTTTGATATGCCACCCAAAAGAGGTAGGGATGTTTTCCTGCTAGTTAAGGGTTTTACAAAGTTAAATCTCGTGTTCCACTTTGAATGCTTTCATATAACTATTATAATATCTGATGGCCATTTTTAATTAGTAGATTTATGTTTTCAAATTTAAGACTTAAAAATCAAGGATTTCATAATTAAAACAGAGATTAGGAGCACTACACCAGAACTAACATTTAGCCACGAATTTTTTTGTAGCAAAAAATAAATAATTTGATTCTAATTGTCTTTGGCACTAAAACAAATTTCGTAGCTTGTTCGGAGCTAAAGGTCTGTCGCTAAAAGTATTTCGCCACAGAATTATATTCTGTTGCTAATTGAGCAATCAATCATCCACGAAAACTTATTCGTTGACAATAAATGTTTTCAACATCGAAATTTTTCATCGATAATTGTACAACATTTGATTGATAAAATTCTTATTTCGTTGCCAATTGTCCTCAAGTAGTTGAGTTTGTCTTACTTTAAGCTACGAAAATAGATTAATAGTTACGAACTGTAATCGTGGTAAAACATTGATGATATTTATTGATGATTATTTATGGAAAGATGGTATTGTATAGAAGCAACTCTGAATGTACCTATCTAAAATGAAATAAAAATTACATGAGTATTTGGAAAACTTTCCCACGTACCTTGTGGTAGGGGAAGCCGTTAAAGACAACTAGCAACCCGATATTCCCTAGTACACTCCTCTGATGATCAATCACATATTTAATTAAGCATCACATTATTTATAATAATGGTAGTTACTTATTATATTATCTGCCATGGAGATCTGCCTCTTATGCATACAAATTCTGTTTTGCAGCCGTAGTTTTGGACTTCCAATAAAAAGTGTTTAACTACACCTAATGCTATATGTCTAAAATATATCCATGATGCTTGGTTTCAGCAGATATTGACTTTGCATCGTAGTCATTCATTCATTATTTAATGTGCTCTTTGTCAGATATATCGATTAAAAATAATTATATATCAATGCTTGTAACATGGTCACTAATCCCTTTTCCTAAAATAGTACCGATTTTCTTGACTGAATTAGTCAATTAGCCTTTTCATTCCTGGTGTAGTGTAAGTGTTCCATTTCTCATAATCTAAAATGAAAAGTTCACATACAAGGTATTATAACTCATGTCAAGATAACATCTCAATATATTTCCTAAAACTCAACCTTTACATATGATGGTTATGTGCACCATATCAAATAGTAATTTGTTACCAACTGTTTAATGTTGTCTCATCTCCAACTCAATGGAGATGTATACAATATTAATATTTTATTAGGTGTGTGACATATGATCGTTCAAACAACCAAAAAGTTCGCAAGGGTGTATACATGTTTCACTAAGCTTAGGATGTAATCCTAATGGATCTGTGAGAAATTTCACTACTAATATTCAACTTGTAGTACACGAGTCTCAAGAAAATTTTATTGGTCATCAAATGCTACCAAAGATAATGCTTTTCTATCTTTGTTCTTTACGTACGCCCATTTATCTCCACTACAAGAAAATTTGGTTTTAGCAACGAATTTTTCAGCAAGGAAGTAACTTTCGTTGCTAAAAGTGTATTATTAGCAAGGAAAATAGAAAAATCATTGCTAAAAGTGTAATCTTGTTATTTGTTGTGTGATCGTATCATATTCTTTATTTAATGATTATTTTGATATGCCAGCCAAAAGAGGTCGGGGATGTTTTCCTGCTAGTTTGGGGTTTTACAAAGTTAAATCTCGTGTTCCACTTTGAATGCTTTCATATAACTATTATAATATCTGATGGCCATTTCTAATTAGCAGATTTATATTTTCAAATTTAAGACTTAAAAATCAAGGATTTTATAATTAAAACAGAGATTAAGAGCACTACACCATAACTAACATTTAGCCGTGAATTTTTTTTAGCCCAAAATAAATAATTTGTTGCTAATTGTCTTTGGCAGTGAAACAAATTTCGTAGATTGTTCATAGCTAAAGGTCTGTCGCTAAACGTATTTCGCCACGGAATTATATTCCGTTGCTAATTGAGCAATCAATCAGCCACGAAAACTTATGACAATGAGTGTTTTCAATAGCGAAATTTTTCATCGATAATTGTACAACATTTCGTTGACAAAATTCTTGTTTTGTTGCCAATTGTCCTCAAGTAGTTGAGTTTGTCTTACTTTAAGCTACGAAAATAAATTAATAGTTACGAACTGTAATCGTGGTAAAACATTGATGATATTTATTGATGATTATTTATGGAAAGATGGTATTGTATAGAAGCAACTCTGAATTGTACCTATCTCAAATGAAATAAAAATTGCATGAGTATTTTGAAAACTTTCCCATGTACCTTGTGGTAGGGGAAGCCGTTGAAGACAACTAGCAACCCGATATTCCCTAGTACACTCCTCTGATGATCAATCACATATTTAATTAAGCATCACGTTAATTATAATAATGTTAGTTACTTATTATATTATCCGCCATGGAGATCTGTCTCTTACGCATAAAAATTCTATTTTGCCGCCAGAGTTTTGGACTTCCAATCAAATGTTCTCTAACTACATCTAATGCTATATGTCTAAAACAAATCCATGATGCTTGGTTTCAGCAGATATTGACTTTTCATCTTAGTCACTCATTCATTAGTTAATGTGCTCTTTGTCAGATATATCGATTAAAAATAATAATATATCAATGCTTGTAACATGGTCACTAATCCCTTTTCCTAAGATAGTACCGATTTTCTTGACTGAATTAGTCAATTAGCCTTTTCATTCTTGGTGTAGTGTAAGTGTTCAATTTATCATAATCTAAAATGCAAAGTTCACATACAAGGTATAATAAGTCATGTCAAGATAACATCTCAATATATTTCCTAAAACTCAACCTTTACATATGATGGTTATGTGCACCATATCAAATAGTAAATTTTTACCAGCTGTTTAATGTTGTCTCATCTCCCTCATCTCCAACTCAATGCAGATGTATACAATATTAATATTTTATTAGGTGTGTGACATATGATCGTTCAAACAACAAAAAAGTTCGCAGGCGCGTATACATGTTTCACTAAGCTTAGGATGTAATCCTAATGGATCTGTGATGAGAAAGTTCACTACTAATATTCAACATGTAGTATACGAGTCTCAAGAAAATTCTATTTGTCATCAAATGCTACTAAGTCTAATGTTTTTCTATCTTTATTCTTTCTGTACGCCCATTTATCTCATAAATATTTCATTGGGATTAAATTTTTCATTTTTAAATATCACAAGTGGAAATATTGGTAACTGCCATCTTCTCCCCTGTCAAGCACTCATATACTCAAATCTTATTGGAATAGTAAGAATGAAGAGTAATTATATTCGTTTTTAGCCATGTGTGTGCTTTTAATGTTTATATATTGACAGCCACAAAGACATTGATGGCAAACAACAGGTTATTCTTAATCCTTTTTACAACTTGAGTAAAATGCAACATTTTTAAATCTTCTAACAAGTTATGTAGTTTCTGTTTTAGTATAAGTTTAATGTGTTTATGAATCTAAACTATTAGTTCTGTTCTCCATGTTTAACTAACGGGTGAATGGTGATGATGTAGATGGTGGTCATAATTTTTTAATAGTACACTATATATTTGGGGTTGCCTTATATATAAATGCCTACTGCATTTTAGGACCACTAAATGATGATTTATTACTTCTCTAATTTAACATTTGGTGTTTGATCACAATACCACTTTCTCACAGTATTTTTTGCCAAGTGTTTATTTTCGAATATACCATTTCTTTGGGGTGGTAGATATCCGAAAAAATCAAAGACAATATATGATTTTGGGACTAAAGGTGAATCAACAAGTATCAAGTATAAATAATGTCAATTGGTGTCTGAACATGCTCAATCATCAAGCCAAATAGTGCGATTTGAATTGACAAATGATTTTTTAGTAGGACTTGTTTTTGTGAGACTAGTCTTTTGTAAAACTGGCATTAAATTTTTTTTTTATAAGTATCATTCGCAACTGCCATCTTCTCCCCTTTCAGGTGTTCATATACTCAAATTTTGTCAGAGTAGTAAGAATAATCACTAATTCTATTACTTACAGCCAATTTTGTGCTTTTGATGTTCGTATAATGGCACCCACAGAGACATTAAAGGGTATTCTTACTGATTTTTACAACTCGTGAAACGGTAACTTTTTAGTATCATCTAACAAGTTATATAGATTCTATTTTAGTACAAGTTATATAGATTCTATTGTAGTACAAGTTTAATATGCTTCTGAGTTAAAATTATTAGTTCAGCTATGTTTAACAAACTATTGAATGGATATGATGTAGATGTTGGTCTTAATTTTTTAATGGCACATTGTATAGTTGGTGTTGCCTTGTATATGGATGTGTATTGCATATTAGGATTCTTATGATATTACTCATCAATTGATGATTAATTACTTTTCTAATGGAGCATTTCATGTTTGGTGGAAAAATGTTATTTTCAGACCAAATGTGAATCCACAAGTATTTAAAGTATGATCAATGTTCAATGGTGTCAGAACATAATCTATCATCAAGACAAATTATGGAAATTGAATTGAGAGATAAGGTTTTGTATGTAGGACTAATTTTTGTTTAAAATTATCGAAGAAGCTACATAAATGCGATGAGCAATGTTAGGGAGACCAATGATAGGGAGACCCAGTTTCAGGACCTAATTTTTTAGACACAGTGATGTGTCGTAACTACATTGGGCGGTGTGTGGGTCACATGGGTTCCACTAAAAACATTACCTAATAAGGTGATGGAACGTCACGTGTCCAGAAATTAGGTCTCCATAGCATTTTCCAAATGCGACATAGACGAAAGTGTTATCTCACATTGCCATAGGGGAAGCCGTTGAAGACAACTAGAAACCCGATATTACATTGATAATCAATCAGAACACTAATTTAGCTTAACAAGTTGATGATGATGATGATGATGATAATAATAATAATAATAATAATAATAATAATAATAATAATAATGTTTGCGTATAATATTATCTGCCATGCACTATTGAATAATGAATATTTAATTAATTGCAAATTCATCATATAATTTTGTACACTGTTTTACAAAGTATTGTTAACTAATTGATCTAATATACATGGAGAACTTCATACAATCATAATGCTTTCAGTTTTGACCTATGAGGACCCTTAATTTAAGGAGGTGAAAAAGTATTGCACTCCACAGAAACTCAACTTCGAAGGCTTAGTAACCAACCTCGTGACTGACATATATATTTCATTGATTTCTTGATGATAGGATCTTTTTTAACTTTAATGCCTTCAAACTTACTAGCATTTCGAGCTAACCCATGGTGCCCGCATATAGCCATGAGGCTTAAAATGTTAGAGATTTATTTTTAATATTATTCACTTATTTATTTGGAAGCTCCATTGTTTGTTTTGGAAGTTTCTTGCTCGACTGAGTCCTTAATCATTTGCTTAGTGGTTACAAGAGAATAGCTTTTTCTTTACCTAGTTTATAGGAGTTGAGGTTAATGACTTGGTGTGGTAGACTTAGTTGTTTTGATTTTCGTTCTACATATACTGCCTATTTATAGGCCATTATTTTATCAAATGAATAATTGAGATCTTTTCAAACTGCACATGTTTTCTTTTCTTATACTTTATATTAGTGGTATTAGAGCCACAAAGGAAAAGCAACAGCTTTTGATTGTAGTAGCAGCCAAGAAAAGTGTCAAGCGATAACTATGTTCAACCTGCAATTCCTCGCTTTGATGGTCACTACGATCATTGGAGCATGTTGATGGAAAATTTTCGCTATAGTCAATTAAATTTTGACGGATTAAAGACCCTTCCACATGTAGATATGGTGACAGGCCTCCCTCAAGTTACCATTCAATCCCAAGTTTGTGAAGAATGTGTTGTTAGAAAACAACATCGTTCTCAGTTCCCTCAGGGAAAGTCATGGAGAACTATACCAAAACAAGCTTTTAGTAACAAACTAATTTTTCATTTACTAACAATATTATTCTGATTTAAATTCTCACAATAATTTACCATTAGTAATATAATATTTCCGTTACTAATTTTAGAAGTGAAATATAGAAGAAATTTTTTTTTATAACTCACACCAAAAATGAAAAGACCCACAACATTTATCTTCCCAAACAAGCGGACCTAAAATTTCCCCCATTCTCACTCACGACTCTCACATGAAAAGGTTCGCCTCTCCTTATTCCAACGACATCGCCTCTCTCTTTGTCTATTTCTCTTTCCCGGTATGTTGATTCTTTACATTGCGCCATTTTGATTTTGATTATGTATCCCGTGATTTTAATTATGTATTGCGTGATTTTGATTCTCTATATTCCACTGTCAATACAAAAAATATCGTTAACTATCAAAAATATGAATCTAGGGATTTATTCATGTTTATTGGTTTTTAACATTTTGTAATACCTCGTATTTTTATGACTTTTAAAATTGGGAATTTATTAAATTTAATTTAATTGAGATAGATTAATTTAATATTAATCTGGAGTTTAATTTAAATATCTACTAGCGTGGTGAGCGTTAGTAATTATTGGGAATTTATTGAATATTACTTAATGAGTAAAGTAATATGTAGAATTGAATTTATTAAAATTATCACGAGTGATTAATATGATAATTATGGAAATTAAGTCGGGACTAAAGCATTATAATAAAAAGTGAATAAATTATAAGTCAATTGTATGGTCATTTCAAGTGCGCAAACATGTCCAAAAGGGTCGAGATAATCAGAAAAGTGTACTCGGGGGTTTAGGTTGGGTCCCGGAGATTTTTTAGGCCTAACTAGTATTCCGGGAGGACAATTTGGTTATTTTCCATTTTCAGAATTAGTTAATGACGAAAATTAAGATTTAATATCAGATGTTAGAAGAGCCCTCTAGGGTTAACATTCTCAAAAGTCTAGAATGGCAGTGAGAGGAAGAAAGGAGAAAAGTCTTCCAAGAACCTAAGGCCAAGAACCAACCCAATTGCACCACCACCACCACCAAAACGTAGATTAGAGCGAGGGGATCAAGCCTATACCTGTCAAACTCGAGGAATCAGACCTACTACCTTAAGGAAAGTAATTTTCTTACTGATTTCTAGTGGGTAATTCAACCATGTTAGAATGGGATTAAATAGTATATGTTTATTCGAAGAATTTGTTGATTTAGGGGATTTAAATCACATGCTTTAGAAGAAATAAGTATATTCTGGAAAATCTTATCATATGTAGAGTATTACCCACGAAATTGTAATGGTTTAGAAGAGAGAAATCTGGAAAATGAATTAGAAGAATTGGAAATTATAATGAAACTAGTGTTCTTGATAAATATTATGAATTGGGCCTTTAATCATATACTTTTGATGAAATTCTCACATGCTTTATGTAGGAAATTATGTAGGTAGGTTAGTATAGCTATTAGTTTAATTGGTTGGGAGTTTGGGACTCAATTATGGAGTCTTGGTTGAGTTTAAGGAAACCCGTATTTAAAAATGGCAGAATTCGGAATACCTGTTTGATCGATCGATCGACTCAAGAATGTCGATCAATCGACCCCTCCTGGAAACTACATGTTTTTCCTCTTTTCGTTTAATTCGGATAAAATGCGTAAGAACCCTTGAATATCATTTAAAGAGTATAATGGGTCATGAAGAGGACCAATAGGGTCTAAGTAGATTCCATTGAATGTAATATTATAGGGGATGTAACCATGGGTTAACGGGGGTTTGACACGTTTAGGAAATCGTGCGTAGCTTAACTAAGGAATTGAGAGATTCGTGAATGACTTAGACCAGTATGTTAGAGAGGTTATACCTACTGAATTTACCGTTAGGAAGAGAGAATACTTTGAGGGACGAGAAGTAATTATGAAATGATTATAATTGTGAATAAAAAGAGATGAGTTCCTTATGCGTAAAGATTGGGTAAATTGTATTATGTACGGTTGGAAATATTATTATGGGTCGTGGGCGAACCTAATTGAAAAATGTGAATATTGATATATATGACCGAGTGCATGTGTATGTAAATATTATATGTTTGTGCATAATCATACCCGCGCTACTTACTATCAAGGAGGTTGCTGCGCCGGGACAGTCTTATCTTGATGGGACCTTTATGGGGGGATATTGACTTGTACCCTAGAACATAGGATTCCTTGCTATAGGCTATCTGAGAATGATAGTCAGACGATCCTAAGAGATGTGAGGGGTATCTGCTGACCTCTTAGTGACTTGGAACTATGCTTCGCCTGCATTTTGTGTGTATTGTGTTAATACAGTTCGAGAGTGATTCCAAACTAGTATTTACCTTAGTACGAGAGATACGGGGACTTGATAGCAGAGTATGCCAGCACCATAGATTTTATGTCGTGTGCCGATAGTATATATATTATATGAGTCATTAATATATATATATATATATATATATATATACACACACACACACACACACATACGTATATATGGAATTCTTCTATTGTGCGTATAAGTAGATATGTATTGAATAAATGATCCAAAATTTATAGTAAGTGTTCGGGAACTTTTTTAACAATATTGAGAAATACATAAGTAACGCAAGAAAACTTTAAGAGATTAATCTCTAAACTAAAATCATAGTCTTGTGACTTTTTGAAATAAATTTTTTGGGAGATGAGTTAGACAGACGTATGAGGCATTTAGTAGTACGTTAGGCCTGCACACTAGATGAGAGGTGAGAATTCTCAAGAGAGTGTCGTGTGCTAACACGGAGGTCTTATCAATTAGTGAGCATTTAATTACTTGCTAAAACACTCTTTAAAGATATTTTACACTCAGGATCTGACCCGTTTCCTGTCATCTTCTATCTCTTGTATGTGTGTATATATATATATATATATATATATATATATATATATATATATATATATATATATAACCACAGAGGCGCCCGGAGTAGGTTACTTGGACTGAACGTGCTGCGGCTTATCTGGGAGCTACAGGTCTTTGCAGTAGACGACCTCACCATTGATTTCGTTCATGTTTTAGTTCCTCAGTAGACAGGGCCTGTGTCGCCCATTTCCTATTTTCTTCTTGAACTTATTAGAGATTCGGTATTCACTTGTGATTCTTGTATTCAGTAGTTTTGTGGGATTTATTTCTTTGTCATGTGGACTTACGATGTGGTTATTTATTGGGTTTGAGTAATCTAGTTGAAATTCTTATGCATGGTTGTTTTAAATTATCTCATATATTATTTATGTTGGGTTATATTCTAAAAAGGTTTTCGATATGAAATTTAATGAATAAAAATAATTATAAATTGTTTTGACAATTAGCTTAATTATTTAGGGTGTTTAAATTGGATTTTTTTTTGCGACAGTGATGCTAAGAATGAACCAACTGTTCACCTGGATTTAATTTAATAAAGGACTGATCACTCGGAATGTAATTAGGCGGGGTGGAATAGGTGGTATCAGAGCATCGGGTTCTAGTTTCCTTTAGGATCTGTACGGTTTATTTCGCTTCCAGCTTAGCGTCTTAGATATATAGCCCTATTTTTAGGACTGTTGTATTCTTGTGTTTATACTTACGTCTTAAGCTATTTGATATTTAATAATAACTGTAGATTAATAAACTTCCTTATCATTTCAAATGCCTCCGATACGAGCACCCCGAGAGAGGAATGCCCAGCCCGATGAGCCAGCAGCTCCGACTCAGGCAATGATGAATGCAACTGAAGTAGCCACAATTGTTGCTCAGGAGGTGAATTCCACATTAGCGGTAATGCAGCAGGCTCCACCCCAGGTTCAGGCAGTAGTGTCGGTACCAGCATAGCTTCCCACTGCATGGGAACGGGTCAGGGATGACTTTCAGAAGGCGCATCCCTCGGAGTTCTCGGGTAGTTCGGACATCGTGATTACTAGCCAATGGAAGAAGAATATACGGAGGCATCTACGCATGTATGAGTGCACTGACGTGCAGAGACAGTTACTGGCTTCCTTCAAGCTAGTAGGGGCTACTTTGCAGTGGTGGGAGTCCACCACCACCTTGGAGGAGAGGGACAACATATCGATTCAGTCATTTTCGGTGTGGTTTAAATGAAAATATTTCACATCCGTCGTGCAGACTGAGATGAGGCGAAGGCTACTGAATCTTAATCAAGAGAGTATGACCGTTGATGAGTACGAGGAGGAGTTCACGAGACTTCTCACTATAGTACCGGATGAGGCACCCACTGAGGAGAAGATTATATTACTGTTTTTAGATGGATTGGCCAGGAGGATTCGTCAGCACCTCATAGGTAATCTATCGTTGGGTACATACACTGACGTACTCAACGCCGCTTTGTTGCACTGCTAGGATCACCACTTCCATCAGCAGGGAAGAAAATGAGAAAGGAAGTCCAGCCAGCAGGGCATGACAGGGGGCAGTAGTACTGGTGGGGCACCAGTAGCCCAAGGGCAGACCTGTCACAGTGATCAGAGTTCCCATCAGGAGGACCCTGCCAAGCAATTCTGAACCGGTGATGCCAGATAAGGATTTGGGGGATTTAGAAAGGGCAAGCAAGGCCAGTCCAGTCAGCAGGGCAAAGCCCGTCAGCAGCAGGGCCATCGGGGCCAACAACATTTTTAGCAGGGCTAATGGCGGGGTGGGAACGGCCAACAAGGACGTGGTCAGAAGGGACAAAGGGGAGGAACCTTTAGGGGAAGGTGTTTTGGATGTGGCAAAAATGTCCATAGGCGTCAGGATTTCCCAGAGGGGGATAGGGACCCATAGTAGCATAGTGCTCGTAATGAGCCGCAGAGGCCACACTTTCCAGCCGCCCTCCCAGTGCCATCTCAGATGCCAGCCCTACCAACCATCCCAGCAGTCCCAGTTCAGCAAGGGCAATTTCCGTATGGACGTGTCTATAATGTCCACCAGGCCGCAGCACCTCAGGTGCCACCCACGATAGAGGGTACGTTTCCTATACATGGCACTATGGGTCGAGTCTTATTTGATACTGGGGCATCACACTATTTTATAGCTACTCACGTTGCACGAGCCTTAGGGACACAACAAATTGTACAGTGACATGTGTAGACTCACCAATGGGTAATGGATCTTTGATTTTCTTTATATGCTGAGGTGTAGGTATAGAGATTGGTAGCTTGATTTTACCTGCGGACATGCTAGTTTTAGATATGCATGAGCACGAAGCCATTATTGGCATGGATTGGCTCGCTGCATACAGATCCATGATAGATTGTTTCGATAGGAGTATTATATTTTCCATTCTTGGTTAGGAGATGTTTTTGGTGGTGATGCCTCACCTAGAGGGAGGATCTTCCACCCATTTGTATTACATAGACGAGGATACCTCTAAGGAGATTGTGATTCCCCTGGATTCGATTCAAGTTTTTTGTGAGTTTTCAGATGTATTCCAGGAGATACCGGACCTATCTCCCAGTCGAGAGATAGATTTTGTCATAGAATTTGTGATGGACACTCGGTCGATAGCACGAGCGTCGTACCGTATGGCTCCACCGGAGACGATGGAGTTACGGGATCATATAGAGCAGCTATTAGGACAGGGCTTCATTCGTAGGAGCACCTCACCTTGGGGCGCTCCGGTGTTATTTGTGAAGAAGAGATATGGTTCACTAAGGTTGTACGTGGACTACAGAGAGTTCAATAATGGTCATGATGCAGAATAAGTATTCGTTGCCTCGAATCGATGACCTATTCGATCAACTGAGATGAGCAGCCTTTTGAGACCGTAATACCATCAGCTACGGATTAGGGAGCATGATGTGTCGAATACTTCTTTCTTGAAGAGATATGGGTCATATGAGTTTAGAGTCCTGATGTTTGGGCTGACAAATGCTCCAACCGTATTCATGGACTTGATAAACCGAGTGTTCAGAGAGTTCTTGTATCAGTTTATAATCGTCTTCATAGATGACATCCTGATTTATTCCTAGACTGAGAAGGATCATGCCGATCACTTGAGATAGGTTCCTCAGACTCAACGAGAGCATCAGCTATATGCTAAGTATGAGAACTGCAGATTTTGGTCATGGGAGGTACAATTTTAGGGGTATGTTGTGTCAGAATTGGGGATATCGGTTGACCCGGGCAAAGTGTCGGCAGTGAGGGAGTGAGGACAGCCCACGACACCGATAACTGGGTACTACATGGTTCATTCGAGGCTTTTCGAACATAGTGGGTCCGCTGATGAATATGACTCACAAAGGAGTACCGTATGTATGGGATGATGCTTGTCAATTGGCTTTTGACGAGCTGAAAGATAAGCTGACTTCGGCGCCAGTTCTTACTTTGCCCAGGTCGGGAGTGGAGTACCTAGTGTATACTGATGACTCTTTACAGGGACTCGTGGGAGTACTTCAGTAGGAGGAGCAGGCTATAGCTTTTGCCTCCTGCAAGATTAAGCCTCACGAAAGGAATTACCCTACCTATGACCTGGAGCTAGCAGCGATCGTGTTTGCATTGCGGATTTGGAGACATTACTTATTGGGGGAGAATTTTCACTATTCACAGACCACAAGTCACCGCAATACTTGTTCACTCAGCGAGAGTTGAACATGCGTCAACACAGATGGTTGGAGTTTGTGAAAGACTACCAGTTCGAGATACAATACCATCCGGGGAAGGCTAACGTGGTGTTGATGCAATAGCTGCAAACCGGTAGGTAACTTAGTGGAAGTATGGAGGGCAAAGTGGAAGGAGTTGGGACAGCGAGATGTGGTAGCCCATTCCTTTATATCTGTTATGTTAGTCACACCCGAGATTGTTACGAGGGTGATAAAGGCACAAGGAGCGTATACTTTTTATCAGGATCAGATTGTATGGCTTTTAACTGAGGGTGTTGAATCCTATTCATTTAGTTCTGATGGGGGTTTGAGGTGTAATGGGATATTGGTGGTCTCGAAGAGAGATGATTTACGTCATGTAGTGATGACACAATCCCACGGGTCCAAATTTATGGTACATCTTGAAGGGGATAAGATGTACCAGAATATGAGGCGACAGTACTGGTGGAGTGGGATAAAAAAGGACATTTCAGAGTTTGTGTTGAAGTGTGTCACCTTTCAGATGGTAAAGGTGGACCACCAGAGACCACCAGGTGTACTTCAGCCATTAGAGATTCCTACGTGGAAATGGGAGAGTATTTCCATGGACTTCATTACTAGGCTGCCTACATCGCAGCGGGGTTATGATTCCAAATGGGTTATAGTGGATCATTTGACTAAGGTAGCTCATTTTCGGCCAGTACGGACAGACTACACCACGGGCCAGTAATGAAAGATATTTATTATCGAGATAGTTAGGTTACATGGGGTGCCACTGGATATTGTGTTTGATAGAGACAAGATTTTTGTGTCGTGCTTTCAGGAGGCCATGGGTACAGAGTTGAGGTTGATTTTAGCTTATCACACACAGACGTATGGACAAACTGAGCGTACCAATCATATGCAGGAGGATATGCTAGGAATATGTATCCTTGATTTTGGAGGGGGTTGGGAGTCGTATCTTCCAATGGTGAAGTTCGCTTATAATAACTCCCATCAGTTCATGATCGGTATGGCTCATTTAAGGCTTTGTATGGCAGACCTTATCGTTCTCCCTCTTGTTGGCTAGAGTTGGGGGACAATAATTTTTGCTCGGACGAGAGGTGATTCAGGAGACGTCAGCTAGGGTTGAACTAATTAGGAGTCGCATTTGGGTAGCCCAGGACCAGCAGAAGAGCTACGCCGATGCAAAGCGATCCTTCCAAGAGTTTAGCGTGGGGGACCAATTATTACTGGTTGTGTCTCCTATGAAAGGAGTAATGAGATTCGGGATGAAGGGAAAGTTGGCTCCGAGGTACGTAGGACTATTTCCCATTATCGAGAGGATAGGACTGGTGGCATACAGATTGGGGTTACGAGAGTACTTACACCGCATTCACGATGTATTCCACATCTCGTCGTTGAGACGATATCTTCAGGATGATATGGCCCACACCCACATCGTGATAGAGGAGATTGACTTACAACCCGACAGTTCTTAGAGGGGAAATCGGTGGCTATCCTAGACCATAGTGAGAGGAGATTGAGGTCAAAGGTAGTTCCACTTGTACAGGTCCAGTGGGAGCACCATAACGTGGAAGAGTCCACTTGGGAGCGCGAGGCAGATATGCGCGAAAAATACCCATATTTATTTTTACCAGGTACGCCTTGTTTGTCGAATTTCGAGATGAAATTCCGTTACTAAGGGGGAAGTATTTATTACCCCGTATTTTTATGACTTTTAAAATTGGGGATTTATTGAAATTAATTTAATTGAGATAAATTAATTTAATATTAATCTGGAGTTTAATTTAAATATTTACTAGCGTGATGATAGTTAGTAATTATTGGGAATTTTTTGAATATTGCTTAATGAGTAAAGTAATATGTAGAATTGAATTAATTAAAATTATCACGAGAGATTAATATGACAATTTTGGAAATTAAGTCGGAACGCGTCTGTGTCGTGTCGGGACTAAAGCATTATAATAAAAGGTGAATAAATTTTAAGTGTCAAGTATGGTCATTTCGAGTGTGCCAATATGTCCGAAAGGGTCGAGATAGCAAAAAAAGTGTACTCGGGGTTTAGTTTGGGTCCCGAGGCATTTTTAGGCCTAACCGGTATCCTGGGAGGGCAATTTGGTCATTTCCCATTTTTAGCCTTAGTTAAAGACAAAAATTAAGATTTAATATCAGATATTAAGAGAGCCCTCTAGGGTTAACATTCTCAAAAGTCTAGAATGACAGTGAAAGGAAGAAAGGAGAAAAGTCATCCCAGAACCCAAGGCCAAGAAGCAACCCAATTGCACCACCACCACCACCAAATCGTAGATCGGAGCGAGGGGATCAAGCCTATACCTATCAAACTCGTGGAATCAGACCTACTATCTTAAGGCAAGTAATTTTCTTTCTAATTTCTTATGGATAATTTAACCATGTTAGAATGGGATTAAATAGTATATGTTTATTCGAAAAATTTGATGATTTAGGGAATTTAAATCACATGCTTCAGAAGAAATAAGTATATTCTGGAAAATCTTATCATATGTAGAGGATTACCCACGAAATTGTAATGGTTTAGAAGAGAGAAATCTGGAAAAAGAATTTGAAGATTGGAAATTATAATGAAACTAGGGTTCTTGATAAATATTATGAATTGGGCCTTGAATCCTATACTTTTAATGAAATTCGTACATGCTTGACGTAGGAAATCATGTAGGAAGGTTAATATAACAATTAGTTTAATTGGTTGGGAGTTTGGGACACAATTATGGAGTTTTGGTTGAGTTTGATGAAGGAAACCCGTAGTTAACAATGGTAGAATTAGGAATACCTCTTTGATCGATCGATCGACTCAAGAATGTCGATCATTCGACCCTCTTTCATCGATTGATCGACCCCTCTTGAAAACTGCATGTTTTTCCTCTTTTTGTTTAATTCGGATAAAATGCGTAAATATCATTTAAAGAGTATAATGGGTCATGAAGAGGACCAATAGGGTCTAAGTAGATTCTGTTGAATGTAATATTATAGGGGATGTAACCATGTGTTAACGGGGGTTTGACACATTTAGGAAATCGTGCGTACCTTAACTAAGGAATTAAGAGATTCGTGAATGACTTAGACCAGTATGTTAGAGAGGGTATACCTACTGAATTTACCTTTAGGAAGAGAGAATACTTCGAGGGGCGAGAAGTAATTATGAAATGATTATAATTGAGAATAAAAAGAGATGAGTTCTTTATGTGTAAAGATTGGGTAAATTGTATTACGTACGGTTGAAAATATTATTATGGGTCGTGGGCGAACCTAATTGAAAAATGTGAATATTGATATATATAACCGAGTGCATGTATATGTATATATTATATGTTTGTGCATAATCATACCCGCGCTACTTGCTATCACGGAGGTTACCGCGCCGGGACAGTCTTATCTCGATGGGACCTTTATGGGGGGATATTGACTTGTAACCTAAAACATAGGATTCCTTGGTACAGGCTATTTGAGAATGATAGTCAGACGGTCCTAAGAGACGTGAGGGGTATGTCCTGACCTCTTAGTGACTTCGAACTATGCTTCGCCTGCATTTTGTATGTATTGTGTTAATATAGTTCGAGAGTGGTTCCGAACTGGTATTTCCCTTAGTACGAGAGATACATGGACTTGATAGCAGAGTATGCCAGCTTCGTATATTTTATGTGGGGTACCGATAGTATATATATATATATATGGAATTCTTCTACTATGCATATAAGTAGATAAGTATTGAATAAATGCTCTAAATTTATAGTAAGTGTTAGGGAACTTTTTTAAAAGTATTGAGAAATACATAAGTAACGTAAGAAAACTTAAAGAGATTAATCCCTAAACTAAAATCATCCACTTGTGACTTTTTGAAATAAAATTTATTGTAGATGAGATAGACAGACTTAAGAGGCATTTTGTAGTACGTTAGGCCTGCACACTAGATGAGGGGTGAGAATTCTCAAGAGAGTGTCGTGTGCTAACATGGAGGTCTTATCAATTAGTGAGCATTTAATTACTTGCTAAAACACTCTTTAAAGCAATTTTACGCTCAGGATCTGACCCGTTTCCTGTCATTTTCTCTCTCTCTTGTGTGTGTGTGTGTGTGTATATATATATATATATATATATATATATATATATATATATATATATATATATATATATATTATAGGTGCCCAACCACAGAGGCACCAGGTGTAGTAGGTTACTGGACTGAACGTGCTGCATCTTATGTGGGAGTTGCAGGTCTTTGCAGTAAACGACCTCATCATTGATTCCGTTAATGTTTTAGTTCCTCGGTAGATGACGCGACTAAGAATTTCTCTCAAAAGTGCATTTTCTCTAGGCTCAAGTGCAAGCCTGTCGCGTTAGTAATAATCCGACAAGTCGGGATCGTATCCACAGGGATCAAAAATTGACGCTTGTGTAGGAGAAGTTATTAAATCATAAAATGATTCCTCAAAAGAAATATGAAAAGATGATTAATGATTGGGAAATTTCTATTGAAATAAAAAAAATTCTCAAGAAAAATAAACTAAAAATTGTGAAGAAATTAGATTGACAAATGAGAGAAAATAGGGTAGGGTACAATCCCTCAAAACTTAACGAATTACCATGTAGAATACTAGAATTGAAAATTAAAATTCTTGACTAAATCCAGCCTTTATAAATCCTAAGCATTACATATATGAAGGATCTAGCCCTCATCGTATGAAATCAAAGGTAAATATAAAGCGGTGAATGGACAATTACACTCGCAAAGCGTTCTTAAACATCTCAAGTACCTAGGGCAAGAGAGATTAAAAGATTGACTATGTTTGTATAATTTTCATACACGATTCGGTCAGTATTTTAATTTACCCTCTATTTTCTACATAATTAATTCACCTCGGAGTGAGTTCATGTACCCCAGCCCTTAAGAATTTAGATAGACATGATTTGATTAAAGAACAACTTCATACACAAAATTATAGATCTAACAACTATTGAAAATAATTTGCAAAGCAATTGAAATTTAACTAACAAGAGAATGAAATTTTTATACTTGAATTCAGCAACAGGAAAAGACTTGGAATCTAGAACTTCTTTCTCACTCCTAAATTACAACTTAGGGTTCATGAAAAACTCCTACAGAAAATTTCATAATTTCTGAGATTCTCTCTCTAATTCTACACCCTAGAATTCGACCTTTTTTAGAATGAGGTAGGGCATGGGATTTTATAGCACCAAGTAGCACGAATTTGACAGCAAATTTCGCTTGTCGCACAAGTTTTCACCAGCTAATCACCTTAAAATATTCACAATAAATGCCAGGATTTCGCATGACCGGATCGGTCCGGATAGTCCTTGGATCGATCCGTTTTTCAGCCACCGGATTGGTTCTTTTTTTTATTCTACCGGACCGGTCCGGTATCCACCGGATCGGTTCTGCTGTCATCGGTTTGTCATCCATCCGGGGTCTACTGGATTTGGTCATTTCAGATTGGTCCGGATATATACCGGATCGGTCCGATTTCTTCCATGTTGACTTTTTCCTTTTCTTCTTTGACTGGCCATAACTTTTGATCTTGAGCTCCGATTTGATTGTCGTTTCTTCCGATGCTCTTGTGAAATCATGTTCTTCAACTTCCCTTTAGGTGTCGAATTCGAACTCTAGGTAGAATTTTACGCTTTTGCCCTTTGACTTTTCTTCCTTTCATCATCTCCTTTCTTCTGGTTTCTTTCTCTCCTTTCTTGCACTCCATTCCTGAAAAATCCATCAGAAATACACGAAAACTCAGGAAAATTGTTAGAAACAGTCAATGGAATGATATGGAATAAAAATGGTTCAATTACCTTGTTCGAGATTTTAAAATCACTAACTTAAGGGGCTAAATTCAGTAGAATTTACGCATGGTCAAATCCCCCTAACTTAGGACTTTGCACGTCCCGGGCAATGTAAAAGAAATTAGCTTAACGCTCAACTCTTGAAAAATCTTTTATTGGGATAGAATACCTTTTTCGCGGGTAAGCGATTGCATTTAGCATATGCAATAAGCCTTTAAACCCCTAGGTTACCCTAGTAGGACGAGTTTTGTCTCGTGAGGGTTTTCAGTGAATATACCCACAAAATTCTTTATTGACTCAAATAAATATCAAAATACTTAAAAATTGTATAATTTAAACTTTTCGGAAAATAATCACCATAAATTCATATTCAAATGTCTCAACCCATAGTGTGTGTGTGTGCAAAGCCAAAAATTAAACCTCAAATTTCCACCGATTGAACATTATGTTACTTTCCAAAAATTCGTTTTGATTCAAATTCTTACGGATGCACTCACAAACGAATCACTCGGATTGTGGTTATTTTCTCTCGGTATGCATGATATAAAGAGTAAATATAATGGACACAAATTCATGCATACAAAATTGAAAAGGAGGAAATATATGGTGAAAATACCTCATCATCGGAATACAGTTATTAGGAAACGGGAACATCGCCTCTATTTCACACCATTTTAATCTATCATTTTAACTTTTCATGTCTTAGCTATCCACGCGGTAACCAATTTCGTAATTTGGACTCGGTTAGGACTTTTTGGGTTAAAAACTGTAAAGGGTAAAATTGTAAATGGTAGGGAATGTTTGAATTGGAAAATGTCCTTATGACGTCCATTAGTGCTTTTTCGGGCATTTTCTCATTTTTCTCTTTTCATTTTTTTTCTTTTCTTGCTATTTTTGTTGAGCACATCTATTTTTTTCTTCTTGCCCCTTTTTATAGCACAATTTGGACTTATTTGATGAATTTTCTCAATTTTCACAATTCCGGGCTATTTGGGTTTTTCGGGTTATCAAACGAAAAGATAAATTTTATTTGGCTCAAGTTGGGGTGCAAAAGGATAATTTTGTTTTTCACAACTTTTTATGGATAATATTTTTGGGTAACAAATGATGTCCTACTTCATTGTCCAAATTGCTAATCACTTTACCATATGCATCTCGAGATTAATTAAGTTTAGAGATATATTTAGCACGAATTTCGAGACAACATTTCACACATTTCCCATAACCGATAAAAACAAAGGATTGAGATCATCAACGACTTATTAAAACGCTGAAAAGAACTTTGAGTTAATCATAAACTCGGATTGATTTAAAAACACAAAAAGATTGATAGGCATTAAATCTCACCGGGTTGGACTAATCTCCACACTTATTCGTAAAGTCGTCAATTTTCTTTCAATTTCCATCTTCGGTCAATTTTGGCTTAGTGTATTTTGATTGTTAACAATTTGAGACTTTAAATAGAATAAAGGTGATATTTTTGAAAAATTTAAATTCTAATTTTTATTTATTTTGAACAAAAATATTTTTGGCTTTTTTCAAAATTTTTCAAATTTTTTTATATGCGAAGTTTTATGAATACGCACTTGTCATCCCCCCTAACTGAGTGATTTGCATTGTCCTCAATCAAATGGACGAGAGTGATAAAGAAGACAACAGGAGGAGTGCGATAAATAAAACAAGCAAATATCAGACTAAAACTGTATATTACAACACAAGTGTGTAAGCAAATATGGCAAAAATAAAACATAAGGGGTAGCGGGACAGCCTAAGGGGTGGGTGGGGGACGGGAAGGTCCGGGAGCAGCAGGATCATAAGGATTGTAATAGTATGGAGGAAGGGGAGCCTCGGGTCCCAACTGGAGACGGTACAAGTCAGCCTGCATACGCATGACCAAACTCATATCCGTCTCGTAGGAAGTCATGAACCTGTTGAAACGCGTTTCAAGAGAAAGAACGTGCTCAGTCAAACCCGTTCCAACCGGAACATAATCCGGATCAGCGGTTTCATCATATTCTTCCTCCTCACCTTCTTCCATCTCAACGTCCTCATCAGCAACGTCCTCTTCCTCATCAGTCTCCTCATCACTCGAATCGCCGCCGCGCCTTGCACGGATTAGCTGAATTTGCCTTTCACTTAGAGTGCGGGATTCTTGTCCTAATGGCTTAGGCAAGTTGATAAGATCTTGTGGTGGTTCAATCCTGGCATCCTTAAGCAAGGATGTAATGAGACGGCCATAAGGAAGAGGGGCCCGACCCTTTTTGTCGTAAGCCACAAAGAGAATATCATTGTAAAATGTGCAGGCTAAATTGATAACAGTTACATGGTCAAACAATTGATACATCATTGTAGCTTGACGCGGTCGCATTGCTGAATCATTGGAGGTTTGCAAAATGTTGGCATAAACAATGTGAAAAGTGAATCGTTCCTTGTCAGATAACCTACCAACGGGAAAGGTCTCGGTATTCCAAACCGCGCCCGGTTCGATTCTTGAGATGAAACTGCTTTGGTGAGAACGGGATCGGGACTAGGATAATCAAATTGATCTAGAGTGGTCACACCGTAAGAATCAAGTTTATGGGACAAAAGTTCAAGTGAGAAAGGTATTGGTGTGGAATCCACAAAAGCTTGAGATTCGAATTCAGCGGTACGGATGAGCGAACCGTAAAACTGGTGAACTTCATTCTCCCATACAGCTTCATAGGGCTCATTGAAAAATCTGCACCAGCCTCTTGACATGAACATGGCTGTGACAGAATTGGGCAATTGATCCCACAGCACTTGACGTTCAATGTTAATTTTTCTTATCGGACTGAAAAACCGACGGCACCAATTTGCTTCACGGAGAGAACGGTATTCTCCATTGCCGTCGGGTAGTACTTCAATGGAGGTATATATCAGGGGAGTAGCCATGGGTATGGAAGAATTAAACAGTAAGTGAGAGAGAAGAGAGGATATGGAGGTGTGAAGAAAATGGGGTATGGGATGGATGTATTTATAGGAGGGATAATGAAATAGGAGGGAATGGATGGGGGAATAGGGGGGACGAATTTGTTTGGGGAAAAGAGGGGATTGGGGGAATGAATTTGGTTTGGATTAAAGAGGTTTGAACCTCGGGAAGTAGCATTCTACAGATTACCGAACCGATCCGATTTCAGGACCGGACCGATCCGACTTAATCGGATCGATTCTTTTAATTCAGGACCGGACCGGTCCGGTCTGCTGAATTTTCAGAATTTCTTTTACTCTATTCCTCTCACTGTTTATGCTCATTTTCTCCGTTCCAATGATTCCTTTACAACTCCTTGCACTTCAAAATTCCCGCAATGCTCATCGAAACCTTAACACCCCTTAACACATTGAATTCCCAACCCCGGGTCTGACACAAAATTACGACTCCTAACTCCTAAGACTCTTATGTACAACCATCACCCCATACATGTCGGGGGTGCGACGACCTCACCTTTCTTTTTCAGTCAATCCCCATAAATGAGGACCGACAACCAGATTGTGTCGGCTTCCTTGACGATCGCTTCCAAATACGGCTTGAGATGATGCCCGTTAACCTTAAATGTGTTTCCCCCTTTTTCATCTTTGAGTTCAACAGCTCCATGGGGAAATACCTCTTTCACAATAAATGGACCCGACCATCTTAACCGCAATTTTCCAGGAAACAAGTGCAACCTCGAGTTGCAGAGAAGTACTTTTCTTCCCGAATGAAACTCTTTCCATCGAATGATTCTGTCATGAGATCTTTTCATTCGTTCCTTAGATATTTTAGCACTTTCATACGCATCATTGCGTATTTCTTCCAACTCATTCAACTGGAGCTTACGTGTTTCACCAGATTTATCCATGTTGAAGTTCACCCTTTTGATAGCCCAATACGCTTTGTGCTCGATTTCAACAGGAATATGACAAGGCTTTCCATACACAAATCGAAGTGGGGACATGTAATACCCCATATTTTCATGCTATAATAATTTGGGGATTTATTAAATTTAATGTGAGTTAATTATTTAATAAAAATCCAGAAATTAATTATGTTATAATTATTAACGTGACGAGAGTTAGTAATTATATGAAATTTGTTGAATATTACTAATGAGCAAAGTAATATATAATATTGGTTATATTGAATGTCATGAGTGAATTAAATGACAATTTTGGAAATTTGAGTCGGGACGCGCCCGTGTCGCGTCGGGACTAATTATTGATAAATAAAAGTGAATATTTTATAAGTTGTTTGTATGGTCGTTTTGAGTGCTCCAACGCGTTCGGAAGGGCCGAGATAGTAAGAAAAGTGTACCCGGGGGTTTGATTTAGGTCTCGGGGCGTTTTTAGGCCTAATTAGTAACCCGGGAGGGCATTTTAGTCATTTGCATTATTGGGTAATTAAACCCACGAAAATTAAAGGGGTTATATCAGATATCTGGGTTATCATTTAGGCTTAGAATAATCAAACCTTAGAACGGCCATTGGAGAAGAGAGGAGAGAGCTCTCAAGGCATCCCATGGCTCGAAACTCACCCGTTTGCACCGCCGCCACCACCAACGCGTAGATCGCGAGACGGGGAATGCAACCATACCGAATTCGATACCAAACCAGACTTCTAAAAATCCCAGGCAAGTGTTTATCTTTCTTATTTCGTTGGTGCATCTTTCATATTAGTGTAGGAATTATTAGGGATGAATTACATGGAAGAAAACCTAAATTGTGATAGGAATTTGCATGTAGTGATGACTTAAACCTTATTCTGGAAATTATTGGTGATGTAGAAGAATAATCCACGAAATTTTAATGTAGTATGAGAAGGAAAATTTTGGGAAAAACAGATTGGAACCATGATTTTGAGATTCCTAGGGTTCTTAAATTTTAAATGAATTTTGGCATGATTAATCCATGTTTAGTGACGTAAATTGACATGCTTTATGTAGGAAATGTATAATATCATGTTAGGATGTTAGTAGTACAAATTTTGAGACGTTTGGGA
Organism: Sambucus nigra; assembly: GCA_949130495.1. Lineage (NCBI taxonomy): Eukaryota > Viridiplantae > Streptophyta > Magnoliopsida > Dipsacales > Adoxaceae > Sambucus > Sambucus nigra. Next base: position 433,749,573 of record OX422220.1, on the reverse strand, counting down.
TTGTAAAATATGGATTTGGTGTAAGTTAGAAGATGAAACCCGTAACTGCAATTCTGCAGATTTCGCAGACCTGCCTGATCGATCGATCGAGCCTAGAGCTTCGACCGATCGAAGGTTCGATCGATCGAGCCCCAGACCTCGATCGATTGACCCCTCCTGGCAGACTCATGTTTCCCCTTATTAATTAGTTGAAATTCAATTTAATGTGAAATAATTCTTGGGAATCCTTAATAAAATGTTTTGGGAGATATGGAGGACCAGTAGGACATATGAATAATTTTGGGACTCTTAATATGAGACGAGAATTGTACTTGTGGGATAATTACTTAAGGGTTGATGAATTTATGAATTAACGGGAGAGCTTCATAAGAGAGTTACGTTGGAACATAAAAAGGACACTTACTGAATTTTATACTTGGGAGGATAGAGTCCATGCATGTTACGTATTAAGATGAGAAAATCCTTCGAGTTAAGGTTAGAAACGAACTCTTACACGAAATACTAATAATGTGAAAATTAAGGATAAATGTTGTAATTATGGGTGATGAGAGGAACCTATATTAATATGATAAAAGTGGTATATTTATATGATTGCGTATGCATATATTATATATATGTGAAAACCATGTCCGCGCTACTTGCTATCCCTGAGGTTATCGCGTTGGGACGATCTTATCTTGTGTTACCTTATGGGGGATATTGATACGTACCCTAGGAGATAGATATCCTTGGTACAGGCTATCGAATCGATAGTTCAGACTGTCCTAAGAGACGTGAGGGTATGTAGTGACCTCTTAGAGACTTGGAATCTATGCTTCGCCTCGATATTGTTTGTGTATATGTTGATACAGTTCGAGAGTGATTCCGAACTTGTATTTGCCTTAGTGTGAGCGATACGGGGATTGGATAGCAGAGTATGCCCGCACCATAGTTCTTATGTGGGGTGCTGTTAGAATATATATATATTATACGAGTATTTAATATATATATATATATATATATATATATATAATCTGGGAAATTGAAACTGTTTACTATGTTATGGCAAGTGAGAAATGAATCTTGACTATAAACCGGAAATACTTGTTTGAAGAGTATAATATGATGCTGAAAACTTTATAAATCAATGAAGCTAGAACGAGAGTTGTGTTACAAATTGGAATTATCCTTTTAAACAAATATATTGTTCGGTTTTGAAATCTTATGAGTAATCTAAGATAAGTAAAAATTATTGGAAAGATTAGTGCGGTAAATGACTAGATAAACCGTTGAGCAGGTAGTATGATAGGCATGTACATTAGAAGAGAGGTGAGAATTTCTCAAGAGAGTGTCGTACTAATATGTTGTTGCATTGGACTATATCAATTTAAATACTTGCTAAACGAATTTTAAATCATACACACTATCGGGCTCTGACCCGTTTCTTTTTCTCTCTCTCTCTCTCTTGTATATATATGTATATATTACAGGTGCTCAGCTACAGGGGCGTCTTGCTTAGGATCCCTTGAAAGGAACGTGTTGCAGCTTAGGTGGGAGTTGCAAGCCACTTGCATAGACGACTTCGTTTACTTGATTCCACATCTATCATTCTCATTTATTGGGCATATGTCGCCCTTTCCACTATTGATATGTTTTATTTGGGACATTTGTATTTCAGTTATTTCTAGTACTTTTACTATGGGATTTATTTCAGTATGGATGTTTTACCTAAATTTTTGCATGATGGGATTCGATTGAAGAAAGATTTTAATTAATTGGATTATGTTCCAGGATTATTGTGATGTGATTCTTACTTATTAAAATGTTGTTAAAATAATAAATAATTTTTTTCTTTAAATAAAATTTGGAAAGTAATGTTATATAAATGATTTTGACACTTAGCTTAATTATTTAGGGTGTTTAAAATTGGAAAAGTTATTTTTCGACAGTGATGCTGAGAATAAACCAACTGTTCACCTTGAATTAATTTGATAAAGGAATGATCGCCCGGTATTTAATTAGGCGGGGTGTCACAGGACATCCCAAGGGGATTCTTATATGCGTTTCTATACGCCCAGAGCGCATCATTCAATCTGAGAGACCAGTCTTTCCTATTAGGTTCGACTGTCTTTTCCAAGATATTTTTGATTTCCCGATTGGCGAGCTCGGCTTGGCCATTCGATTGAGGGTGATAAGTTGTTCCAACTTTATGGACAACTCCATACTTCCGCATTAGCTTCTCCATAGGCCTATTGCAAAAATGGGTTCCATTATCACTGATTATGGCCTTAGGCATTCCAAAACGAGAAAGTATGTTTTCTTGAATGAATTTTATCACCACCTTATTGTCATTCGTCCTTGTAGCTATGGCCTCTACCCATTTTGAGTTGTAGTCTACGGCGACGAGGATGTATAGAAAACCAAAAGAAGGTGGAAAGGGCCCTATGAAGTCAATACCCCAACAATCAAACAACTCCAAGACCAGAATTGGGGTCAATGGCATCATGTCACGGCGGGTAATAGCTCCCATTCTTTGGCATCTATCGCATGATTTACAAAAAGTATTCACATCCCGGAAGATTGTGGGCCAGTAGAGACCACTTTGAAGGATTTTCGCAGCAGTTTTATTTTTGGAAAAATGACCGCCACATGCTTCCGTATGACATAATCGAATTACCCCTTCGATTTCTTCATCAGGTACACATCTCCGGATGATTTGATCAGCACAATACTTAAACAAATATGGATCATCGTAAAAGAACATGTGTGACCATGTAATGAACTTCCTTCTCTCTTGCGGATTCCAATCGGAGGGAACAACTCCAGTGAAAAGATAATTGACTATATCCGCAAACCAGGGGAGAGAATAAGTAGCAAATAGATTTTCATCCGGAAAATACTCATCTATGGGAATGGGATCATTATGTACGTCGGACGAGAGTCGTGACCAATGGTCAGCAACGGCGTTTTCTACTCCTTTCTTATCTTGAATCGAGAGATTAAACTCTTGTAAGAGTAGGATCCACCTGATTAGATGTGGTTTGACATCTTTCTTGCTCAAGAGATATTTGCGGGCCGAATGATCAGTGAAGCAAATGATAGGCGACCCAACAATGTAAGAGCGGAATTTTTCGAGAGCAAAAATGACTGCTAGTAACTCTTTCTCTGTAGTAGAGTAGTTAAGCTGAGGGCCAGATAATGTTCTACTAGCATAGTAAATAACATGAGCTTTCTTGTCTTTTCTTTGTCCAAGAACGGCCCCAATTGCGTAATCACTTGCATCACACATAAGCTCAAATGGGAGTGACCAATCCGGAGCTTGCATGATAGGAGCGAAAATTAGCATGCTTTTAAGTTTATCAAAAGCTTCTTGACATGCTTTATTCCATTCAAATGGAGTGTCCTTCATGAGAAGATTACTCAAAGGTCTAGCGATGGCGCTAAAGTCTTTGATAAATCTCCTATAAAATCCAGCATGGCCTAGAAAGGACCTCACATATTTAAGTGATTTTGGCGGGGGTAACTCAGCTATTACTTTAATTTTTGCTCGATCAACTTCAATACCCCTAGATGAGACTATATGGCCTAAAACTACGCCCTCGGTGACCATAAAATGGCATTTTTCCCAATTGAGGACTAAGTCTTTTTCCACACACCGGAATAGAACTCTTTCAAGATTAGCTAAACATTGGTCGAAAGATGGTCCGAAAATACTGAAATCGTCCATGAACACCTCATGAACTTTTTCAATCATGTCGCTAAAGAGACTTAGCATGCACCTTTGGAAGGTTGCTGGCACATTACATAACCCAAATGGCATACGTTTATAGGCAAACGTACCAAACGGACATGTAAAAGTCGTCTTTTCTTGATCAAGTACATCGACTTCAATCTGATTATAACCAGAATACCCATCTAGGAAACAGTAGTAAGGATGGCCTGCCACTCGTTCAATCACTTGATCGATGAACGGTAAGGGAAAATGGTCTTTTTTAGTTTCGGCATTGAGCTTTCGGTAGTCAATGCAAACACGCCACCCAGTGGTGGTGCGTTGAGGTATTAATTCTCCCTTAGCGTTTTCAACCACGGTCATACCCAACTTTTTTGGAACGACCTGAATTGGGCTCACCCATTTACTATCAGAAATGGGATAGATAATCCCAGCATCTAGCAATTTGATGATTTCCGCTTTTACTACATCTTCCATGGTTGGGTTTAATCGCCTTTGCATCTCACGCGAGGGCTTCACCTCTTCCTCAAGATGGATTTTATGGGTACAAATCGATGGACTTATTCCTTTCAAATCTGCTATAGTCCAACCAAACGCACTTCAATGCTTTCGTAACACATCCAACAACATACCCTCTTGCTCTTTTTCTAAACGGGAAGAAACAACAACAGGAAATGTATCATTATCTCCCAGAATAGCATATTTGACATGTGAGGGTAGTTTCTTCAACTCAAGACTAGGAAATCTATTTTCAGAGGGAATCATAGTTGTCTCCCTCGGAGGCAATTCTTCAAACCTAGAAATCCAGTCAACATCTCTTAAACTCTCAAAACTCTCTTCTTCATGTAACTAAGTTTCCAACTCTTCCACCTCACGCTCAAACTCAGTATAACAACTCTTTTTCTCACCACTTTCCACTAAACACACTTATAGTGCATCTCCTCCTATGATTTTCTTGATGTGCTCGTCCACCACTTCTTTAATAAGATCAACCTCAAGAATTTCCTCCTCATCACCCATTTGGTTAGAGACATTGAAAATATTGGTCTCGAGGGTCATGTTTCCAGAAGTGAGTTGCATTTGGCCATTCCGTGTATTGATCAAAGAATTAGCAGTAGCTAAAAATGGACGGCCCAATATTATTGGAACATGATTTCTTGCATGGGGACGAGGCTCAGTGTCCCAAATGACAAAATCAACAGGAAAGTAGAACGTGTCCACTTGAACTATCACGTCCTCTACAACCCCACGAGGCACTTTCACTGTTCGATCAGCTAACTGTAGAGTGATTCGGGTAGGTTTTAAATCACCTAAATCAAGCTGCTTATAGATGGAGTATGGAAGTATGTTTACACTCGCACCAAAGTCAAGCAATGATTTTTCCACTCTTTTTTCTCCTATGACGCACGAAATTGTAGGTGCACCAAGATCCTTGAATTTTGGTGGAAGATCATTGAGAAGGACCGAGCTCACATTTTGTGCCAAGAAATCATTCTTCTTCACCTTGAGCCGTCGTTTGACAGTCAAAATATTTTTGATGACTTTAGCATATGCTGGAATTTGTTGAATAGCATCGAGAAACGACAAGTTCAAATTTACTTGCTTCAAAACATCCAACACTTCTGTACGCGAAGCCCCTTTTTTGGGTGGTACTAAGCGTTGAAGAAATGGAGCAGCAGTGGGCAGTTTGACTTCAATTTTAGTTTCAAATCCCTCATCTTTGTATTCCGTATCCAACGGAGTCTCTGCAGACTCGAAAGTTTTAGATTCCTTGGGAATTTCAGGTTCAACTCCCTCATCTTTCTCCTTTGGAAGTTTTGGTGCTAGATCAATTACACGACCACTACGAAGAGTAGTAACAGCTTGACATTGTTCTGGAAAATCCGATGATGTGGAGCTAACCGTGGGTTGTCCTTAAAGAGGAGGTCTCTGGCCTTGGGCTGGGAATTTACCCTTCTCCTGAGTATTCACTGCAGATTGCAACCTAGAAATGCTAGTATGAATTTCAGTGAACATTCGATCATATTTAGCATTGCTCTCTTTTTGCGATTGGATGAATTAATTCAGATTATCTTCAAGAGATCGCCTAGGTGGAGCGACATACGGACCACGAGGGGGTACCTGCATAGGAGGATGTATCGGGGGAGCCACTTGCTGAAATTGAGGAGGCGGTGGTAGAGTCACATGTGGGTTAGGAGCCATCCCCCCTTGCGGTTGTCCATAGTTGAAACTAGGGTGATTCCTCCATGATTGATTGTATGTATTCCCTTGCTGTGCATTATAATTTCCGCGAAACCCCCCTATTGCCTCAACTTATTTAGTGTACATTGCCTTGTATGCAGGGATGGTAGGACATCCTTTGGTAGAATGACCCGCAGCACAAATGGCACACACTTTCTCCTTCCCAGCTTGCACGGGTCCAGCTACATCTCTCAATCGCACTTCAATCATGTCTCTAAAATTATTTTCCAATTGGTCAAATTTTCGATCTAACAAAGTGTCCTTGTCCAAGTGATAGATACCGGACGCAGCAGGCAAATTAGGCACTTGTCGATTATATTTTTAATATTGGGATTAGAAATATCCCATGCTTGGGTAGTCTCTGCTACATATTTCAAATGAGCCTCAGCATCGCTTGAATCTAACTCCCAAAAAGGTATTTTGCACATAGTTTGAACAAGTTGTTTAGATGCTAAAATAAGGCCTTGATGAAAAAATGAAATCAAATGATGCTTTTCAAATCCATGATGTGGGCAAGCACTAACTTACTCCTGAAATCTCTTCCAACATTTATCAAAAGCCTCATTCTCATTTTATCGAAAAGATTGTATTTGGGCTTTAATAGAATTGGTTTTGTGCTGTGGAAAGAACTTGGAGAGAAACTTGGTTTGCATATCTCTCCAAGATAACACAGAATTTGGGGGTAAGGACCATAACCAAGTTTTAGCTTTATCCTTTAAGGAAAAAGGGAAAAGCTTTAACCGGATAACATCTTGTGGACAAGCTTGGTCACCAAACGTCTCACATGCTTCCTCGAACTCTCTAATATGGAGATATGGTTTTTTCGAATCCATCCCGTGAAATGTGGGAAGAATTTGAATCATACCATTTCGAAAATGGAACTGACCGGCATTATACGGGAGTAAAATGCAACTAGGGGTAACAGTTCTCTCTGGAAATAAAAAATCTTTCATGGGAAGGTATGGTATCTCATCCTCTCCAACACCAACACCAACACTACCATGCACCGACATATTGCTACCGAAAGATTCAAAATCCTCACTCAGTGTTTGACTCAATGAACGACTTGTGATTGAATTATTAGGCGAAGGAGGTGGAACCCAAAAATGAGGAGACTCGGTGGTATGAGAATTTTCAGAATTTGCTTCGGCAATAGGATTTCGTGAACTTGGGTGGAAGATGAATTCTGCATATAAGCGCATAAGAGATGAGATGTAAAAAAAAATTTAATTTTTTTTTTCTTTTTCGAAATCACTTGTAGAATAAAATTACTTTCCTAAATTATACCAATTGATAATCCCCGGCAACGGCGCTAAAAACTTGACGCGACTAAGAATTTGTCTCAAAAGTGCGTTTTCTCTAGGCTCAAGTGCAAGCCTGTCGCGTTAGTAATAATCCGACAAGTCGGGATCGTATCCACAGGGATCAACAATTGGCACTTGTGTAGGAGAAGTTATTAAATCTTGAAATGATTCCTCAAAAAAATATGAAACGATGATTAATGATTGGGAAATTTCTATTGAAATAAAAAAAATTCTCAATAAAAATAAACTAAAAATTGTGAAGAAATTAGATTGACAAATGAGAGAAAATAGGGTAGGGTACAATCCCTCAAACCTTAACGAATTACCGTGTAGAATACTAGAATTGAAAATTAAAATTCTTGACTAAATCCAGCCTTTATAAATCCTAAGCATTACATATATGAAGGATCTAGTCCTCATCATATGAAATCAAAGGTAAATATAAAGCGGTGAATGGACAATTACACTCGCAAAGCGTTCTTAAACATCTCGAGTACCTAGGGCAAGAGAGATTAAAAGATTGACTATGTTTGTATAATTTTCATACATGATTCGGTCAGTATTTTAATTTACCCTCTATTTTCTACATAAGTAATTCGCCTCGGAGTGAGTTCATGTACCCCAGCCCTTAAGAATTTAGATAGACATGACTTGATTAAAGAACAACTTCATACACAGAATTATAGATCTAACAACTATTGAAAATAATTTTCAAAGCAATTGAAATTTAACTAACAAGAGAATGAAATTGTTATACTTGAATTCAGCAACAGGAAAAGACTTGGAATCCAGAACTTCTTTCTCACTCCTAAATTACAACTTAGGGTTCATGAACAACTCCTACAGAAAATTTCATAATTTCTGAGATTCTCTCTCTAATTCTACACCCTAGAATTCGACCTTTTTTAGAATGAGGTAGGGCATGGGCTTTTATAGCACCAAGTAGCACGAATTTGACAGCAAATTTCACTTGTCGCACAAGTTTTCACCAGCTAATCACCTTAAAATCTTCACAATAAATGCTAGGATTTCTCATGACCGGACCGATTCGGATAGTCCTCGGATCGGTCCGTTTTTCAGCCACCGGATCGGTTCTTTTTTTTATTCTACCGGACCGGTCCAGTATCCACCGGATTGGTTCTGCTGTCATCGTTTTTTCATCCATCCGGGGTCTACTGGACTTGGGTCATTTCGGATCGGTCCGGAGATATACCGGATCGGTCTGATTTCTTCCATGTTGACTTTTTCCTTTTCTTATTTGACTGGCCATAACTTTTGATCTTGAGCTCCGATTTGATTATCATTTCTTCCGATGCTCTTGTGAAATCATGTTCTTCAACTTCCCTTTAGGTGTCGAATTCGAACTCTATGTAGAATTTTACGCTTTTGCCCTTTGACTTTTCTTCCTTTCATCATGTCCTTTCTTCTGGTTTCTTTCTCTCCTTTCTTGCACTCAATTCCTGAAAAATCCATCAGAAATACACGAAAACTAGGGAAAATTGTTAGAAACAGTCAATGGAATGATATGGAATAAAAATGGTTCAATTACCTTGTTCGAGATATTAAAATCACTAACTTAAGGGGCTAAATTTAGAAGAATTTACGCTTGGTCAGTAGACAGGGCATGTGTCGCTTATTTCCTATTTTCTGTTTAGACTTATTAGAGATTCAATATTCATTTATGATTCTTGTATTCAGTACTTTTGTGGGATTTATTTCTTTGTCATGTGGACTTACGATGTGGTATTTGTTTGGTTTGAGTTATCATGTTGACATTCTAATGCATGGTTGTTTTAAATTATATCGTGTACGATTCATGTTGGGTTATATTCTAAAAAGGTTTTCGATATGAAATTTAATGTATAAAAATAATTAAAATTTGTTTTGACACTTAGCTTAATTATTTAGGGTGTTTAAATTGGTAAAATCTATTTTTCTAAAGTGATGCTAAGAATGAACCAACTATTCACCTGGATTTAATTTAATAAAGGATTGATCACCCGAAATTTAATTTGGCGGGATGTCAAACATTTGTCTTTTATATTCATTATATTTGTATTGTGTGTATAGTTAAAAGTTATTTTTCTAATTCGTTATATCTACTATTATCTCTACAGATATAGATATCTATACAAATAGAAATTTATGTATTTATATGGATTTGTTACATCTTTTATTTTTTGTTTCATTATATCTTCCATTGGATGTATAGTATGAATCTATGGATTTTTTCTTTGAATTTTGTTTTTTTCCTCTAGCTTAGATAGTAAATTTATCCTTAGATGTTTATATTTTTCTCATGAACTGCGCATGTACATTGAGTTAGATACCGATATTATTTATTTAAGAAATACATCTAATGTTTAATTTAGTTTTAGTTTTATGATCCAATCGACCCGTTGGAATGATAAGTGAAAACTGAGATGGTTTATTATATATATGCTTATCTATATGTTTTAGATTTATTGTTTCTTATTATCATGCTTCAGTTTATATATTTTTATTAAACAATGTAGAAAGGATTCTTATGAAGTTGGATTTAATTCATGGAAATCACAACTTGAATAACTAAAATAGTTGCAATATAGTTGTTCTTTGGCATCATTTTGTTTACTATTTCTTTTATTTGCCTTAAGTTTTGCAGTTCTTTACTTGCTTTGTTGAAGATATATTGCTACTAATTTAGTTCCATCTTCACCAATTTCCACAACTAGGCTCACTACCATTGAAGGTGAAGGAATTATTTCACATAATCTCTGGATAGGGCTTCTTTACGATCAAGACTTCCTGTACCATGTAATGAGTTGTAGTACCTTTCAATTACCATAAACTCCTATGACAACACCTAGACTTTAGTATCAAAGTAATAAATTTATAGGACCACATTGATTTGAGTGCTAGTACAACATTTACTAACTTTGAAACAGATTTGTGAGAATGGTGTTTTTTGTTTGGCTTGTTTATTTGTTTTAGCAGTAAATTTATGAGATCTCCTGTTGTGTCATGTGATTTTGAGTATACTTGTGGGAAGCATTTCATATTATTCAATTTTAACAAGCTAGGAGTGAGGTTAAATATCGTAGAACTGATGATTTTTAATTGTTTTCAGATATTAAGATTTTTCAACTTTGAATGCCTTGATAGATCTATGCTTTGCATGCTAATTAATGGCTAATTTGGTCGTTTGACATTAGTTAGTAGCAGTAAGTTAGGACCTATTTGGTATTATTATGGTTAATTTTTTCAGTGATGTTTGTTTACACATAAGACTTGCCCATATTTATTATTGTCAATGATGTGTGTGTTTTTACATAAGACTTAGCCTAATTCATTTGTATAATAGCATTAAGGTTGCAATAGATTTATATACCTTCAGATGTTGATTACACACTATTATTTCATATTATCACAGTTAAACATGCGATCTTCAGTTAGTTAGATATTAAATAGAACTTTATTACTATTAAGATTTATGCCATACATTGTTCTGTAATGCTTGCGTTCGTGTAAGATTTATGCCGTACAATATTCACTGACGTTTGTCTTATTTTGGCAAATGACAGGGACTTACGGCTACTAGCCTAAAAAAGGATCAAACTTGTTTGGTGATATAAATACACAATACAAGAGTGGATATACTAGTTTGATGCAAAAGTTTATAACTACTCTAATGTAAGAGAAGATGACCGGGCCATAAGAATTTGACTTCTCTATCTTTCTTGTGGATTTTTTCTCATTTAGTGCAATTTCAAGCAAATTTTGGAGTATACTGGTCATTAGTTTGTTATTTTCTTTTTTGGTGTGTATTCTTTGTGTGTGTTTAACTGCAGGTCTCTACTAAAGTGACCATTAATGAGGTGTTTTTAAGTACAAAAGCAACATTTAACTTCAACATGCCATATCACACGTCTGGCAAGGTCAGTGCTTTGCAACTTAAAATAGAAAATAAGATCAACGGATGTTGCATATAGATAGCAGCGGATGTAACTGTTTGTTATATCACTTATTTTTGTTAATAAAAAATTAGGAATCAGTGTGGTCCTGTGGTGTTGTCAATTTTCCAACATCACCCTTTTTTGATAAGTTGTCTTAATATGGCTTTTAAGTTTTTCGAATAGTGTTAGACAAAAATCATCAATGGTTAAGCAATGTATCAACGGTGGTACTGGTTGAGATAACCATTAGACATTAATGTAATCAACAATAAGTGTTAGACAATAATCAACAATGGGTAAGTAATGTAATCAATAGTGGTATTAGTTGAGATTATTTTGTTTTCCAATCTCCTCCCTTTTTGAACAACTTGTTTCACAGTACTCACAATACAAGTTCTTCAAAATAGTGGCAGGTGACGAAAAAACTTCCTTGAAGAGTGTTTAAAATATGTAAAAAACTTCCTAAAATATCAAACACTTTGTGTAGGGATGAAATTCCAACTCTAATTCAACTTTAAATGCTTCACAAGAGTTACAGTGAACATAATATGGTGTATGGTGGACTTAAAGAGATGAGACATGCTGCTTTTTGGAAGTTTAGAGTTGTGTGGTAAGTAATAATGGGTGTTGTGAGATGAATTATGGGGGAATGAATGTGATGGCACAATGTTAAGGGAACTTGTGAGTTTGTGAGTGTGTGAGTAGCGCGGTCGAAGTGGCTCAGGAGGAATGTGGGGACTCGGTTTCAGGCATTATGTTCGTTGTAGCCATCCAATCTATTTTATTCAAACACCACAGCAAAAAAATTACAAAGCTCTCAAACACATTCTCAACATCTCAACACAATAATCTCAGGCAGCTTCTCTCCGCTATATGTTTTCAACCTTGGTAAAAAAATCTCTCTCTCTCTCTCTCTCTCTCTCTCTCTCTCTCTCTCTCTAAATTCATGTGTCATTTTTCAACCGTACTCCTTGTTTTTAAACTTCAATCATGACCTTCTTTATCCCTTATCCCAAGTTTTTACATTATCAACATATAATTACTGAATGAGATGGGACACACACACACACACACATATGTATATATAGATGCTAGAATTATTGTATGCGATATTAAAAAATCATTTCTATTATCCCAACTCAATCCCAAATTAATAGTCACTATTTAAAAATGACGAATTTATAGCGATTAACTCAATTATAATGAGTTCTTCAAAAAGGGAGGAGATTATTTTATTGACCTTAGATTCCTAGACATTAGAAGGAATTACATATATATACAAGTGATGCTGATTGATTGCGACATCTCTTCCATCCAATTTACATAAGTTTGTCTCTTAGTGCATATGAAGGTTATTTCACAGATAACATGTGGAGTTCTGTAACACACTATCACAGAACGATAAAATAATTTGTATTTCTTAAATTCATGATTGAAAGAGTTAACTGATTGTATCTAGCCTATGCCCATCAAAATATTGGTGTTATTGTAATATAGTAATTTACCATGTGCCTCATTGATGTTGTATACATATACTAACTGAGTCATGCCACCTTTCAGCATTACACCTCTGCAGACACATGTATGAGTGCATTTAAATCCCCCTTGATCCAAGCACTGCTTTGGGGGGATTTTCAAGAAATAATTATTCTCAGGTAGTCATCCCTACTTTGACTATTGTAGTGAAATTTTAGGGTATATTAATTCAATATCAAAGTCTTACTTAATTTCATACCTTGCTTTGGTCATTGCCATATATACTAATCATATGATTATGTTCCAATGTCCAGCTTCTGCATTTATTGTAATGTATCCTGTAAATAATGCAGTAAATGAAAATGGGATGGCAGTGGCTTGGGAAAAAGCTTTCATACGTACATTATTGGTCTGTATAGTTGCATTTTTGTGTTTATTGAGCATATGTATTGTTGATTTCTACTACTGCACCATTATTTTATCATACACATATGTGATGTCATAATCCAGTTTTCTTCTTTATCCCCTCTATTGATGTTGTATGATGCACCATCATCTTACTGTTTTCTAATTGTTAAGTGCCACAGTATCTTGATGCATCATATTATATTAAGGTATGTTTGATTGGAATTACATGTTTTTCAATAGAAATTGCTTGTACAATGTAACATAAATAACCATTGTCTATACATATATGTATTTTCTAAGTTCTATTTGTATCACAATAATTCACCCATGTTTTTCAATGGAAATTTCTTGTGCAATGTCACCTAAATAACCATTGTGTATATAGATATGTATTTTCTAATTTCTATTTGTGTGACAATAATTTACCCCCGCCCTTTCACATGTTTGACACCCCGACTAATTAAATACTGGGCAGCTACTGCTTTATTCAAATTAGTACAAAATGTCAAGTTGGTTCAGTTCATAGCATCACTGTAGAAAACATGTTGTATACAATTACTAGCCACCTAATATTTAAAAAGTGAGTTGCCAAAATTTATTAAATTAAATTAACATGCAACCAATTAAATTATAAGCTAACTATACCACATCCACATCACATTCACAATAGAATAATATTGAAACAAATAAAATGGGTCTGGAGTAACACTCCCCTGAATAATTCAAATACTGAATATATCGCAATACAAAGTCTGAATAAATAAAAAAATCTAAAACTGAAATGAAACTGAAAGTCTGAGAATGCTATCTCTAAATGGAAAGGGGCAACATGCTCTAACTGATGAATGATCCTGAATAGAATCAAATGCAGAATGTGGAGGTGTCATATATGGAGATCCTGTAACTTCCACAACAGCTACATCACGTCAATGTAGTGGAACTCCTATGCCTGGCGTCCTTCTGGCTGGGCACCTAAAAGGTTTTGCAAGAAAAAAAATAGATTTGAAAGAAAACGGGTCAGATCCTGAGGTGAAAACATTCAAAAAATATACCAAGTGTTTAATTACATTAAACCGTAAATATTATATACTTGTTAGTTATGTGCTCTCACATGAGTTCCTCACCTCTCAACTAATGTGCACGCCTAACGTATATCCTTAACCAGTCCTAGTTATGCCGTAACTAACTAGTCTGTACCACTTCCTGTCCTCACATTATAATATCGGGGTAAATTCATATCATTCTAATATATCCTTCGTGTAAGTCACCTTTTCATTGATCAGATAAATTTATAACAGTTAAAATAGGAAAATCTCATTTTTAATCCCATTCAAAATGTCTCAATTATTCATATTCACACTTTAACAAAGAGTCCAAATTAAATACAAGGATATTATTCTCAGCACAAATATACAAATAGGTCACCCCTAGGCTAAGCTGCGGTGTACACATACTCTGTTATCGAATCCCGGTACATCACGTGCATAAGGACTACGTGTTCCGAATCGCTCAAGAACCATTAAAATAAATAAAATCACACATCTTGGAGGCGAACGTAGTGCACATACCCATTGGTCATGCACATACCTGCGCTCCCATGGTCAGCTGACTTATCAACTCATAAATAAGCCATTCACAGCCTTATGTCGTTAAGGTACCAATATAAATCTCCCCCGTAGGCACACAAAGATCAGATAGTCCTATACCGAAAGATAACCTCTCGTGATAGCAAGTATGGTAGGTATGTCATACACATAATAATCCATATACTAAGCCCCACACAACTTACATAACTGTTATATTATTTAAGGTATATTCTCATCCTTATACCATTAGTCTAATTCATAAAGTATTTATTATTCCAGATTATTCATAATATATTTTGTCGATTAGTCTCACGTCGTATAGTTTCGAGTACCTAAAACCTATTCGAAGAGGTTACTAAGTCTCCTACGTATCCGACATATCAACTCAGCACTCCGAGGTCCTTATTTATGTCCCAAATCCTAACTAATCACTCCTAAGAATTTAAATCGTGTTCTCGCATCATAAAATAGTAAATTACTCACCGGACACTCATAAATTCAACTCTATATTCCAACCAAATCCTAATATGTATCGGGCTTAAATTATATCCCTATTGGTATCCCTAAAGTCCTAATGTATCCACATAATCCCGAACTACATCATTCGATGGCCGAAAACATTTAAATTCAAAAAGGGGAAAAAGGTCACGGTTTCTAGGAAGATCGATCGATCGACCTAGGGTGTCGATCGATCGAGCCCAGTTGATCGATCGACCTATGATATCGATCAATCGATTAGGAAGGTGCAGGTTATGGGTTTTCTTTGTTTTCAGCCCTAGTTTTGTCCCAATTTCTCATTACAAGATGTTAAATCCTAAAGTAAACATATTGGTTCATCATACAACCTAAACACATGTATCTTAACGTTCCAGAACTCCTAAATCATCATTAATTAGCCTTATTTTAAATCAAATCACCCTATTATCATGAAAACCCTATTTCTTTATATTTTCTTCAAGAATCATCATATAAATCTTCATAAATCCATTTTTAACTAAGCATGGTTTCTGATTTCATTATTAGAACACTTCCAGAATCAAACTACATACAATTCCTACCCAAAATTAAGGTTTTATTTCCAAGTTTCATTAGTTTTCCATATTATCATGAATATCATCAAATGCTAACTATCATGGATAAATTATTTGCTGAAACTTAATGAATCAAATCACTTGCCTGGGAATTTGATGTTTTGATCCATTGATGACGTTAAGGATTGATTCTCTTCCTCTCTCCGGTCATAAATCCAGCAAATAGTGGTGGTGTGTGGTGGTTATGTCCTTGCAACCTTCTTTGGAACTTCTCCTCTCTCTCACGTTGCCCACTACTTGATTTTGGCAAATAATGGCCCTAATATTGGCTGATAAATAAATCCTAAATTTCGTGGGTCAAAATCCCTTAAAAATAAAATAACTAAAATACCCTCCCGGGTTGCCGGTTTGGCCTAAAAATGCCCCGGGACCCAAACTAAACCCCGAGCTAGTGTTTTATGACTATTTCGACCCTTTTGGGCACGTTGACTCACTCAAAATGACTATACGATTGATATAATTATAATTTACTTTTGAATCCCACTAAATTGATTCCTGACGCGACTGACACGCGCGTCCCAACTTAATTTCCGAATTATCGTATTTATGAATCACGACAATATTAATAAATTCCATAATCATATATTACTATATTCACCTCGTAATATTCAACATTATTATCATACTCAAATACCAACTCTCGTCTCTCTAGTATTTAAATCCGGATTAATTTCTAAATAATTATCCCATTTAATTTAATTAATCCCATTAAATAAAATCAATAAAATTACCGGGTATTATGTAACAACCCGCCTAAAATAATAACGGGTGGCCAGCCCTATACTATATTAAATCAGGAGTTTCAGATGGTCCAGTCTCAACATCAACTGCCGGTACTATATAATATAGGACTAACTACCCGATATCATATAAGCGAGATGTTAAAATTTAAATAAAATATGCCACAGACAACAAACCAACACTATAACACTACTAATAAACGAATAAAATAATGCATGAGAGAACTATAATAAATGAAATGCTAAAAATAAAATGGAATAAATAACTACAACGAAATGTACTACACAAAAAGTAGGCCCGAATAAGCTGTCGGGTCACAGCCAATACAATAACTGAAATGGATTAAATGTAAACATGTATATAAACGTCCCTTGGATACAAACCCGATATACAACATGAATCCTACCTAGAATTTTAAGGAAGTAGGAAGCGGCTACAAGATACATTCCGCAACTGCCCGCACCTGTCACGGCTCCCAAGACTCTGGATAGAAGGTCATCCAGCATCCATGCGGTGGGATACCTGTGGTAATATATATATATATATATATATATATATATATATATATATATATATATATATATATATATACAAGCAGAAGAGAAAAGTAAACGGGTCAGAGCCTGAATTGTGAAAAATATTTAGCAAGTGTGTTAACCCTGCATAATAAATATCGGTGCACTTATTTCATAATTAAAGTGGAATCGCACTCTCGTGGAACCCCAACTCACCTCTCATCTAAAGGCGTGCACCTATTCGCGTCCTCAAGTTTTATTAGTTAAATTACCCCCCCCCCCCCCCCCATATATAAGGACAACCTAACTTGTCATAGGCCTAGCCTACACCCACAAGATTTGCCTTCCTATTATAACCCCAAGAACCCACTCTTTCTAAGTACACTTAATGATTTTTGCTAACATATATGCCATATTAGGCTTAATGGATTCCGATTTATAATTTAACCAATTATAATCTTAATAAAGTACCCATATGTATTTGGGTAGAACCATATGATTTAATTTAGAATTAATACGCATACAAGATTATTATTGACAAAACTTTCGTCCAATTTCAACGCTGCGTTGCGCTTCGTGCGTGGGGTGTCTCGCAAAGCGAAATCCAAACAAGGAACCACCCCGTTACACTACTCCATGTCAACGTCGATCCTGGAGATCCATTATGCCATACATAAATAATGACAGAACTTCTCTCTAATCTCAACAATGCACTACGTTTCGTGCGTGGGGTGTCTCGCAAAGAGAAATCCAAACAAGGAACCACCCCGTTACACTACTCCTTGACAATGTCGATCCTAGAGATCTATAATGCCATACATACCGAATAATACTACTTCTACTACTACTACTATTACTACTACTACTACTAATACTTTATTGACTACAATATGAAAACAACTAGGACCTCCAATAATGTCCTTGGGATGATGTAACCGAAATATTCCTTAAACGCGATACATCAATCCCCCAATTATCTAGTACACCATAATCATCCAAGATGTACTCCATAGAAATACCATATCCTTTCATCTAGGATATATAAATATATATATATATATATATATATATATATAGGTATTTTATTCTCACCATATATATATACATACCATCATCCATACCCATGACCAAGTGTACATACCATATATGATGTACAATGGCCATGCACATATAATACCCGGCTATATATAGCGCCGATAAAACTGCATCAATGCTATCACCTTCCCAGTGCCCTGCTCACATAGCAATACTGGGGCCACCATGGTGGGACTAAACGACACCCATCTCGTGGTATACTCACGCACACGACGTCCCGGGAAGTGGTCATAGATCCAAATCGGTAATGAGACGAAACATACCCACCACGTCTCATCCCAAAAATAAAAATGTAAATCACATAATAGCACACGGGACGACTATGACCTGGGGAATATCCACACCCTGCTTTTCTAGCCAGGATGCTCACCCTCTACGCGCGCAACTTCCCAATGATAGCATGAGCGGGGTATGCTTAACCACATAAATATATATATCATTCACATGCACCATACATATACATTCATATGATCCAATCATATGATCAAATATTAAACCATCATATAAGGTTTAAATATCCATACCATGTATATCCACATCATAAATATATCCACATATTCATATCTATATAGATGTATACACATTTTCACATATTCATATATTCAACTAATTATCGTTCATATGTATAAGATATATAAACTCGGCTATAAGTATACATAATCCTCAATATACAAGCCGTCACCACAATTTCCTTTAAATTTACCTCGATATGTGAATACAATCCCTCACTTGAAACATATTCAATCATTTTTCCTATGATGAATAGTCTCTCAAAACCATATGTATATATATATATATATACATATATATTCAACATTAGGGTTATCACCCAAGAATTTGTGTAGGAACCCATCACTACACATTTCATCCATGTTCGAAAGTACATAATCACCATTAGTGCTTTTTAACCATAGGCATATACATGACTTAATAGTCTAAAACCTCAATTTATTCCAACCTCGTTTCAAGTATTGGAATCTTAATGGTCATATCCCCAACAATTTCGTGTAAACTATCCTAACTAGAATTTATGCTACAGATTATTCTAGTCGATAGTACGATCCCAAGCATTCCCAATGTCACCTATGGTTCGAATAAATCTTAGGAACCCTTACTCCTATTGAGTTATCAATTGTTACTTAGTCTAAACATTTCTAAGGATAGGAGACCCCTCACTCTTAAAGAGTATGCGACCACTCTCTTCCAATTGTCCCCAAATTGTAACTTAACAATATCCTATCCTTATAAGGAGTTGACATAGATGTCGGCCTAGAAATTTCACAACATACATGGATATTTCTTATCCAATTATTCCAAGAAGTCCCCACTATCATATACTAAGTGAGAGACCCCCTATAAGTCACCAAAAGATATCCCTTCATAAAAGAAAGCCCCAAACCAATAAACCCAACCAAAAAGGTCTAGAAGTCCTCCTAGATAAACCCCATAAAACAACCATTAAGGAAGCCCCTAAGAATAAACTCCAAAAGAAAAAAGGGAAAAAGGATTTCCCATTCTAGGGCTAAAAATAGGGGACCGGTCGACCGGTCCCAGACCCCCGGTCGACCGCGGGTCAAAATTTTGCCTATGAAGAATTGCAGAAGGCTTTTTCCTTAAGGCGCGGTCGACCGGTCCCCTGGGCGCGGTCGACCGGCCATACAAGTTATCTTGGCCGATTTTCCATTTTCAGCAGACCCTAAATCCTCAAACACCCAAATATCATCACCAAGCCCCCAAATCTTTAAGCTAATAATGTTATTAACAAGAAAACCCATCCTACATCTCATCCCAACCATGTATGTGTCATTAAACCATATAATAACATTGATTTCAATATTTAAACCCAAAAATCTAGGTTTTGATATTTATACCCAAAAATCCATTTCTTTAACCCACAAATTACGAAATGAAATACACAAACAGCTATTTAGCAAGATTAAACACTAGCCTCAGATTTTTAGGGGTTGGATCATCCTCGATGTCGCGGTTTTGGGCCGGAATCTCCAAGCCTCCTTCCTCTCTCTCTTCTTTTCTTCTTCTTTCTCTCTTCTTTCTCCCTCTAGGGCTTTTTTTCTCTCTTTCTCTCAAATGAGTAATGGCTTCATCCGTAAGCCTCATAAACCTTTAAAACAAAATCCCAATTTTAAATGTTAATACACACTTTAAATGACTTGTTTACTCCAATTCGAGTCAAAATAACTTAAAAACATTCCGGAGCCGAAATAAGACCCAATGACAGTCATTTTGACTATTTCGACCCTTCCGGGATTGATGGTACCCTCAAAATCATCATCCGGAATACTTTGTAATATTCTCTATGTTTGAGCCTAAATTCCCAAATTTTGAAATTCTCCAATTTAATTAAATTTTATCTTCCCAAAATTTAATTCTCAGTCTCCAAAAATCGAGGGTTGTTACATATTGCAACATGCTCTTGGGCTAACCCGACAAATCAATCTCACCGTATATGGTTAGCAAGGGTGGATAATTTGATTAAAAAAATGGATCTTAGGACACCTACAATGTTTGAACACACAACATCCAGTTAATGCTATATCTACATTATTTGATTTGCTTGTTTAAAACTAACTTCTGTATTCTTTCAAAGTCGTTACCTTGGCATTTCCATTTTATGAATACTGAATAGTTCTATTTGCAATATCGAATCTTTGTTCTGAGAACACTAAGCACATTTTAGTGTTCTTGATGCAACATTGTTGTTGGGTTGGCTTATGTTTTAACCTAGCTTCATAAATAATGTGAGCAGCAAGTGATCCCATGTGCGGGAAATATGCGTTCTCATTTTCATGTCCAAATTGGACTATAAGGGATTCATATTTGATTATCCGAAATGTTGTTTATTTTTTACCTGATATGAATAATGTTATTGTAAAAAACAAATCTATTCCAGTGTGCCTAATATTTCTCGGTATCAATAAAAGCACATTTAGATCTTGAGTTTCAACCTCTATAGCATAGTTTGACTTGCTTCGTGTTTCTGTTTTATATGATGCAGAATTTTAGAACAACGTTGAGATGCATGAGGTTTTGGGCGAAAAAGCATGGTGTTTATTCTAATGTATGGGCCATCTCTTTTTTTTCCTTCTCTTATTCTTTTTCTAATATTAAATCATGGCATGTTATATTCTGTTTGGTGGACAATTTGCAGGATTTCTTGGTGGTATAAATTAGGCATTTCTTGTTACTTGCATATGACAACTATACCCCAAATGCACTGCCCAATATATTCTATTTGATGAAGAAAAAATTCATCACGTGGTGAATACGCAAATAGTAAAACTCAATATTTTTCTCCTTAATGGCATGAATAGAAGGCAGGTAAGTTGGTAAGCATTAAGATCCACACCCGGAGGTCCCAGCGCATGGTGAGAGAGTCTGGAAGCATGTGAACTTGTGATTGTAAGCGTCCCAACTTCACAAACCCAACACCACCGCTATCTTGACTATTTGGTTGCAATCTTTTTTGGAAATTTTAAAATTGCATCGTGTTTTTAGGCATAATTTGAGATTATACATAACCTTCAATTTTGCGCTTGGCCGTTGATTCATTATCTGCCATTGGGCTCCTTAGGTGGGGCCGGGGTGAAATTAGGTAATTTGCTGAATTGCCTAATTTACTACGTGGTGTGGGTTTGCTGAATTTAATTTTTTTATGGTAGGTAATTTGTGATACTGAAGAGCAACTAATGTTGCCTTATTTAGTGGATATGGACAGGTAAGTTATTGTGCTCATGCTAGCATTAGTTGATTCATTATATATGTATTAGTTATTGGATTCATTATATTGGTATTAGTTGAGAGAGTCTTACGCAATTTCTTTTTCTGGTGTTTGTGCAATTAATTTTGCTGGTAAATAATTTTGTAGCTCCCCACTTAATTCCGCCGTCGGCCACCACCAAAACTAAGTTTGGCGTCACTAAATTAAATGCCATTCTCAGCATGTGATAGATATGAGACATAAAAATTCATTGCACAAGGTAATAATGAAATCAATCCCAATAAATAATAATCATCAATGTTACATCAAGTCCATCACCATGCTAATCTGCAATAATATCTAACTAGAAAAAAAATAAACGGAATCTATAATGAAATATTTGAATAAAATCGTAACAACTGTGGAACCGAATGTCCCACCAAATCCATAAATGGTGTCTCAATATAAATGTGATGGAATGGAAATCTAAGCTAAACTAAACTACTAGGCATAAAAGAAATAAACTCCAATTGCACCTCCAAGGTATATCTCCAAATACTCATATGTAGCTACTCCAGCACTAATACCTGAAAAATGTTAGTCAACGCACAGGGTCAGAGCCCCGAGCATGAATACCGGCTACTCCCTCCAATTAGGGTCCGTGAACCCAGACAATAGCATGTGACACCCCGACTAATTTAAATACCGGGTAGCTACTCCTTTATTAAATTAATACAAAATGTCAAGTTGATCCAGTTAATAGCATCACTGTCGAAAACATTTAAATGATTACTAACCACCTAGTATTTAAAAAGTAAGTTGTCAAATTTTAATTTAAGTCTGATTAACATGCAATAAAAGGATAATGGAAGAACAACATAAATCCAGAACTCCTCCTCATTTCCGTGTGAACAGCAGACGGAAAGTACTTGCGGTCGAACCGCATCCAGAACTCCTGAATCGTGAGAGTATCTCTCTCCTCTGCGGTGGTAATAGACTCCCACCACTGTAGTGCATATCCCACTAGATTAAAAGTAGCCAGTACCTGCCTCTGAACGTCAGTGCACTCATACATCCTCAAGTGCCTCTGTATATCCTTTCTCCACTGACTCGAAACAACAACATCAGAGCTGCCAGCAAACTCCGGTGGATGTGCTTTCTAAAAAGCATCACGTACACGTTCCCAGGCAGGCGGGAATGCATATGGCTGAACTGGCGCGGCAACTGGCGCTTGAGGTGGTGCCTACTGAACTACGGCTAATGCAGCATTTACCGCTTGGGCTACTATGGCTGCAACCTCAGCGGCGTTCATCGTGCCCTGAACTGGTGCGGGCTGTGGTTCTGGCGTTGCATTCCTGGGAACCCGTGGTGCACGTCGTGGAGGCATTCTGAAATAAGAATAAAGTCTATAAGTTCGCAGTTATAAACTTAAAATAGCTGAAGAACGTATCATATACAAAAGAATACAACAGTCCTAAAATATAGGGCTCTACATCAAAGAAAGCTCAGCGGAAACATAATAAGCCGTTCAGATCCTAAAGGACACTAGAACCTGATGCTCTGATACCACCTTTGACACCCCGACTAATTTAAATACCGGGTAGCTACTCCTTTATTAAATTAATACAAAATGTCAAGTTGATCTAGTTAATAGCATCACTGTCGAAAATATTTAAATGATTACTAACCACCTAGTATTTAAAAAGTAAGTTGTCAAATTTTAAGTTAAGTCTGATTAACATGCAATAAAAGGATAATGGAAGAACAACATAAATCCATTCACCATAACGAAGTAATGAAATAACCAACAATAGTAATAAGTCCGGAGGAAAACTCCTCACTACAATCCCACAACTGCAAATAATAAGCCAAGTCTGAATTCTGAATTAAGTACATGCCCGAAGTCTGAATAACTGAAATTAATGAAATGCCTCTAAAAGAAATGGGAGACATGCCCTACAACTGATAAATACTGAGTATAGAGTCAAGATAGATGAAGCGTCTATAATCAAGGTCCTGTAACTTCCACAAACCGCTACAGCTCGTCACCTGAATGAGGATCCTAAGCATGGTGTCCTTATGGCTGGGCACCTAAAATGGTTTTTACAAAAAGATAGATTTGAAATCAAACGGGTCAGAGACCGAATGTGGAGAGTATTTTAAAAATAGCAAGTGCTTTAATAATAATTAAAACAAAGAATGCAAGATACATGTTAGGACGTGCTCTCACATGAAATACTCACCTCTCGTCTAATTGTGCACTCCTAACGTTCCTGTACCCATTCATGTGTTTTCTCATAACTATCTAATTCCAAAGAGTTTCTAACACACCTACTCGGTTCACGTTTAATTTCCAACCTTAACAATTAAATAGAGAGTTCTAATTTAATTCTCGGATTCCCAATTATTAACAAAACCATTTATTGATATATGTCCCCTTTTATCTTTTCATAATATTACAATTACTATACCCACAATTTAACATAGCAATTTCCTTTACATTTAACCGTATATTATTCACATCATAAATATACAATAGAAGCACCCAAAGGCTAAGCTGCGGTGCATACATACTCTGCTATCCATCCCGGTACATCACGTACATAAGGATCACAAATTCCGAATCTCTCAGGAATTGTTGGAATAAGCACAACACAAAAAAATGGAGGCGAACATAATTCAACATATCCATGGTCACGTACATACCTACGCTCCATAGTCAGCTGGCTTATTAACTCACAAATAAGTCGTTCTCTTGAACTATGTCCTCGAGGTACCAATCTAAATCCGGGCAACACAAGGATAAGAAGGCCCTAAGCGAACGTAACCTCCCGTGATAGCAAGTATGGTAGGTATGTCATACATATAAAAATCATATACTAAGCATTCACACATCTTAGATAATTCAATATTAATAAAGGTATACTCTACATCCTTACACCATTATTCCAAATTTGTATATTTTACGTCTCCCGATAATATAAAAGTTAAACTGTCGACACGTCTCACGTCGTAGTTTCTTATACTTAAAACCTATCTAAAATAGATTATTAAGTTCCTATTATTCCCACGTATAACATCTTTATTCCTAAGGTCCTTACTTCTGCCCCAAACCTCATTTCATCAAATTATTCAAATTTACACTATTAACCCAAATATTAACTCACTTATCGAATTTCATTAGTTTAGAATAATTCCTCAAATTGAATTCTAATTAAGGTCCAAACTTCATAACCATGCCTACTGGTCTTCCTTAAGGTTAAGGGTATTCATATGGTCTCCAACAAAATTATTCAAGGATTAACATCATTAAAATTTAAATAGGGAAAAACTTTACTCATTCTGGGAAGGTCGATCGATCGACCTTTTCCTTCGATCGATCGATGGTGGTCGATCGATCGACTGATGAATGTCAATCGATCGATCGCACCACGTATGGTTATGGACTGCTTCGTTTTGCAGTTTTTAAATCAACCCAAAACACCATTAACAAGCATGAAACTCTAAGATAACGTTATAATATCATCATACAACCATCCTACAACAGTGTTAACGTTCTAAAACCAATAATTCATCATTCAAGGGCTTTGTATGGATCAAATCTTCATCAAGAATTCCAGATTTCTATTTCTTTCAAGAACATTAATAAACTTCTTCTAAAATCCGTTTTTAAATCATCAAGGGTCATAATTCTGAGTTCATAATTCGTCCAGAATGTTTCTACATGCAGTCCCTAACATAGTTCATAGTTTTAAACTTCCAATTCATGGGTCTATATCATCTTCCAAGATAAATTCGATAATTCCTAAACATGGAAAAGCATGGCATTGAATCAATTGTAATTAAACCACTTGCCTTAATCTTTCTCTGAATTTGATGTTGAATCTTGAAGGCTGAGTTGTTCTTCCTCTCTCTTTCTGCAGAATTCTCTTCTCTTTCTCTCTCTCTACAAGTTTCTCTAAGGATGATAACAATGGAGGTGTGTTTGGTTTTTGGCAAGTTGGGACTATATCTTAACTTCTCTCGTAGCCCATTAAGTCCCTTAGTGTAGTTAGTGGGTTTAGTGGATGTAGAATAAGTCAGATTTTTGTTTCTAATTTTCGTGGGTTTTAATTCCCTGATTTCCGAAATTACCAAAATGCCCCTATAAGTTACCGGTATGGCCCAATAATGCCCCGGGACCCAAACTTAACCCTCGGCTAGTGTTTTCTGACTATTTCGACCCTTCCGGACGCGTTGGCGCACTCAAAATGACCATACGGGTGATAAAAATAAAATTCACTTTTTAATTCAAATAATTATATTCCTGATGCGACTGTCACGCGCGTCCCAACAAAGTTTTCCAAATTACCGTATTTCAATCTCGCGACAATTTCAATATTTCCAATATTCATATATTGCCAAGTATACACATTATAATCAAATACTAACTCACATCTCATTAATATTTTTATCCGGATTAATTTCCAATTAATACATATTTAATTCAATTAATCCCCAAAAATAAATATCACGAAAATACGGGGTATTACATACTTCCCCCCTAATAACTGAATTTCATCCCGAAATTCGGAACTAGAAAGTACCTGGTAAGAACAACTCCGGATAACGTTCGCGCATCTCATCCTCGCTCTCCCATGTGGACTCCTCGACATTATGATGTCGCCACTATACACGCACTAACGGAACTATCTTTGACCGTAGTTTCCGCTCACATCGGTCCAAAATAGCAATCGGTCCCTCCTCGTAGGAGTTATCCGGCTGGAGATCGATGTCCTCCAAAGCAATGTGAGAATGAGCCAAATCGTCTCTAAGATATTTTCTAAGCGAGGAAATATGAAATACATCATGAATCCGATGTAAATGCTCTGGTAATCCAAGCCTATACGCAACCGGTCCAATCCGCTCAATAATAGGAAATGGTCCCACATATCTCGGTGCCAACTTCCCTTTCTTCCCGAAACGCATGATCCCCTTCATAGGAGATACTCTGAGCAAAACTTGGTCCCCCACTTGGAACTCCCTGAAGAATCTCTTCTCATTAGCATAGCTCTTCTGCCGATCCTGAGCTACTCGAATGCGATTCGGTATCAATTCTATCCTCGCCGAAGTATCCTGAATCACTTCCGGCCCAAGTAGTTTGTTGTCCCCTACTTCCAACCAAGATGCTGGGGAACGACAAGGTCTACCGTACAACGCCTCAAATGGAGCCATGCCAATGGTGAACTGGTAGGAGTTGTTGTAAGCAAACTCCACCAGTGGAAGATACTGCTCCCATCCACCCCCAAAGTCAATGATACTCATACGTAGCATGTCCTCCAACATCTGGTTTGTACGCTCAGTTTTCCCATCGGTTTGCGGGTGATACGCCGTACTCAACCGCAGTTCTGTGCCCATGGCCTCCTGAAAACTCTCCCAAAACCGTGAAATAAATATCTTGTCTCGGTCAGACACGATATTTAGGGGCACACCGTGAAGTCTCACTATCTCTGAAATGAAGAGCTGAGCATACTGTCCCGCAGTGTAGTCTGTCCTTACGGGTAGAAAATGAGCGACTTTGGTCAACCTGTCCACAATTACCCAAATGGAGTCATGACCTCTCTGTGACGTAGGCAACCCCGTGATAAAGTCCATGGAGATGCTCTCTCACATCCACATCGGGACCTCCAATGGCTGTAGAAGTACTGCCAGTCTCTGATGATCCACTTTAACTAGCTGACAAGTGGCGCATTTTGAAACAAACACGGCAATATCTCTCTTCATCCCGCTCCACCAATACTGTTGCCTCATATCTTGGTACATTTTTTCCCCTCCGGGATGTATTGCGAACCGTGAGTCGTGCGACTCTGCCATCACCTCGTGCCGCAATTCTTCCCCTTCCGGAACTACCAATCTCCCATTGAAGCGTAATCCCCCGTCTGAGCTAACGGTATAGGACTCGGCCCCCTCTGCTAGTAATCGAACTATCTGCTCCTGACAGAACGAATCTTTTCCCTGTGCCTTTGCCATCTTTGTGACAATTTGCGGTGTAACGGTCATCACAGACATGAATGATCGAGCCACTGCATCCTGGTGTCCCAACTCCTTCCACTTGGCCTTCCACACCCCTGCCACCTCATCTACTGGCCTATGGCTCAACGCGTCTGCCACCACGTTAGCCTTCCCCGGGTGATACTGGATATCGAACTGATAATCTTTCACGAATTCAAGCCACCTCCGTTGCCGCATATTCAACTCCTTCTGCTTGAATAGGTACTGTAGGGACTTGTGATCCGTGAACAATCGAAACTTCTCCCCCAAAAGGTAATGTCTCCAAATGCGAAGGGCAAATACCACTGCCGCTAACTCCAAGTCATGGGTAGGGTAATTCTTCTCGTGAGGCTTAAGCTTACGGGAAGCATAAGCTATGGCCCGACTCTCCTGCTGCAGTACACCTCCAAGTCCTTGTAAGGACGCATCGGTGTAAACAAGATACTTAACTCTCGGTCTCGGCAATGCTAACAAAGGTGCTGAGGTTAACTTGTCCTTCAACTCATCGAATGCCAACTGACAGGCATCACTCCAGATGAATGGCACACCCTTACAAGTCAAATGTGTCAAAGGACCTGCTATCTTAGAGAATCCCCGAATGAACCTCCTGTAGTATCCTGTTAGGCCCAAGAAACTACGAATCTCTGTCAGTGTCGTGGGATGTCCCCACTCCCTCACCGCGGATACCTTCCCCGGATCAACAGATATTCCCTTGTCGGAAATAATATGTCCCAAAAACTGGACCTCCTTCAGCCAAAACCCGCATTTCTCATACTTTGCATACAATTCGTTCTGGCGTAGCATCTGCAAAACTTGTCTCAAATGCTCGGCGTGATCCTCCTCTGTCTGGGAGTAAACCAGAATATCATCGATGAAGACAATGATAAACTGATCTAGGAAATCCATGAACACCCTGTTCATCAAGTCCATAAACGCTGCTGTAGCGTTGGTCAAACCAAATGGCATAACCCAAAACTCGTAAGAACCATATCTCGATAAGAACGCAGTCTTCGAGACGTCCTCCTCCCTGATACGCAACTGATGGTATCCAGATCGCAAATCAATCTTTGAGAAGCAAGAAGCTCCTCTCGACTGGTCGAATAGGTCATCGATTCGAGGCAACGGATACTTATTCCATATCGTGACCTTGTTTAACTCCCGGTAGTCCACACACAATCTCAGTGAACCATCTCTCTTCTTCACGAATAACACAGGGGCACCCCACGGTCAAGTACTCCTCCGAATAAACCCCTGACCCAACAACTGCTCAATCTGATCCCGTAACTCCCTCATCTCATCTAGAGCCATACGGTACGGTGCGCGTGCTATAGGTCTCGTATCTGGTAATAAGTCTATAACAAAGTCTATTTCTCGACTGGGGGGTAGGCCTGGTATCTCCTGAAACACATCGGAATACTCCCTGACAACTGGGATCGAATCTAAAGGAATCACAACCTCCTTAGAGGTATCCTCCTCTAAGTAGTACAAATGAGCGGTCGAACCTCCCTCTGGGCGAGGCATCGCCACTACAAACATCTCTTGCCCCGGAATGGAAAAAACAATGCTCCCACCGAAACAATCAATCATGGCTCTATAATCAGTGAGCCAATCCATACCGATAATCACGTCATGAACATGCATATCTAATACCAACATATCAGCAGGTAATACCAGACTACCAATCTCTACCCCCACTCCCCGGCATATAAAGAAAATAAGTGACCCACTCCCCAATGGTGAGTCTACACACTTTACTGTGCTCTCTGCCGTAGCTAATAACCCTAAGGCTTTCGCAAAATGTGTAGCTATAAAACAATGCGTTGCCCCCGTATCAAACAAAACCCGACCCATAATACCATGGATAGGAAACATACGCTCAATCGCGGGTGGTGCCTGTGGAGCTGCTACCTCGTGAACGTTATAGACACGTCCATACTGTAACTGCCCCTGCTGCACAGGAACTGCTGGAATGGCTGGTAGTGCTGGCACCTGGGCTGGAGCTGGAAGAGCAGGTGGAAAAAGTGGCCTCTGTGGCTCATGTCGAGCACCCTGCTGCTGCTGCGGGGCCCTGCCCTTATCAGGATAATCCTGACATTTGTGTCCAATCTTACCACAAATGAAACACTTCCCCGGGAAATTTCCCCCTCGCTGTCCCTGCTGCCCTCGGCCCTAGTGGCCGTTACCATTTCTTCCCTAGCCTTGCTGGCCCTGGTGAAACTGCTGATGTTGACCATTTTGACCCTGCTGGCCCTGATGGCCGTTATGACCTTACTGGCCATTCCGGAATCCTCCCTGACCGTTCCTGAAACCCCCTGATCGGAACCTCTTATGATCCCCCTGCTGGGAACCCTGATCACTCTGCCTATACTGACCCTGAGCTGACTGTGCCCCGCTGGCACCATTTCCCCCTGTCCTGCCCAGATGGCTGGACTCTCCTGATCGCTTCCCCTCTGTCAAGTGAAAGCAGTGGTCCTGGCAACGGAGCAATGCAGCGTTAACCACGTCAGAATAAGTGGCCAACGAGAGGTTCCCCAATAAATGCTGACGGATCCTCCAAGTCAATCCATCTATGAATTTCTGAATCTTCTTCTCTTCCGTCGGTATCTCATCTGGGACAATATTCAGCAAATTGGTGAATTCGGCCTCATACTCGGCCACAGTCTTACCCTCCTGTCGAAGGTTCATCAACTTCCTCCTCATTTCCGTGTGAACAGCAAACGGAAAGTACTTGCGGTCGAACCGCATCCAGAACTCCTGAATCGTGATAGTATCTCTCTCCTCTGCGGTGGTAATAGACTCCCACCACTGTAGTGCAGATCCTACTAGCTTAAAAGTAGCCAGTACCTGCCTCTGAACGTCAGTGCACTCATACATCCTCAAGTGCCTCTGTATATCCTTTCTCCACTGACTCGAAACAACAACATCGGAGCTGCCAGCAAACTCCGGTGGATGTACTTTCTGAAAAGCATCACGTACACGTTCCCAGGCAGACAGGAATGCATATGGCTGAACTGGCGCGGCAACTGGCGCTTGAGGTGGTGCCTGCTGAACTACGGCTAATACAGCATTTACTGCTTGGGCTACTATAGCTACAACCTCAGCGGCGTTCATCGTGCCCCGAACTGGTGCGGGCTGTGGTTCTGGCGTTGCATTCCAGGGAACCCGTGGTGCATGTCGTGGAGGCATTCTGAAATAAGAATAAAGTCTATAAGTTCGCAGTTATAAACTTAAAATAGCTGAAGAACGTAGCATATACAAAAGAATACAACAGTCCTAAAATATAGGGCTCTACATCAAAGAAAGCTCAGCGGAAACATAATAAGCCGTTCAGATCCTAAAGGACACTAGAACCTGATGCTCTGATACCACCTTTGACACCCCGACTTAATTTAAATACAAGGTAGCTACTCCTTTATTAAATTAATACAAAATGTCAAGTTGATCCAGTTAATAGCATCACTGTCGAAAACATTTAAATGATTACTAACCACCTAGTATTTAAAAAGTAAGTTGTCAAATTTTAAGTTAAGTCTGATTAACATGAAATAAAAGGATAATGGAAGAACAACATAAATCCATTCACCATAACGAAGTAATGAAATAACCAACAATAGTAATAAGTCCGGAGGAAAACTCCTCACTACAATCCCACAACTGAAAATAATAAGCCAAGTCTGAATTCTGAATTAAGTACATGCCCGAAGTCTGAATAACTGAAATAAATGAAATGCCTCTAAAAGAAATGGGAGACATGCCCTACAACTGATAAATACTGAGTATAGAGTCAAGATAGATGAAGCGTCTATAATAAACGTCCTGTAACTTCCACAAACCGCTACAGCTCGTCACCTGAATGAGGATCCTAAGCATGGTGTCCTTGTGGCTAGGCACCTAAAATGGTTTTTACAAAAAGATAGATTTGAAAGCAAATGGGTCAGAGCCCGAATGTGGAGAGTATTTTAAAAACAGCAAGTGCTTTAATAATAATTAAAACAAAGAATGCAAGATACATGTTAGGACGTGCTCTCACATGAAATACTCACCTCTCGTCTAACTGTGCACTCCTAACGTTCCTGTACCCATTCATGTGTTTTCTCATAACTATCTAATTCCAAAGAGTTTCTAACACACCTACTCAGTTCACGTTTAATTTCCAACCTTAACAATTAAATAGAGAGTTCTACTTTAATTCTCGGATTCCCAATTATTAACAAAACCATTTATTGATATATGTCCCCTTTTATCATTTCATAATATTACAATTACTATACCCACAATTTAACATAGCAATTTCCTTTACATTTAACCGTATATTATTCACATCATAAATATACAATACAAGCACCCAAAGGCTAAGCTGCGGTGCATACATACTCTGATATCCATCCCGGTACATCACGAACATAAGGATCACAAATTCTGAATCTCTCAGGAATTGTTGGAATAAGCACCACACAAAAAAATGGAGGCGAACATAATTCAACATATCCATGGTCACGTACATACCTACGCTCCATAGTCAGCTGGCTTATTAACTCACAAATAAGTCGTTCTCTTGAACTATGTCCTCGAGGTACCAATCTAAATCCGGGCAACACAAGGATAAGAAGGCCCTAAGCGAACGTAACCTCCCGTGATAGCAAGTATGGTAGGTATGTCATACATATAAAAATCATATACTAAGCATTCACACATCTTAGATAATTCAATATTAATAAAGGTATACTCTACATCCTTACAC
This sequence comes from Sambucus nigra, assembly GCA_949130495.1. Lineage (NCBI taxonomy): Eukaryota > Viridiplantae > Streptophyta > Magnoliopsida > Dipsacales > Adoxaceae > Sambucus > Sambucus nigra. The sequence goes on along the minus strand of OX422220.1, from coordinate 433,716,983 downwards.
CATTATTCCAAATTTGTATATTTTAGGTCTCCCGATAATATAAAAGTTAAACTGTCGACACGTCTCACGTCGTAGTTTCTTATACTTAAAACCTATCTAAAGTTCCTATTATTCCCACGTATAACATCTTTATTCCTAAGGTTCTTACTTCTGCCCCAAACCTCATTTCATCAAATTATTCAAATTTACACTATTAACCCAAATATTAACTCACTTATCGAATTTCATTAGTTTAGAATAATTCCTCAAATTGAATTCTAATTAAGGTCCAAACTTCATAACCATGCCTACTGGTCTTCCTTAAGGTTAAGGGTATTCATATGGTCTCCAACAATATTATTCAAGGATTAACATCATTAAAATTTAAATAGGGAAAAACTTTACTCATTCTGGGAAGGTCGATCGATCGACCTTTTCCTTCGATCGATCGATGGTGGTCGATCGATCGACTGATGAATGTCAATCGATCGATCGCACCACGTATGGTTACGGACTGCTTCATTTTGCAGTTTTTAAATCAACCCAAGACACCATTAATAAGCATGAAACTCTAAGATAACGTTATAATATCATCATACAACCATCCTACAACAGTGTTAACGTTCTAAAACCAATAATTCATCATTCAAGGGCTTTGTATGGATCAAATCTTCATCAAGAATTCCAGATTTCTATTTCTTTCAAGAACATTAATAAACTTCTTCTAAAATCCGTTTTTAAATCATCAAGGGTCATAATTCTGAGTTCATAATTCGTCCAGAATGTTTCTACATGCTGTCCCTAACATAGTTCAAAGTTTTAAACTTCCAATTCATGGGTCTATATCATCTTCCAAGATAAATTCGATAATTCCTAAACATGGAAAATCATGGCATTGAATCAATTGTAATTAAACCACTTGCCTTAATCTTTCTCTAAATTTGATGTTGAATCTTGAAGGCTGAGTTGTTCTTCCTCTCTCTTTCTGCAGAATTCTCTTCTCTCTCTCTCTCTCTACAAGTTTCTCTAAGGATGATAACAATGGAGGTGTGTTTGGTTTTTGGCAAGTTGGGACTATATCTTAACTTCTCCCGTAGACCATTAAGTCCCTTAGTGTAGTTAGTGGGTTTAGTGGATGTAGAATAAGTCAGATTTTTGTTTCTAATTTTCGTGGGTTTTAATTCCCTGATTTCCGAAATTACCAAAATGCCCCTATAAGCTACTGGTATGGCCCAATAATGCCCCGGGACCCAAACTTAACCCCCGGCTAGTGTTTTCTGACTATTTCGACCCTTCCGAACGCGTTGGCGCACTCAAAATGACCATACGGGTGATAAAAATAAAATTCACTTTTTAATTCAAATAATTATATTCCTGATGCGACTGTCACGCGCGTCCCAACAAAGTTTCCAAAATTGCCGTATTTCAATCTCGCGATAATTTCAATATTTCCAATATTCATATATTGCCAAGTATACACATTATAATCAAATACTAACTCACATCTCGTTAATATTTTTATCCGGATTAATTTCCAATTAATACACATTTAATTCAATTAATCCCCAAAAATAAATATCACGAAAATATGGGGTATTACATAGCATTATACATGATAAATATCACAATAGATTATTTTAAATTAAATGAGATAATTAATCACGATGCAAGTAAAATAAACCACATATTCTAGAATACCCATCTATGCCATCTCATCATCTAAGTCTCATTATCCAATCATTTAACTCAATTTAAGTTAATCCAATTTATTAATTTTTCATCATCACTAATATCACATGTGGGACTCCCACTAACATCTTTATCTCATTTTATTTGTTTGGTTGCGGTACTCCCGTTGTTCTACACCACACACATTCCCCTCGTCATAGTTAGCCAACCCGTTTAAGCTGTCAGCCCCGCACGTTATGTACGAGATTCCACACACGACACGTCTTCATAGCCATCCATCCCGTTAAAACTGCCAGCGCTGCATGTTATTCAGACTCCACACATCGCAATAGCCAGCCAACCCATTTCTGACTATCGGTCCTGCACGTTATTAACAACGCCAATATATTTTAATATACGTTTTATTATCTTAGTTATTAATTCTCAATTTCTCATCCTTCTCATCCTTTCACTTATTTATTTATCCCACTGTAATTATCGGTGTGAGATCCTCAAAAACACCCTTAGTCACATACCTAAGGGTCCCCAAAACGTAAATATGTCCTACCTTATGTATAGGATAAATTTCTATCAATAATCTCTTCCTTGTCTTATTCCTAGGCTAGTGGATAGACCACACGACGTAAAAATCAGCCCCACCCTGGAATCACCCACCCGTAAAATCTACACTCACTAGTCCCAAACCTAGAAAGCGTAAATCGCAACTAAGGCTTAACCACTAGTCTCATACTTAGCAAGTATCGTAAAGTATAGGTGAGAGTATACTACTAAAATTCCGTCATACCCGCGATGGTAAATATCAATATCAAACAATCACATAATCTAACAACACATATAAACAATATCACAAACTTATTCGTGATGACACCATTTAATTTAATTTACTTAATAAAATCGTCGTCGTTCTTAACCCATTATTTCCATTAAATCATTATAGATTAATCAACATGCAAAGTTATGAGATACACTAAAATTGTTCAATTTTATAAACTACATAATTTTATGCGTGTGTACACGTCCCGATTTCAATTAAAATAACCCCCATAAATTCTACATGCGATCCTACACTCATAATAACCAAAATCCACTACTCTTTCCTACGTACCCAAGGGTTTCAAACCTTATTCCACATTAAAAAATTTCATCAAAACAGTACAAATGTAGTTTTCACTTTTTTAAATAAAGTTACTAATTTATTTTAAGAAAAATATGTCATTAAAAATTTAGGCGACACTTAAAACGCATAACACTAAAGGAAAAGAATAGAGTATCCTTGCCTGAATAAAAATTGATTGAGAATTCTGATTTCAAAGATGCATTCTTATCAAAAAGTTGATAAAGATCCATTCTTGACGCGTCTTGAGAAAATCCAGTTAATCTTGACAAATCTTGAGTTGAAACCTTAAAGAAAATTGGGGCAAATGTTTGTAGATGGAAGGAAAATATTTTGGAGAACTCCTCTGGAGGAAAAAGTTGTGAAAAAAGTGATTTGAAGAACCCAGGCACGAATTTATTTTAATTTATAATGATTAGGAGTTCTAATGATAATATAATTCTATTTAAACTAAAAGAAAGTTTCGCCGTTAGTCACGGCCCAGAACCATGACAAACATTTTTTTTTTTTCATTTTGACTCCGATTTGAATTTTGATTAAAATTTAACTTTTCAATATTAAAACTCAACATTTTAAATTAGTAAAACTTTATAAATTCTAAAATTTTACTTTATCCAAAAATTCTGAATTAATTTAAATAATAACTACTAAATTCATGGGGTGTTACAAATTTTTTGTACTAAATTATTTTTTTATGACTAAAAGTTGATACTATAACTAATATGATAATTTTATTTTGTTCGACAAAATGCCATTTTTTTATCCTCATCAAGTTTTCAGCGTTGCGAGTTGCGGACTTGACGTCGATGATAACAAAACGGAAGTGGAAAGTCAATAACAACGGACTTTTTTTTTTTTTTATTTCATTTGCTTGGTTATCATTTTGTGATGATTGTCGTAGGATGTTATATTGGATGCATTTATGAAAATAATGTAACTTTCGGGGTGATTGTATTACGATATTTCAATTGTTCGGTTTAAGTTTCTTTTGTAAATGAAAAGTGGAGGCTTATATAAAAAGTAAATGTTGAATATAATGCCCTTGTTTATGTGGACTATTTTTGTATATGTTCTTAGGATTTGAATAGTGTGGTAAGAATAATTGAATTTATTTAAATTCAGAATATCTTGATTTTTTTGAAATATGTATTAATATTACTAACGGACCTTTATTGTTATAAAATTAGACGAAAGTGTTATATAAAGGGTTTAATAAGGTTAAAATAGTAACACAAAAGTCCATTACTAAAGCAGAATTAGTAACAGTAAAACATTGTTGGTAAATTCAGAATTAGTAACAGTATATTACTGTTACTATTAGTAACGGTAAAATTTTGTTACTAATTTTATGCCCCACCCCTCTTTTGTAACCGAAATATTTCGTTACTAATATTTTTAGTAACGGTAAAATATCGGTACTAGAGGCGCGTTTTGGGGAAATGGAGAGCAAAAAATGTCTTGGAGGTGGTTCATTCAGACATTTGTGGGACAATAAATCCATCCTCAAATGGGGGTAAAATATATTTAATTACTTTCATTGATGATTATACTCGAAAAACTTGGGTTTATTTTTTGCAGGAGAAATCAGAAGCTCGTAGTGCATTTAAAAGATTCAACGCGTGTGTCAAGAATGAAGCAAAAAGAGTTATTAAAACTCTTAGCACTGATCGTGGATGAGGATATTGCTCAAAGGAATTTGATGCTTTTTGGGATGAGTAGGGTATTTGAAGGGAACTTACAGCTGCCTACACACCACAACAAAATGGTGTATCAAAAAAGAAAAATAGATTCATACTCAACATGGTGAGAAGCTTGGTTATCTTAAGCACATGTCTCAGATGAGAAAAGGAAAAATCTTGATGATAACGGGGAAAAGTGTATCTTTCTCGATGTAAGTGAAATATCCAAAGCATATAAATTGTTCAACCCACTCACGAAGAAGGTGGTCACCAACAAAGATGTCACTTTTTATGTGGAGAACACTCGGGATCGGAATAGACAGTGACCTATTCCAGTCATTCTTAATGAAGAAAATGATGAAAAAAAGCAGCACCCTCTACAACCACAAATTCTAGCTTATTATGTCCCTGAAAATTCACCAAATGAAGCTCCAACCGCACCTGAAACTTCATAAACAACAGTTGAATCACGTCTTCACCATTTCTAAAAGAGGCCTCAATGGATTAGATTATGAGGTAATAGGAATTGACGAAGCCGAGGATCCTATTACTCACTCTACTCTTGTTTCATATTGTGATCCTATAATTTTTGAAGATGCTGCCAAAGAATAAAAATGGCAAAAGTTGATGGATAGTGAAATTGTTGTTGTTTAAAAGAATAATACTTGGGAGCCGACTTATCTTCCAAAAGGACACATGAATATTAGTGTCAAGTGGGTTTATAAGAATTTTTTTATTGATTATGGAAAAATTGATAAGTACAAGGCTCAACTCGTTGCAAAGGGGTACAAACAAGAATTAGGTGTTGACTACAAAGAACTGTTATCTCTAGAAGGAAGGCTAGACACTATTCAGTTGGTGTTTTCCATTGATGTCCAAAATTCATGGCATGTATATCAGCTGGATGTAAAGTCAGCATTTTTTTCATAGGGAATTAGAATAAAAGGTTTACATTGATCAACCACTTGGATACGTGAATCCAGGTCACGAAAAAAGTGTGAATGCTACTATATACAAGCAAATTGTTGGGAGTCTGATGTATTTGACATCCACAAGACCAGATATCATGTATGTTGTGAGTCTAATCAGTAGATAATGGAAAATCCATTTGAAATTCATCTCTTAGGTGCAAAGACAATTTTTTGTTACTTGAAAGGTATAACAAATTTTGGAATCATGTATAAAACTACTAGAAAATCAATCTTGATTGGTTTTTTAGATAGTGATTATGTTGGATACCTCACTAATAGGGAGAGTACATCTGGTTCTGTGTTTATAATAAGCTCTAGAGCTATAAATTGGTCATCAAAGAAGCAACAAATAGTGACATTATCAAATATTGACGTTGAATTTGTTACAGCAGTGTTAAGCTCATGTCAAGATATTTGGTTACAAAGATTACTTGGAGTTCTACATAATCAGTAACAAGGTCAAACTTTAATTTACTGCGATAATTTTTTTGCAATTAAGTGGTCAAGTAATCTTATTCTACATGGAAGGAGCAAGCATATTGGTGTGAGATTCCATTTTCTACATGGATTATGCTCAAATGGTGTTATTGGGTTGGTGTTTTGTAAGAGTGAAGATAAAATTGTAGATTTGTTAACAAGCACCTCAAGTCTCCTATTTTTATGAAGCTTAGAAGAATGCTTGGAGTATTATCTTTAAAGGATATTATTTCAGAGAAATCTTAGTATTCTTGTTGAATTGTTTGAAGTCGTTTGTCCTAAACTGATTTTTGCACATATCAATTTAAGGGAGGCTGTTAGAGATTTATTTTTAATATTATTCAGTTATTTATTTGGAAGCCCCATTATTTGTTCTGGAAGATTGTTGCTTGACCGAGTCCTTAGTCATTTGTTTAGTGGTTACAAGAAAGTAGCTTTTTATTTGCCTAGTTTATAGGAGTTGAGGTTAATGCCTTAGTATGTAGACCTAGTTGCTTTTGTTTTTGTTCTACTTGTACTGCCTATTTATAGGTTATTATATTATAACATGAATAATTGAGAGCTATATAGATTGCACACATTTTGTTTTCTTTTACTTTGTATCATAAAATATATGGAAACTTATCTGCATCAAATTTAACATTTTGACATTACCAAGTGTTGAGTTTTAAATGAATGAATTCACCACACCACATATACTCCCAAAATACTCCAAAACTTCTGCAGCCATAAATCTGCTCTTAGAAAAAGCATTCTGCCAACAGAAAAGCATAGGCTTTTGGAAGCAAAGTCTATTGGGAAATTGGGTGATGATATCTTTTGTAATTTGATTAGGGTTGTTTGTAATAATTAAATGTTTATGAGTTAGTATTGTATGTAAATAGTTGCACATAATACTACAAAGCACACATAATCGCTACACAAATCCATTTTGGTGGATTATTTGGAGATAAATCTCACTCCAATCGACTCAAGGATTCGAGGGTTGAGAATCTACGAGGACTTCATTTCAAGATACCTAGGGAATACTTTTCTGATTTAGGTGTATTTCTTGAACTTTTTGTCATTCTTATTTATTGTGTAATTGAAACATATTCTTTATTTAATGATTATTTTGTGTTACCACCGAAAGGAGGTTGCAGATATTTTCCCACCTAGTTCGGAGTTTCACAACGTTAAATATTGTGTTCCACTTTGAATGCTTTCATATGACTGTTATAATATCCGATAGCCATGTAACACCCCATACTTCTATGTATTTTGAATTTAATTAATTCGGTTATTTTTTCTAAATTACACATGTGTCGTAATTTAATTGAATTAATAATTATGTGTTAATTAAAATATTAATCCGGAGAAATAATGATTAATATCTATGGTATAACTTTACTAAGTGAGTAGTAAATAACTTGCGATAATAATTATACGTCGTAGCAAGTGATATCGACGTGACTGCGTTATATCTCAATCAGGAGTCGTGTGTAGAATATATTGAGGTTAAGATAAGAAATTATTGTATAGTGATTCGGATGACAATTTTCAGGTCACGGTTGATTCTGGATGGATCAAAATAGGTAAAATAGTATACTCGGGGTGTAATGTTTAGGTCTCAAGGAGATTTTGGACCAACCCGACACCACATAAGGGTGTTTCGATCATTTGGGAGGTTGGGATAAAAGGAACTCCGAATTTTGGAGTGTCATATTAACCCCTTTGAGTTATAGGTTAGGGTTACAACACTTGGGAAAGAGAGAAGGCCACATTACAGGACAGAAAGAAGAAACCTAAGCTATTCCACACCTTTTCGCATCACCAACGTAGTCGAAATTGAGATTAGAGAAAGGGAAGAACATCCTCATCATCTTAGAACAAAATCAGACTTGTTATTATAGGCCAAGTATTTATCTTGCAATTCTTTTAAGCATGTTATAATACCCATGTAGTGTAGGGTTTAAATTACATTATTTGGGTGTATTAATTCTTGGGATTTAATATGGTATAATCCATGATTTGGGGTAGGATTCATGCAAAATTAATTCCTCTAGTTAGATAATACAAAATCTGAGATTATGTGATGAATAACATGAAACAAATGTGGGGATTTTGTTGAATATGCATGAAGAACACCATAAACTAAGGTTATATGAATTATGGTATTTAATCTATTCTTGGGTAGATTTCTTATAAATTTGATGTATTATTTACATTATAAATTGTCCCTAGACATATGTTTGAGCTTTGGGTATGTTGGATGGGAGTTTGAAAAAGTTTCATAAAGGTTTGAGGTGTTAACCACGGAAAAAAACGAGTTTAGGACAAAGCTGCTAAAACCTAGGATTGATCAATCGGTCGTGGGACGTCAATCGATCGATAGACAAAAGCTAAAATGGGGTCTTTTGTTTGTTTGTAAAGTCTTATTGACATTTGTTGGGGACTTTGGTGAAGTTATATTAACTATATAGAGTCTTAGATAAGATCATTAGTCGTATAGTTAAGGCCTGATTTAATCTTAATGAGTGTAGAATTAGGATTAGGACCGAAGATAGTTAACCGATTGTGTTGCGTATCAGAAATTTACAAATTGGGTAACACGAAGAGTAAACGATGACATAAGGCTAATACCAGTAGGATAATGATGTTTTAACTACTTGACTTATTTAAAGGATAATTAGGACCCTTCGGGTAGTGAGTGATACATGGAAAATATGAAAATAATACTATGGGTGAATCATTAGTATGTTGAGTATTCGAGAGAAATAAATATTACGTACTGGATATACTATAGGCTGTGTATATACCTATACGGAAGATATATATATATCTTGTGTGAATACCTATTATGTGCTTTGTTATATGTGTGAAAATACCTACACTGCCTGCTATCACGGGAGGTTCCGCACAGAGGGCGATCCCACCTTCAAGGTCTAGATGTGTTCCCCAGAATAGAGAACCTAGGGCGGCTCACTATGTGCGAGTGTATTAGTGGTACCAACATGTCATTTGGGTACGCTAGGTATGTGCGTAGCCCAATGGCGTAGAACTATGTTTGCCTTCATTGTGTGTTATTTGATTTATGGTTTGAAGAGAGATTCCGAACCGATAGTCCTTGATTTGGTACGAGAGGTACATGAACTTCATAGCAGAGTATGCATGCATCGCAGTTACCATTCTGGGAGATGTTGTAGTTGTATATATATATATACCCGAAATCGACACTGGTGGGTAGGTTGTGAATACCTAGTGGCGCGAGATAACTCTCTCTAAGGAACTCGAAAAAATAGCCCTGTAACTTCGAGATAGATAGTGTATATCTAAAAATAATTTAAGTATGAGAAGCTTAATTAACGGTGCAATATTAATAGTTGGTTAATATTAATCATTGGATTTACGATAGCGTATCCCATAGGCCGTACGAGGGAGCTAAACATGTTGTTGTTAGTTGGATACTTATGTCTGGTTAGGTTGGGTAGCAAATCTAGGTGGGTAAAATAGGAGACGTCATGTGTTCTCTATAGATGAGAGGTGAGTAATTCAAGGGAGTGTGCGTGAAACTAATGTGTATATTTAATAACTGCTTTTAAACATCAATTTAAATACTTGCTAAATATTTTTCAAAGGTTTTGGGCTATGACCCTTGTCAAATATATTTTACAAAATATTTTAGGTGTCTAACCATAGGGATGCCAAGCTTAATGATTCATTCTAGGGATGCATAGCTACAGAACATGTGGAGGCATGCAGGATTTGTATAGAGGCTTCAGTTAATCATTCCTAGATTAGGATTTATGATTCAGAATTTCATTTGGGCATATTGCCGCTTCAGTTAATAAACGCATTCAGTTTTATTTATCAGACTATTTATTTGGATTCAGGTTTATTTTTGTAGACTTAAAGTTTGGATATCAGTTTTGGAACCAATAGTTTATTAGATATTTATCATTTATATATTTATCATGTGATGATTCACTCTATTAATTGTGTGGACGGTTGAGTTATATTATTTTAATTTTCGCATGTTATTATATGTTAATGAGAGATAAAATTTGGCACCGGCTTAATTTAACATAGGTGGTTAGTAATTTAAAAAGGTTTCAATAGTGATGCTAATAATGAACCAAATGAGATTCCTGTTTGTTTTGATAAAGGACTGATCACCCGCGGTTAAAATAGGTAGGGTGTCACAAGCCATTCCTAATTAGTAAATTTATATTTTAAATTTTAAAACTTAAAAATCAAGGTTCTTAAAATTAAAACAGAGATTAGGATCTTAGTGAATTTGTGTAACACATATTTTGTTATTCAAACTCTTGAGTTTTATATCAAAATAGGGTTTCTCAAAAGAATTTTGGATTAAACATTAGATTTTTAACTTTGTTAAAAAGGTTCTAAGGTAAATATAAATTTATTGCCAAATGTAGGCAACCAACTTATCTTTAAGGTGGTTGTTTTCCTGTTATAGGCTAACCAATCCAACTTGGGTTGTACCACCGTTTTCAGGTGGGTTTGTTTCCAAAATTTATCTCTTGATTGTATAACTCAATCTTTGGTCATTTTATACTTATTTCAATCCGGTGAACTCAACTTGGATTGTACCACCATTTTTGGGCAGGTTTGTTGCTAAACAAAGGCGACCAACTTATCTTTATGTTTTACCACCCATTTTTAGGTAGGTTTTATGTATATTTTAAGTCGAACAACTCAAGTTGGGTTGTAACAGCATTTTACGGTGGGTTTGTTGTCTAACATAGGCGACCAACGTATCTCTAAGTTGTATTGTTATCATTAAGATCGTCCTCAAATGAATGACAACCTTTATGCCTTATGCAAAGGAGTACATAATTTCTCCCATCGATCTCTTGGGCATCTTTCGATACGCCCGAAGGAGGAATGGGAGTTCATCCACCCACCTTCCTTTTGCATTCTCCAATCATCATTTGATCCTGATGAGTAGAGTCTTGTTAGTAATTTATCATGACCATTGCATTGCAGGAACACGACTGAGGCATGGTGAATCTTGATCCTATATTCCGCACAAAAGTCTCTCAAGACGTCGTTATCAAACTGGGTCCCATTATCGGTTAATAAGGCTCTGGTAATTCCAAATTTGGTGATGATGTTCATCCACACGAATTATCTTATATCAACTTCTTTAGTATGAGTCAATGATTTTGATGCCACCCATTTGGTGAAATAGTTAGTGGAAGTAATCAAGTATTTCATATTCTCAGGTGTTGAAGGTAAATGTCACACGATTTTCATGATCTACTAAGAAAAAATCCCTAGACTTGTGAGAGGATTGAGATCATCGGTCACTTGCTTTATGATGGGGGAGAACTCTGGACATTTAGCATATTCGCGAATGAACTGGATGGCTTCGTTTTTATGAAAGACCACAATTAACCTTAGAATATCGCCTTATATGAGAGTTATCTTCCACCCGTGTGATCATCGCAACTCACTTAATGCATCTCAGTGAGGATTCTTTCTAGTTAATCTGGGTGAACAAACTTGAGTTGAGAACCTATGAATGATCAAATGTAAGTTTTTCCTTCAGAGTTAAGGTAAAGCCTTTTCGACTAGATTTTCAGTTTGTGAGTCTCTTTATCGTCTGGGGAAAATCTATAATTTTCATATATGTGATGATAGAATCCATCTATAATGGGGATGACTAAATCTTTATGACTTCTGGGCCAATTTCTAGATCATCAATGCTCGGTCGATAAACATATTCCACCATAATTGTCCTTTTTAGATTGGTGTCAATGGATGATAACAATGTGTCTAGTTGTTAGCATGAATGTTGAAGTTCCTTTGCTAATATTCCATTGGGACTAATTTTATATCCTTGAGGATTCTTCTCACCCTATCACGCTAGGCGAGCATACTGAGGTCCCCGCTTCATATTCCAGTGAGCTGCCTGGAAATTATATAGTAATCGCAGTAAATTGTTGTATTTATGATCCTATGGTGATCGTCCTCTATAGGACATGAATTATAGTCTCATATTCTTCCTTATTATTGAATCTTTTGAATCCAGTTTAAACTGTGTGCTCAATGAGGCATCCCTGCGGGGTGACGAAGACGATCCCCGTATCGATCCCACACTCATTAAAAGCATTATAGATGAAAAAATTTCACTTCTATGAAAGTATAAGTTTTCTCAAAGTCTTTGTCGGATTAGGTTGCCTCATCCCATTGAAAAAAAAACTTTGAGTCATAGTCTAAATTGATCCAGAAAGCTTCAGTATCTAGATTTCAAGATTAGACTTCTTCATATTCATCTGAGAGTTACCTCAAGCCATTAGTAATGAGAATTCCACTTTTAGGATAAAGGTAAAGGAAATAGATGACTTATTACACCCTTGGTTAAACATAACTAAAATTAGATTTTCCAAGATTGGAGAATGTGTTAAGCTTGTGTGTCTATTTTTAGATAAATTGTCAAATACACTTTATAATATACTCTCTATATAGAACAACTATTTTCCTAGAAATTGCATTTTTCTATGTGTATTTTTATGTGTATATTTTAAGTATGGGTGTTCTAATTTGAGAACAAACATACTTAGACTTTTTGATAAAATTATTTTCAAATTTGGTTAGCCAAGAACTGGACGAATTCCCTGGAAAACAGCGCAATTTGCATTGTCACGACTAAAGTTTTTGTTACAGCGAACATATTTTCACTAGTATTGTTGTTTGCGTGTATTTTTGCCAGAAACTCCCTTAACTTAGCTTCACCGCAGGTTCTCTCCAGCAACAACTTTCTTTAATGTGGCGAAGCTCTAATAAACGCACCAAATCTGGCGTAAAAAAATCTTTCCAAAGCACTGCTTTGAAAATCATGTAGATTCCTCTTTGTTGCCATATATTTTGATGTGTTGGGGTGTAATGACACAACCCTAATTTATGGATTTCCCATGAGTCAACCCAATCCGAATCGGACGTTAGGTGTGAAGTCCAATTAAACAACCTAAATAATGTTGCTATTCCAATTTTATTTTAATTAAAATTTCAATTGTTAGCATGTGATTCCAATTTCAAGGTAAAGTGCGCAAGGGACACATGGGGAGTACCCCAAAGTATAAGTAAATAGAGCTACTAATGTAAAACATAAACAAAATATACTTACTTGTGTAGCGCTCTCACAATACGGATCCTCTCCCAACCTGTCGTAACAAAATGGGTTATGAGCCAATGCCCAGTGGGATTTATATTAATATGATTATGTTGTAAATGTTTAACTTTCTCTATATTTTTTTAATATTACTTGTCAGAAACACAATCATATTAATATAAGTTTATTTTAACCTTCTTACCCAATAATATTTTGGGCAATTTACAATGAGGTCCCTTGGTAACAATTTTTAAACATTTAGGAACAATTTACTATTAGGTCCACTTGTTATGCCACTAGCGTGAAAATCTACAAGAAGAGAATTAGTGGACGTAAGTGTTTAAAGTTTGTCAAAATTCCTTTAGTGTTTAAAATTTGTTTGTGAGTGACCTAAGAGTACTTTCCCCAAATATTTTCTTTTTATTTTAAATTAATAAAAAAGCCGTGAGTTGTTAACTATAATCAATATCCATGAATTATTAAGGGTAATCTAAATCCGTGAGTTGTTAAAATATAATCCAAAACATGGCGTAAGTGGATCTAGGAATACTAACATTGATTTCAAGTAATTATTGAAAAACAAAACCATAAGACATATTTTATATAACCCAAATTGAGTCCGAAGCTAGAACTTTGAATATATAAATAAATAGATAAATTATTTTATATAATATGGCATGTTTATGTTAACTAATTCTATATTATATAAAATTTTATATAATATGGCATATTACTTCCCTTGTTTTAATTTATTATATTTCATAATTATGTATTTTATTTAGGGGAGTTTTAGGGAAAAGTCCAATCTAACTCAAAGTGTATAAAAATAGGACACTCCACATAATTTTATAAATTTAGTCCCTCTAGTAAAAACACCAAGAAAAATAACCAATATGCCATTTGACAACTCATACAAAAAAAAAACATCAAAATTTTAAAAGTCCATAACTTCAAATGTACAAATCCAAAATTCACAAAATTTATATATTTGAAATCTACTCATCAAGATCTATCCAAAGAAACCCATATTTGATATTTTTTGACAAAAAAATCAAAACCGATAAATTTACTATTTCACTAAAACCTTCATTTTTTCCGAAGAACACTATATTTATTTCGTCAAAAAAACTTCTTCTCCGGTGCTTGCAATGGTGCCGCTGGCGCGGAACAAAAAAAAATGAAATAAATAGACTAAGGGTATAAATATAAATACCTCTTTAACTACAACAAATGAAATTACTTGTGTTGTGTACTCCTAACTATATAGGGATCACACAAATAAACATTATTGTACCACAGGGACTTGATTTATAAATTTGAAAACCATTGTCCTAAGAATCCAAATTTATGAAGGAACTTAACCTTGACCTTAAATCTCTATTTATTTTATGATATATTGATTAGATTTTATTGTCTGCATTTTCTCCATGATGAAATTACTAGGAAAAAACACTAATTCAAACTTTTTTAACAAAAAAATTGAAATCGGGCCCGAAACCCATAATAATTATGAGCGGATTTCGGGCTTGGATGGGAAAAATTAGTTCGAGCCGAGCTCAAGCTTGAGCATGGGTAAGGTAGTTCGGATCGAGCCAGAGAAACCTCAAGTCCGGCTCACTCAACCCGATTTATAGACCTAGTCATGCGGTGTAATCCTATCTCTTGTTCCTTCTTACATTTATAACAATCGGTTACGTGTCATTTTTAACATATTTTATTACTTATAATTTTCAGCATTCGGTATTATCCCTTGAAATTGTTTTTAAAAAAATAAATAAATAATAAATAATAAAAAGGCTATAATGAATTAAATGAAATTACAATCCTTCACATTATTTGTTCCTGCACCTGGAAGGAACAAATAACAAGTAATTATTCAAAACCAAAACCATATAAAATATGGCTATAACACAGCGTAACTGGTTGCGAAATTCGAAAGTTATATAACGTCTATTTAAAACACGTTTCACCTCATCTAGGACTAGAACTAGGAGTGGGAGTGGACTCAGCCCGGAGATATGTCTGTTTAATTTGATAGAGTTATCTGAATTCTTGATGTCAAATAATATTATGGCATTTGGTGTTAGAGTTTGATTTAATAGGAGTCCCAAAGCTTGTGGTATCTGATCAAGTGAGATTCTAGTAACCTTCCATCCTCCCTTATTACCCAAGCAACTTCAGCGTTCCTTACGATGAACCTGTACGATGAGGAGGAACTGCATGCCATATTTGACGGGTGCAACAACAACCAAAACCTCTATTTCTTTACTCTGTTGAAGATGCACTCTCAAAAAGGAAGTAAGATTAAAAGAAGCGTTGGCAAGGGTAAGGGAACCTGGAAAGGCCAACACACCCACAAGATGAATAATGGGAGAGAGAAACGAAAATTGCGATATCACAACGATGGCTCCAGACACGACGAAAGGTGGTGAATGACCGAGTTCGTTTTTCCATCTCACAAGGAGTACGTTCTTTACCGGAGCAAAGGGAAGATTGATCCACAAGAGGATGAGCAACCACCGAAACCACTAATGCAGAATAATGATGAACTTGTAACATCACCAATAAGTGTGGAAGATTATGCCCAGGAGTTATCCAACCCATTTCTAACAACAACAATAAGCGTTGAAGATTATGCTCACCCACCATCACCCATAACGATGGAAGCTTATGCCCAGCCATCTGACCCATTTCTAACATTGCTTCAACCCCTACCGGATAATTATATTCAGAGTGTTGGTGCAGACAACATTGTTCATCCCATGGACGCTTTTCTTACTGACTTTACCAGCTGGGAGAATGCCCAACCACCTGAGCCACACCAACAAGTACCAAAGGAGGATACTCAAGAAGAAATTCAGTGGGAAATTAATAAGCAAGACTATGCCCTTTGGGACAATGAGCAACCAATATCCAATCGCCATTGAACCTCGAAGACTACGAGCTCGAAAATTTGGAATCGTCCATTCAACAATTTACGCAATACTTTCTCTCTGATCTATGCCATATAATGATGAGTTAGAAAACATTGATGATATTTATATGTTTTTTAATTTGAATTATCACCTTTTTTTGTTTCAAGCTCATGATGCAGTAATAGTAGTAATAGATGTAATTTTTTCTCTGGTACCTATAATATAGTTTCCCATTTAGGTGTATTTCTCCAACATTCTGTCATTCCTATTTGTTGTGTGATCGTAGCATATTCTTTATTTAATGATTATTTTGATATGCCACCCAAAAGAGGTCGGGGATGTTTTCTAGCTAGTTAAGGGTTTTACAAAGTTAAATCTCGTGTTCCACTCTGAATGCTTTCATATAACTATTATAATATCTGATGGCCATTTCTAATTAGTAGATTTATGTTTTCAAATTTAAGAGTTAAAAATCAAGGATTTCATAATTAAAACAGAGATTAGGAGCACTACACTAGAACTAACATTTAGCCGCGAATTTTTTTGTAGCAAAAAATAAATAATTTGTTGCTAATTGTCTTTGGCACTAAAACAAATTTCGTAGCTTGTTTGTAGCTAAAGGTCCGTCACTAAAAGTATTTCACCACGGAATTATATTCCGTTGCTAATTGAGCAATCAATCAGCCACGAAAACTTATTCGTTGACAATGAATGTTTTCAACAGTGAAATTTTTCATCGATAATTGTACAACATTTTGTTGATAAAATTCTTGTTTCGTTGCCAATTGTCCTCAAGTAGTTGAGTTTGTCTTACTTTAAGATACAAAAATAGATTAATAGTTACGAACTGTAATCGTGGTAAAACATTGATGATATTTATTGATGATTATTTATGGAAAGATGGTATTGTATAGAAGCAACTCTGAATGTACCTATCTAAAATGAAATAAAAATTGCATGAGTATTTGGAAAACTTTCCCTTGTACCTTGTGGTAGGGGAAGCCGTTGAAGACAACTAGCAACCCGATATTCCCTAGTACACTCCTCTGATGATCAATCACATATTTAATTAAGCATCACGTTATTTATAATAATGTTAGTTACTCATTATATTATCTGCCATGGAGATCTGCCTCTTACGCATACAAATTCTGTTTTGCAGCCATAGTTTTAGACTTCCAATAAAAAGTGCTTTAACTACACCTAATGCTATATGTCTAAAACATATCCATGATGCTTGGTTTCAGCAGATATTGACTTCGCATCGTAGTCATTCATTCATTATTTAATGTGCTCTTTGTCAGATATATCGATTAAAAATAATTATATATCAATGCTTGTAACATGGTCACTAATCCATTTTCCTAAGATAGTACCGATTTTCTTGACTGAATTAGTCAATTAGCCTTTTCATTCCTAGTGTAGTGTAAGTGTTCCATTTCTCATAATCTAAAATGCAAAGTTCACATAAAAGGTATTATAAGTTATGTCAACATAGCATCTCAATATATTTCCTAAAACTCAACCCTTTACATATGATGGTTATGTGCACCATATCAAATAGTAATTTGTTACCAGCTGTTTAATGTTGTCTCATCTCCCACTCAATGCAGATTTATACAATATTAATATTTTATTATGTGTGTGACATATGATCGATCAAACAACCAAAAAGTTCGCAGGGGTGTGTACATATTTCACTAAGCTTAGGATGTAATCCCAATGGATCTGTGAGAAAGTTCACTACTAATATTCAACTTGTAGTACACGAGTCTCAAGAAAATTCTATTGGTCATCAAATGCTGCCAAAGCGAAGGCTTTTCTATCTTTGTTCTTTACGTATGCCCATTTATCTCCACTACAAGAAAATTTAGTCTTAGCAACAATTTTTTTAGCAAGGAAGTAACTTTCGTTGCTAAAAGTGTATTATTAGCAAGGAAAATAGAAAAATCGTTGCTAAAAGTATAATCTTGTTATTTATTTTGTGATCGTAGCATATTCTTTATTTAATGATTATTTTTATATGCCACCCAAAAGAGGTCGGGGATGTTTTCCTGCTAGTTTGGGGTTTTACAAAGTTAAATATCGTGTTCCACTTTGAATGCTCTCATATAACTATTATAATATCTGATGACCATTTCTAATTAGTAGATTTATGTTTTCAAATTTAAGACTTAAAAATCAAGGATTTTATAATTAAAACAGAGATTAAGAGCACTACACCAGAACTAACATTTAGCTGCGAATTTTTTTTAGCCAAAAATAAATAATTTGTTGCTAATTGTCTTTGGCAGTGAAACAAATTTCGTAGCTTGTTCGTAGCTAAAGGTCTGTCGCTAAAAGTATTTCGCCACGGAATTATATTCCGTTGCTAATTGAGCAATCAATCAGCCACGAAAACTTATTCGTTGACAATGAGTGTTTTCAACAGCGAAATTTTTCATCGATAATTGTACAACATTTCGTTGATAAAATTCTTGTTTTGTTGCCAATTGTCCTCAAGTAGTTGAGTTTGTCACACTTTAAGCTACGAAAATAGATTAATAGTTACGAACTGTAATTGTGATAAAACATTGATGATGTTTATTGATGATTATTTATGGAAAGATGGTACTGTATACAAGCAACTCCGAATTGTACCTATCTAAAATGAAATAAAAATTGCATGAGTATTTGGAAACTTTCCCATGTACCTTGTGGTAGGGGACGCCGTTGAAGACAACTAGCAACCCGATATTACCTAGTACACTCCTTTGATGATCAATCACATATTTAATTTAGCATCACATTAATTATAATAATGTTAGTTACTTATTATATTATCCGGCATGGCGATCTGCCTCTTACGCATACAAATTCTATTTTGCAGCCATAGTTTTGGACTTCCAATCAAAAGTGCTTTAACTACATCTAATGCTATGTGTCTAAAACAAATCCATGATGCTTGGTTTCAACGGATATTGACTTTGCATTGTAGTCATTCATTCATTAGTTAATGTGCTCTTTGTCAGATATATTGATTAAAAATAATTATATATCAATGCTTGTAACATGGTCACTAATCCCTTTTCCTAAGATAATATCGATTTTCTTGACTGAATTAGTCAATTAAACTTTTCATTCCTGGTGTAGTGTAAGTGTTACATTTATCATAATCTAAAATGCAAAGTTCACATACAAGGTATCATAAGTCATGTCAAGATAACATCTCAATATATTTCCTAAAACTCAAGCTTTACATATGATGGTTATGTGCACCATATCAAATAGTAAATTTTTACCAACTGTTTAATGTTGTCTCATATCCAACTCAATGCAGATGTATACAATATTAATATTTTATTAGGTGTGTGACATATGATCGTTCAAACAACCAAAAAGTTCGCAGGGGCGTATACATGTTTCACTAAGCTTAGGATGTAATTCTAATGGATCTATGATGAGAAAGTTCACTACTAATATTCAACATGTAGTATACGAGTCTCTAGAAAATTCTATTGGTCATCAAATGCTACCAAATCTAATGATTTTCTATCTTTATTCTTTATGTACGCCCATTTATCTCATAGATATTTCATTGGGATTAGATTTTTCATTTTTAAATATCACAAGTGGAAATATTGGCAACTGCCATCTTCTCCCCTGTCAAGCACTCATATACTCAAATCTTATTAGAATAGTAAGAATGAAGAGTAATTATATTCGTTTATATCCACGTGTGTGCTTTTAATGTTTATATAATGACACCCACAAAGACATTGATGGCAAACAGCTTGAGTAAAAGGGAATATTTTTAAATCTTCTAACAAGTTATGTAGTTTCTGTTTTATTATAAGTTTTATGTGTTTATGAATATAAACTATTAGTTCCGCTGTCCATGTTTAACTAACTGGTGAATGGTGATGATGTAGATGGTGGCCATAATTTTTTAATGGTACACTATATATTTGGGGTTGCCTTATATATAAATGCCTACTGCATTTGAGGACCACTAAATGATGATTTATTACTTCTCTAATTTAACATTTGGTGTTTGATCACAATACCACTTTCTCACAGTATTTTTTGCCAAGTTTTTATTTTCGAATATACCATTTCTCTGGGGTGGTAGCTATCTGAAAAAATCAAAGACAGTATATGATTTTGGGACTAAAGGTGAATCAACAAGTATCAAGTATAAATAATGTCAATTGGTGTCTGAACATGCTCAATCATCAAGCCAAATAGTGCAATTTGAATTGACAAATGATTTTTTAGTAGGACTAGTTTTTGTGAGACTAGTTTTTTATAAAACTGGGGTTAGATTTTTCTTTTATAAGTATCATTCGCAACTGCCATCTTCTCCCCTGCCAAGTGTTCATATACTCAAATTTTATCAGAGTAGTAAGAATGATCACTAATTCTATTTCTTACAGCCAATTTTGTGCTTTTGATGTTCGTATAATGGCACCCACAGAGACATTAAAGGGTATTCTTACTGATTTTTACAACTTGTGAAACGGTAACTTTTTAATATCATCTAACAAGTTATATAGCTTCTATTTTAGTACAAGTTTAATATGCTTCTGAGTTAAAATTATTAGTGCAGCTATGTTTAACAAACTATTGAATGGATATGATGTAGATGTTGGTCTTAATTTTTTAATGGAACATTGTATAGTTGGTGTTGCCTTGTATATGGATGTGTATTGCATATTAGGATTCTTATGATATTACTCATCAATTGATGATTAATTACTTTTCTAATGGAGCATTAAATGTTTGGTGGAAAAATGTTATTTTCGGACCAAAGGTGAATCCACAAGTATTTAAAGTATGATCAATGTCCAATGGTGTTAGAACGTAATCTATCATCAAGACAAATTATGGAAATTGAATTGAGAGATAAGGTTTTGTATGTAGGACTAATTTTTGTTTAAAATTATCGAAGAAGCTACATAAATGCGATGAGCAATGCTAGGGAGACCAATGTTAGGGAGAACCAGTTTCAGAACGTAATTTTTTAGACACAGTGATCTGTCGTAACTACATTGGGTGATGTGTGGGTCACATGGGTGCCATTAAAAACATTACCCAATATGGTGATGGCATGTCACGCGTCCAGAAATTAGGTCTCCATATCATTTTCCAAATGCGACATTGACTAAAGTGTTAGCTCACATTGAAGTGGGGGAAGCCGTTGAAGACAACTAGAAACCCGATATTATATTGATAATCAATCAGAACACTAATTTATCTTAACAAGTTGATGATGATAATAATAATAATAATAATAATAATAATAATAATAATAATAATAATAATAATAATAATAATAATAATAATAATAATAATAATAATAATAATAATAATAATGTTTTCTTATAATATTATCTGCCATGCACTATTAAATAATTAATATTTAATTAATTGTAAATTCATCATATAATTTTGTACACTGTTTTACAAAGTATTGTTAACTAATTGATCTGATATACATGGAGAACTTCATACAGTCATAATGCTTTCAGTTTTGACCTATGAGGACCCTTAATTTAAGGAGGTGAAAAAGTACTGCACTCCACAGAAACTCAACTTCGAAGGCTTAGTAACCAACCTCGTGACTGACATACATATTTCATCGAGTTCTTGATGATAGTATCTTTTTTAATTTTAATGCCTTCAAACTTACTAGAATTTCGAGCTAACCCATGGTGCCCGCATATAGCCATGAGGCTTAAAATGTTAGAGATTTATTTTTAATATTATTCACTTATTTATTTGGAAGCTCCATTGTTTGTTTTGGAAGTTTGTTGTTTGACCGAGTCCTTAATCTTTTGTTTAGTGGTTACAAGAAAATAGCTTTTTCTTTCGCTAGTTTATAGGATTTGAGGTAAATGACTTGGTGTGGTAGACTTAGTTGTTTTGATTTTCGTTCTACATATATTGCCTATTTATAGGCCATTATTTTATCAAATGAATAATTGAGAGCTTTGCAAACTGCACATGTTTTCTTTTCTTACACTTTATATTAGTGGTATTAGAGCCACAAAGGAAAAGCAACAACTTTTGATTGTAGTGGCAGCCAAGAAAAGTGTCAAGCGATAACTATGTTCCGCAATTCCTCGCTTTGATGGTCACTACGATCATAGGAGCATGTTGACGGAATATTTTCGCTATGGTCAACTGAATTTTGACGGATTAAAGACCCTCCCACTTGAAGATATGGTGACAGGCCTCCCTCAAGTTACCATTCCTTCCCAAGTTTGTGAAGAATGTGTTGTTAGAAAACAACATCGTTCTCAGTTCCCTCATGGAAAGTCATGGAGAACTATACCAAAACAAGCTTTTAGTAACAAACTAATTTTTTATTTACTAACAATATTATTTTGATTTAAATTCTCACAATAATTTACCATTAGTAATATAATAATTTCGTTACTAATTTTAGAAGTGAAATATAGAAGAAATTTTTTTTATAACGCACACCAAAAATGAAAAGACCCACAACATTTATCTTCCCAAACAAGCGGACCTAAAAATTTCCCCCATTCTCACTCACGACTCTCACATGAAAAGGTTCGCCTCTCCTTATTCCTACGACATCGCATCTCTCTTTGTCTATTTCTCTTTCCCGGTATGTTGATTCTTTACATTGCGCCATTTTAATTTTTATTGTGTATCCCGTGATTTTAATTATGTATTGCGTGATTTTGATTCTCTATATTCCACTGTCCATACAAAAAATATCGTTAACTGTCAACAATATGAATCTAGGGATTTATTCATGTTTATTGGTTTTTAACATTTTGTAATACCCCTTATTTTTATGACTTTTAAAATTGGGGATTTATCAAATTTAATTTAATTGAGATAGATTAATTTAATATTAATCCGGAGTTTAATTTAAATATTTACTAGCGTGGTGAGAGTTAGTAATTGTTGGGAATTTGTTGAATATTACTTAATGAGTAAAGTAATATGTAGAATTGAATTTATTAAAATTATCACGAGTTATTAATATGATAATTATGGAAATTAAGTCGGGACACGCCTATGTCGTGTTGGGACTAAAGCATTATAATAAAAAGTGAATAAATTATAAGTCAATTGTATGGTCATTTTGAGTGCGCAAACGTGTCCGAAAGGGCCGAGATAATCAGAAAAGTGTACCCGGGGGTTTAGTTTGGGTCCCGGAGCGATTTTAGGCCTAACCGATATCCTGGGAGGAAAATTTTGTTATTTTCCATTTTCAGAATTAGTTAATGACGAAAATTAAGATTTAATATTAGATGTTAGAAGAGCCCTCTAGGGTTAACATCTCAAAAGTCTAGAACGACAGTGAGAGGAAGAAAGGAGAAAAGTCTTCCATGAACCCAAGGCCAAGAACCAACCCAATTACACCACCACCACCACCAAAACGTAGATCAGAGCGAGGGGATCAAGCCTATACCTGTCAAACTCGTGGAATCAGACCTAGTATCTTAAGGCAAGTAATTTTCTTGCTGATTTCTAGTGGGTAATTCAATCATGTTAGAATGGGATTAAATAGTGTATATGTTTATTCGAAGAATTTGGTGATTTAGGGAATTTAAATCACATGCTTTAGAAGAAATGAGTATATTTTGGAAAATCTTATCATATGTAGAGTATTACCCACGAAATTAAGAGAGAAATCTGGAAAATGAATTAGAAGAATGAAAATTATAATGAAACTAGTGCTCTTGATAAATATTATGAATTGGGCCTTTAATCCTATACTGTTGATGAAATTCTTACATGCTTTACATAGGAAATCATGTAGGTAGGTTAATATAACTATTAGTTTATGTAATACCCCGTATTTCTGACGATTTAGATAATTAAGTGATTAATTATTATTATGGGAATAAATATGCAATTAATTATTATTGTTGGATTAATTAAATTAAAATGTGAGAAATTAATTTGTTATTAATCCAGATTTAAATAATTATTAACTAGCGTGCCAAGGGTTAATACTTATTGTTGTGAACTATTGAATATTACTATGTGATATGTAATATGGAATTATGACATTGGATAAATTGTCGGAAGTGAGAAATATGGCTGTTTGGTAATTTAAGTCTGTCACGCGTGTGAGTCGTGTCGGGACTAATTGAATGGAATAAAAAGAGAATTTATTTTTAGTAACTCGTATGGTCATTTCGAGTGCTCTGTTGAGTCCGGGAGGGTCGAGATAGTCAAAATAGTATACCCGGGTGTTTAGTTTGGGTCCCGGGGCGATTTTAGGTCAAACCGGCACCCCGTAGGGGTAGTTTTGTAATTTTGATTTTTGGGCTAAATTAATGGACGAAAATTGGGATTAATTATATCAGATAAGGAAATTTCATTAGGGTTAAGAGGTTACACAAATCAAGAACGGCCATGGAGGGTGTGAGGGAGATCCAAATTCCAAGAGAGAAGTCTCGTTTGGCGTCACCTTGCACAACTATGACCACCAACGCGTAGATCGCGAAGAGAGGAATGCGTGTATACCAACATCACCAACGGATCAGACCATCATATTTGAGGCAAGTGCTTATTACTTGCATTCTTTTAGCAATAATCATGCTAATGTTAGAATAGGTGGATTTAATCATGATTTATATGTTAATTGGGTGAAAATTGTAGATTTAAATTATAATAAAGGATTGGTTTAATTAGTGGCTGAATTTCCTTCATGTATGTAGAGGATTAATAACGGAATTTGATGATATATTGATGAACGAATATCGGTTAATAGGTTCTTTAATTGACATTTTGGAAACTAGGGTTCATGTGAATTAATTTGGGGGTTTTATGTAATGGTGATGATTACTGACGAATTAAGAATCCTAGGATGATAGAAATGATATGTAACCTGTTAGGGGTTGATGGGTATTGATGGTGAGTTGTTGGGAATTGAATCTTAGAGGTTTTAGGTTCAAAAATGGAGTAAAAACGTTGAAGTTTGGTGAAGAAGACGAACAGTTCAATCTCGCGCGAAGTGGTTCAAACGAGATGGGATCTCACGCGAAGTGGTTCAAACGAGATGGAGATCTCGTGTGAAGTCGTTTGAGCGAGAATGCATCTCGCGCGAAGCCGCTCGAACGACATGTGGAAGTCGTTCAAACGATAACCTTTCTGGTTCGAGCGACATAAGGAATTTTTTTGGGGATTTTTCCTCAAAGTCTAGTTTTGGGTTTACCGGTCTATTGGAGTAAGGGAAACCGCCAAATAGTGAATTTAAATAAGATGGAATTTCAGGAAAGTATGTGAGAATAAATACTTTAATTATTTAGGTATATAGAGAGAGTATACCTTGGAGATTACGAGAGAGACAATAACCTAATTATTTATACTATACGTTGTAACGAGGTTAAAATATGTATAGGGAGTATATATGTAGGTTGGAGAAATACCTATAAATTATAATAGGATGTGTGTATGCCTATTATGTGATATTATAGTTAAGAGCACTAATGAGTGATATCTCGGGGGTGCAGAAACTATTTTGTTAAGTGTACTAATGGGTGATAACCCGGGGGTACAAAGATGATTATTGTTGGCGCACTAATGGGTGATAACCCGGGGGTGCTGGATTAATATTGATAGGTGCATTAATGGGTTCTAACCCGGGGATGCAATATTATATTGTTAGGCTCACTAATGGGTGATAACCCGGGGGTGCTGAATTATTATTGATAGGTGCATTAATGGGTGCTAATCCGACGATGCATGATTTCCAGAATATGTGCACTAACGGGTCTTAGTCGGGGGTGCAGGATTAGTATATATATATGTATAGGGGTGATGTGACTATATATATATATATATATATATATATATATATGGACCTGTGAATATTGCTATTGTGTGAAATTAGTAGACTTGGTAATAATAATAATTGTTACATTGCACCAAGTGGTCTTAACCTAAGGGTGCAGGATTAGTGAATATATATAGAGATTATGAGACTATATATATGTATGAGTGTACTTGGGTAACTTTATACTTTGTGAGACTAGTAGATAAAATGAAAATGAGAAGTAAAATAATCTTAGTGAATAAAAGATTAACTATTCAAACGGTGAATAATGTAATTCAGTATGTGAGATAAACTATCTGAATAGCGTATTGTATAGGCGTTACGGGAATACTACTAGTGAGCATAGTTAGTATTGGTATGGTTTCTGACTAGTTAGACTGGGAGGTATAACTAGGGGGAGATTAGATGTACGTTAGGTGTGCACAATAGACGAGAGGTGAGAAACTCATGTGAGAGTTCGATAACTAACACGCGTATAAGACTTATTTTAAGAACCAGTTTTAAATACTTGTTAAAATATTTTTACACATCGGGCTCTGACCCGCTTCTTGTACCTCTTCTCTCTTTTGCTATATATATGTATTATATCAGGTGCTCAGCCACAGGAGTATCAGATTTAGAGATTTGGATTGCTTGACGTGCTGCAGCTATTGTGGAAGCTGTAGCTCCTTGCAGTAGGACGCATCTATCCTTTCCATTCAGTTACATCTAGACTTCTTGTTTATGGCATATGTCGCCCACTTCGAGTTCTTTCATCAGAGATATTGTATTCAGTTTATTGTATGGTTTGGAGTTTTGAACTGGGAGGTTTTATCCAGTCTTATTTATTTCAGTACTTGATTCATGTTCAGTATTTATTTACATTCTGATGTGTGGTGAATGGTTTATATTTCGAAATTTAAAAGAAATGGATTTACTTGGTTTTACTAAATTGGAAATATTTTGACACCTAGCTTAATTTTATATTAGGTGATTATTATGTTAAAAAAGTTTTTCGATAGTGATGCTGAGAATGAACCAACTGAATATCCTATTTTAAATTGGTAGAGGACTGATCACCCTATATTTAATTGGGCAGGGTGTTACAGTTTAACTGGTTGGGAGTTTGGGACTCAATTATGGAGTTTTGGTTGAGTTTAAGGAAACCCGTATTTAATAATGGAAGAATTCAAAATACCTGTTTGATCGATCGATCGATCGATTCAAGAATGTCGATCGATCGACTCAAGAATGTCGATCGATCGACTCCTCTTGGAAACTACATGTTTTTCCTCTTTTTGTTTAATTCGGATAAAATGCGTAAATATCATTTGAAGAGTATAATGGTTCATGAAGAGGACCAATAGGGTCTAATTAGATTCCATTGAATGTAATATTATAGGGGATGTAACCATGGGTTAACGGGGGTTTGACACATTTAGGAAATCATGCGTACCTTAACTAAGGAATTAAGAGATTCGTGAATGACTTAGACCAGTATGTTAGAGAGGGTATACCTATTGAATTTACCATTAGGAAGAGAGAATACTTTGAGGGACGAGAAGTAATTATGAAATGATTATAATTGTGAATAAAAAGAGATGAGTTCCTTATGCGTAAAGATTGGGTAAATTGTATTATGTATGGTCGGAAATATTATTATGGGTCGTGGGCGAACCTAATTGAAAAATGTGAATATTGATATATATGACCAATTGCATGTGTATGTAAATATTATATGTTTGTGCATAATCATACCCGCGCTACTTGCTATCAAGGAAGTTGCTGCGCCGGGACAGTCTTATCTCGATGGGACCTTTATGGGGGGATATTGACTTATACCGTAGAACATATGATTCCTTAGTATAGGCTATCTGAGAATGATAGTCAGACGGTCCTAAGAGACGTGAGGGGTATCTGCTGACCTCTTAGTGACTTGGAACTATGTTTCGCCTTCATTTTGTGTGTATTGTGTTAATACAGTTCGAGAGTGATTCCGAACTAGTATGTACTTTAGTACGAGAGATACGGGGACTTGATAACAGAGTATGCCAGCACCATAGATTTTATGTCGTGTGCCGATAGTATATATATTATATGAGTAATTAATATATATATATATACACACACACACACACACACACACATACGTATATATGGAATTCTTCTACTGTGCGTATAAGTAGATATGTATTGAATACATGATCCAAAATTTATAGTAAGTGTTCGGGAACTTTTTTAACAGTATTGAGAAATACATAAGTAACGTAAGAAAACTTTAAGAGATTAATCCCTAAACTAAAATCATAGTCTTGTGACTTTTTGAAATAAAATTTATGGGAGATGAGTTAGACAGACTTATGAGGAATTTAGTAGTACGTTAGGCCTGCACACTATATGAGAGGTGAGAATTCTCAAGAGAGTGTCGTGTGCTAACATGGAGGTCTTATCAATTAGTGAGCATTTAATTACTTGCTAAAACACTCTTTAAAGATATTTTACACTGGGGCTCTGACCCATTTCCTATCATCTTCTATCTCTTGTATATATATATATATATATATATATATATATATATATATATATATATATATATATATATATATATATATATATATATATATAACAGGTGGACAACCACAGAGGCGCCCGGAGTAGGTTACTTAGACTGAACGTGCTGCAGCTTATGTGGGAGCTGCAGGTCTTTACAGTAGACGACCTCACCATTGATTCCGTTCATGTTTTAGTTCCTTAGTAGACAGGGCCTGTGTCGCCCATTTCCCATTTTCTTCTTAAACTTACTAGATATTCCGTATTCATTTATGATTCCTGTATTCAGTAGTTTGTGGGATTTATTTCTTTGTCATGTGGACTTACGATGTGGTTATTTATTTTGTTTGAGTAATCTAGTTAACATTCTTATGCATGGTTGTTTTAAATTATCTCATGTACTATTCATGTTGGGTTATATTCTAAAAAGGTTTTCGATATGAAATTTAATGAATAAAAATAATTATAAATTATTTTGACAGTTAGCTTAATTATTTATGGTGTTTAAATTGGGAATTTGTTTTGGCGATAGTGATGCTAAGAATGAACTAACTATTCACCTGGATTTAATTTAATAAAGGACTGATCACCCGGAATTTAATTAGGCGGGGTGGCATATGTGGTATCAGAGCATCATGTTCTAGTTTCGTTTATGATATGTACGGCTTATTTCGCTTCCAGCTTAGCGTCTTAGATATAGATCCCTATTTTCAGGACTGTTGTATTCTTGTGATTATACTTACGTCTTCAGCTATTTGAGATTTAAAAATAACTGTGGATTAATAAACTTCCTTATCATTTCAGATGCCTCCGAGACGAGCACCCCGAGAGAGAAATGCCCAGCCCGATGAACTAGCAGCTCCGACTCAGGGAATGATGAATGAAACTCAAGTAGCCACAATTGTTGCTCAGGCGGTGATTTCCACATTAGCGTTAATGCAGTAGGCTCCACCCTAGGTTTAGGCAGTAGCACCGGTACCAGCACAACTTCCCACTGCATGGGAACGAGTCAGGGATGCCTTTCAGAAGGCGCATCCCCCGGAGTTCTTGGGTAGTTCAGACATCATGATTACTAGAGGCATCTACGCATGTATGAGTGCACTGGCGTGCAGAGACAGTTACTGGCTTCCTTCAAGCTAGTAGGGGCTACTTTGTAGTGGTGGGAGTCCACCACCACCTTGGAGGAGAGGGACAACATATCGATTCAGTCATTTTGGGTGTGGTTTGACCGCAAATATTTCCCATTCGTCGTGCAGACTGAGATGAGGCAGAGGCTACTGAATCTTAAGCAAGAGAGTATGACCATTGTTGAGTATGAGGAGGAGTTCACGAGACTTCTCACTATAGTGCCGAATGAGGCACCCACTAAGGAGAAGATTATATTACTGTTTTTAGATGGATTGGCCTGGAGGATTTTTCAGCACCTCATAGGTAATCTATCGTTGGGTACATACACTGACGTACTCAACGCCGCTTTGTTGCACTACCAGGATCACCACTTCCATTAGCAGGGAAGCAAACAAGAAGGGAAGTCCAACCAGCAGGGCAGGACAGGGGTAGTAGTACTGGTGGGGCACCAGTAGCCCATGGGCAGACCCGTCACAGTGATCAGAGTTCCCATTAGGGGGACCCTGCCAAGCGATTCCGATCCGGTGATGCCAGATAAGGATTTGGGGGATTTAAAAAGGGCCAGCAAGGCCAGTCCAGTCAGCATGGCCAGTAAGGCAAACCCCGTCAGCAGTAAAGCCATCAGGGCCAACAACGTTTTCAGCAGGGCCAGCAGGGCTATGGCGGGGTGGGAACGGCCAACAGGGCCGTGGTCAGCAGGGACAGAGGGGAGGAACCTTCAGGGGAAGGTGTTTTGGATGTGGCAAAAATATCCATAGGCGTCAGGATTGCCCAGAGGGGGATAGGGCCCCACAGTAGCATAGTGCCCATAATGAGCCATAGAGGCCACACTTTCCAGCCGCCCTCCCAGCGCCACCTCAGATGCCAACCCTACCAACCATCCCAATAACCCCAGTTCAGTAGGGGCACTTGAAGTATGGACGTGTCTATAATTTCCACCAGGCCGAAGCACCTCAGGCGCCACCCACGATTGAGGGTACGTTTCCAATACATAGCACTATGGGTCGAGTCTTATTTGATACTGGGGCAACGCACTATTTTATAGCTACTCACGTTGCACGAGCCTTAGGGACACGACAAATAGTATAGTGACATGTGTAGACTTACTACTGGGTAATGGATCTTTGATTTTCTTTATATGCTGAGGTGTAGGTATAGAGATTGGTAGCTTGATTTTACCTGCGGACATGCTAGTTTTAGATATGCATGAGCACGATGCCATTATTGGCATAGATTGGCTCGCTGCATACAGATCCATGATAAATTGTTTCGATAGGAGTATTATCTTTACCATTCTGGGTTAGGAGATGTTTTTTCTGGTGATGCCTCACCTAGAGGGATGATCTTCCACCCATTTGTATTACATAGAGGAGGATACCTCTAAGGAGATTATGATTCCCCTGGATTCGATTCAAGTTGTTCGTGAGTTTTCAGATGTATTCTAGGAGACACTGGGCCTACCTCCCAGTCGAGAGATAGATTTTGTCATAGACTTGATGCTGGACACTCGGCCGATAGCACGAGCTTCGTACCATATGGCTCCAGCGGAGACGATGGAGTTACGAGATCATATAGAGCAGCTGTTAGGACAAGGCTTCATTCATAGGAGCACCTCGCCTTGGGGCACTCCGGTGTTATTTGTGAAGAAGATATATGGTTCACTAAGGTTGTGCATGGACTACAGAGAGTTGAACAATGGTCACGATGAAGAATAAGTATCCGTTTCCTCGAATCGATGACCTATTCGATCAGTTGAGATGAGTAGCCTTTTGAGATCGTAATACCATCAGCTATGGATTAGGGAGCATGATGTGTCGAATACTGCTTTCTTAAAGAGATATGGGTCCTATGAGTTTAGAGTCCTGCTGTTTGGGCTGACAAATGCTCCAACCGTATTCATGAACTTGATGAAGCGAGTGTTCAGAGAGTTATTGTATCAGTTTATCATCGTCTTCATAGATGACATCCTGATTTATTCCTAGACTGAGGAGGATCATGCCGATCACTTGAGATAGGTACTTCAGACTCAACGAGAGCATCAGCTATATGCTAAGTATGAGAACTAAAGATTCTGGTCACGGGAGGTACAATTTTAGGGGTATGTTGTGTCAGAATTGGGGATATCGGTTGGCCCGAGCAAAGTGTCGGCAGTGAGGGAGTGGGGACAGCCCACGACACCAACAGAGGTACGTTGTTTCTTAGGGTTAGCCGAGTACTACATGCGGTTCATTCGAAGCTTTTCAAATATAGTGGGTCCGTTGATGAATATAACTCACGAGGGAGTACCATATGTATGGGATGATGCTTGTCAATTGTATTTTGACGAGTTAAAAGATAAGATGACTTTGGCGCCAATTCTTACTTTGCCCAGGTCGGGAGTGGAGTATCTAGTGTATACTGATGCCTCTTTATAGGGACTCGTGGGAGTACTTCAGCAGGAGGAGCAGGCTATAGCTTTTGCCTCCCGCAAGCTTAAGCCTTACGAAAGGAATTACCCTACCCATGACCTGGAGCTAGCACTGGTCGTGTTTACATTGTAGATTTGGAGACATTGCTTATTGGGGGAGAAGTTTCGCTTATTCAAAGACCACAAGTCACTGCAATACTTGTTCACTCAGCGAGAGTTGAACATGCGTCAGCGCAGATGGCTGGAGTTTGTAAAAGACTACCAGTTCGAGATACAATCCCATTCGGGGAAGGCTAACGTGGTTGCTGATGCGTTAAGCTGCAAACCGGTAGGTAACTTAGTGGAAGTATAGAGAGAAAAGTGGAAAGAGTTGGGACACCGAGACGTGGTAGCCCGTTCCTTTATATCTGTTATGTTAGTCACACCTGAGATTGTTACGAGGGTGATATAGGCACAAGGAGCAGATAATTTTTGTCAGGATCAGATTGTACGGATTTTAACTGAGGGTCCTGAATCCTATTCAGTTAGTTCAGATTGGGGTTTGAGGTGTAATGGGAGATTGGTGGTCCCAAAGAGAGATGATTTACGTCATGTAGTGATGACATAGTCGCATGGGTCCAGATTTATGGTACATCTCGGAGGGAATAAGATGTACTAGGATATGAGGCGGCAGTACTGGTGGAGTGGGATAAATAAGCACATTACAGAGTTTTTGTCGAAGTGTGTCACCTTTCAGATGGTAAAGGTGGACCACTAGAGACCACCAGGTGTACTTCGGCCATTAGATATTCCTACGTAGAAATGGGAGAGTATTTCCATGGACTTCATTACTCGGCTGCCTACATCGTAGCGGGGTCATGATTCCATATGGGTTATAGTGGATCGGTTGAATAAGGTAGCTCCTTTTCTGCCAGTACGGACAGACTACACCACGGGCCAGTATGCACAGATATTATTATCGAGATAGTTAGGTTACATGGGGTGCCACTGGAAATTGTGTCTGATAGAAACAATATTTTTGTGTCGTGCTTCTGGGTGAGCTTTCAGGAGGTTAGGGGTACAGAGTTGAGGTTGATTTTAGCTTATCACACACAGACGGATGGACAAACTGAGCGTACCAATCAGATGCTGGAGGATATGCTACGCATATGTGTCCTTGATTTTGGAGGGGGTTGGGAGATTTATCTTCCAAAGGTGGAGTTCGCTTATAATAACTCCTATCAATTCACGATCGGCATGGCCCCATTTGAGGCTTTGTATGGCATACCTTATCGTTCTCCTGCTTGTTTGCTAGAGGTGGGGGACAATAAGTTTTTGCTCGGGCGAGAGGTGATTCAGGAGACATCAGCTAGGGTTGAACTAATCAGGAGTCGCATTTGGGTATCCCAGGACCAGCAGAAGAGCTACGTTGATGCAAAGAGATCCTTCCGAGAGTTTAGCGTGGGGGACCAATTATTACTGGGTGTGTCTCCTATGAAAGGAGTAATGAGATTCGGGATGAAGGGAAAGTTAGCTCCGAGGTACGTAGGACCATTTTCCATTATCGAGAAGATAGGATTGGTGGCATAAAAATTGGGGTTACCAGAGTACTTACACCGCATTCACGATGTATTCCACATCTTGTCGTTGAGAAGATATCTTTGAGATGATATGGCCCACACTCACATCGTGATAAAGGAGATTGACTTACAACTCGATAGTTCTCATGAGGAGAAATCCGTGGCTATCCTAGACCATAGTGAGAGGAGATTGAGGTCAAAGGTAGTTTCACTTGTACGAGTCCAGTGGGAGCACCATAACGTGGAAGAGTCCACTTGGGAGCACGAGGCATATATGTGCGAAAAATACCCAGATTTATTTTTACCAGATACGCCTTGTTTGTCGAATTTCGGGACGAAATTCCGTTACTAAGGGGGAAGTATTTAACACCCCGTATTTTTATGACTTTTAAAATTGGGGATTTATTGAAATTAATTTAATTGAGATAAATTAATTTAATATTAATCTGTAGTTTAATTTAAATATTTACTAGCGTGATGATAGTTAGTAATTATTAGGAATTTTTTGACTATTACTTAATGAGAAAAGTAATATGTAGAATTTAATTAATTAAAATTATCACGAGTGATTAATATGAAAATTTTGAAAAGTAAGTCGGAATGCGTCTGCGTCGTGTCGGGACTAAAGCATTACAATAAAAAGTGAATAAATTTTAAGTCTCCTGTATGGTCATTTTGAGTGCGCCAATATGTCCGAAAGGGTCGAGATAGTCAAAAAAGTGTACCCGGGGGTTTAGTTTGGGTCCCGGGGTATTTTTAGGCCTAACCGGTATCCCAGGAGGGCAATTTGGTCATTTCCCATTTTTAGTCTTAGTTAAAGACGAAAATTAAGATTTAATATCAGATGTTAAGAGAGCCCTCTAGGGTTAACATTCTCAAAAGTCTAGAATGACAGTGAAAGAAAGAAAGGAGAAAAGTCATCCAAGAACCCAAGGCCAAGAACCAACCCAATTGCACCACCACCACCACCAAAACGTAGATCGGAGCGAGGGGATCAAGCATATAGCTATCAAACTCGTGGAATCAGACCTACTATCTTAAGGCAAGTAATTTTCTTTCTGATTTCTTATGGATAATTCAACCATGTTAGAATGGGATTAAATAGTATATGTTTATTCGAAAAATTTGATGATTTAGGGAATTTAAATCACATGCTTTAGAAGAAATAAGTATATTCTGGAAAATCGTATCATATGTAGAGGATTACCAACGAAATTGTAATGGTTTAGAAGAGAGAAATCGGGAAGAAGAATTAGAAGATTGGAAATTATAATGAAACCAGGGTTCTTGATAAATATTATGAATTGGGCCTTTAATGCTATACTTTTAACGAAATTCGTACATGCTTTACGTAGGAAATTATATAGGTAGGTTAATATAACTATTAGTTTAATTGGTTGGGAGTTTGGGACTCAATTATGGATTTTTGGTTGAGTTTGATGAAGGAAACCCATAGTTAACAATGGCGGAATTAGGAATACCTCTTTGATCGATCGATCGACTCAAGAATGTCGATCATTCGACCCTCTTTCATCGATCGATCGACCCTTCCTAAAAACTGCATGTTTTTCCTCTTTTTGTTTAATTCGGATACAATGCGTAAATATCATTTAAAGAGTATAATGGGTCATGAAGAGGACCAATAGGGTCTAAGTAGATTCCGTTGAATGTAATATTATAGGGGATGTAACCATGGGTTAACGGGGGTTTGACACATATAGGAAATCGTGCGTACCGTAACTAAGGAATTAAGAGATTCGTGAATGACTTAGACCTGTATGTTATAGAGGGTATACCTACTGAATTTACCGTTAGGAAGAGAGAATACTTCGAGGGACGAGAAGTAATTATGAAATGATTATAATTGTGAATAAAAAGAGACGAGTTCCTTATGTGTAAAGATTGGGTAAATTGTATTATGTACGGTTGGAAATATTATTATGGGTCGTGGGCGAACCTAATTGAAAAATGTGAATATTGATATATATGACCGAGTGCATGTATATGTATATATTATATGTTTATGCATAATCATACCCGCACAACATGCTATCACGGTGGTTACCACGCTGGGGCAGTCTTATCTCGATGGGACCTTTATGGGGGGATATTGACTTGTAACCTAAAACATAGGATTCCTTGGTACAAGCTATCTGAGAATGATAGTCAGATGGTCCTAAGAGACGTGAGGGGTATGTGATGACCTCTTAGTGACTTGGAACTATACTCCGCCTCCATTTTGTATGAATTGTGTTAATATAGTTCGAGAGTGATTCCGAACTGGTATTTCCCTTAGTACGAGAGATACATGGACTTGATAGCAAAGTATGCCAACTTCGTAGATTTTATGTGGGGTGCCGATAGTATATATATTATATGAGTGATTAATATATATATATATATATATAATTCTTCTACTATGCGTATAAGAAGATAAGTATTGAATCAATGCTCTAAAATATATAGTAAGTGTTCGGGAACTTTTTTAACTGTATTGAGAAATACATAAGTAACGTAAGAAAACTTTAAGAGATTAATCCCTAAACTAAAATCATCCAATTGTGACTTTTTGAAATAAAATTTAAGGGAGATGAGTTAGACAAACTTATGAGGCATTTAGTAGTACGTTAGGCCTGCACACTAGATGAGAGGTGAGAATTCTCAAGAGAGTGTCGTGTGCTAACATGGAGGTCT
Organism: Sambucus nigra; assembly: GCA_949130495.1. Taxonomy (NCBI): domain Eukaryota; kingdom Viridiplantae; phylum Streptophyta; class Magnoliopsida; order Dipsacales; family Adoxaceae; genus Sambucus; species Sambucus nigra. Next base: position 433,680,917 of record OX422220.1, on the reverse strand, counting down.
TATCAATTAGTGAGCATTTAATTACTTGCTAAAACACTCTTTAAAGCTATTTTACACTCAGGATCTGACCCGTTTCCTGTCATCTTCTCTCTTGTATGTGTGTGTATATATATATATTATAGGTGCCCAACAACAGAGGCGCCAGGTGTAGGTTACTTGGACTGAACGTGCTGCAGCTTATATGGGAGTTGCAGGTCTTTGCAGTAAACGACCTCATCATTGATTCCGTTCATGTTTTAGTTCCTCGGTAGACAGGGCATGTGTCGCTTATTTCCTATTTTCTGTTTAGACTTATTAGAGATTCTGTATTCATTTATGATTCCTATATTCAGTACTTTTGTGGGATTTATTTCTTTGTCAGGTGGACTTACGATGTGGTATTTGTTTGGTTTGAGTTATCATGTTGACATTCTAATGCATGGTTGTTTTAAATTATATCGTGTACGATTCATGTTGGGTTATATTCTAAAAAGGTTTTCGATATGAAATTTATAATTATAATTTGTTTTGACACTTAGATTAATTATTTAGGGTGTTTAAATTGGTAAAATCTATTTTGGGACAGTGACGCTAAGAATGAACCAACTGTTCACCTAGATTTAATTTAATAAAGTATTGATCACCCGGAATTTAATTAGGCGGGGGTCACACATTTGTCTTTTATATTCATTATATTTGTATTGTGTGTATAGTTAAAAGTTATTTTTCTAATTCTTTATATCTACTATTATCTCTATAGATATAGATATCTATACAAATAGAAATTTATGTATTTTTATGGATTCGTTATATCTTTCATTTTTTGTTTCATTATATCTTCCATTGGATGTATAGTATGAATCTATGGATTTTTTCTTTGAATTTTGTTTTTTCCTCAAGCTTATATAGTAAATTTATCCTTAGATGTTTCTATCTTTCTCATGAACTACACATGTACATTGAGTTAGATACCGATATTGTTTATTTAAGACATACATCTAATGCTTAATTTATTTTTAGTTTTATGATCCGATCCACCCGTTGGAAAGATAAGTGAAAAACTGAAATGGTTTATTATATATATGCTTATCTATATATTTTAGATTTATTGTTGTTTATTATCATGCTTCAGTTTATATATTGTTATTGAACAATGTAGAAAAGATTCTTATGAAGTTTGATTTAATTCATGGAAATCACAACTTGAATAACTGAAATAGTTGCAATATAGTTGTTCTTTGGCATCATTTTGTTTACTATTGCTTTTATTTTCCTTACATTTTGTAGTTCTTTACTTGCTTTGCTGTAGATATATTGCTGCTAATTTAGTTCCATCTTCACCAATTTCCACAACTAGGCTCACTACCATTGAAGGTGAAGGTATTATTTCACATTCTCTTTGCATAGGGTTTCTTTACGATCAAGACTTCCTTCACCATGTAATGAGTTGTAGTACCTTTCAATTACCATAAACTCCTATGACAACACCTAAAATTTAGTATCAAAGTTATAAATTTATAGGTCCACATTGATTTGAGTGTTTGTACAACATTTACTAGCTTTGAAACTAATTTGTGAGAATGGTGTTTTTTGTTTGGCTTGTTTATTTGATTTAGCAGTGAATTTATGAGATCTCCTGTTGTGTCATGTGATTTTGAGTATACTTATGGGAAGCATTTCATATTATTCTGTTTTAACAAGCTAAGAGTGAGGTTAAATATTGAAGAACTGATGATTTTTAATTATTTTCAGATATTAAGATTTTTCAACTTTGAATGCCTTGATAATTATGCTTTGCATGATAATTAATGGCTAATTTGGTCATTTGACATTAGTTAGTAGCAGTAAGTTAGGACCTATGGAGTAAGGATGATGGATTTGGTATAATTATGGTTAATTTTTCAGTGATTTTTTTGTTTACACATAAGACTTGCCTAGATTTATTATTGTCAGTGATGTGTGTTTTTACATAAGACTTAGCCTAATTCATTTGTATAATAGCTTTAAGGTTGCAATAGATTTATATACCTTCAGACGTTGATTACACACTATTATTTCATATTATCACAGTTAAACATGCGATCTTCAGTTAGTTAGATATTAAAGAGAACTTTATTACTATTAAGATTTATGCCGTACATTGTTCTACAATGCTTGCGTTCGTGTAAGATTTTTGCCGTACAATGTTCACTGACGTTTGTTTTATTTTGGCAAATGACAGGTACTTACGGCTACTAGCCTAAAAAATGATCAAATTTGTGTTGGTGATATAAGTACACAATACAAGAGTGGATATACTAGTTTGATGCGAAAGTTTATAACTACTCTAATGTAAGAGAAGATGACCGGGCCATAAGAATTTGACTTCTCTATCTTTCTTGTGGATTTTTTCTCATTTAGTGCAATTTCAAGCAAATTTTGGAGTATTCTGGTAATTAGTTTGTTATTTTCTTTTTTGGTGTGTATTCTTTGTGTGTGTTTAACTGCAGGTCTCTACTAAAGTGACCATTAATGAGGTGTTTTTAAGTACAAAAGCAACATTTAACTTCAACATGCTATATCACAAGTCTGCCAAGGTCAGTGCTTTGCAACTTAAAATAGAAAATAAGATCAACAGATGTTGCATATAGATAGCAGCGGATGTAACTGTTTGTTATATCACTTATTTTTGTTAATAAAAAAATTAGGAATCAGTGTGGTCCTGTGGTGTTGTCAATTTTCCAACATCACCCTTTTTTAACAAGTTGTCTTAATATGGCTTCTAAGTTTTTCGAATAGTGTTAGACAAAAATCATCAATGGTTAAGCAATGTATCAACGGTGGTACTGGTTGAGATAACCATTAGACATTAATGTAATCAACAATAAGTGTTAGACAATAATCAACAATGGGTAAGTAATGTAATCAATAGTGGTATTAGTTGAGATTATTTTGTTTTTCAATCTCCTCCCTTTTTGAACAACTCGTTTCACAGTACTCACAATACAAGTTCTTCAAAACAGTGGCAGGTGACGAAAAAACTTCCATGAAGAGTGTTTAAAATATGTAAAAAACTTCCCAAAATATCAAACACTTTGTGTAAGGATGCAATTCCAACTCTAATTCAGCTTTAAATGCTTCACAAGAGTTGCAGTGAACATAAAATGGTGTATGGTGGATTTAAAGAGATGAGAGATGCTGCTTTTTGGCAGTTTTGAGTTGTGTGGTAACTAATAATGGGTTTTGTGTGACGAATTATGGGGGAATGAATGTGATGGCACAATGTTAAGGGAATTTGTGGGTTTGTGAGTGTGTGAGTGTGTGAGTAGTGCGGTCGAAGTGGCTTAGGAGGAATGTGGGGACTCGGTTTCAGGCATTTTGTTAGCTATATCCTTTTAATCTATTTTATTCAAATACCACAGCAACAACATCTCAACACAACAATCTCAGGCAGCTTATCTCCGCTATATGTTTTCAACCTTGGTAAAAACATCTCTCTCTCTCTCTCTCTCTATATATATATATATATATATATATATATATATATATATATATAGTAGCATGTCATTTTTCAACCGTACTCCTTGTTTTTAAACTGCAATCATGACCTTCTTTATCCCTTATCCCAAGTTTTTACATTATCAACATATAATTACTGAATGAGATGGGACACACACACACACACACACACAGATATGTATATATAGACGCTAGAATTATTGTATGTGATATTAAAAAATCATTTCTATTATCCTAACTCAATCCCAAATTAATAGTCACTATTTAAAAATGATGAATTTATAACGATTAACTCAGTTATAATGAGTTCTTCAAAAAGGGAGGAGATTATTTTGTTGACCTTAGATTCCTAGACATTAGGAGGAATTACATATATATACAAGTGATGCTGATTGATTGCGACATCTCTTCCATCCAATTTACATAAGTTTGTCTCTTAGTGCATAAGAAGGTTATTTCACAGATAACATGTGGAGTTTTATAACACACTATCACAGAACAATAAAATAATTTGTATTTCTTAAATTCGTGATTGAAAGAGTTAACTGATTGTGTCTAGCCTATGCCCATCAAAAGAATGGTGTTATTGTAATATAGTAATTTATTATGTGCCTCATTGATGTTGTATACATATACTAACTGAGTCATGCCACCTTTCAGCATTACACCTCTGCAGACACATGTATGAGTGCATTTAAATCCCCCTTGATCCAAGCACTGCTTTGGGGGGATTTTCAAGAAATAATTATTCTGAGGTAGTCATCCCTACTTTGACTATTGTAGTGAAATTTTAGGGTATATTTATAATTCATTATCAAAGTCTTACTTAATTTCATACCTTGCTTTAGTCATTGTCATATATACTAATCATATGATTATGTTCCAATGTCAGGCTTCTGCATTTATTGTAATGTATCCAGTAAATAATGCAGTTAATGAAAATGGGATGCAGTGGCTTGGGAAAAAGCTTTCATACAGTTAGTGAAGGTACATTGTTGGTCTGTATAGTTGCATTTTTGTGTTTATTGAGCATATGTATTGTTGATTTCTACTACTGCCCCATTATTTTATCATATGCATATGTGATGTCATAATTCAGTTTTCTTTTTTATCCTCTCTATTGATGTAGTATGATGCACCAGCATCTTATTGTTTTCTAATTGTTAAGTGCCACTGTATCTTGATGCATCATATTATATTAAGGTATGTTTGATTGGCATTACATGTTTTCAATAGAAATTGCTTGTACAATGTAACATAAATAACCATTGTCTATATAGATATGTATTTTCTAAGTTCTGTTTGTATCACAATAATTCACCCATGTTTTCAATGGAAATTGCTTGTGCAATGTCACCTAAATAACCATTGTGTATATAGATATGTATTTTCTAAGTTCTGTTTGTGTGACAATAATATACCCCCTCCCTTTCACATGTTTGACACCCCGATAATTAAATACCGGCCAGCTACTGCTTAATTCAAATTAATACAAAATGTCACGTTGGTTCAGTTCATAGCATCACTGTCGAAAACATTTTGTATACAATTACTAGCCACCTAATATTTAAAAGCGAGTTGCCAAAATTTATTAAATTAAATTAACATGCAACTAATTAAATTATAAGATAACTATACCACATCCACATCACAATCATAATAGAATAATATTGAAATAAATAAAATGAGTCTGGAGTAACACTCCCCTGAATAATCCAAATACTGAATAAATCGCAATACAAAGTCTGAATAAATAAAAAAATCCAAAATTGAAATGAAATTGAAAGTCTGAGAATGCTATCTCTAAATGGTAAGGGAACTGATGAATGATCCTGAATAGAATCAAGTGCAAAATGTGGAGGTGCCATATATGGAGATGCTATAACTTTCACAACAGCTACATCACGTCAATGTAGTGGAAATCCTATGCTTGGCGTCCCTGTGGCTGGGCACCTAAAATGTTTTGCAAGAAAAAAATAGATTTGAAAGCAAACGGGTCAGAGCCCGAGGTGAAAACATTTTAAACATATAGCAAGTGTTTAATTACATTAAACCGTAAATATTATATACTTGTTAGTTATGTTCTCTCACATGAGTTCCTCACCTCTCAACTAATGTGCACGCTTAACGTATATCCTTAAGCCGTCCTAGTTATGCCGTAACTAACTAGTCTGTACCACTTCCTATCCTCACATTATAATAACGGGGTAAATTCATATCATTCTAATATATCCTTCATGTAACTCACCTTTTAATTGATCAGATTAATTTATAACAGTTACAATAGGAAAATCTCATTTTTAATCCCATTCAAAATGTCTCGATTATTCATATTCACACTTTAACAAAGAGTCCAAATTAAATACAAGGATATTATTCTCAGCACAAATATACAAATAGGTCACCCCTAGGCTAAGTTACGGTGCACACATACTCTGCTATCGAATCCCGGTACATCACATACATAAGGACTACGTGTTCTGAATCGCTCAAGAACCGTTCAAATAAACAAAATCACACATCTTGGAGGCGAACGTAGTTCACATACACATGGGTCACGCACATACCTACGCTCCCATGGTCAGCTGACTTATCAACTCATAAATAAGCCATTCATATCCCTATGTCGTTAAGGTACCAATATAAATCCCCCCCGTAGGCACACAAAGATCAGATGGTCCTATGCCGAAAGATGACCTCTCGTAATAGCAAGTATGGTAGGTATGTAATACACATAATAATCCATATACTAAGCCCCACACAACTTACATAACTGTTATATTATTTAAGGTATATTCTCATCCTTATACCCTTAGTCTAATTCATACAGTATTTATTATTCTAGATTATTCATAATATATTTTGTCGATAAGTCTCACGTCGTATTGTTTCGATTACTTAAAACCTATTCGAAAAGGTTACTAAGTCTCCTACGTATCCGACATATCAACTCAGCACTCCGAGGTCCTTATTTATGTCCCAAATCCTAACTAATCACTCCTAAGAATTTAAATCGTGTTCTCGCATCATAAAATAGTAAATTACTCGCCGGACACTTATTAATTCAACACTATATTCCAACCAAATCCTAATATGTATCGGGCTACAATTATATCCCTATTGGTATCCCTAAAGTCCTAATGTATCCACATAATCCCGAACTACATCGTTCGATGGCCGAAAACATTTAAATTTGAAAAGGGGGAAAAGGTCACGGTTTCTGGGAAGATCGATTGATCGACCTAGGGTGTCGATCGATCGAGCCCAGTCGATCGATCGACCTATGATATCGATCGATCGATTAGGAAGGTGCTCTTCATTTTCAGCCCTAGTTTTGTCCCAATTTCTCATTACAAGATGTTAAATCCTAAAGTAAACATATCGGTTCATCATACAACCTAAACACATGAATCTTAACGTTCCAGAACTCCTAAATCATCATTAATTAGCCTTATTTTAAATCAAATCACCCTATTATCATGAAAACCCTATTTCTTTCTATTTTCTTCAAGAATCATCATATAACTCTTCATAAATCCGTTTTTAACTAAGCATGGTGTAACACCCCGCCTAATTAAATACCGGGTGGCCAATCCCATACCAAATTAAAACAGAATATACAGTTGGCTCATTCTTAGCATCACTGTCGAAAACATTTACAACTCACCCAATACTCAATTAAGCTAGTGTTAAAAACTTTCCAAATTTTAATTCAACAATATTCATTTCTAGTTTAAGAATAACACAATACATTTTATTCTACAACACTTAACTGAATAGATAACACAAAAGAATTTAAATGCAGTTGGAATAAACATTCCCAAATAATATAAATCCATTACAATAATCCCAACAATATCAAATATATTAAAAAGACACGAATACAATAGTATTGGACTCCGATAGAAAATAATAATTGAATCCTTTGGGCGACATGCCCTACTAAGAGAATACTGTGAATCAAAAAGATGATAGGCGTCTAAGCAAAACTCCATAAATCCATAGCCTGTCATAATCCTCTAAGGTTGGCGTCCCTGTTGCTGGACACCTGATATAGAAGATACAATAGAAAAGAAAATATGCAAGGAAACGGGTCAGAGTCCGAATGTGTAAATGATTTTTTTAAAACAGCAAGTATTTAATAAGTGCAATAAATCTTTTATTATGTACATGTTAGACCCAACTCTCACTTGCCATTCTCACCTCTCAACTAGAGTGCACACTTAACATTTCCTATTAACCTCCTAGTGAATGGTTCCTCTTTTCTAGTCTCCATATTATAATTCCATCCCAATATCATAATCCCCGTATATCCCATACCATACGTCACATTATTATTCATTTACATTTCTCATTGTTTCTCATTAACATGAATCATTTCTCATTAATATGAATTAAGTTTTTCAATAAACATTCATTAACTTAATTCCATTCTTTTCTCAATTCGCCTTTATCTACAATTATCACACAGTAGATTACTTGACCACAATATAACCATTCAATCATTTAATTCATTATATATATATATATATATATATATATATATATATATATATATATATATATTCATATATAATACGGCACCCCGAGTCACAGCTGCGGTGCAATGCATTACTCTGCTATCATGTCCCATCATCGCTGGTTGTCGAATAGTGACGAAAGATTCGGTAAGGATTCCTCGAACCATAAACAACAACACAAACATTGGAGGCGAACATAGTTCTCATACCCATGGGTCACGCACATACCTACGTACCCATAGTCAGCGGACTTATCAACTCCCCGATAAGTCTTTCATAGACCTATGTTCTCGAGCAACAAATCAAAGATCCCATGGATTCATCAGGATATGACTGCCCTCACGCGCAAACCTCCCACCGATAGCAAGTAAGCTAGGTATGTCATACACATAACCATTAATCAATCAAATAGGTATTATCATACATATAGTATACTAATAACAAGGTACACACATTAACCTTAGATTATTCCCTTACGTAGCATTATATCTGTTTAAATCCAACGTATTAAAATGTCATATCTTTACTTCATAATTTAATTATCCTCGCATCCTATAACATCTCTCCACTCCCGACTGTAACGACCCTCGATTTTTGGAGACTGAGAAATTAAATTTGGGAACTTAGGCCCAAAAATAGAGAATATTTCAAAGTATTCCGGATGATATTTTATAGGGTACCATCGATCCCGGAAGGGTCGAGATAGTCAAAATGACTGTCATTGGGTCTTATTTCGGCTCCGGAATGTTTTTAAATTATTTTGACTCGAATTGGAGTAAACGAGTCATTCAAATTGTGTATTAACATTTAAAATTGGGATTTTGTTTTAAAGGTTTATGAGGCTTACGGATGAAGCCATTTCTCATTTGAGAGAAAGAGAGAAAAAGCCCTAGAGGGAGAAAGAAGAGAGAAAGAAGAAGAAAAGAGAGAGATAGGAAGAAAAGCTTGGAGATTCCGGCCCAATCGTGACATCGAGGACGAACCAACCTCTACAAATCTGAGGCAAGTGTTTAATCTTGCTAAATAGCTATTTGTGTATTTCATTTCATAATTTGTGGGTTAAAGAAATGGATTTTTGGGTATTAATATCAAAACCTAGATTTTTAGGTTTAATCTTGAAATCAATGTTTATATATGGATTTAATAACACAGAAATGGTTGGGATCAACTTTGGGTTGACTTATGGGCTTAAAATCATAAATTTATGAAGGTTTAAGGGTTATAAATGAAAATTTAGGGTTTAAAATTCGTGGGTTTTGATGAAGAAGAAGAACCCTTCAAAAATTGCAGGTCCGAATCGATTCGCCCCCTTAAACGAATCGATTCGGTTTAAGGAAATTTGCAGGTCTGCATTGACCGAATCGATTCGGACCCAAGCCGAATCGATTCGGCCTGTGGCAGAAGCCCAGGTCTTTGGACCCGAATCGATTCACCTTGGAGGCTGAATCGATTCGCTAGGCCGAATCGATTCGGAATAGGGCCGAATCGATTCGGAAACAGGGCATTTTGAGGTATTTTCTCCATAGTGATTCCAAACCTTTTTTGGTTGGGTTTATTGTTTTGGGGGCCTTCTCTTATGATGTAAGAGATATGTTCTTGGAGACATATAAGGAGTTTCCCACATATTAGGATTTTGGGTACTCCTTAGGGTAACTTGGGAGAAATGTATCCATGTATGTATTGGAGTTACATATGGTGATTGTGGGGAAACATCATAGAGGTTGGAAATAACAATTTTAGATATAAAGGTATAAATATGATGTGAAGTTGAGAGTTCTTAGAGAGTGAGGGGTATCATATCCTTAGACATATTTAGACTAAGGAAAAATTGATAACTCAATGGGAGTAAGGGTTCATAAGATAAATTAAACCATAGGTGAAATTGGGAATGATTGGGATCGTACTATCGACTAGAATAAGCGGTGGCATAAATTCTAGTTAGGATAGTTTACACGTAATTGTGGGAAATAACCATTGAGATTCCAATACTTGTAGTGAGGTTGGAATAATTTGAGGTTTCAGACTATTAAGTCATGTATGTGCCTATGGTTGAATAGTACTAAAGGAAATTATGTACTTTTGAAAATGGATGAAATGTGTAGTGATGGATTCCTACACAAACTCTTGGGTGATAACCCTAATGTTGAATATCCATGTATAGATATATACATATGGTTTTGGGAGACTATTCATCATAGGAAAAATGATTGAATGTGTTTCAAGTGAGGGATTGTATTCACATATCGAGGTAAATTTAATGGAAATTGTGGTGACGGCTTGTATATTGAGGATTATGTATACTTATAGCCGAGTTTATATATCTTATACATATGAGCGAGAAGTAGTTGTATATAAAATGATGTAGCGATGTGTGAATATATGTACTTATATCTATGTATGAATATGAATATATGGATATATTTATGTTGTGGACATACATGGTATGGATATTTAAATCATATATGATGGTTTACTATATTTGATCATATGATGGGATCATATGGATGTATGCATATTGCGCATGTGAGCGATATATATACTTATGTAGTTAAGCATACCCCGCTCATGCTATCATTGGGATGTTTCCGCGCAGAGGGTGAGCATCCTGGCATATAGAGCAGGGTGTGGATATTCCACAGGTCATAGTCGTCCCGTGTGTTATTATACGATAGATATATATTTTGGGATGAGACGTGGTGGGTATGTTTCGTCTCATTGCCGGTTGGAGCTATGACCGCTTCCCGGGACGTCGTGTGTGTGAGTTATCACGAGGTGGGTGTCGTTGATCCCCACCAGGTGGTCCCCAGTTACTACGTGAGTCGGGCACTAGGAAGATGATAGCATTGATGCAGTTTATCGGCGCTATATATAGTCGGGTATTATATGTGCATGGCCATTTTACATCATATATGGTATGTACACTTGGTCATGGGTATGGATGATGGTATGTATATATATATGGTGAGAATAAAATACCTATATATATATATTTATATATCCTAGGTGAAAGGATATTGTATTTTCTTTGGGGTACATCTTGGATGATTATGGTGTACGTGATTAATTGGGGGTTGATGTATCGTATTTGAGGAATATTTCAGTTACATCATCCCAAGGTTATTATTGGAGATATTAAGTTGTTTTTATACTATAATCTAGACTTAGTGATTGAAATAGTAAATTGTATGTTAAGTATTATGGATCTCTAGGATCGACATTGCCCAGGAGTAGTGTAACGAGGTGGTTCCTTGATTGGATTTCTCTTTGCGAGACACCTCACGCACGAAACATAGTGAACTGTCGAGATTTGAGAGAAGTAATTACATATATGGCATAATGGATCTCTGGTCTTGACATTGTCAGGAGTGGTGTAATGGGGCGATTCCTTGTTTGGATTTCGCTTTGCGAGACTCCCCACGCACGAAACGTAGTATAATTTTGAGATTAGAGAGAAGTTTTGCCAATAATTCATGTGCATGATATTCAGAAATTCTTATATTTTAACCTATATATATATATATGTATATATATATATATATATGTATATATGTATATATATATATATATGTATATATGTATATATATAGGGGTAATGTATTAAGAATTATGATAAATTAAATTATAAATCGGAATCCGTTAAGCCTAGTATGGCATAATTGTTAAAATCATAATCTAGTAGGATAAAAAGAAAAGGTGGATCCTTAGATTGTGACGGGAAAGTAGCTCTCGTGGGTATTAGTCTAGGCCTATGATAAGTTAGGTTGTCCAAATAAAAATGGTGGTAATCTAACTAAAACTTGAGGACGCGAATAGGTGCGCGCCTTTAGATGAGAGGTGAGTTGGGGTTCCACGAGAGCACGGTTCCACTTTAGTTATGAAATAAGTGAACCGATATTTATTATGCATGGTTAACACACTTGCTAAATATTTTTCACAATCGGGGCTCTGACCCGTTTACTTTTCTCTCCTTCCTGTATATATATATATATATTACAGGTTTCCTACCGCATGGATGCCGGATGACCTTCTATCCAGAGTCTTCGGAACCGTGACAGGTGCGGACTGTTGCGGGATGTATCTTGTAGCCGCTTCCTACTTTTTTAAAATTCTAGGTAGGATTCATGTTGTATATCGGGTTGTACCCAAGGGATATTTATATACATGTTTATCTTTATTCCATTTCAGTTATTGTATTGGTTGTGACCCGACAGCTTATTCGGGTCTACTTTTTGTAGTACATTCGGTTGTATTTATTTATTTCATTTTTATTTCTAGCATTTCATTTATCATAGATCTTGTATGCATCTTACTTTTCATTATTAGTAGTGTTAGTTGGTTGTCTGTTGCACATTTTATTTAATTTTAACGTCTCGCTTATATGATTTCGGGTAGTTAGTCCTATATTATGTAGTACCGATAGTTGATGTGGAGACTGGACCATCTGAAACTACTGATTTAATATAGTATAGGGCTGGCCACCCGTTATTATTTTAGGCGGGTTGTTACAGATGGTATCAGAGCATCAGGTTCTAGAGTCCTTAGGATCTGTGCGAGTTTTATGGATTCTTCCGTTAACGTTCTTGACATAAAGCCCTACAAATAGGACTGTTGTGTTCACTGCGTTGTTTTCTTCTGTGAAGTATATTCACTTGATTTGGCATTTTGATAATAGTTGCTCTTGTTTCGTTTCAGACGTCGCCTAGATTTTGTCGTCTAGGAAAGGATAAGATTAGAAGTACAATACCCATAGCATATTTTGGGTACGCTGCAATCGGGGGTATTTGTTTTCCCCGATTCCGTAGGAAATATTGAGGAGATTTCTAGCGGTGGTGTGAGATAATTTATCGGTAGTTGAGTAAGAAAGGAATTTACTCGAATGGCGAATCTTGGTCTTAGTGAGTTAAGCCTGAGGAGAGAGTAGTGCAGTCCTTGGGAGGTTTAGATTGAGAATCTGTTAACCTTCGTTAAGAAACCTAATGTTGGTGACTCTTACCGAAGTGAGGTAGGTGGAGTTGCCCCAATATCAAGAGTATTGCCTTCTGGGGTGAGGGAGAAGGAATCTGGAAACTCAGTTTCGTTGAGTAGGACTGAGGGAGTTTTCGGCAGTTGTAATCGCGCTTTGCCCTTCAATATGGTTAGGAAGGGTTTTGAGGAAGATGTTTCTCTTGTGAAGAAATAGGCTTAGGGATAATGATTGTCCTGGAAGGAGTTGAGGACCTTGAGTTCAGATTCTAGGACGAGGGGAAACCATTGAGTTACGGAAATATAAGGTAAAATACCTTTCTTTGGGTTTAAGTTACGTTTTGTGCAATATTGGGAACGTCGCGTGTGAGGTGTGATGAGTAGTGAGCCGCTACACCGCTAGGGTGTATGGAATTTTTCTAGAGGAGGAAGTGATCAAGTGTGGCCTTTGTATGGTGTCTTTGGAGATGATACACCTTTTCGTAACGAAATCGTAGGGAAGTATCCCAATGAGGGAAGAATTTATTCATGTATAAAAGTGTTGATATGATGTAGAGGAATTTCATAACTGAGAGGTTCAGAGTTTGGTAGATTTATGTGGAGCGGATATTTAGCTCATGGTTGTACTAGTTTTGAGAACTAGGTATTGGCTAGAGTATTGTATTTGTTGAGGCCTTGTGTTCTAAACATAAGGTGTTTGTTTGGCATGTCGAAAGACGCGGAATATATTTATATTGTATTGTTGTTTAGGCCCTCGGGCAATATCTAAAATATGAAAAAAATCTTTTTATAAAACCTTAACCCTGGTTCAACTAATCTCAATCCCCGACCTAGCTACACAGTAGTGTATTGGCAGGGTTCCTTGTTTGGATTTCGTTTGCGAGACCTCCCCCGCACGAAGGTAGCTCGCGTCAGGAACTGAGGAGAGTTCAACCATTGGGAATTTTCAAACTTTTATATATTTAGTATATTGTTATAGATTATATTACCGAGGGTTATCTTACAATTTGAGGCTAATGAAGCCTGATCATAATTTTACGAGTGGAAACTCGGATACGGGTTGTATGGGCGCCCAAGGTAGTAGTTGCTTTAAAACTATATGGTTCCACATGAGAACCAGGAAGGATCGGTATAGTGATCCTGAGGATTAATGTGAGGACTAGATGATATTGAGGTCCTAGGCATGTCTTAAATTTCACGGACGAAATTTTTGTAAGGGGGAAGTATGTAACAACCCTCGATTTTTGGAGACTGAGAAATTAAATTTGGGAACTTAGGCCCAAAAATAGAGAATATTTCAAAGTATTCCGGATGATATTTTTGAGGGTACCATCGATCGCAGAAGGGTCGAGATAGTCAAAATGACTGTCATTGGGTCTTATTTCGGCTCCGGAATGTTTTTAAGTTATTTTGACTCGAATTGGAGTAAACGAGTCATTTAAATTGTGTATTAACATTTAAAATTGGGATTTTGTTTTAAAGGTTTATGAGGCTTACGGATGAAGCCATTTCTCATTTGAGAGAAAGAGAGAAAAAGCCCTAGAGGGAGAAAGAAGAGAGAAAGAAGAAGAAAATAGAGAGAGAGGAAGAAAAGCTTGGAGATTCCGGTCCAATCGTGACATCGAGGACGAACCAACCTCTGCAAATCTGAGGCAAGTGTTTAATCTTGCTAAATAGCTATTTGTGTATTTCATTTCATAATTTGTGGGTTAAAGAAATGGATTTTTGGGTATTAATATCAAAACCTAGATTTTTAGGTTTAATCTTGAAATGAATGTTTATATATGGATTTAATGGCATAGAAATGGTTGGGATCAACTTTGGGTTGACTTATGGGCTTAAAATCATAAATCGATGAAGGTTTAAGGGTTAGAAATGAAAATTTAGGGTTTAAAATTCGTGGGTTTTGATGAAGAAGAAGAACCCTTCAAAAATTGCAGGTCCGAATCGATTCGCCCCCTTAAGCGAATCGATTCGGTTTAAGGAAATTGGCAGGTCTGCATTGACCGAATCGATTCGGACCCAAGCCGAATCGATTCGGCCTGTGGCAGAAGCCCAGGTATTTGGACCCGAATCGATTCGCCTTGGAGGCCGAATCGATTCGCTAGGCCGAAACGATTCGGAATAGGGCCGAATCGATTCGAAAACAGGGCATTTTGATGTATTTTCTCCATAGTGATTCCAAACCCTTTTTTGTTCGGTTTATTGTTTTGGGGGCCATCTCTTATGATCTAAGAGATATGTTCTTGGAGACATATAAGGAGTTTCCCACATATTAGGATTTTGGGGACTCCTTAGGGTAACTTGGGAGAAATGTATCCATGTATGTATTGGAGTTACATATGGTGATTGTGGGGAAACCTCATAGAGGTTGGAAATACCAATTTTAGATATAAAGGTATAAATATGATGTGAAGTTGAGAGCTCTTAGAGAGTGAGGGGTCTCATATCTTTAGACATATTTAGACAAAGGAAAAATTGATAACTCAATGGGAGTAAGGGTTCATAAGATAAATTGAACCATAGGTGAAATTGGGAACGATTGGGATCGTACTATCGACTAGAATAAGCGGTGGCACAAATTCTAGTTAGGATAGTTTACACGTAATTGTGGGAAATAACCATTGAGATTCCAATACTTGTAGTGAGGTTGGAATAATTTGAGGTTTCATACTATTAAGTCATGTATGTGCCTATGGTTGAATAGTACTAAAGGAAACTATGTACTTTTGAAAATGGATGAAATGTGTAGTGATGGATTCCTACACAAACTCTTAGGTGATAACCCTAATGTTGAATATACATGTATAGATATATACATATGGTTTTGGGAGACTATTCATCATAGGAAAAATTATTGAATGTGTTTCAAGTGAGGGATTGTATTCACATATCGAGGAAAATTTAATGGAAATTGTGGTGACGGCTTGTATATTGAGGATTATGTATACTTATAGCCGAGTTTATATATCTTATACATATGAGCGAGAATTAGTTGTATATATAATGATGTAGCGATGTGTGAATATATGTACTTATATCTATGTATGAATATGAATATATGGATATATTTATGTTGTGGACATACATGGTATGGATATTTAAACCGTATATGATGGTTTACTATATTTGATCATATGATGGGATCATATGGATGTATGTATATTGCGCATGTGAGCGATATATATACTTATGTGGTTAAGCATACCCCGCTCATGCTATCATTGGGAAGTTTCCGCGCAGAGGGTGAGCATCCTGGCATATAGAGCAGGGTGCGGATATTCCCCAGGTCATAGTCGTCGCGTGTGTTATTATACGATAGATATATATTTTGGGATGAGACGTGGTGGGTATGTTTCGTCTCATTGCCGGTTGGATCTATGACCTCTTCCCGGGACGTCGTGTGTGTGAGTTATCACAAGGTGGGTGTCGTTGATCCCCACTAGGTGGTACCCAGTTACTACGTGAGCCGGGCACTGGGAAGATGATAGCATTGATGCAGTTTATCGGCGCTATATGTAGTCGGGTATTATATGTGAATGGCCATTTTACATCATATATGGTATGTACACTTGGTCATGGGTATGGATGATGGTATGTATATATATATGGTGAGAATAAAATACCTATATATATATTTATATATCCTAGGTGAAAGGATATTGTATTTTTTTTGGGGTACATCTTGGATGATTATGGTGTACGTGATTAATTGGGGGTTGATGTATCGTATTTGAGGAATATTTCGGTTACATCATCCGAAGGTTATTATTGGAGATATTAAGTTGTTTTTATACTATAATCTAGACTTAGTTATTGAAATAGTAAATTGTATGTTAAGTATTATGGATCTCTAGGATCGACATTGCCCAGGAGTAGTGTAACGAGGTGGTTCCTTGTTTGGATTTCTCTTTGCGAGACACCTCACGCATGAAACGTAGTGCACTGTCGAGATTTGAGAGAAGTAATTACATATATGGCATAATGGATCTCTGGTCTTGACATTTTCAGGAGTGATGTAATGGGGCGGTTCCTTGTTTGGATTTCGCTTTGCGAGACTCCCCACACACGAAACGTAGTATAATTTTGAGATTAGAGAGAAGTTTTGCCAATAATTCATGTGCATTATATTTAGAAATTCTAATATTTTAGCCTATATATATATATATATGTGTGTATATATATATATATATATGTATATATGTATATATATAGGGGTAATGTATTAAGAATTATGATAAATTAAATTATAAATCGGAATCCGTTAAGCCTAGTATGGCATAATTGTTGAAATCATAATCTAGTAGGATAAAAAAAAAGGGTGGATCCTTAGATTGTGACGGGAAAGTAGCTCTCGTGGGTATTAGTCTAGGCCTATGATAAGTTAGGTTGTCCAAATAAAAATCGGGGTAATCTAACTAAAACTTGAGGACGCGAATAGGTGCGCGCCTTTAGATGAGAGGTGAGTTGGGGTTCCACGAGAGTACGGTTCCACTTTAATTATGAAATAAGTGCACCAATATTTATTATGCACGGTTAACACACTTGTTAAATATTTTTCACAATCCGGGCTCTGACCCGTTTACTTTTCTCTTCTGCCTGTATATATATATATATATATATATATATATATATATATATATATATATATATATATATATATATATATATATATATATATATTATTACATGTTTCCTACCGCATGTATGCCGGATGACCTTCTATCCAGAGTCTTGGGAACCGTGACAGGTGCGGACTGTTGCGGGATGTATCTTGTAGCCGCTTCCTACTTCTTGAAAATTCTAGGTAGGATTCATGTTGCATATCGGGTTTGTACCCAAGGGATATTTATATACATGTTTATCTTTATTCCATTTCAGTTATTGTATTGGCTGTGACCCGACAGCTTATTCGGGTCTACTTTTTGTAGTACATTCGGTTGTATTTATTTATTTCATTTTTATTTCTAGCATTTCATTTATCATAGTTCTTGTATGCATCTTACTTTTCTTTATTAGTAGTGTTAGTTGGTTGTCTGTTGCACATTTTATTTAATTTTAACGTCTCGCTTATATGATTTCGGGTAGTTAGTCCTATATTATGTAGTACCGATAGTTGATGTGGAGACTGGACCATCTGAAACTACTGATTTAATATAGTATAGGGCTGGCCACCCGTTATTATTTTAGGCGGGTTGTTACAGATGGTATCAGAGCATCAGGTTCTAGAGTCCTTAGGATCTATGCGAGTTTTATGGATTCTTCCGTTAACGTTCTTGACATAAAGCCCTACAAATAGGACTGTTGTGTTCACTGCGTTGTTTTCTTCTGTGAAGTATATTCACTTGATTTGGCGTTTTGATAACAGTTGCTCTTGTTTCGTTGCAGACGTCGCCTAGATTTTGTCGTCTAGGAAAGGATAAGATTAGAAGTACAATACCCATAGCATATTTTGGGTACGCTGCAATCGGGGGTATTTGTTTTCCCCGATTCCGTAGGAAATATTGAGGAGATTTCTAGCGGTGGTGTGAGATGATTTATCGGTAGTTGAGTAAGAAAGGAATTTACTCGAATGGCGAATCTTGGTCTTAGTGAGGTAAGCCTGAGGAGAGAGTAGTGCAGTCCTTGGGAGGTTTAGATTGAGAATCTGTTAACCTTCGTTAAGAAACCTAATGTTGGTGACTCTTACCGAGGTGAGTTAGGTGGAGTTATCCCAATATCAAGAGTATTGCCTTCTGGGGCGAGGGAGAGAAAAATCTGGAAACTCAGTTTCGTTGAGTAAGACTGAGGGAGTTTTCGGCAGTTGTAATCGCGCTTTGCCCTTCAATATGGTTAGGAAGGGTTTTGAGGAAGATGTTTCTCTTGTGAAGAAATAGGCTTAGGGATAATGATTGTCCTGGAAGGAGTTGAGGACCCTGAGTTGAGATTCTAGGACGAGGGGAAACCATTGAGTTACGAATATATAAGGTAAAATAAATTTCTTTAGGTTTAAGTTACGTTTTGTGCAATATTGGGAACGTCGCGTGTGAGGTGTGATGAGTAGTGAGCCGCTACACCGCTAGGGTGTATGGAATTTTCCTAGAGGAGGAAGTGAGCAAGTGTGGCCTTTGTATGGCGTCTTTGGAGATGATACACCTTTTCGTAACGAAATCGTAGGGAAGTATCTCAATGAGGGAAGAATTTATTCATATATAAAAGTGTTGATATGATGTAGAGGAATTTCATAACTGAGAGGTTCAGAGTTTGGTAGATTTATGTGGAGTGGATATTTAGCTCATGGTTGTGCTAGTTTTGAGAACTAGGTATTGGCTAGAGTATTGTATTTGTTGAGGCCTTGTGTTCTAAACATAAGGTGTTTGTTTGGCGTGTCGAAAGACGCGGAATATATTTATGTTGTATTGTTGTTTAGGCCCTCGGCCAATATCTAAAATATGAAAAAAATCTTTTTATAAAACCTTAACCCTGGTTCAACTAATCTCAATCCCCGACCTAGCTACACAGTAGTGTATTGGGAGGGTTCCTTGTTTGGATTTCGTTTGCGAGACCTCCCCCGCACGAAGGTAGCTAGCGTCAGGAACTGAGGAGAGTTCAACCATTGGGAATTTTCAAACTTTTATATATTTAGTATAATGTTATAGATTATATTACCGAGGGTTATCTTACAATTTGAGGCTAATGAAGCTCGATCATAATTTTATGAGTGGAAACTCAGATACGGGGTGTATGTGCGCCCAAGGTAGTAGTTGCTTTGAAACTATATGGTTCCACATGAGAACCAGGAAGGATCGGTATAGTGATCCTGAGGATTGATGTGAGGACTAGATGATATTGAGGTCCTAGGCATGTCTTAAATTTCGCGGACGAAATTTTTGTTAGGGGGGAAGTATGTAATAACCCTCGATTTTTGGAGACTGGGAAATTAAATTTGGGAACTTAGGCCCAAAAATAGATAATATTTCAAAGTATTCCGGATGATATTTTTGAGGGTACCATCGATCCCGGAAGGGTCGAGATAGTCAAAATGACTGTCATTGGGTCTTATTTCGGCTCCGGAATGTTTTAAGTTATTTTGACTCGAATTGGAGTAAACGAGTCATTTAAAGTGTGTATTAACATTTAAAATTGGGATTTTGTTTTAAAGGTTTATGAGGCTTACGGATGAAGCCATTTCTCATTTGAGAGAAAGAGAGAAAAAGCCCTAGAGGGAGAAAGAAGAGAGAAAGAAGAAGAAAAGAGAGAGAGAGGAAGAAAAGCTTGGAGATTCCGGCCCAATCGTGACATCGAGGACGAACCAACCTCTAAAAACTGAGGCAAGTGTTTAATCTTGCTAAATAGCTATTTGTGTATTTCATTTCATAATTCGTGGGTTAAAGAAATGGATTTTTGGGTATTAATATCAAAACCTGGATTTTTAGGTTTAATCTTGAAATCAATGTTTATATATGGATTTAATTGCATAGAAATGGTTGGGATCAACTTTGGGTTGACTTATGGGCTTAAAATCATAAATCGATGAAGGTTTAAGGGTTAGAAATGAAAATTTAGGGTTTAAAATTCGTGGGTATTGATGAAGAAGAAGAACCCTTCAAAAATTGCAGGTCCGAATTGATTCGCCCCCTTAAGCGAATAGATTCGGTTTAAGGAAATTGGCAGGTCTGCATTGACCGAATGGATTCGGACCCAAGCCGAATCGATTCGGCCTGTGGCAGAAGCCCAGGTCTTTGGACCCGAATCAATTCGCCTTGGAGGCCGAATCGATTCGCTAGGCCGAATCGATTCAGAATAGGGCCGAATCGATTCAGAAACAGGGCATTTTGAGGTATTTTCTCCATAGTGATTCCAAACCCTTTTTGGTGGGTTTATTGTTTTGGGGGCCTTCTCTTATGATCTAAGAGATATTTTCTTGGAGACATATAAGGATTTTCCCACATATTAGGATTTTGGGGACTCCTTAGGGTAACTTGGGAGAAATGTATCCATGTATGTATTTTACATATGGTGATTGTGGGGAAACCTCATAGAGGTTGGAAATACTAATTTTAGATATAAAGGTATAAATATGATGTGAAGTTGAGAGCTCTTAGAGAGTGAGGGGTCTCATATGCTTAGACATATTTAGACTAAGGAAAAATTGATAACTCAATGGGAGTAGGGGTTCATAAGATAAATTGAACCATAGGTGAAATTGGGAACGATTGGGATTGTACTATAGACTAGAATAAGCGGTGGCATAAATTCTAGTTAGGATAGTTTACACGTAATTGTGGGAAATAACCATTGAGATTCCAATACTTGTAGTGAGGTTGGAATAATTTGAGGTTTCAGACTATTAAGTCATGTATGTGCCTATGGTTGAATAGTACTAAAGGAAACTATGTACTTTTGAAAATGGATGAAATGTGTATTGATGGATTCCTACACAAACTCTTGGGTGATAACCCTAATGTTGAATATACATGTATAGATATATACATATGGTTTTGGGAGACTATTCATCATAGGAAAAATGATTGAATATGTTTCAAGTGAGGGATTGTATTCACATATCGAGGTAAATATAATGGAAATTGTGGTGACGGCTTGTATATTGACGATTATGTATACTTATAGCCGAGTTTATATATCTTATACATATGAGCGAGAATTAGTTGTATATATAATGATGTAGCGATGTGTGAATATATGTACTTATATCTATGTATGAATATGAATATATGGATATATTTATGTTGTGGACATACATGGTATGGATATTTAAACCGTATATGATGGTTTACTATATTTGATCATATGATGGGATCATATGGATGTATGTATATTGCGCATATGAGTGATATATATACTTATGTGGTTAAGCATACCCCGCTCATGCTATCATTGGGAAGTTTCCGCGCAGAGGGTGAGCATCCTGGCATATAGAGCAGGGTGTGGATATTGCCCAGGTCATAGTCGTCCCGTGTGTTATTATACGATAGATATATATTTTGGGATGATACGTGGTGGGTATGTTTCGTCTCATTGCCGGTTGGAGCTATGACCGCTTCCCGGGACGTCGTGTGTGTGAGTTATCACGAGGTGGGTGTCGTTGATCCCCACCAGGTGGTCCCCAGTTGCTACGTGAGCCGGGCACTGGGAAGATGATAATATTGATGCAGTTTATCGGCGCTATATATAGCCGGGTATTATATCTGCATGGCCATTGTATATCATATATGGTATGTACACTTGGTCATGGGTATGGATGATGGTATGTATATATATATGGTGAGTATAAAATACCTATATATATATATTTATATATCCTAGGTGAAAGGATATGGTATTTTCTTTGGGGTACATCTTGGATGATTATGGTGTACCTGATTAATTGGGGGTTGATGTATCATATTTGAGGAATATTTCGATTACATCATCCCAAGGTTATTATTGGAGATATTAAGTTGTTTTTATACTATAATATAGACTTAATGATTGAAATAGTAAATTGTATGTTAAGTATTATGGATCTCTAGGATCGACATTGGCCAGGAGTAGTGTAACGAGGTGGTTCCTTGTTTGGATTTCGCTTTGCGAGACACCTCACGCACGAAACGTAGTGCACTGTCGAGATTTGAGAGAAGTAATTACATATATGGCATAATGGATCTCTGGTCTTGACATTGTCAGGAGTAGTGTAATGGGGCGGTTCCTTGTTTGGATTTCACTTTGCGAGACTCCCCACGCACGAAACGTAGTATAATTTTGAGATTAGAGAGAAGTTTTGCCAATAATTCATGTGCATGATATTTAGAAATTCTTATATTTTAGCATATATATATATATATATATATATATATATATATATATATATGTATATATATATATATGTATATATATAGGGGTAATGTATTAAGAATTATGATAAATTAAATTATAAATCGGAATCCGTTAAGCCTAGTATTGCATAATTGTTGAAATCATAATCTAGTAGGATAAAAAAAAAGGTGGATCCTTTGATTGTGACGGGAAAGTAGCTCTCGTGGGTATTCGGCTAGGCCTATGATAAGTTAGGTTGTCCAAATAAAAATGGGGGTAATCTAACTAAAACTTGAGGACGCGAATAGGTGCGCGCCTTTAGATGAGAGGTGAGTTGGTGTTCCACGAGAGTACGGTTCCACTTTAATTATGAAATAAGTGCACCGATATTTATTATGGACGGTTAACACACTTGCTAAATATATTTCACAATCGGGGCTCTGACCCGTTTACTTTTCTCTCCTGCCTGTATATATATTTATTATTACAGGTATCCTACCGCATGGATGCCGGATGACCTTCTATCCAGAGTCTTGGGAGCCGTGACAGGTGCAGACTGTTGCGGGATGTATCTTGTAGCCGCTTCCTACTTCTTTAAAATTATAGGTAGGATTCATGTTGTATATCGGTTTTGTACCCAAGGGATATTTATATACATGTTTATCTTTATTCAATTTTAGGTATTGTATTGGCTGTGACCCGACATCTTATTCGGGTCTACTTTTTATAGTACATTCGGTTGTATTTATTTATTTCATTTTTATTTCTAGCATTTCATTTATCATAGTTCTTGTATGCATCTTACTTTTCTTTATTAGTAGTGTTAGTTGGTTGTCTGTTGCACATTTTATTTAATTTTAACATCTCGCTTATATGATTTCGGGTAGTTAGTCCTATATTATGTAGTACCAATAGTTGATGTGGAGACTGGACCATCTGAAACTCCTGATTTAATATAGTATAGGGCTGGCCACCCGTTATTATTTTAGGCGGGTTGTTACACCGACGTCGTTAAGGTTCATGCGCGGAGCGTCTCGCAAAGCGAAATCCAAACAATTAACCCCTCCAATACACTACTACTTAACTTTATCGATCAAGAAGGTTTGTCAACTTCAAATATGTGATCGGAATAACCTCATCCCCTCTTTCAACCAAATGTGTTCTAAACTCCCATCTCTATCCAGGAGTCATACCACTACGCTCTTGTACTCCACTCATCCCTTGCGAAATCAATAATGAGCTTAAACTCAGTCCTTGATGCTTAAATTGTAACCCTAAGGCTACCCAGGTGTTATATTAAATCTCCCCTACTTGAACTATCCTTTATCCTCATACAAACAAATTAGAATCCAACACATGAATCTAGCAACCGAAATCTTGTTAACTTTAATTATCATAATTCTAAACAATTAAATCCCAATCAAATTAATTGAAATCTTAACTAGGACTTACTGATCTTCTCTAATTCCCATAATATCCAATTAATAATCACCGAAGATCTACAAAAGTTTTGGGATAAGAACCAACATTAAAAAGAAGCAATATCATGAATTCTCATATTTTAAATACTCAGAAAAATCAGATCCACAAATTATTCAAATCATCAATCCGACTTCAGATTTGGATTCTACACGAAAAATTGAGTCAGGCATGTGTTTTGAGTTTTTCTTAAATCTCATCCAAATGCACTCAAAAAGAAGATCTAAACATTCAAAATTGGCTCTTCTCATTCCACTCGTTTTTGCCTCTTTTTCCAGAAAATTATCAACATATTATCTTCAAGAACACTAAATTATTTTAAGAATTTCTTCCACAAATTTATGAATATTTATTGGATTACCAACTACCTACAACATGAGTTTAATTCCTATATATTTTTAGTTTCCAAAAATCCATTAACAACTATATCCTTTCATCTTCCAAGCATGAAAATCATCTCTTTTTATAACTATCCTAACATGGACAATATACGAACTTAAATTGCAAATATCAAACACTTGCCTTTAATGAAGATCTGATCCTTTGGAGTTGAATAACATAGGTGGTGATGGTGGTGGTGACCTTTGACCTTTGGTTCTCCTCATTTCCAAGCAAGCTTTTCTCTTCCCAAGCAACCTTTCACTCTCTCTAAGAAGATGACCTTTCAATTTTGTGTAGAAGAGATGATTGAACCCACATTTAACTAATCTCCAAATACTTATAATAAGACAAAATCCGAAATCACTATTCATCCCCCTTGTAAAAATAACCAAAATGCCCTTTTGGGTTGTCTTTTCATTTCCAAATGACCCGAGACTCAAAATTAACATCCAAATAGACTTTTCTGACTATTTCGAACCTTTCGGACGCAACGACGTAGTCGAAATGACAATAAGCTTGATAGAAAAATAAATTTCCTTTTTAATTTAATAAATTAGTCCCGACACGTCCCATACCGCGTCTGACTAAAAATTCAAATTACCGAAATTATATTACACCGTCATAATAATGACATCATATTCATATATTACCTAAATATCTTTAAGTAATATTCAGAATCATCCATTTTAATATCCATAATCCGGATAAAACCCAAATGAATTAATTAATAATAAAATCCAATTAATCCATTAAGTTAAAATATAACCCATTTTAAAAGTCATAAAAATTACGGGGTATTACATACTTCCCCCCTTATAATAGAATTTCGTCCCGAAATTCAGGAATATAAATCATACCGGTAAGGTCAACTCCGATTATAAATCTCACATCGCAAGAAATCTAAGATGTACCGCCCATACAGTGCATTAACGAAAATCCCCATTGATGTTACACTAAGTCTCACCATATAGTTCAAACTGAATCAAATTTAAATTATATCCAATCTTCCCTATACCGTCCTCGTGACAAAGTTTGGGAAAAATGATCCTCACTTATTAAACAAATAAATCCCGAAGTCACAACTACTTACTGTTTCACAATTTTGAAAACTACTACAATCCAATCATCCAGGGCGCCCATACAGCCTATCGTACCACTTTCATTATAATATTTGTCGCAAAGGTTATAAACTCATATACTAAGGACATAACTTATTTTGACTCCCAACGGTTATTAGTTTCATGCGTGGGGTGTCTCGCAAGCGAAATCCAAACAAGGAACCACCCCGATAAACTACTTCCTAAAGTAGTCGGTCATCGAAACTCCTAAGGTCCTTATTCAATAGTGTATAAAAATTTGGTTTCTCGAAAAAAATAAAAAATATCGGGTTTATCAATTTAAACAAAAAAATAATTTAGGTTTTATTGATTTCAAATAGAGTCTACTCATCTACTCTTCTCTAGAAGACAAGATACTGGTTAATAGTAGTACATACGCTCTCGTATACCACAAGTCAATGCATGCCGATAGTCACATCATCCTCGGACATGCCCAAAGTAAGTGATCCCATGCTAAAAATCAAACCCACGTGATAACATGTAAGATATAGGTGTCCCACACCCCTCAGTGAGTCTACGTAAATAACGATGCTATAGGCTAAGTTTAGCAACCCTTTTTTCCCACACAATATTAATTGCTACAAAAATCAATATGCCTCATAATTCCTTAGATAGGAAACATACCCTCATTTGCAGGTGATGGTTGTTGAATCCCAATATTATAACTTTGCTCCGATGAGTCAAGAAAAAGTTTACACCAAATTTTCCAGTTCTAGTTAACCACACTCCACTATATGCCCAAGCCTTTGAATAGATTGCCTTCGCTAGGTAACACACAAAATTACCGCATTTCAAGAACTTCTACTGATGACTCTCCTCAATATTTTTTTCCATAATAGGGGTGACCTTGACTACGGTCATCATACTCGAACATACTTCATAACCTCCTAAGTACGATCTCCGCTATCCATCCAATGGCCCTCATCTGCTATACTTCTTGTACGAACTCGTCCGAACGCAAATAAGATTCATTAATATATACGGAATCTTACCAAAGAAATCAACAATCCTAAACATAGGGCTCTACATCAAAGAACGCCAAGCTGAAAACACAGTACGTCGTACAGATCCTAAAGGACACTAGAACCTGATGCTCTGATACCACCTGTAACACCCCGCCTAATTAAATACCGGGTGGCCAGTCCCATACCAAATTAAAACAGAATATACAGTTGGCTCATTCTTAGCATCACTGTCGAAAACATTTACAACTCACCCAATACTCAATAAAGATAGTGTTAAAAACTTTCCAAATTTTAATTCAACAAAATTCATTTCTAGTTTAAGAATAACACAATACATTTTATTCTACAACACTTAACTGAATAGATAACACAAAATAATTTAAATGCAGTTGGAATAAACATTCCCAAATAATATAAATCCATTACAATAATCCCAATAATATCAAATATATTAAAAAGACACGAATACAATAGTATTGGACTCCGATAGAAAATGATAACTGAATCCTTTGGGCGACATGCCCTACTAAGAGAATACTGTGAATCAAAAAGATGATAGGCGTCTAAGCAAAACTCCATAAATCCATATCGTGTCATAATTCGCTAAGGTTGGCGTCCCTGTTGCTGCACACCTGATATAGAAGATACAATAGAAAAGAAAATATGCAAGGAAACGGGTCAGAGCCCGAATGTGTAAATGATTTTTTTAAAACAGAAAGTATTTAACAAGTGCAATAAATCTTTTATTATGTACATGTTAGACCCAACTCTCACTTGCCATTCTCACCTCTCAACTAGAGTGCACAGTTAACGTTTCCTATTAACCTCCTAGTTAATGGTTCCTCTTCTCTAGTCTCCATATTATAATTCCATCCCAATATCATAATCCCCGTATATCCCATACCATACTTCACATTATTATTCATTTACATTTCTCATTGTTTCTCATTAACATGAATCATTTATCATTAATATGAATTAAGTTTTTCAATAAACATTCAGTAACTTAATTCCATTCTTTTCTCAATTCGCCTTTATCTACAATTATCACACAGTAGATCACTTAACCACAATATAACCATTCAATTATTTAATTCATTATATATATATATATATATATATATATATTCATATATAATACGGCACCCCGAGTCACAGCTGCGGTGCAATGCTTTACTCGTCTATCATGTCCCATTATCGCTGGTCGTCGAATAGTGGACAAAAGGTTCGGTAAGGATTCCTCGAACCATAAACAACAACACAAACATTGGAGGCGAACATAGTTCTCATACCCATGGGTCACGCACATACCTACGTACCCATAGTCAGCGGACTTATCAACTCCCCGATAAGTCTTTCATAGACCTATGTTCTCGAGCGACAAATCAAAGATCCCATGGATTCATCAGGATATGACTGCCCTCACGTGCGAACCTTCCACCGATAGCAAGTAAGCTAGGTATGTCATACACATAACCATTAATCAATCAAATAGGTATTATCATACCTATAGTATACTAACAACAAGGTACTCACATTAACCTTAGATTATTCCCTTACGTAGCATTATATCTCTTTAAATCCCACGAATTAAAATGTCATATCTTTACTTCATAATTTAATTATCCTCGCATCCTATAACATCTCTCCACTCCCGACGTCGTTAAGGTTCATGCGCGGGGAGTCTCGTAAAGTGAAATCCAAACAAGGAACCCCTCCAATATACTACTACATAACTTTGTCGATCAAGGAGGTTCGTCAACTTCAAATATGCGATCGGAATAACCTCATCCCCTCTTTCAACCAAATGTGTTCTAAACTCCCATCTCTATCCAGGAGTCATACCACTACGCTCTTGTACTACACTCAGCCCTTGCGAAATCAATAATGAGCTTAAACTCAGTCCTTGATGTTTAAATTGTAACCCTAAGGCTACCCAGGTGTTATATTAAATCTCCCCTACTTGAACTATCCTTTATCCTCATACAAATAGATTAGAATCCAACACATGAATCCAGCAACCGAAATCTCGTTAACTTTAATTATCATAATTCTAATCAATTAAATCCCAATCAAATTAATTCAAATCTTAACTAGGGCTTACTGATCTTCTCTAAGTCCCATAATATCCAATTAATAAGCACCGAAGATCTACAAAAGTTTTGGGATAAGAACCAACATTAAAAAGAAGCAACATCATGAATTCTCATATTTTAAATACTCAGAAGAATCAGATCCAAAAATTATTCAAATCATCAATCCGACTTCAGATTTGGATTCTACAAAAAAAATTGAGTCAGGCATGTGTTTTGAGTTTTTATTAAATCTCATCCAAATGCACTCAAAAAGAAGATCTAAACATTCCAAATTGGCTCTTCTCATTCCACTCGTTTTTGCCTCTTTTTCCAGAAAATTATCAACATATTATCTTCAAGAACACTAAATTATTTTTAGAATTTCTTCCACAAATTGATGAATATTTATTGGATTACTAACTACCTACAACATGAGTTTAATTCCTATATATTTTTAGATTCCAAAAATCCATTAACGACTATATCCTTTCATCTTCCAAGCATGAAAATCATCTCTTTTTATAACTATCCTAACATGGACAATATACGAACTTAAATTGCAAATATCAAACACTTGCCTTTACTGAAGATCTGATCCTTTGGAGTTGAATAACATAGGTGGTGATGGGGGTGGTGACCTTTGACCTTTGGTTCTCCTCATTTCCATGCAAGCTTTTCTCTTCCCAAGCAACCTTTCACTCTCTCTAAGAAAATGACCTTTCAATTTTGTGTAGAAGAGATGAATGAACCCACATTCAACTAATCTCCAAATACTTATAATAAGACAAAATCCGAAATCACTATTCATCCCCCTTGTAAAAATAACCACAATGCCCTTTTGGGTTGTCTTTTCATTTCCAAATGACCCGAGACTCAAAATTAACATCCAAATAGACTTTTCTAACTACTTCGAACATTCCGAACGCAACGACGCAGTCGAAATGACTATAAGGTCGATAGAAAAATAAATTTCCTTTTTAATTTAATAAATTAGTCCCGACACGTCCCATACCGCGTCTGACTAAAAATCCAAATTACCGAAATTATATCACACCGTCATAATAATGACATCATATTCATATATTACCTAAATATCTTTAAGTAATATTCAAAATCATCCATTTTAATTATCACAATCCGGATAAAGCCCAAACGAATTAATTAATAATAAAATCCAGTTAATCCATTAAGTTAAAATATAACCCATTTTAAAAGTCATAAAAATTACGGGGTATTACATACTTCCCCCCTTATAACAGAATTTCTTCGCGATATTCAGGAATATAAATCATACCGGTAAGGTCAACTCCGATTATAAATCTCACATCGACAGAAATCTAAGATGTACTGCCCATACAGTACATTAACGAAAATTCCCATCGATGTTAGACTAAGTCTCACCATATAGTTCGAACTCAATCAAATTTAAATTATACCCAATCTTTCCTATACCATCCTCGTGACAAAGTTTGGGAAAAATGATCATCACTTATTAAACAAATAAATCCTGAAGTCACAACTACTTACTGTTTCACAATTTTGAAAACTACTACAATCCAATCATCCAGGGCGCCCATACACTCTATCGTACCACTTTCGTTATAATATTTGTCGCAAAGGTTATAAACTCATATACTAAGGACCTAACTTATTTCGACTCCCAACGGTTATTATTTTCATGCGTGGGGTGTCTCGCAAGCGAAATTCAAACAAGGAACCACCCCGATACACTACTTCCTAAAGTAGTCGGTCATCGAAACTCCTAAGGTCCTTATTCAATAGTGTATAAAAATTTGGTTTATCGAAAAAAATAAAAAATATCAGGTTTATCAATTTAAACAAAAAAAAAATTAGGTTTTATTGATTTAAAATAGAGTCTACTCATCTACTCTTCTCTAGAAGACAAGATGCTGGTTAATAGTAGTACATACGCTCTCGTATACCACAAGTCAATGCATGCCGATAGTCACATCATGCTCGGACATGCCCAAAGTAATTAATCCCATGACAAAAATCAAACCCACGTGATAACATGTAAGATATAGGTGTCCCACACCCCTTAGTGAGTCTACGTAAATAACGATGCTATAGGCTAAGTTTAGCAACCCTTTTTGCCCACAAAATATTAATTGCTACAAAAATCAATACGCCTCATAATTCCTTAGATAGGAAACATTCCCTCATTTGCGGGTGATGATTGTTGAATCCCAATGTTATAACTTTGCTCCGATGAGTCAAGAAAAATTTTACACCAAATTTTCTAGTTCTAGTTAACCACACTCCACTATATGCCCAAGCCTTTGAATAGATTGCCTTCTCCAGGTAACACACAAATTTCTCGCATTTCAAGAACTTCTACTGATGACTCTCCTCAATATTTTTTTCCATAATAGGGGTGACCTTGACTACGGTCATCATACTCGAACGTACTTCATAACCTCCTAAGTACGATCTCCGCTATCCATCCAATGGCCCTCATCTACTATACTTCTTGTACGAACTCGTCCGAACGCAAATAAGATTCATTAATATATACGGAATCTTACCAAAGAAATCAACAATCCTAAACATAGGGCTCTACATCAAAGAACGCCAAGCTGAAAACACAGTAAGCCGTACAGATCCTAAAGGACACTAGAACCTGATGCTCTGATACCACCTGTAACACCCCGCCTAATTAAATACCGGGTGGCCAGTCCCATACCAAATTAAAACAGAATATACAGTTGGCTCATTCTTAGCATCACTGTCGAAAACATTTACAACTCACCCAATACTCAATTAAGCTAGTGTTAAAAACTTTCCAAATTTTAATTCAACCAAATTCATTTCTAGTTTAAGAATAACACAATACATTTTATTCTACAACACTTAACTCAATAGATAACACAAAAGAATTTAAATGCAGTTGGAATAAACATTCCCAAATAATATAAATCCATTACAATAATCCCAACAATATCAAATATATTAAAAAGACATGAATACAATAGGATTGGACTCCCATAGAAAATGATAACTGAATCCTTTGGGCGACATGCCCTACTAAGAGAATACTGTGAATCAAAAAGATGATAGGCGTCTAAGCAAAACTCCATAAATCCATAGCCTGTCATAATCCGCTATGGTTGGCATCCCTGTTGTTGGACACCTGATATAGAAGATACAATAGAAAAGAAAATATGCAAGGAAACGGGTCAGAGCCCGAATGTGTAAATGATTTTTTTAAAACAGCAAGTATTTAACAAGTGCAATAAATATTTTATTATGTACATGTTAGACCCAACTCTCACTTGCCATTCTCACCTCTCAACTAGAGTGCACACTTAACGTTTCCTATTAACCTCCTAGTTAATGGTTCCGCTTTTCTAGTCTCCATATTATAATTCCATCCCAATATCATAATCCCCGTATATCCCATACCATACGTCACATTATTATTCATTTACATTTCTCATTGTTTCTCATTAACATGAATCATTTATCATTAATATGAATTAAGTTTTTCAATAAACATTCATTAACTTAATTCCATTCTTTTCTCAATTATCCTTTATCTACAATTATCACACAGTAGATGACTTAACCACAATATAACCATTCAATCATTTAATTCATTATATATATATATTCATATATAATACGGCACCCCGAGTCACAGCTGGGGTGCAATGCATTACTCATCTATCATGCCCCATCATCGCTGGTCGTCGAATAGTGGACAAAAGGTTCGGTAAGGATTCCTCGAACCATAAACAACAACACAAACATTGGAGGCGAACATAGTTCTCATACCCATGGGTCACGCACATACCTACGTACCCATAGTCAGCGGACTTATCAACTCCCCGATAAGTCTTTCATAGACCTATGTTCTCGAGCGACAAATCAAAGATCCCATGGATTCATCAGGATATGACTGCCCTCACGCGAACACCTCCCACCGATAGCAAGTAAGCTAGGTATGTCATACACATAACCATTAATCAATCAAATAGGTATTATCATACCTATAGTATACTAACAACAAGGTACTCACATTAACCTTAGATTATTCCCTTACGTAGCATTATATCTCTTTAAATCCCACGTATTAAAATGTCATATCTTTACTTCATAATTTAATTATCCTCGCATCCTATAATATCTCTCCACTCCTGACATCGTTAAGGTTCATGCGCGGAGCGTCTCGCAAAGCGAAATCCAAACAAGGAACCCCTCCAATACACTACTACTTAACTTTGTCGATCAAGGAGGTTCGTCAACTTCAAATATGCGATCGGAATAACCTCATCCCCTCTTTCAACCAAATGTGTTCTAAACTCCCATCTCTATCCAGGAGTCATACCACTACGCTCTTGTACTACACTCAGCCCTTGCGAAATCAATAATGAGCTTAAACTCAGTCCTTGATGCTTAAATTGTAACCCTAAGGCTACCCAGGTGTTATACTAAATCTCCCCTTCTTGAACTATCCTTTATCCTCATACAAACAGATTAGAATCCAACACATGAATCTAGCAACCGAAATCTCCTTAACTTTAATTATAATAATTCTAATAAATTAAATCCCAATCAAATTAATTCAAATCTTAACTAGGGCTTACTAA
Source organism: Sambucus nigra (assembly GCA_949130495.1). Taxonomy (NCBI): domain Eukaryota; kingdom Viridiplantae; phylum Streptophyta; class Magnoliopsida; order Dipsacales; family Adoxaceae; genus Sambucus; species Sambucus nigra. Next base: position 433,647,535 of record OX422220.1, on the reverse strand, counting down.
TCTTCTCTAAGTCCCATAATATCCAATTATTAATCACCGAAGATCTACAAAAGTTTTGGGATAAGAACCAACATTAAAAAGAAGCAACATCATGAATTATCATATTTTAAATACTCAGAAAAATTGGATCCTAAAATTATTCAAATCATCAATCCGACTTCAGATTTGGATTCTACACGAAAAATTGAGTCAGGTATGTGTTTTGATATTTCTTAACTCTCACCCAAATGCACTCAAAAACAAGACCTAAACATTCCAAATTGGCTCTTCTCATTCCACTCGTTTTTGCCTCTTTTTCCAGAAAATTATCAACATATTATCTTCAAGAACACTAAATTATTTTCAGAATTTCTTCCACAAATTGATGAATATTTATTGGATTACTAACTACCTACAACATGAGTTTAATTCCGATATATTTTTAGATTCCAAAAATCCATTAACAACTATTTCGAACCTTCCGGACGTAACGACGCAGTCGAAATGACTATAAGGTCGATAGAAAAATAAATTTCCTTTTTAATTTAATAAATTAGTCCCGACACGTCCCATACCGCGTCTGACTAAAAATCCAAATTACCGAAATTATATCACACCCTCATAATAATGACATCATATTCATATATTACCTAAATATCTTTAAGTAATATTCAGAATCATCCATTTTAATATCCACAATCCGGATAAAACCCAAATGAATGAATTAATAATAAAATCCAATTAATCCATTAAGTTAAAATATAACTCATTTTAAAAGTCATAAAAATTACGGGGTATTACACATGGTTTCTAATTTCGTTATTAGAACACTTCCAGAATCAAACTACATATAATTCCTACCCAAAATTAAGGTTTTATCTCCAAGTTTCATTAGTTTTCCATATTATCATGAATATCATCAAATCCTAACTATCGTGGATAAATTATTTGCTGAAACTTAATGAATCAAATCACTTGCCTGGGAATTTGATGTTTTGATCCATTGATGACGTTAAGGATTGATTCTCTTCCTCTCTCCGTTCACAAATCCAGCGAGTAGTGGTGGTGTGTGGTGGTTATGGCCTTGCAACCTTCTTTGGAACTTCTTCTCTCTCTCACGTTGCCCACTACTTGATTTTCGCAAATAATGGCCCTCATGCCCCTAATATTGGCTGATAAATAAAGCCTAAATTTCGTGGGTCAAAAACCCTTAAAAATTAAAATAACTAAAATACCCTCCGGGGTTACCGGTTTGGCCTAAAAATGCCCCGGGACCCAAACTAAATCCCGGGCTAGTGTTTTCTGACTATTTCGACCCTTCCGGACATGTTGACTCACTCAAAATGACTATACGGTTGATATAATTATAATTTACTTTTAAATCCCACTAAATTGATTCCTGACGCGACTGACACGCGCATCCCAACTTAATTTCCGAATTATCGTATTTATGAATCACGATAATTTTAATAAATTCCATAATCATATATTACTATATTCACCCCGTAATATTCAACATTGTTATCATACTCAAATACCAACTCTCGTCTCGCTAGTATTTAAATCCAGATTAATTTCTAAATAATTATCCCATTAAATAAAATCAATAAAATTACAGTGTATTACAACATGCTCTCGGGCTAACCCGACAAATCAATCTCACTGTATATGGTTAGCAAGGGTGGATAATTTGATTAAAAAAATGGATCTTATGACACCTACAATGTTTGAACACACAACATCCAGTTAATGCTATATCTACAGTATTTGATTTGCTTGTTTAAAACTAAGTTATGTATTCTTTCAAAGTCGTTACCTTAGCATTTCCATTTTATTAATATTGAATAGTTCTATTTGCAATATCGAATCTTTGTTCTGAGAACACTAAGCACATTTTAGTGTTCTTGATGCAACATTGTTATTGGGTTGGCTTATGTTTTAACCTAGCTTCATAAATAATGTGAGCAGCAAGTGATCCCATGTGTGAGAAATATGCGTTCTCATTTTCATGTCCAAATTGGACTATAAGGGGTTCAGATTTGATTATCCCAAATGATGTTTATTTTTGTCCTGATATGGATATTGTTCTTGTAAAATAAAATCTATTCTAGTGTGCCTAATCTTTCCCGGTATCAATAAAAGAACATTTAGATCTTGAGTTTCAACCTCTGTAGCATAGTTTGACTTGCTTCGTGTTTCTGTTTTATATGATGCTGAATTTTAGAACAACGTTGAGATGCATGAGGTTTTGGGCGAAGAAGCGTGGTGTTTATTCTAATGTATGGTCCGTCTCTTTTTTTTCCTTCTCTTATTCGTTTTCTGATATTACATCATGGCATGTTATATTCTGTTTGGTGGACAAGTTGCAGGATTTCTTGGTGGTATAAATTGGGCATTTCTTGTTACTCGCATATGACAACTATACCCCAAATGCACTACCCAATATGTTCTATTTGATGAAGAAAAAATGCATCATGTGGTGAATACGCAAATAGTAAAACTCAATATTTTTCTCCTTGATGGCATGAATAGATGGGAGGTAAGTTGGTAAGCATTAAGATCCACACCCGGAGGTCCCGGCGCATGGTGAGAGAATCTGGAAGCATGTGAACTTGTGATTGTAAGCGTTCCAACTTCACAAGCCCAGCACCATCGCTATCTTGACTATTTGGTTGCAATCTTTTTGGGTAATTTTCAATTTTCATCGTGTTTTTAGGCACAATTTGAGATTATACATAACCTTCAATTTTGCGCTTAGCCGTTGATTCATTATCTGCCATTGGGCGCCTTAGGTGGGGCAGGGGTGAAATTAGGTAATTCGCTGAATTGCCTAATTTACTACGTTGTGTGGGTTTGCTGAATTTAATTTTTTTATGGTAGGTAATTTGTGATACTGAAGAGCAACTAATGTTGCTTTATTTGGTGGATATGGACATGTAAGTTATTGTGCTCATGCTAGCATTAGTTGATTCATTATATATGTATTAGTCATTGGATTCATTATATTGGTATTGGTTGAGAGAGTCTTATGCGATTTCTTTTTCTGGTGTTTGTGCAATTAATTTTTTGCTGGTGGATAATTTTGTAGCACCCCGCATAATTCCGTCGTCGGCCACCACCAAAACTAAGTTTGGTGTCACTAAATTAAATACCATTCTCAGCATGTGACCGATATGAGACATAAAAAATTCATTGCACAAGGTAATAATGAAATCAATCCTAATAAATAATAATCATCAATGTGACATCAAGTCCATCACCCTGCTAATCTCCAATAATATCTAACTAGAAAAAATATAATCTCCAATAAACTGAATCTATAATGAAATATGTGAATAAAATCGTAACAACTGTGGAACCGAATCTCCCACCAAATCCATAAATGGTGTCTCAATATAAATGCGAAGGAATGGAAAGCTAAGCTAAATTTAACTACTGGGCCTAAAAGAAATAAACTCCAATTGCTCTTCCAAGGTATATCTCCAAATACTCATATGTAGCTACTCCAGCACTAATACCTGAAAAATGTTAGTCAACGCATAGGGTCAGAGCCCCGAGCATGAATACCGACTACTCCCTCCAATTAGGGTCCGTGAACCTAGACAATAGCATTAAACTATAATACCCCGTATTTTTATGCTATATTAATTTGGGGATTTATTAAATTTAATGTGACGGTTTATTTAATAAAAATCCGGAAATTAATTATGTAATAATTATTAACGTGACGAGAGTTAGTAATTATGGGAAACTTGTTGAATATTACTAATGAGAATAGTAATATATTATATTGGTTATATTGGATGTCATAAGTGAATTAAATGACTATTTCAGAAATTTAAGTCGGGACGTGCCCGTGTCACGTCGGGACTAATTTTGTTAAATAAAAAGTAAATATTTTATAAGTTGTTCGTATGGTTGTTTTGAGTGCGCCAACGCGTCCGGAAGGGTCGAGGTAGTCAGAAAAGTATACCCGGGGGTTTAGTTTGGGTCTCAGGGCGTTTTTAGGCCCAATTAGTACCCCGGGAGGGCATTTTAGTCATTTTACATAAGTGGGTAATTAAACCCACGAATTTCAGCCAACCTATATCAGCCATTAGGTCAGCCTCTTAGGGTTATAACATTCACAAATCAAGTGACGGCCATTGGAGAAGAGAGGAGAGAGCTCCAAGGCAATCCAAGGCCAAAAAGCCACCGGTTTGCACCGCCACCACCACCACCGCGTAGATCACGAGTCGAGGAACGCAGCCATACCAAAATCAGGCGTGAATCTGCATACCAAAATCCCAGGCAAGTGTTTAAACTTGCTATTTTCATTGATGCAATCTTCATATTAGCTTAGGAATAAATTGTGATAAAAACTATGGAAGAAAACCCCATTTTTATAGGAGAACCCATGTAGTATTGATGTATATGTTAATTCTGGAAACCCTTGCCATGTAGAGGTAATAATCCACGAAATTTGGTGATCATAATAAAGAAATATTGGAGAAAGATTCATTAGAAATCTGTTTAAGAAAATTCTAGGGTTCTTGATAATTGGACATGATTTTAGGTTGAAAATCCATGTTTAATGATAGTTATACACATGCTTTACGTTATAAACACCTGGTATAATGTTATGATGATGATAGTAGGATTTTTGGGACGATTAGAATGGAAAAACATAGTTTTGGATGAAGAAGTTTAATGAATCCCGTAACTGCATTCTGCAGAATTTTGCCCAGACCTGCTTGATCGATCGATCGAGCCTAGAGCTTCGATCGATCGAAGGTTCGATCGATCGAGCCCCAAGCTTCGATCGATTGACCCCTCCTGACAGACTCCTATTTCCCTTGTTTAATTAGTTAAATTAAGTTTATCGTGAAATAATTTTTGGGCATTCTAAATAAAATGATTTGGGAGACATTGAGGACCAGTAGGGTATATGTAATAATGTTGGAACCTTTAATATTCAACGAGAATGATATTTATGGGATATTTACCTTAGGTTGTTAGATTTATGAATTTAAAGGGTGAGGTGCGTAAGAGAGTTACGTTGGAATCTAATAAAGTCACTTACTGAATTTCAGATTTGTGGGGATATAATCCACGAGTGTTAGGTAATAAGTGAGAAAACCCTTCGAGTTAAGGTTAGGAATAAAACCTTATACGTAATTCTATAACTGTGAAATTAAGGATAAATGTTATAATTACGGGTGATGAGAAGAACCTATATTAATATGATAAAGTGGTATATTTATATGATTGTGTGTACATATATTATATGCATGTGAAAAATCATACCCACGCTACTTGCTATCCCTGAGGTTTCCGCGCTGGGACAAGTCTTATCTCGATGGAACCGTTGTGGGGGATATTTACTTGTACCCTAGAAGATAGATATCCTTGGTACACGCTATCGATGTGATAGTTCAGACGGTCCTAAGAGACGCCGGTATGTGCCATCCTCTTAGAGACTTGGAATCTATGCTTCGCCTCAATATTGTTTGTGTATTTATGTTAATACAATTCGAGAGTGATTCTGAGTGTATTCCCCTTAATATGAGTGATATGGGGCTTTGGATAGTAGAGTATGCACGCACCATAATTTTTATTCGGGGTGCTGTTATATATATATATATATATTATACGAGTAGTTAATATATATATGAGATTATGAAATTTGAGACTGACTACTGTGATTTGATAAGTAGGACATGGTTGTTGACTCATATTATAAATACTTGTTTTGCGAAAGTATAAAATGTCACGGGTACTTTATAAATTTTTACGAAGTTAAAGATAGAGAACTTTGGCTACAAATTGGAACATCTTTTTAAATTGAAATCGTGTATTGTAAATCTTTCGAGTAATCTAAGTTAAGTTAAATCTTTTAGAAAGACTAGTATGATAAATGTTAAAACAAACCGTTGGGAAGGTTAGTGCGATAGGTGTGCACATTAGAAGAGAGGTGAGTATTTTCTCAAGAGAGGGACGTACTAATATGTTGTTGCATTGGCCTGTATAAATTTAAATACTTGCTAAACGTATTTTAAATCAAACACACTTTCGGGCTCTGACCCGTTTCTTTTTATCTCACTCTCTTGTATATATATGTATATTTTCAGGTGCCCAGCCACAGGGGCGTCTTGCTTAGGATCCCTTGAGAAGAACGAGCTGCAGCTTAGGTGGGAGTTGCAGGTCACTTGAGTAGACGGCTTCCGTTATTGACTCCACTCCTAGTACTCTCATTTATTGGGCACGTGTCGCCCCTTTTCATCATTTCATTTGTTGTTGGGACATTTATATTTCAGTTATTTCCGGTATTGTTCTATGGGATTTATTCAGGATGGATTTGTGATTTTAGTTTCATATGTTGACATTCGATTGACGAATGTATTATGTTATTTGGCTTTTTGTGGTGTGATTCTTAATTGTAGAAATGTTGTTTTAAATAAATAAATCTTTTTCTTTAATTAAAATTTGGAAAGTTTGTATAAAAAAAATGTTTTTGACACTTAGCTTAATTATTTAGGGTGTTAAATTGGAAAATTATTTTATCGACAGTGATGCTGAGAATGAACCAACTGTTAACCTTGATTTAATTTAATAAAGGAGTGATCGCCCGTTATTTAATTAGGCGGGGTGTCACATAAACATGATAAATATCACAATAGATTATTTTAAATTAAACGAGATAATTAATCACGATGCAAGTAAAATAAACCACGTATGCTACAATACCCATCTATGCCATCTCATCATCTAAGTCTCATTATCCAATCATTTAACTCAATTTAAGTTAATCCAATTTATTAACTTTTCATCATCACTAATATCACATGTGGGACTCCCACTTACATCTTTATCTCATTTTATTTGTTTGGTTGCGGTACTCCCGTTGTTCTACACCACACACATTCCCCTCGTTATAGTCAGCCAACCCGTTTAAGCTGTCTGCCCCGCACGTTATGTATGAGATTCCACACAGGACACATTTTCATAGCCAGCCAGCCCGTTTAAACTGCCAGCACTGCATGTTATTCAGACTCCACACACTCACACGTCGCAATAGCCAGCCAACCCGTTTCTGACTATCGGTCCTGCACGTTATTAACGACGCCAATATATTTTAATACCCGTTTTATTATCTTAGGTATTAATTCTCAATTTCTCATCCTTCTCATCATTTCACTTATTTATTTATCCCACTCTAATTATCGATGTGAGATCCTCAAAAACACCCTTAGTCCCATACCTAAGGGTCCCCAAAATGTAAATACGTCCTACCTTATGTATAGGATAAATTTCTATCAATAATCTCTTCCTAGTCTTATTCCTAGGCTAGTGGATAGACCACACGACGTAAAAATCAGCCCCACCCCGGAATCACACACCCGTAAAATCTACACTCACTAGTCTCAAACCTAGAAAGCGTAAATCGCAACTAAGGCTTACCCACTAGTCTCATACTTAGCAAGTATCCTAAAATATAGGTGAGATTATACTACCAAAATTCCGTCATACCCGCGATGGTAAATATCAATATCAAACAATCACATAATCTAACAACACATATAAACAATATCACAAACTTATTCGTGATGACACCATTTAATTTGATTTACTTAATAAAATCGTCGTTGTTCTTAACCCATTATTTCCATTAAATCATTATAGATTAATCAACATGCAAAGTTATGAGATACACCACAATTTTTCACTTTTATCAACTACATAGTTTTTATGTGTGTGTACACGTCCCGATTTCAATTAAAATAACCTCCATAAATTCTACATGCGATCCTACACTCATAATAACCAAAATCCACTACTCTTTCCTACGTACCCAAGGATTTCAAACCTTATTCCACATTAAAAAATTTCATCAAAACAGTACAAATTTAGTTTTCACTTTTTCTAATAAAGTTACTAATTTATTTTAAGAAAAATATGTCATTAAAAATTTAGGCGACACTTAAAACGCATAATACTAAAGGAAGAGAATAGAGTATCCTTGCCTAAATAAAAATTGATTGAGAATTCCGATTTCAAAGATGCATTCTTATCAAAAAGTTGATAAAGATCCATTCTTGACGCGTCTGGAGAAAACCCAGTTAATCTTGACAAATCTTGAGTTGAAACCTTAAAGAAAATTGGGGCAAATGTTTGTAGATGGAAGGAAAATATTTTGGAGAATTCCCCTGGAGGAAAAAGTTGTGGAAAAAATGATTTGAAGAACCCAACCACGGATTTGTTTTAATTTATAATGATTAGGAGTTCTAATGATAATAGAATTCTATTTAAACTAAAAGATAGTTTCGCCATTAGTCACGGCCCAGAACCTTGACAAACGTTTTTTTTTTCCATTTTGACTCCGATTTGAATTTTGATTAAAATTTAACTTTTCAATATTAAAACTCAATATTTTAAATCAATAAAACTTTATAAATTCTAAAATTTTACTTTATCCAAAAATTCCGAATTAATTTAAATAATAACTACTAAATTCATGGGGTGTTACAAAATTTTTGTACTAAATTATTTTTTATGACTTAATGTTGATACTATAACTAATATGATAATTTTATTTTGTTCGACAAAATGCCATTTTTGGATCCTCATCAAGTTTTTAGCGTTACGAGTTGCGGCGTTGAGGTCGATGAAAACAGAACGAAAGTTGAATGTCAACAACAACGGACTTCTTTTTTATATTTCATTTACTTGGTTATCATTTTGTGATGATTGTCGTAGGATGTTATATTGGATGCATTTATGAAAATAATGTAACTTTCGGGGTGATTGTATTACGATATTTCATTTGTTCGGTTTAAGTTTCTTTTGTAAATGGAAAGTGGAGGCTTATATAAAAAGTAAATGCTGAATATAATGCCCTTGTTTATGTGGACTATTTTTGTATATGTTCTTAGGATTTGAATAGTGTGGTAAGAATAATTGAATTTATTTAAATTCAGAATATCTTGATTTCTTTTAAATATGTATTAATATTACTAACGGACCTTTATTGTTATAAAATTAGACAAAAGTGTTATATAAAGGGTGTAATAAGGTTAAAATAGTAACACAAAAGTCTGTTACTAAAGCAGAATTAGTAACAGTGAAACATTGTTGGTAAATTCAGAATTAGTAACAGTATATTACTGTTACTATTAGTAACGGTAAAATTCTGTTACTAATTTTGTTCCCGACACCTCTTTTCTAACCGAAATATTATGTTACTAATATTTTTATTAACGGTAAAATACTGCTACTAGAGGCGCGTTTTGGTGAAATGGAGAGCAAAAAATGTCTTGGAGTTGGTTCATTCAGACATTTGTGGGACAATAAATCCATCCTCAAATGGGCGTAAAAGATATTTAATTACTTTCATTGATGATTATACTCGAAAAACTTGGGTTTATTTTTTGCAGGAGAAATCAGAAGCTTGTAGTGCATTTAAAAGATTCAACGCGTGTGTCGAGAATGAAGCAAAAAGAGTTATTAAAACTCTTTGCACTGATCGTGGAGGAGGATATGGCTCAAAGGAATTTGATGCTTTTTGTGATGAGTAGGGTATTTGAAGGGAACTTACAGCTGCCTACACACCACAATAAAATGGTGTATCAAAAAGGAAAATAGATTCATTCTCAACATGGTGAGAAGCTTTGTGGTAAGAGGAAAAATTTCCAAAATGCTTCTGGCCTGAGGCAGTAAACTGGAATATTCATGTGTTGAATAGATGTCCTACTTTTTTTATTCAAAACAAGACACCCGAGGAGGCTTAGAGTGGGCACAAACTAGTTGTAGATCACTTAAGGATTTTTGGTTGTATATCTTAAGCACATGTCTCAGATGAGAAAAGGAAAAAGCTTGATGATAACAGGGAAAAGTGTATCTTTCTCGGTGTAAGTGAAATATCCAAAGCATATAAATTGTTCAACCCACTCACGAAGAAGGTTGTCACCAACAAAGATGTCACTTTTTATGTGGAGAACACTCGGGATTGGAATATATAGCGACCTATTCCAGTCATTCTTAATGAAGAAAATGATGAAAAAAAGCAACACCCTCTACAACCATAAATTCCAGCTTATTATGTCCCTGAAAATTCACCAAATGAAGCTCCAACCGCACCTGAAATTTCATAAACAACAGTTGAATCACGTCTTCACCATTTTTAAAAGAGGCCTCAATGGATTATATTATGAGGTAACAGGAATTGACGAAGCCGAGGATCCTATTAATCACTCTACTCTTGTTTCATATTGTGATCCTATAATTTTTGAAGATGCTGTCAAAGAATAAAAATGGCAAAGATGATGGATAGTGAAATTGTGGTTGTTGAAAAGAATAATACTTGGGAGCCGAATGATCTTCCAAAAGGACACATGACTATTGGTGTCTGTAGACACCTCATTATGTTACCCCCTAACTCTCCTTAGGTCCCTAGTACCTCCACTCATCACTATAAACCCTTGTCACATCCCGAGTACTGACCTGAAAGCCATCGGGCACTCCCCGGCTCAGTTTGACCCAAAAATAAAACTCTTCGTCTCGACTGAGACTCAATGAATCTTTGAAGTTCACTGAATACCCTTTCCAATGGTCCATCCCGTGCGCGATTCTGACTTACCATGCGGATGAACGATTCATTTGTGTCTGAAACCTGACCCAGAGGCCACCGGGCGCTCCCGGGCTCTGTTTGACCTAAGTCAAATCTTTAGCTCGATTGAGGTTGAATGAATATTTGAGGGGCACTGAATACCCTTTCCAACGGTCCATCTCATGTGCGATTCTAACTTTCCATACGGACGAGCGACCCGTTTGGATTCGGGAAGCCACCGAGCGCTTCCCGGGCCCCGTTGACCAAGGTCAACTCTCCAAACTAGGCCAAACTCGTTGGAATTTCGAAGTACATCTCCTAAAATTTCCAATGGTATGCGCCATGGGCGATTTGGACTTACTATGCGGACGAACGATCCGTTTGCCTCCGAACGATTCCCCGTCCAACGGACAGACAAACGCTTTCATGCCACATTTCACCCAAAGTCAACTCTCGAACTCGGGAGAGGTCTAAAGGACTTTCTAAGGTCTCTGAAATACCTTTCCAACGGTATGTCCCGTGTGCGATTCTGACCAACGGTTTGCCCTCGGCAGCTAATTTTCTAAAAAAGCCTGAAACACACTGCCAAACGGCAGGTCCCAGAACCTGCCTATCGGCACCTTCCTGCCGACAGGCAGGAAGGGCTCTAAGCCGATCGGCAGACCCCTGGGCCTATAAAAGGAGGCCTTGGCCTCATTTGCAGAGGAGCTCAGATCAGAAGCAAAATCAATCTCAGAAAAACCCCGAAAACCTCTCTCGAAGGCAGCGTGATTTCAACTTCCAAATCCCTTTTTTACTTCCACTTTTCATCATCCTTTTCATCAAACTTGGTGAATTGGCCACTCTCCATCATCATCCAAGTGCAAGGGCGGCCCTCCAACATTCAAGATCAAGCTCAAGATCTTCAAGAAGGTCCAACTTTCTCAAACTCTCTCTTAAATTCTCTTAAATTCCCAATAACTTGCTTTCTTACTTAGCACTTTTATTATCTCGTCTCACACATCCTAATATACTTTTTTTATTTAGTATTATTTCACATCGCTTATTTTCATACAAATAAAACCCAAAAAACAAGAAAAGGAGGGTTTGCTCATAAATTCAAAATAGGGATTCTCACACTTTTTCCACACTTTTCTCACAACTAAAACACTTTTTTCCACACATGCACACACATTTACAAATAAGAGATTTCTCCATTTGGATTTATGGGTTAAACCCCACCCCTCGTTTGTATGCGAACTACGTGAACTTTTATGCCTTTATGGGCTACATAGGCGTCTCGGGGTAAAACCCGAGACTCGAGTCCTTTTCTCACTTTTTCTCTTATTTCTATCTTATCTTTATCTCATTTTCCATTATATTCTATATACTTGTTCTTAGTAACATATTATTCCATATGCGTTATCGTTCCTTTATAACGGTCAACGTAGGGGTAATCACTTAAATCTTATTTTCTACACTAATTTCGCATTCCTGTGGATGACTCGCTTTGTCTTTTCCATGATATAAGTCGAGGATTCCTACCTCCATTCTATATATACACATGCACACATATCACGGGGGAAATATAAAGGAAAATAGCAAATATCCATGAGAAAACGAAAGGGCGGAATGGGTGCCTAACACCTTCCCATTTCGTAACTAAGCCTCCGAACCCTTCTTAAATCATTTGGTTTCGCACGCACCAGTATGTCTTTGGATGCCATCCTTCGGGGTGGCTCCTCCTTTTCTTTTGTCTGTTTTGAGTAAAATAGACTGGCAACTCTAAATCTCTCTACATCTTCACACCGCACAAATCGACGCCAGCCGAAGCGCTCTCTCCCGAGAGGGGATGCGCGGGACCCGAAGGATCCCTTCCTCCCTCTGCGGCGGGGATCGGGGGATGGCCACAGTGGCGACTCCGCTGGGGATTGTGTTTTATTATATTTTGAGGGCTTGATTCTATTTACATGGATGCTATATTTGTTTACATTCCACCCATATCTGCCTATCCCCTTTCTCATATGTATATCCCATGCCTATGCTTATATTCACACACTTGTAGAAAATTCTCCATGTACACTTCACACCACGTGCACCTAGGATCACATGTACATCTCCATGTTGCACGCATCACCCATCCACACTTGGTGTACCTTTTGAGGTACTTGTACTTTGTTCCCGGCTTGGCATAATCAAGAAAGGAATTCTCATCATAAGATACTAATAAGAGAATCATGCATGATTCACACGATATCACCAAAGAGCATTGTTATTGACCAAATTTTACCCAGTAACTGAAGGGTCACTTCGTGATGGGCGCTGGTCCGGAAGGTCGCAGTTATCTTAAGCGATATGACTCTCACTTTCCATTGGCCAAATACCTTCGACATATATCGAACGGTTCCCCCGCATCATACCGCTTGACCGAAGTCATGACGGGAGGTATATCGCAGGGAATTCGTTCACGTACGCCGAGTATATCAAATTCGCTCTCACACGTACTGTCCCCATGAGGTATATGGTGAGGCAATTCACGTACACTCAGGTATATCAAATGGCTTGTCCACACGTACCGATTGCCCATAAGAGCAAGACGTATATCGTGGAAGTCACGCCAAAGGGGGAACCGATGTCGATTCACCCAACCAACTGCATACCCGCATATAGGTGTCAAACCTAGGACACGCACTTTAGATTGCCGGTTTCAACCCGAAACTCTGCCGAAATTTCGGGTCGATCTGCCGCCCAATTTTTGCGCATTTTTAAAACGGGGCTCTGTCCACGATCCTGGTTACAAGTCCAAACGTAGCTTCGCATATATTAAGACCCCCACTTTTCCATGCTAGGGTCCCGTCCGGCATTGCATTTAGGAGAATTAAATACAAGTGAGAACATAATAATCATAATAATCATGCTGAGTTCCGTCTCAAAAAAAAAATCCAAAAACATTTCTCCCTTCTTTATTAAAAATCCAAAAACATTTCTCCCTTCTTTATTAAAAATCCAAAAACATTTCTCCCTTCTTTATCAAAAATCCAAAACAAAAAAGTTTCTTCCTTTTTTTTCTCTCAAAAATAAATCTCATCCTACGCCTTCTCAGGTCGATCGTACGCCCTTGGCCTGGATCCCTATTGGCTTCGGTCTTGAGTCAAATCACCCCGGAGTTTCATCCAGCTCCTCTACTACTTCTTCCGAATCTGGAATCCATCCATCTTCTATGGAGAATGCAGATCAACCACCAATCATACAACCGGATCTACCGACAGTCCTAGCTTAGCTTGTGGCCAAGATTGACAACCTCCAAGCTAAGGTTCGAGAAATGCAAAGAAACCAAGTCCCTATTCCTCAAGAGCCCGAGGCCCTGTTCCCTCGTGCTATGGGTCCACCCGAGTCCATCTGGGTCCCCGAGGAATATCAGCACGCTCCACGTGCCCCTCCGGCTAATGGGCCACCGCCTGCTCAGCTTTCAATGCCAAACATTGCCTAGCCTGTGGCTAACCTGCCTGTGGTCACTGATCCAAAGGAGGAGGAGTTGAATAAATTCAAAGAAGATCTTAAGATGCTTGCTAAGAAGTTCGACTAGGTTCGAATCTCTGGGAATTACATGGACTACACCCATATGTCTCCTTATTCTTAAGCGAGGTTACCCGAGATGTTCAAGATGCCAAATATCGAGAAGTTCGAGGGGAGTGGTCCCCCAATTGTTCATCTTCGCAGTTATCACCGTTCCATGACTCTCCTAGGGGCTTCTGAAGAAGTAATGGCCCAATTATTCCAGCAAACTTTAAAGGATAGAGCCCTCCGATGGTTTTTATCTCTTGAGGAATCCAGAATCCGTAGCTGGGAGGATGTAACCCGAGAATTCATGTCGTGGTACAAATATAATGAAGAGCTCGAGGTCACCCGCCATGATTTAGAGATGCTCAAACAAAACTCCGGAGAATCCGTGAGTAACTTTATAGCCCGATGGAGGGAAAAAAGCGGCTACCATGACCAATCAACCATCTAAAGAAGAATAAGTCAACATAGTGAAGCATAATTTCTTGCCCCATGTCTGAGCAACCATGGGAGGACAGTACTACCCCCACTTTTGAGCTCTCAGAAAAGCAGGAGTAGAAATCGAGGAAGGTCTTGCCAAAACAGAAGTTGAACCAAAGAAGGAGTCCGGACAGTTCACCACTAGAAAGTATGACAATCCTGCTAATGCTACAGTCTCAACCATCAATAACATCTCTCAACCAACCACATCATGGGTGCCAGAAAGTCTCCCTGCCCCAATCCGAAGGGAATACACTGAGCTTCATGCTCCCCTCTCCAAAGTTTACCAAGCCCTGTTAAGCCGAAACCTTATAAAACCCTTAGATCCCCGTCTGTTACCAAACCCACTCCCAAGAAACTTCAAGACCGATGCTTATTGCGCCTTTCACCAAACAGCTGGCTATACCACCGACCAATTCTTTCACCTTCAGAACATAATCCAAGATCTCATTGATCGGGGTACCATCGCCCCACCAGCCAATCCTAAGCCAAACACTACTCATAACCTACTCCCAAATCACACCAATGCCATCTTCTTGGAAGAAGACCTGAATTTCGATCCATCAACTCAAATCACACCCCTATACCTTCCTAAACCTCTTCAAATTTTCCCATATTTCCTCCTACACCCTACTAGCCCCGCTGATCAGGCACTGTCACTCCTTACCAGAGCGTGCATCAGTGTCCATACCTATTTCCGAAAGTGGAAGTATGGAATTGTCAGAGGTATTGAATCAACTCCTAGAGTTTGGGATGAAATTTCCCTCACAGATGATTATCGATTGCCAGAGGTTCAGCGCGCTATTTTTGGAAGCACAAAATTGGGCCCGAGAATCAGGTAGGTGCGTGGTACCAACCGACGAAGTCAGCTTAGATGATGTTGTCCAAATCATGGCGGAAGCATTCAGGCAAACCAATAACATTTGCAGTATCACAGAGTTACTTGACACTTTGAAGCTACAAGGGTGCCTGATCCCTGCACCCTTGCACATCCCCATAGAATGGGAAGACCTATATGAGGAAGCCGTTGAAGTTGTGGAATGCATTGATTTCACGAGGAAAAATAGAGTTGTTACCACCGAATGGGGGAAAGAATTCAAAGTTTCAAATGAAGAACAAGCTTCAGGAGGAAATGGCCCAGTGGCCGACATATGTGGGATGATATCATTTGAAGAACTCTTCAGAGAAATAGATAGGGCGGCAGAACAACCTGAGATTGACGAGGAAACTAGATTTAAGTTTTTCTCTTCTTCAGTAAATCACATGACCAGATCTGGGAGACATTATCAAATTCTAAACTCACTACCAGCAAATGACAAGGGGAAGGGCGTTGAAGACCTTCCTATGCCAGAAATGACCCTCGAGGAGAGCAAGATCCTCGATCAACTGAAGAAAACTCAAGCTAACATCACTCTATGGGGGCTTTTCATGTCTTCCCAGCAGCACATAAATGCTTTAATCAAGTTGCTCACAGGACCCATAGTTCCTCCTTCTACCACACCAGAAGAAGCGGTGAATTTGGTCGGGTCCTTGACCTCCACCCGAATGCTGTCATTTTCTGAAGAGGAAATCCTTAAGATTGGGCCAAATCACAATCATGCACTCAACATCTCTATCGAAGTTATGGGGAAGGTCGTACTGCTTTCTCTCGTGGATAACGGATCCGCTTTGAATGTCTGCCCACTACGAACCTTCAAATGTCTAGGCTTAATAGAAAGTGACCTTGCTCCAACCTCCGCTACCATGCGTGCCTACGATAATACCCGTCATGAAGTGATGGGATCCATCAAACTTGTAATAGGTGTTGGTCCTATAAACCCTACCGTCGAATTCCAAGTCAACGATATCCCAGCCTGTTTCAACATGTTGCGCGGACGATCCTGGCTCCACAGTATAAAGGGTGTCTCTTCCTCATTCCATCAGAAACAGAAGTTCTTCGCCGATGGGCGAGTCATCACGATCTTGGGTGACGACGATAATGCCGAGGGTGCAAGCACCAGCAGTCCAATCCTCGAGATACAACATGGGTCAAATGATATGCTCCTATCAGGATTTTGAGTTGAACCACCTCTACTCTCGGCAGGGGACGGATTCAAAGAAAGGGTTTGTCCAGAATACGACCCTCAAGAAAATGTCAATGTTATTAAGATGTTCAGAAACATGAACTTCATGCCCGGACTGGGGCAAGGACAACACTACACCAAAATGGGCAAATTGTCACCTTTCAGCCGGCCAGCCTTGTCAAGGTCATTGACCGTGACAAAAAAACACGCATTTTATGTCACGGTCATTGACCTTGACACGACCGTGACAACGAATTGTCACGGTCATTGACCGTGACAAGTCGGTGACAAGTCCGTGGCAAGTAAATTTGTCACGGACTTGTCACGGTCATTGACCGTGACAATTGGTGTCACGGTCAAAGACCTTGACACGACCGTGACAATGTTCGCAGCAAAAACCCTATCCCCCTACTTTTTTCCCTCCCGCGCCGTTCCCTCCATCTCTCTCTCTCTCTCTCTCTCTCTCTCTACTTTCAGGTCCATTTTCTCTCTCTCTCTCTCTTCCATTTATATATATATTTGTGTGTATATTTATGTGTGTATGTGTATATATATATGTGTGTATGTGTGTGCGTGGAGGGGGGCAGGGGGTGGGGCAGGGTGGGGCGGGATGGGGCAGGGTGGGGGAGGGGGTGGTGGAGGGTGGGGTGTGTGTGTGTGTGTGTGTGTGGTGGTGTGTGGTGGGGGAGGGGGTGGGGTGGGTGGGGTGGGGTGTGTGTGTGTGTGTGTGTGGTGTGTGGTGGGGGAGGGGGTGGATGAGGGGTGGGGCAGGGGGTGGGGTGGGGTGGGGTGTGTGTGTGTGTGGTGGTGGTGTGTGGTGGGGGAGGGGGTGGGCTGGGGTGTGTGTGTGTGTGTGTGTGTGGTGGGGGAGGGGGTGGTGGAGGGGGACAGGGGGTGGGGTGGGGTGGGGTGGGGTGTGTGTGTGTGTGTGGTGGTGTGTGGTGGGGGAGGGGGTGGTGGAGGGGTGGGGTGGGGTGGGAAATCATATGAAATGAATTCAAATTATTGTTGTAGCACTAAGAGAATAAATGAAAATGAATTGAAACTATGAAATTGTTATGGAATATAATAAATTTGGAACTATTGTCTTTTCAACCATCCAATAAAAGTTTTCCTTCATGGAATGTTAAAATTGTTTCTAGGATAATAATCCTACTATAAGATAATTGCTCAAAATAAATATTAAATAATAATTACTAAGATATCAATTCAAATAAAGTCTTAATAACCTAACCTAAAGAAATAAAATAAAATATCAAATAAATTATCATCCACCTCATAGACATTCCCTACCAATCATTTTAAGATAATTTTTTCCTTATAAAGATAAATACCTTTGATTGCAAAGCATGCACTTGTATTATTATTATTATACAACATGTATTATTTTGACGTGTAATTCTAAAATCTCACCTAGTTTTGTATACTATTTTTAAAATCATACTATCAATTCACGAGACACTAAACAAGAAAGAGGGCATATTAATTTGGAAATGGTACTTTCTTGGAGATTAATATTAAAATTCAACTCTATTAGTTAAATTATAAATGTAATAGAATTAATCCATATAAATCACATAGGCTCGATACAAATATTCTAATTAACTTGCCTCAAATTTGATGAATAACAAGGGCTAAAAGTATTGTTCATTTAATTCAATTAGGTAAAACCCATGATAATGAAATTTATGCTACAATTATAATTATCTCATGTCATAATTTTATTGATAAACAATATATGTAGTTGTCACGGTCGTGGTGGGGGGAGGGGGTGGGGGTGGGGTGGGTAGGGGTGGGGTGTGTGTGTGTGTGTGCGTAGGTGTGCGTGTGTGTGTGGCGGGGGGAGGGGGCAGGGGTGGGGCACCCATTTAATAACTCTTTAAATATTTGGAAAAAACATAATATTACAAAATTGAAACGAAATGGTATTGACGGAACTTACACATACGTTATAATATAGAGGGAACATTTTTTTATCTGTACTAATAACATTTTTTTATCTGTACTAATAACATTTTTTTTACAGCAAAAATGTCTCCTTCAGATGTTAGGGCGAAGATGATGATGCTGTTTATGATGATGTCGTCGTCTGGGTTCGGTGGTAGCGGAGGCGACGAGGGCTCCTCCGCCCCTAGGCTCCCCAAATATGGAAAATTTGGGATTACCGTCGAAAACAAGTCGGAGCTTTTAGCGAGATCCCTCGAGCTGCTAAAGACGGTCATCGGCCCGGGGTTTATGAGTTGGAAGGAGGTGCCGTATGAGCTCAAGTTAGCTGTTTGGGCGGCACTACAGGTAATATTTATATGAATATTTCAATTTCAATTTATATTTATATTTATATTTATATTTATATTTATATTTATATTTATATTTATATTTATTCGCAACTAACATTGTATTTGTTGGACAGGAACAATTCAACTTGGATCCAAAGCTACGCGATTCCGTCTTGGAGCAGTTGAGGGAGCAACACAAGACGTGGAAAAAAAATATGCGGACACGGTACTTTGGAAAAACACGAGAGACCATTTTACAATGGCGCGGATCCGTCCCGCCCAAGGAGCCGATCTCATTGGCACAATGGCAAAAGTTCATTGACAATGAGATCGAGGATCGACAATTGGCATCTCGCCAATCGGGGAGGGAAAATCGGGCTAAAAAGACGGACGTGCACTACTCCGGCCGGACCTCTTACGCTGAGGTGGAGCATAGGATGAAGGTAATATTTAATTTATCTATAACTACAGAAATATATTATTGGATATTATTTTACTTTGCGGGGCCGATACTAATTTTACTTTACTTTATTTTATTTCAGGGGGTAGGGAGTGGGCCAGGGGGTAAGCCACATAGGCTCGATACTTATGTGGCTCTTCGGACGAAGAAGGGGAAGGACAAGGAGGTGTCCCCGAGCGTCGCGGCCACGATTGTAAGTAATCCGACAGTTTAATTATTGTTAATTAAGTTATAATTTTTTAGTTTACTTATTTTACTAATCATGTGCTTTTTGTCGTTTCAGGCAAAGCTTAAGGAAGTGCATGAGTCGCAGTGTGATGCCGACAAGGCATCTTTGTCCACATACGCACTCAGCCAAGTGCTTGGCTCTGATCGCAAGGGGAGGACAAGGGGAGTGAGCTCGCGGGTGGCCAAATCTAGGATCATCGGATTGGAGACGAGCGACACCGGGTTGGCTCGAACGGTGGATTCACACGACGTGAAGTTGTCCCGTTTGGAGGCGACGGTCCAAGATATGTACGCATTCATGAAGCGTACGTTGGGTGGAGACCTTAAAGAGAAAGGTAAAGGGAAAGGGAAGGAGAAGGCTGTGGAGGAGGAGGTGCGGAAGGACGAGGAGGTGCGGGAGGACGAGGCGCAGGATGACGAGGATGTGGACCTCGCTGCTTCATCACCGACACGTTCGTACTTCGACGATCCACTTCCCTATTTGACGCCCTCCAACAGACCATTATCGACAATTGGTTGGCCGAGCGTGTTCATATTGGACATATTTGATGGCCAGCGGATAGGGCGGGGGTTGAGGGACCCGGATATCGTCGAGGGTGGAATAGTCCATGGACGTGTGCTTCAACAGATGGAGTCCAGGGTGCTCGTCACGCATGTCATAACCGGGAAGGAGAACTCCCTATTGTGGTTGCGCGAACAATGCGGCACGACGTATATTAGTGGGTGCGTCAATTCGTATGTCGTGTGGCCTACTCACCTCCTCAGTTTTATCCAAGACATGTAGTAACATTATTTTCTAGTTTGTCCATTTTAATTATATTTTGATTATATCGTCATGTATATTATTTTTACTTTGAAGATTTGGATTATACTGTCATGAATATATATTTGCATTATCTTTAGTTTGTGTTGGATATATGATGTTTGGAACAGGTACAACGTTGCTATAACAGGTACAAATATACTGCTGGGCAGTGGCAGTGGCCATACTGCCCAGCAGATTTTTTTTAAATTCTGCCCAGAATTGTCACGGTCAATGCACGTGACAATTTTTTTTAAAAAGGGTCACGGCTTTGTCACGATTTATAACCGTGACAAACGTGTCACGGTCATTGACCTTGACACGACCGTGACACAAAACGCGAGTTTTTTGTCAAGGTCAATGACCGTGACACGACCGTAACAAAAAAAGTTGTCTCGCCTCGAAATGTCACGGTCCTTGACCTTGACAAGGTGAATTTGTCAAGGTCAATGACCTTGACAAATGGGCAGATTTGGTGTAGTGCAAAGGCAGTAGGGGATACTTGAGCCCATCGAACTGAAGAAATCTTTCCTTCCTTACGGCTTGGGGTATCAACCATCAGAACAAGAGCTCAGAATGATCCTCCAGACCCGATCAAAAAGAGGGTTAGACTGTGTTCGAACTATCTCAGGAGATTCCTTAAATGGACGATTCATTAAAGAGGGTGAAGACTTCCCCTTTTGCGCTTTCCAGAACCGTGGTATGACCATACGGATAAGAAAATGAAGCCTGGAATGGAGATCTTCTTCCAAGATAGCTACCCATGGGCCGAAAGTTTCCCACATTGCGTACAACCGCTCATCAAAAATATCAAAGAGACTGAGGAAAGTGATTTTAAAGATTCCTTCAACTTGCAAACACAGTGGCTGGCACTCTGCATGGTTCACTCAGACACTGGATCACTGGACCCTTCTCATCTGATCAAAGCTGTTGATACACCTATACTCAACTGGCATGCTGCGCCAGTTCTACCTCTTGAAATCTCCCCTAACCCCAATGTTTACCCCTTTTCTTCTCTTTTTTTCTATCCTGGCTCAAATGTAATCGAGACCTCTTTTGATGAGGTTCTCAATGTTGTTTTTCCTATCAATGAAATAAACGAAGATTTTGAGTATCTTGTTGTGCCTTACATTAATTGTTTAGATTCTAATCAAACTTTTGATGATGATGATTTTGCAAATGAACAATTCTTAACTGATTCAAATAAGGTTAATAGCAAACAACATAACTGCGTTCAAGTTAATAAAGAAGAGACTGTTGTTATTAACCTCAGTTCTAGTAGCCAACTGCGCGAGATTAGGATGGGGGCCACCCTTGACGAGCATGAGCACGAACAACTCAAAGAATTGCTAAAGGAGTTCGTGGATGTCTTCGTGTGGTCCTACGACGACATGCCTGGTATTGATCCTGAAATAGCTCAGCATGAGATCCCCACTCTCCCAGATTATAATCCAGTTAAACAAAAGTTGAGAAAGCTCCGCACCGAATGGTCGCTCAAAGTCAAGGAGGAGGTGGTCAAACAGTTAAACGTGGGTTTCATTCGAGTGATCGAATATCCCACATGGCTAGCCAATATTGTACCTATACAGAAATCAGGAGGAAAGGTTCGAATGTGTGTGGATTACTGAGATTTAAACAAAGCCTCTCCGAAGGACGATTATCCGCTACCCAATATGGATATGATCGTGGACAACACAACCAGTCATACTCTCAAGTCATTCGTCGACGGGTTTTCCGGATACAATCAAATCAAGATGCACTCGACCACCAAGAGAAAACCGCATTCATCACCCCAGGGGGAACCTTTTGCTACACCATTATGCCATTCGGTCTCAAGAATGCTGGGGCTACCTACCAAAGGGCTACCATAACCATCCTGCACGACCTGATTCACAAAGAGGTTGAGGTTTATGTGGATGACATGATCATCAAGTCCAAAACTAGAGAAGGTCATGCTCCTGCTCTAAGAATGTTCTTCGAACGACTGCGATAGTATCAGATGTGAGTCAATCCACAGAAATGCATCTTCGACGTTACAAAGGGAAAACTCTTAGGATTCATGGTCAGTGAGAAGGGGATAGAAGAAGATCCTGCCAAGCTGAAGGCCATACTTGAGATGCCACCACCCCAAACATAGAAAGAAGTTCGAGGTTTTCTTGGGAAATTATAATATATCAACCAGTTCATCAGTCAGCTAACCTCCATCTGCGAACCAATCTTCAAGCTCCTCCGAAATGATTCAACAAAGGTTTGGAACGAGGCTTGCCAAGAATCTTTTGATCGAATAAAACAATATCTGACCCAACCTCCAGTTCTCATGCCACCACAGCCTGGTCTCTCTTTGCTCCTATACCTAACCATAACGGACACTGCAGCTGGGGCTTTGCTAGCCCAATACCTTGAGGACTCCGGCAAAGAAAGAGCCATCTATTATGCCAGTCGCAAATTGGTCGGGTACGAGGTCAACTACACTGCTTTAGAAAAAGCATGCATCACGCTTGTCTGGGTAACCCAAAAGTTACGACACTACATGATCGCCTTCCCCATTAATCTTGTATCCCAAATGGATCCCATCAAATACCTGCTTGAGAAACCCACCTTATCCAGCCGAATGGCCCGATGGTTGATGCTCCTAACCGAGTTCGATATCGTATACGTCACATAGAAAGCCGTTAAAGGAAGAGCCATCTCTGAGTACCTCGCTGACAACCCTGTAAAAGAAATAAATGTCTGGATCTCCGAATTCCCAGATGAAAATGTCCTCTGCACCACTCAAGACTACTTCCGATGGAAAATATTCTTCGATGGCGCTGCCAACAAAAAAGGATATGGCATTGGGATACTCCTGGTCGCCCCAGATGACTCCCACACTCCTATCACCATAAAATTGGATTTCCCTTGCACCAATAACATGAAAGAATACGAGGCATGCACAGTGGGCCTTAAGGTCTCTCTTAAGAAAAGTATTCAACACCTTGATGTATTTGGGGATTCTGCCCTCATCATCGGTCAAGTGCTTAAAAAGTGGAAAGTCAAGGACGAAAAGCTCCAACCCTTTCATGCCCAATTAGAAGAGTTAGCCTCCCAATTTCGAGATATCACCTTCCATTACCTGCCCCGAGCAAAGAACAACCTAGCCGATGCTCTCGCCACTTTGGCCTCCATGATCGACATGCCCGAGGGAATAACAATGACCCCCTTCCTAGTTCAGAAGCAGGACAAACTGACCCATTGTTACCATATTAATATTTTCTCCACAAAAGACCCCGAACTAGCCGATTGCTGGAACTATGATATATGGTGCCTCCTCAAACACGGTAGGTGTCCGAAGGTTTCCAGCAAGAACGACCGAGCTACCCTCCGATGGATGGCCGCCCAGTACATCATCTGTCATAAAGCACTACTCAAGAGGAATTTCGATGGAACTCATTTGCATTGTATCGCAGGGGCTGACATTGAAAAGATAATGCAGAAAATCCACAGCGGGGAATGCAGGCCCCACATGAACGGTCACATGCTTGCCAAGAAGATCATCCGATAGGGCTACTACTTCGGAAATGACCTAAATGCCAACAGTTCTCCAACCTCCAACACCTACCTCCGCGGGAATTATACAACATGACTTCTCCCTGGCCGTTCTCCACCTGGGGTATCGACATCATAGGCAAGGTTATGCCAAAAGAGTCAAACGGGCATGAGTTCATCCTGGTTGCCATCGATTACTTCACCAAATGGGTCGAAGTTGAGTCATACGCAGTATCAAATGCCAGGAAGGTGGCCAAATTCATCAAGAAAAATATCATCTGCCGATATGGAGTCCCGCACGAGCTAGTGTCAGATAACGGTTTGCACTTCGAGGCAGAAGTCACAGAAGTTATCAACGAGTATGGGATTCAGAGACACAAATCTTCTCCCTACCGACCTCAGACCAATGATGCAGTTGAAGCCGCCAATAAAAACCTCAAATCGATCATCAGCAAGATGACCAAAAGTTATAGAGATTGGACCGACCAGATCCCATACACCCTCTGGGGCTATCGAACCTCAATCCGAACCTCTACTGGGGCTACCCCTTACTCCTTAGTCTACGGCATGGAGGCAGTCCTACCTGTGGAACTAGAAATACCCTCGCTACGCGTCATGCTCGAAAGTAAGGTTAGTGAGGAAGACTGGTGCCAAGGCTGTCTTGATGCGCTATCCCTTCTGGATAAAAGAAGATTAAAAGCTCTTTATCACATACAGGGATACCATCACCGAATAGCGCGATCATTCAATAAGAAAGTCAAAGACCGCGGTGTTCGGGAGGGGGATTTAGCCCTCAAAGAGATAATCGAACCCATCTGGGACCCCAGAGGAAAATTCAAGCCCAGTTGGAGGGGCCCTTACATTGTGAGGAAGATCTTGTCTAGCGGTGCCGCCATGCTCACTGACCTGGATGGGGAAGAGATGGCTCGTCCAATCAATCTGGACCGTCTCAAGAAAATCTACCCCTAGTCCAAAATATCGGCGCACTACGGCTCTTCTCATCTCCTTTCTATTCTAAAAAAAAACTTTTCATTTACCTCTACCCAGAACTACGTGGGACTGATCCTCTACAAAAAACTATTTCAAAACTTTTCAAAAAAAAAACCCCAGAGGTACGTAGGCAGCTCATACATCTCGCATGAGCACGTCCCTTTTCTTTTTCACAAAGTACTATTCTTTTCTTATCTCCGAGAACGGCAGTTCTTTCTAAACATCTATTTGAACAAAAGGATTATGTATGCCTTAGCAATCGGTATAGATAATTCAAAAACACAAAATTCATCGAAAGGCACAGTTGGATGATCAGAAACTTATTTATTTCATTAATGGAAAACTACAGTACATATTATATAAGAAAAACTAACGGATAACTCCCTTCCCCCTACTACCATAAAACTAGATAAAACCCCCCACACCTGTCACATAAATAAACTCCCCAAGAGTCCTACCCACAGCTACCAGAAGAGCCTGCACCCTCATCATCTACATCCTGAGGACCCCAAGTTTCCCCGGCCTGAAAGGAGTGTCGCAAACATTCCATGGATCGATGAGCCTTAACCATCTTCGAAAAGACCACAACAC
Source organism: Sambucus nigra (assembly GCA_949130495.1). Taxonomy (NCBI): domain Eukaryota; kingdom Viridiplantae; phylum Streptophyta; class Magnoliopsida; order Dipsacales; family Adoxaceae; genus Sambucus; species Sambucus nigra. The sequence continues at coordinate 433,622,016 of OX422220.1, read as the reverse complement.
TCCCTTCCATGGAGTCAGATAAAATAAACCACCTTTAACCAATCTTTACTGCTAACATCTTGCTGACTACTTTCCTCCACAACCAGTTCATATAATCTTTGGGGACATGCCAAACCTTCCCGACAGACTGAGAGGGACGGGTCGACGGACGCCGATTTTCCCACAGAGATCCAAGCAACAGACGCAAGCGCTCAGTTAAATCTTCTACCGAAAAGAAATTTGAGGTCCGAGGGGGCACGACCTGTGCCCAGCCAAATTGGCGAAAGAGCCGCTAAGGGAAATAAAAAGAGGTCTGTCTGAGACCAACCAGCCACACATATGAATACTCTCCTAACTCCAGAACAAGGTGCAACTGTCCCCACCAAGGCACTGACCAATATAGCCCATGAGCCCCATACTCCACAAACCAATTCTCCCAGTTCTCAACATACAGGCTAATGCGGATGAAGTAGCGTGAAAAGAAGTTGGGTACAACCGACAAATGATATTCCGGAGGAGTTGAGAAGCAGAATCTTTTAGACAACCACATGAATAGCATCACAGGGCTACCCCTCAAAAATTCAGAACGACCTTCTCTCCAGGCATCCAGGCCATTCAGAGTATCCGTCAATATCACCGATGCGGGATTGAGATGGTATGACATCCATGAGGTAATGGCTACAAGTTATGGGTCCACTTGCACCTCCCCAGTCACCAACAATAATTTTGAAACCAGGCCCAGAACAACGGCTCCAGCATAGCCAACATCACCTACTTCCCACAAATGCACGGACTGCAACACCGCTGGGAGGGAGATTATTCCTCTGGCAACTAATGACCTGGCCGCCGAAGGCGAAATACGAAGAAGCCCGGCCAACAAATCCCTAGGAGAACGGGAAAATTCAGGTAAAGCCGCAGCAACACTGGGATTCACACCTAGTATGGCAAAAAATTCCTCGTAGGTAGGACAAACTTCTTCCAACCCAAAGCGGAATACATGGTCTTCGGGGTACCAGAATTGTACCGCCGCTGTCAGCATATTCCACTCAAAAGGCCGATTGCGCCACAAGGAAACTCGGCGCATGTTTAAAGCATCATAGTCGACATTATAAGAGCACATAGCTTCCAAGGCTTCGAGGTAGTTGACAAACTCGATGCTACCAGGGAGAGCCATCTTGTAGGGCAAAGAAATAGTAGGCAAGTGGATAAGGATACAATGGTGTGATGAAAATACTCCACCCTCACCCCTTTTTATACTTGAGCACTCTCACAAAAGACATAATCCCTGTAGAAATCGGAAGGAATCCTACCCCACAAGGTACAAAAGTCTTAAGAGGTCACCAATCAAAGCTTTCAATTGATTGGACTGGACTGAACTGCCGATAGGCAGGCCAGGGTGCTTGCCGATCGGCATCCCCCCATTTTTGGAAATTTCATCCTTTCCTCTTTTGTCAAATCAGAAAACTCAATGAAAATAAATTGATATTCTCAAAAGAATTTCAAGAATCCTGTTTTCTCCTTGTAGGATTTCCCTTTTCAAATAAAACTTTCCTTCGAAAAATTCCAAAAAAAAAATATTCGTTTTTTTATGGTCTCTGCAGCAAAGTCAAAAAAGCATATGTGCATGAATTCATTCATCATTAAAATAAAAGATAGCCAAAAAACTACATTGAATTGCATATATATGTTTTCTGTGTTACATCATTTTGAAGGAAATAAAGAAAAAGCCAAAAACAACGGGACCCAGCCCGAACCCACATTCTCTCTCTCTCTCTCTCTCTCTCTCTCTCTCTCTCAAGAGCTTCCACCCCTGTGACGCGCTCTCTTCCCACTACGGCGAGATGAAGCACCCCCACTAACCGAGCAAGAGTCCTCCCCGAACGAGGCTGACGGCACCAAATAAGAAGGAACAGGGACAACCTCCCGAATGTGGGCAGTCGCCGATGATATCCAATCCCTGATATCTCTTAGCCAAGTGGTCGACACCCGGATTTGCTGAAAGGAAAATGACAGAATCAGTATCAAGCAAAGGAAATCAAAAAATAGGAAAGGGACCGAAAGGTTTACCGCAGGACGAAGGACCTCCTCTGTCAAACCCAGCTCCCTCGGATCCATCGCAAGGGGACGGTGCAGCATCGGCACTATCCCTCCATCAGCCCGCCGGATGTTGTACGAAGGAGTGTGCAGCCGAACAAAAGGGACCTTCGATGTCACCGCCGCCACAGGTGCCGAGGGACCACCACCACTGTGGGAAGACCCCACCGCCCGACTCGAACCAGCAGGAGGGAAAGGCAAGGCATCATGAATACTGGGCGCCATCAACCAGCTCGTCACAAAGTCCATTTAGTCATACAGCACAGCCGTATCAGTGTATAAAGCATATGACTCGCCAATCATCGTCACGATCCTCTCATCCTCCAGTAGTTGTCGCTCCCGCCTCATTGACGTAGGAGGCTGCGTGGGTGGTACCACCACCTCCTCCTCGGCGATATGACGAATCACCCTCTCCCCGAGGTACCAGGAATGGCCGAACTCATGCGCCAACAAGCGCCTCATCTGCGCGTTCACCCCAGTCATCCCCGTGTCCTGAATAGCTATCCCCCAAGGATAAAAGGTCACCTGAAAATCCCAAAGCAGGAATGAGTCAGTACAAGATAAAAAGGTGTAAAACCCAAGACTGAAAAGGAAAGGATCTTACCCAACCACTGGTCAGGTCATTCAAGACCTGACGCACCGCCTCGAGGGAAAGAAATCCCTTCGACTGCCAGTTGGCCATATGCCATCGGTACAGCCGGCAGAAGTCCCCAACAGTGTCATCCTTCAGAGAAATCAGTGGGGTGTTGCACCCAATCACCTTATAGAACCACGTCTGAATTCACAAGCAAAAAGAGACGCATAAGGAAAATGTGAACGCATGAAAGGAAAATGCGAATGCATGAAATAAAAAATGCGCAAAATAAAGAATACCTCAAGGAGATACATGGCTCCAGTAAAAGTCTGCCGGCAGCACTGGCTGAATGCATCCAGAGAAGAGTAAAGGGTCGCCAGGGTCAGACTCCCCCAATCATAGAAAGGGATGTTCGAAAACATCCTCAAGTACGACAGAAACCGCAAATGGATGACGTCGCCGCTCGACGCCACCATGAAACCTCCTAGCACCAATAAGATGAACAACCGGACCATCTGCCTCACTTTCAGCCCGTCCTCCACATCAACCACCCTGCTCAGCAAAACATCCTTCAGTAAGGACAGCCGGATAGAATCCCCAGAGACTATCCTCCTCACATCACCAAGTGCCGCATGCACCACCTCCGTTCTCACCCGCAAGGAGAGATCCACCTCTATCTGCTCCCCGTTATAATCCAGCCCCAGCAGTTGCTTCACATCTATGGGATTCACTGTCATCTCCCCGAAGCCAAAATGAAAGGTGTGGGTAGTGTCCCACCACCTCTCCCCCAAGGCACACAAAACTGCTGTCGAACGAGGCGTCTCATCCAGCGCAGCCGCCAACCTCCCAAAACTCGCTGATGATACCATCCAGCACACCACGGGTGGAAGATGCTCCCAAAAATCCTTAAGCCCCGTCGTCCCGCGGGAACGCATGTTCTTCAAAGAAATATCCGACTGGAGAAAGGAAAAATTCAGTCAAAGGTCAAGAAAAAGGAAAGATCACCCAAAAAGAAAGGAATGCCAAAGGTCAGGTTACTTACATAACCGCCAGGAATCACTCTCGAAGAGCGATGACGTGATGGCTCCCGCAGCAAGGTCCACTCATCCGCAACCGGCTCGAATGCATCAAAGGCATTCTCATTCCCCAAAGTAAGGGGCACCCTGTCCCTCCAATCCACATTAGCCCAGTCATCAACGGTCAACCACTCCCACTGGACAGCGGTGCTCACAAAGGCGACCATTTCTTGAAGATAAGAACGTTAGAACAATTCGTAGGGAGAAATCGCAGAAAGAAAGAAGGCAAGAAGCTGTGAAAAATTAAGGGAATTCACCCCCTTTATATAGGAGGCCAAGCGACATGCCGATCGGCACAGACCACTGCCATACCGATCGGCACTATCTCCTCACCTTCCCGAGGCAGCCCAAAAGTCCGTGCCACTACCGAATAGCACCCCTTAGTCTATGCCGGTCGGCACACCCTTAAAATTTCGTGCAAAAATCCCAAAAAAATGCTAGAAAGCCTCAAAAAATCCCCAAAAAATTGCTAAAAATCCCAGGATGGATTTTGAACGTTTTCATCAAGAAAATTTTTTCATTCCTTCAGGCGAAACCTCTTTTCCTAGCGGAACCCTCAAAATCCAAGCAAATGACCTCTCGAGCGATCCACCCAGACCACCTAATCACCTCCTCAGTAGAGTTTATGACCTCAAACCGGTTATCTTCCCAACGATCAGCTCCTCCGCTCAAATCAAAGGCAAAAGGCCTCCCCAGCCATCGAGTACCAGGTACGAAACAATATCTCATGGTATTTTTCCCAGCAGCATTTAGAAGAATCACTCGCCCCAGGCAATCTCTCCCAAAGGACGATCCAAATCTTCCCCAGCTCATTCATCGTTCCCCTGCGGAACCTCAAATCCAATTATTATTCCCCAACGGAACCTCAAATCCAATTCTTATCCCCAGCGAAACCTCAAGTCCAACTCTTATCCCTAATGGAACCCTTTTCTTTTCCCAAAGGAAATGCAATCACTCTTGGGTCAGAATTGGCCCCGGTCTTGGATCGTCACCTGAGTTAGGTCAGAATTGACCTCGATCCTCGATCGTCACCACTCTTTGGGTCAGAATTGACCCTAGTCTTGGATCGTCACCTGAGTTAGGTCAGAATTGACCCCGATCTTGGATCGTCACCTGAGTTAGGTCAGAATTGACCTCAGTCCTCGGTCGTCACCACTCTTTGGGTCAGAATTGACCCCGGTCTTGGATCATCACCTGAGTTAGGTCATAATTGACCTCAATCCTCGGTCGTCACCACTCTTGGGTCAGAATTGACCCCGATCTTGGATCGTCACCTGAGTTAGGTCAGAATTGACCTCGGTCCTCGGTCATCACCACTCTTGGGTCAGAATTGACACCGGTCTTGGATCGTCACCTGAGTTAGGTCAGAATTGACCTTGGTCCTCGATCGTCACCACTCTTGGGTCCAAAATTGGCCCCGATCTTGGATCGTCACCTGATTTAGGTCAAAATTGACCTCGGTCCTCGATCGTCACCATTCTTTGGGTCAGAATTGGCCCCGATCTTGGATCGTCACCTGATTTAGGTCAGAATTGACCTCGGTCCTCGATCATCACCACTCTTGGGTCAGAATTGACCCCGGTCTTGGATCGTCACTTGAGTTAGGTCAGAATTGACCTCGGTCCTCGGTCGTCATCACTCTTTGGGTCAAAATTGGCCCCGATCTTGGATCGTCACCTGAGTTAGGTAAGAATTGTCCTCGATCCTCGATCGTCACCACTCTTTGGGTCAAAATTGGCCCCGATCTTGGATTGTCACCTGAGTTAGGTCAGAATTGACCTCCATCCTCGGTCGCCACCACTGTTTGGGTCAGAATTGACCTCGGTCTTGGATCGTCACCTGAGTTAGGTCAGAATTGACCTCGGTCCTTGGTCGTCACCACTCTAGGGTCAGAATTGGCCCCGGTCTTGGATCGTCACCTGAGTTAGGTCAGAAGTAACCTCGGTCCTCGATCGTCACCACTCTTTGGGTTATAATTGACCTCGATCTTGGATCGTCACTTGAGTTAGGTCAGAATTGACCTCGGTCCTCGGTCGTCACCACTCTTGGGCCAGAATTGGCCCCAGTCTTGGATCATCACCTGAGTTAGATCAGAATTGACCTCGGTCCTCGGTCGTCACCACTCTTGGGTCAGAATTAGCCCCGGTCTTGGATCGTCACCTGAGTTAGGCCAGAATTGACCTCGGTCTTCGTTCGTCACCACTCTTGGGTCATAATTGGCCCCGGTTTTGGATCGTCACCTGAGATAGTCAGAATTGACCTCGATCCTCGGTCGTCACCACTCTTGGGTCAGAATTGACCCCGGTCCTGGATCATCACCTGACTTAGGTCAGAATTGACCTCGGTCCTCGATCGTCACCACTCTTTGGGTCAGAATTGACCCAGGTCTTGGATCGTCACCTGAGTTAGGTCAGAATTGACCTCGGTCCTCGGTCGTCACCACTCTTGGATAAGAATTGACCCCGATCTTGGATCGTCACCTGAGATAGGTCAAAATTGACCTCGGTCCTCGGTCGTCATCACTCGTTGGGTCAGAATTGACCCCGGTCTTGGATCGTCACCTGAGTTAGGTCAGAATTGACCTTGATCTTTGATAGTCACCACTCTTGGGTCAGAATTGACCCCGGTCTTGGATCGTCACCTGAGTTAGGTCAGAATTAACCTCGGTCCTCGATCGTCACCACTCTTAGGTCCTCAGAACTGACCTCGACCCTCTGAATTGGTCACCCTCGTTCTTTAGGTCCTCAGAATTGACCTCGACCCTCTGAATTGGTCACACTCTCTCGGAAGCATCATGCGAAGTCTAATCGACGGCTATTATTTGTTCCAAACTCACCCGTCGAGGGGCTCTATAGACACCTCATTCTGTTACCCCTAACTCTCCTTAGGTCCCTAGTACCTCCACTCATCACTATAAACCCTGGTCACGTCCTGAGTACTGACCTGAAAGACATCGAGCACTCCCCGACTTAGTTTGACCCAAAAATCAAACTTTTCATCTTGACAGAGACTCAATGAATCTTCGAACGGCACTAAATACCATTTCCAACTGTCCGTCCCGTGCGCGATTCTGACTTACCATGCGGACGAATGATCCATTTGCATCCGAAACCTGACCCAAACCTAAGTCAACTCTTCTTCTCAATCGAGGCTGAATGAATCTTTGAGGGGCACTGAATATCCTTTCCAAAGGTCCCTCTCGTGCGCGATTCCGACTTTTCATGCGGACGAACGATCCGTTTGACTCCGGGAAGCCACCGAGCGCTTCTCGGGCCCGATTGACCAAAGTCAACTCTCCAAACTTGGCCAAATTCTTTGGAATGTCGAATTAAATCTCCTAACCTTTCCAATGGTATGCCCCGTGCACGATTTGGACTTACTATGCAGACAAACGATCCGTTTGCGTTCGAACGATTCCCCATCCGGCGGACCGACAAACACTTCCGAGCCACATTTGACCCAAAGTTAACTCCTGAACTCTGGAGCGATCCAAAGGAATTTCAAAGGTCTCTGAAATAACTTTCCAACGGTATGCCCCGTGCACGATTCTGACCAACGGTTTGCCCTCGGTGGCTAATTTTCCGAAAAAGCCTGAAACACACTATCAAACGACAGGTCCCAGAACCTGCCTATCGGCACCTTCCTGCCGACAAGCAGGAAGGGCTCTAAGCCAATCGGTAGACCCCTGGGCCTATAAAAGGAGGCCTTGGCCTCATTTGCAGAGGAGCTCAGATCAGAAGCAAAATCACTCTCAGAAAACCCCCAAAAACCTCTCTCGAAGGCAGCGTGATTTCAACTTCCAAATCCCTTTTTTACTTCCATTTTCATCATCCTTTTCATCAAACATGGTGAATTGGCCACTCTCCATCATCATCCAAGTGCAAGGGCTGCCCTCCAACATTCAAGATCAAGCTCAAGATCTTCAAGAAGGTCCAACTTTCTCAAACTCTCTCTTAAATTCTCTTAAATTCCCAATAACTTGCTTTCTTACTTAGCACTTTTATTATCTCATCTCACACATCCTAATATACTTTTTTTATTTAGTATTATTTCACGTATCTTATTTTCATATAAATAAAACCCAAAAAACAAGAAAAAGAGGGTTTGCTCATAAATTCCAAATAGGGATTCTCACACTTTTTCCACACTTTTCTCACAACTAAAACACTTTTTTCCACACACGCACACACATTTACAAATAAGAGATTTCTCCATTTGGATTTATGGGTTAAACCCCACCCCTCGTTTGTATGCGAACTACGTGGACTTTGATGCCTTTATGGGCTACGTAGGCGTCTCGGGGTAAAACTCGAGACTCGAGTCCTTTTCTCACTTTTTCTCTTATTTTCTATCTTCTATTTATCTCATTTTCCATTATATTCTATATACGTGTTCTTAGTAACGTATTATTCCATATGCGCTATCGTTCCTTTATAACGGTCAACGTAGGGGTAATCACGTAAATCTTATTTTCTACACTAATCTCGCATTCCTACGGATGACTCGCTTTGTCTTTTCAATGATACAAGTCGAGGATCCCTACCTCCATTCTATATATACACATGCACACATATCACGGGGGGAAATATAAAGGAAAATAGCAAATATTCATGAGAAATCGAAAGGGCGGAATGGGTGACTAACACCTTCCCATTTCGTAACTAAGCCTCTGAACCCTTCTCGAATCATTTGGTTTCTCACGCACCAGTATGTCTTTGGGTGCCATCCTTCGAGGTGGATCCCCCTTTTCTTTTGTTTGTTTTGAGTAAAATAGACTGGCGACTCTAAATCTCTCTACATCTTCACATTTCAAAAATCGACCCCGACTGAAGCGCTTTCTCCTGAGAGGGGATGCGCGGGACCTGAATGATCCATTCCTCCCTCCGCGGCGGGGATCGGGGGATGGCCACAGTGTCAAGTGGGTTTATAAGATTTTTTTAATGAGAATGGAAAAATTGATAAGTACAAGGCTCAACTCGTTGCAAAGGGGTACAAATAAGAATTGGGTGTTGACTACAAAGAACTGTTATCTCTAGTAGGAGGGCTAGACACTATTCGGTTGGTGTTTTCCATTGATGTCCAAAATTCATGGCATGTATATTAGCTGGATGTAAAGTCAGCATTTTTTTCATAGGGAATTAGAATAAAAGGTTTACATTGATCAACCACTTGGATACGTGAATCCAGGTCACGAAAAAAGTGTGAATGCTAATATATACAAGCAAATTATTGGGAGTCTGATGTATTTGACATCCACAAGACCAGATATCATGTATGTTGTGAGTCTAATCAGTAGATAATGGAAAATCCATTTGAAATTCATCTCTTAGGTGCAAAGAGAATTTTTTGTTACTTGAAAGGTACAACAAATTTTGGAATCATGTATAAAACTACTAGAAAATCAATCCTGATTGGTTTTTTCAATAGTGATTATGTTGGAGACCTCACTAATAGGGAGAGTACATCTGGTTATGTGTTTATAATAAGCTCTAGATCTATAACTTGGTCATCAAACAAGCAACAGATAGTGACATTATCAAATATTGATGTTGATTTTGTTACAACAATGTTAAGCTCATGTCAAGATATTTGGTTACAAAGGTTACTTGGAGTTCTACACAATCAGTAACAAGGTCTAACTTTAATTTACTGCGATAATGTTTTTGCAATTAAGTGGTCAAGGAATATTATTCTACATGGAAGGAGCAAGCATATTGATGTGAGATTCCATTTTCTACATGGATTATGCTCAAATGGTGTTATTGGGTTGGTGTTTTCTAAGAGTGAAGATCAAATTGTAGATTTGTTAAAAAGCACCTCAAGTCTCCTGTTTTTATGAAGCTTTGAAGAATGCTTGGAGTATGCTCTTTAAAGGATATTATTTCAGAGTAAGCTTAGTATTCTTGTTGAATTGTTCAAAGTCGTTTGTCCTAAACTGATTTTTGCACATATCAATTTAAGGGAGGGTGTTAGAGATTTATTTTAATGTTATTCAGTTATTTATTTGGAATCCCCATTATTTGTTCTGGAAGATTATTGCTTGACCGAGTCCTTAGTCATTTGTTTAGTGGTTACAAGAAAGTAGCTCTTTATTTGCTTAGTTTATAGGAGTTGAGGTTAATGCCTTAGTATGTAGACCTAGTTTCTTTTGCTTTTGTTCTACTTGTACTGCCTATTTATAGGTTATTATATTATCATATGAATAATTGAGAGCTTTACAGATTGCACACATTTTGTTTTCTTTTACTTTGTATCATAAAATATATGGAAACTTATCTGCATTAAATTTAATATTTTGACATTACCAAGTGTTGTGTTTTAAATGAATGAATTCACCACACCACATATACTCCCAAAATACTCCAAAACTTCTGCAGCCATAAATCTGCTCTTAGAAAAAGCATTATGCGAACAGAAAAGCATAGGCTTTTAGAACCAAAGCCTATTGGGAAATTGGGGATGATATCTTTTGTAATTTAATTAGGGTTTTTTGTAATAATTAAATGTTTATGAGTTAGTATTATATGTTAATAGTTGCACATAATACTACAAAGCACACATAATCGCTACACAAATCCATTTTGGTTGATTATTTGGAGATAAATCTCACTTCAATCGACTCAAGGATTTCATTTCAAGATACCAAGAGTATACTTTTCTCATTTAGGTGTATTTCTTGAACTTTTTGTCATTCTTATTTATTGTGTAATTGAAACATATTCTTTATTTAATGATTATTTTGTGTTACCACCGAAAGGAGGTTGCAGATATTTTCCCACCTAGTTTGGAGTTTCACAACGTTAAATCTCGTGTTCCACTTTGAATGCTTTCATATGACTGTTATAATATTCGATAGCCATGTAACACCTCATACTTCTATGTATATTTGAATTTAATTAATTCGGTTTTTTTTTCTAAATTACACATGTGTCGTAATTTAATTGAATTAATAATTATGTGTTCATTAAAATATTAATCGGGAGAGATAATGATTAATATCTATGGTATAACTTTACTAAGTGAGTAGTAAATAACTTGCGATAATAATTATACGTCATAGCAAGTGATATCGACGTGACTGCGTTATATCTCAATCGGGAGTCGTGTGTAGACTATATTGAGGTTAAGATAAGAAATTAATGTATAGTGATTCGAATGACAAATTTTAGGTCACGGTTGATTCTGGATGGATCAAAATAGGTAAAATAGTATACCCGGGGTGTAATGTTTGGGTCTCGAGGAGATTTTGGACCAACCCGACACCACGTAAGGGTGTTTCGATCATTTGGGAGGCTGGGGTAAAAGGAAATCCGAATTTTGGAGTGTTATATTATCCCCTTTGAGTTATAGGTTAGGTTTACGACACTTGGGAAAGAGAGAAGGCCACATTACAGGACAGAAAGAAGAAACCTAGGCTATTCCACACCTTTTCGAATCACCAACATAGTCGAAATTGAGATTAGAGAAAGGGAAGAACATCCTCATCATCTTAGAACAAAAATCAGACCTGTTATTATAGGTCAAGTATTTATCTTGCAATTCTTTTAAGCATGTTATAATACCCATGTAGTGTAGGGTTTAAATTTCATGATTTGGGTGTATTAATTCTTGGGATTTAATATGGTATAATCCATGATTTGGGGTAGGATTCATGCAAAATTAATTCCTCTAGTTAAATAATACAAAATCTGAGATTATGTGATGAATAACATGAAACAAATGTGGGCATTTTGTTGAATATGCATGAAGAACACCATAAACTGAGGTTTTATGAATTATGGTATTTAATCTGTTCTTGGGTAGATTTCTTATAGATTTGATGTATTATTTACATTAGAAATTGTCCCTAGACATATGTTTGAGCTTTGGGTATGTTGTATGGGAGTTTGAAAAAGTTTCATAAAGGTTTGAGGTGTTAACCATGGAGAAAAACGGGTTTAGGACGAAGCTGCCAAAACCTAGGATCGATCAATCGACCGTGGGACGTCAATCGATCGATAGACAGAAGCTAAAATGGGGTCTTTTGTTTATTTGCAAAGTCTTATTGACAATTGTTGGGGACTTTGGTCAAGTTATATTAACTATATAGAGTCTTAGATAAGATCAGTAGTCATATAGTTAAGGCCCGATTTAATCTAAATGAGTGTAGAATTAGGATTAGGACCGAAGATAGTTAACCGATTGTGTTGCGTATCGGAAATTTACAAATTGGGTAACAGGAAGAGTAAACGATGACCTAAGGCTAATACCAGTAGGATAATGATGTGTTAACTACTTGACTTATTTAAAGGATAATTAGGACCCTTTGGGTAGTGAGTGATACATGGAAAATATGAAAATAATACTATGGGTGAATCGTTAGTACGTTGAGTATTCGAAAGATATAAATATTACGTACTGGATATATTATAGGTTGTGTATATACCTATACTGAAGATATATATATATAGGTTGTGTGAGTACCTATTATGTGCTTTGTTATATGTGTGAAAATACCTACGTTGCTTGCTATCACGGGAGGCTCTGCACAGAGGGCGATCCCACCTTCGAGGTCTAGATGTGTTCCCCAGAACAGAGAACCTAGGGAGCCTCACTATGTGCGAGTGTATTAGTGGTACCAGTGTGTCATTTGGGTACGCTAGGTATGTGCGTAGCCCAATGACGTAGAACTATGTTTGCCTTCATTGTGTGTTGTTTGATTTATGGTTCGAGGAGAGATTCCGAACCGATAGTCCTTGATTTGGTACGAGAGATACATGGACTTCATTGCAGAGTATGCATGCATCGCAATGTCCATTCCGGGAGATGTTCTAGTTGTATATATATATATATATATATATATATACCCGAAATCGACACATGTGGGTAGGTAGAGAATACCTAGTGGCGCGAAATAACTCTCTCTAAGGAACTCGGCAAAATAGCCCTGTAACTTCGAGATAGATAGTGTATATCTAAAAATAATTTAAGTACGAGAAGCTTAATTAATGGTGCAATATTAATAGTTGGTTAATATTAATCGTTGGCTTTACGATAGCGTATCGTATAGGCGGTACGGGGGAGCTAAACATGTTGTGGTTAGTTGGATACTTATGTCTAGTTGGGTTGGGTAGTAAATCTAGGTGGGTAAAATAGGAGACGTCAGGTGTGCTCTATAGATGAGAGGTGAGGAATTCAAGGGAGTGTACGTGAAACTAATGTATATATCTAATAACTGCTTTTAAACATCAATTTAAATACTTGCTAAATATTTTTCAAAGGTTTTGGGCTATGACCCTTGTCAAATATATTTTCCAAAATATTTTAGGTGTCCAACCACAGGGATGCCAAGCTTAATGATTCATTCCAGGGATACGTAGCTGCAGAACATGTGGAGGCATGCAGGATTTGTATAGAGGCTTCAGTTATTCATTCCTAGATTAGGATTTATGATTCAGAATTTTATTTGGGCATATTGCCGCTTCAGTTAATATACTCATTCAGTTTTATTTATCAGACTATGTATTTTGATTCAGGTTTATTTTTGTAGACTTAAAGTTTGGATATCAATTTTGGAACCGATAGTTTATTCGATATTTATCATTTATATATTTATCATGAGATGATTCATACTTCTATTAATTGTGTGGACGGTTAAGTTATATTATTTTAATTTCCGTATGTTGTTATATGTTAATGAGAGATAAAAGTTGGCACCGGCTTAATTTAACATAGGTGGTTAGTAATTTAAAAAGGTTTCAATAATGATGCTAATCATGAACCAAATGAGATTCCCGTTTGTTTTGATAAAGGACTGATCACCCGCGGTTAAAATAGGAAGGGTGTCACAAGCCATTCCTAATTAGTAAATTTATATTTTAAATTTAAAAACTTAAAAATCAAGGATATTAAAATTAAAACAGAGATTAGGATCTTAGTGAATTTGTGTAACACATATTTTGTTATTAAACTCTTGAATTTTATATCAAAAGAGGGTTTCTCAAAAGAATTTTTGGATTAAACATTAGATTTTTAACTTTGTTAAAAACGTTCTAAGGTAATATAAATTTATTGCCAAATGTAGGCAACCAACTTATCTCTAAGGTGGTTTTTTGTGACACCCCGACTAATTAAATACCGGGTAGCTACTCCTTTATTAAATTAATACAAAATGCCAAGTTGGTCCAGTTAATAGCATCACTGTCGAAAACATTTTAATGATTACTAACCACCTAGTATTTAAAAAGTAAGTTGCCAAATTTTAATTTAAGTCTGATTAACATACAATAAAAGAATAATGGAAGAACAACATAATCCATTCACCATAACGAAGCAATATAATAACCAACAAAATAATAAGAAGTCCGGAGGAAAACTCCTCACAACAATACCACAACCAAAAATAATATGACAAGTCTGAATCCTGAATTAATTACATGCCCGAAGTCTAAATAACTGAAATAAATGAAATGTCTCTAAAAGAAATGGGCGATATGCCCTACAACTGATAAATGCTGAATATAGAGTCAAGATAGATGAAGCGTCTACAAACAAAGTCCTGTAACTTCCACAAACAGCTACAGCTCGTCACCTGAATGAGTATCCTAAGCATGGTGTCCTTGCGGCTGGGCACCTAAAATGGTTTTTACAAAAATAGATTTGAAAGAAAATGGGTCAGAGCCCGAAAGTGGAAATCATTTAAAAACAGCAAGTGTTTTAATAACATTAAAACATTAAATGCAAAATACATGTTAGGACTTCCACTCACATGAAATTCTCACCTCTCGACTACATGTGCACTCCTAACGTACCGTACCCATCTAAATAACATACATATCTAACCAAATCGTAATACGTTCTACCCCTTACTACTCGATTCCCATATTACATTCTAGCGTTATCAATTAAATAGAGGGCTTTACATACACTCGGATTCTCAATTAGTAATACAATTCACTATCGGTTAACCCGTTATGTTTTCTCAAAACATTACCATAAGTATATTCACAATACCAACATGGAAGTTCCCATTAATTAAGTGTATATTATTCACGTCATAAATATACAATACAAGCACCCCGAGACTAAGTTGCGGTGCACACATACTCTGCTATCCATCCCGGTACATCACGTACATAAGGATCACGCATTCCGAATCTCTCAGGAATCGTTCTCAGATAACAACAATTACAAACAATGGAGGCGAACACAGTCACATCACATGGGTCATGCACATACCTACGCTCCCACGATCAGCAGACTTATTAACATCCCAATAAGTCCTTCTCTGACCTATGTTCATCGAGGTACCAATCTAAATCTGGGCAACACAAGGATTAGACGGCCCTAAGCGAACGTAAACCTCCCGTGATAGCAAGTATGGTAGGTATGTCATACACAAAATCATATACATGTACTAAGTAAGCACACATCTTAGTAATCACCATAATTTATTTGTGGTACACTTCTTATTCTCGTACCGACATTTAATGCTACACAATTTATATTTTCCCGGTTAATATAATTATTTAGGCCGTCAATAGTTCTCGCATCGTAATAGACACTCACGTCCTAATTCATAATTTCTTTTAGGTTCAAACTACACTTCTAGGCTTTTCTCCTCATTATATCCCAAATATCCCAAATATAACAATTAATCCATAAGGAAGTGTTATCTCTACATATAAACAAGGTTACGGGACACTCGGGATCAAAACAGGCTAAAAAGCCCAAACTGTCAGCCCGTTAGAAGTCTCGTTCGAACGAGGCTGTTCGAATGAGAGTTCGTTCGAACGAACTGGGTATCTAACGAGATCTCGTTCGAACGAAAGACATCGAATGAACATGTAACTCGTTAGAAGGAAAACTGTCCACTCGTTAGAAGCTCGTTCGAACGAGCTCGTTCGAACGAGCTCGTTCGAACGACCTGGGTAGGTCTTCTAACGAGAGGCCAGTTTCGAGCCCAGAAATTCCTTAACTCGTTTTTCCATCTTATTTTCCACTCTAATCTCATCTAAACATCAATCCAACAATTGTTCAAGGTTTCTAATCGTTCCTAAACATACTTAGGTCATATACTAACGTATTTTGTAGGATTAATTCATCCTAAATCTCATCCACATATCAAATCTCTACATCTTTTTTTTTCCAATCTCAAGAACATGAACCCTAGAAATTAAATTCATCCATAGACATAAATAAATCCGTTTTTATGGTATAAAAGATGTATTTTTCTCTGACTAATCATCCTAACATTGTTCTACATGCAATCTCCTCATAAAATTATAAATCTCTACATCCAATTCAATGGGTTTTTATCATTCTCTAAGAACAATGAAATTTCATAAATTTCCTACGCATGGAAGAAACATTCTTTGCAAAATATGTAATTAAACCACTTGCCTTATGTGTATCTCAGATTTTGATGTTGAAGATTGAATCGTTCTCTCTCTCTCTCCAGAATTTCTCCTCTCTCTCTCTCCAAGCTTTTCTTCTCCAAAGTGACAATGGTGGCTAGAGTTTTTGCCTTAGGAACTTTTGGGACTAATTTCAATAACCTCCGTAGCCCATTAGGTTATTAGTGGGTTTAGTGGGTAATTGCCAAATTAGATATTAATTCCTAATTTTCGTGAGTTTTAATTCCCAAAAATCCAAAATTATCAAACTACCCTTATGCATTGCCGGTATGGCCTAAAAATGCCCCGGGACCCAAACTAAACCCCCGGCTAGTGTTTTCTGACTATTTCGACCCTTACGGACGCGTTGGCACACTCAAAACGACCATACGGTTAATAGAAATAAAATTCACTTTTATAATTAAAATAATTATATATTCCTGACGCGACTGTCACACGCGTCTTAACAAAGTTTCCCAAATTGCCGTATATCAATCTCACGATAATTTTAATAATTCAACATTCATATATAGCCATATATACTCATTAAAATCAAATACCAACTCGCATCTCGCTAGTATTTTTATCCGGATTAATTCCCAATTAATACACATTTAATTCAATTTCCCATAAATAAATATCATAAAAATACGGGGTATTACATTTTTTTCCTGTTATAGGCTAACCAATTTAACTTGGGTTGTACCACCGTTTTCAGGTGGGTTTGTTTCCAAAATTTATCTCTTGATTGTATAACTCCATCTTTGGTCATTTTATACTTATTTCAAGCCGGTGAACCCAACTTGGATTGTACCATAATTTTTGGGCAGGTTTGTTGCTAAACATAGGCGACCAACTTATATTTATGTTTTACCACCCATTTTAGGTAGGTTTTATGCATATTTTAAGTCGAAAAACTCAAGTTGGGTTTTAACAGCATTTTTAGGTGGGTTTGTTGTCTAACATAGGCGACCAACGTATCTCTAAGTTGTACCAGCCATTCTTAGGCCTGTTTTATGCCTATTATAGGCAAAATTAACCAACTTAGGTTAAACAACCATTTTTAGGTGGTTTTGTTTCCAAATGTATGTGACCAACTTATCTCTACGATATATCACATAATATTAAGTGGGTTTTATGACTATTCTATATTTTCAGAACCAACATAGGTTATGCCACTGTTTTCAGGTGGGTTTGTTACCAAACTTACTCTAAGTTGTACCACCCATTCTTATGTGGGTTTCATTCTTATTTTAGGCCAACCAGCCCAATTTAGATTGTACAACCATTTCCAGGTGGGTTTGTTGCCAAACATAAGCAACCAAGTTATCTTTAAGCTGTACCGCCTATTCTTAGGTGAGTTTAATGCATATTATAGGCCGAACAATCCAACTTAGGCTGTACCACCATTTTCAAATATAGGAGACAAACTTATCTCTAGGTTGTACCACCCGTGTGATCACCGCAACTCACTTAATGCATCTCGATGAGGATTCCTTATAGTTAATCTGGGTGAACACACTTGAGTTGAGAACCTGTGAATGATCAAATGTAAGTTTTTCCTTCAGAGTTATGGTAAAGCCTTTTCGACTAGATTTTCAGTTTGTGAGTCTCTTTATCATCTGAGGAAAATCTATAATTTTCATATATATGATGATAGGATCCATCTATAATGGGGATGACTGAATCTTCATGACTTCTAGGCCAATTTCTGGATCATCAATGCTAGGTCAATAAACATACTCCACCATTATTGTCCTTTTTAGATGGGTGTCAATGGATGATGACAATGTGTCTAGTTGTTAGCATGAATGTTGAAGTTCCTTTGCTAATATTCCATTGGGACTAATTTTATATCCTTGAGGATTCTTCTCACCCTATCACGCTAGGCGAGCATACTGAGGTCCCGGCTTCATATTCCACTGAGCTGTTTGGAAATTATATGGGAATCGCAGTAAACTGTTGTATTTATGCTCCTATGGTAATCGTCCTCTGTAGGACATGAATTATAGTCTCATATTCTTCCTTAATATTGAATCTTTTGAATCCAGTTTAAATTGCGTGCTCAATGAGGCATCCCTGCGGGGTGACGAAGATGATCCCCGTGTCGATTCCACACTCATTAAAAGCATTATAGATGAAAAAATTTCACTTCTATGAGCATAAGTTTTTTCAAAGTCTTCCTAGTATTAGGTTGCCTCATCCCATTGACCAAATAACTTTGAGTCATAGTCTAAATTGATCCAGTAAGCTTCATTATCTAGATTTCAAGATCAGACTTCTTCATATTCATCTGAGAGTTACCTCAAGCCATTAGTAATGAGAATTCCACTTTTAGGATAAAGGTAAAGGACATAGATGACTTATTACACCCTTGGTTAAACATAACTATAATTAGATTTTCCAAGATTGGAGAATGTGTTAAACTCGTGTGTTTATTTTTAGATAAATTGTCAAATACACTTTGTAATATACTCTCTATATAGAACAACTATTTTCCTAGAAATTGCATTTTTCTATGTGTATTTTTATGTGTATATTTTAAGTATGGTTGTTCTAATTTGAGAACAAACATACTTAGACTTTTTGATAAAATTATTTTCAAACTTTGGTAGCCAAGAACTGGACGAATTCCCTGGAAAACAGCGCAATTTACATTGTCACGACTAAAGTTTTTGTTACAGCGAACAGATTTTCACTAGCATTGTCCTTTGCGTGTATTTTTTCCAGAAACTCCCTTGACTTAGCTTCGCCGTAGGTTCTCTCCATCAACGACTTTCTTGAATGCGGCGAAGCTCTAATAAACGCACCAGATCTGGCGTAAAAAAATCTTTCCAAAGAACTGCTTTGAAAATCATGTATATTCCTCTTTGTTGACATATATTTTGATGTGTTGGGTGTAATGACACAACCCTAATTTATGGATTTCCCATGAGTCAACCCAATCCGAATCGGACGTTAGGTGTGAAGTCCAATTAAACAACCTAAATAATGTTGCTAGTCCAATTTTATTTTAATTAAAATTTCACTTGTTAGCATGTGATTCCAATTTCAAGGTAAAATGCGTGAGGGACACATGGGGAGTACCCCAAAGTCCAAGTATATAGAGCTACTAATGTAAAACAGAAACAAAATATACTTACCTGTGTAGCGCTCTCACAATACGGATCCTCTCCCAACCTGTCGTAACAAAATGAGTTATGAGCCTATGCCCAGTGGGATTTATATTAATATGATTAGGCTGTAAATGTTTAAATTTCTATATATTTTTTGAATGTTACTTGTCACAAATTCAATCATATTAATATAAGTTTATTTTAACCTTCTTACCCAATAATATTTTGGGCAATTTACAATGACGTCCCTTGGTAACAATTTTTAAACATTTAGGAACAATTTACTATTAGGTCCACTTGTTATGACACTAACGTGAAAATCTACAAGAACAGAATTAGTGGACGTAAGTGTTTAAAGTTTGTCAAAATTCCTTTAGTGTTTAAAATTTGTTTGTGAGTGACCTAAGAGTACTTTCCCCAAATATTTTCTTATTATTTTAAATTAATAAAAAAGCCGTGAGTTGTTAACTATAATCTATATCCATGAATTATTAAGGATAATCTAAATCCGTGAGTTGTTAAAATATAATCCAAAACATGGCGTAAGTGGACCTAGGAGTACTAACATTGATTTTAAGTAATTATTGAAAAACAAAACCATAAGACATATTTTATATAACCCGAATTGAGTCCGAAGCAAGAACTTTGAATATATAAATAAATAAATAAATAAATAGATAAATTATTTTATATAATATGGCATATTTATGTTAACTAATTCTATATTATATAAAATTTTATATAATATGACATATTACTTCCCTTGTTTTAATTTATTATATTTCGTAATTATGTATTTTATTTAGGGGAGTTTTAGGGAAAAGTCCAATCTAACTCAAAGTGTATAAAAATAGGACACTCCACATAATTTTATAAATTTAGTCCCTCTAGTAAAAACACCATGAAAAATAACCAATATGCCATTTGACAACTCATACAAAAAAAAACATCAAAATTTTAAAAGTCCATAACTTCAAATGTACAAATCCAAAATTCACAAAATTTATATATTTGAAATCTACTCATCGAAATCTATCCAAAGACACCCATATTTGATATTTTTTGACAAAAAAAATCAAAATCGATAAATTTACTATTTCACTAAAACCTTCATTTTTTCGGAGAACACTATATTTATTCCAGCGAAAAACCTTCTTCTTCGGTGCTGACAATGGTGCCACTGGCGCGAAACAAAAAAAAGAAATAAATAAACGAAGGGTATAAATATAAATACCTCTTTAACTAAAACAAATGAAATTACTTGTGTTGTGTACTCGTAACTATATAGGGATCACATAAATAAACATTATTGTACCACAGTGACTTGGTTTATAAATTTGAAAACCACTGTCCTAAGAATCCAAATTTATGAAGGAACTTAACCTTGACCTTAATTCTCTATTTATTTTATGATATAATGATTAGATTTTATTGTCTGCATTTTCTCCATGATGAAAATACTAGGAAAAAACACTAATTCAAACTTTTTTAACAAAAAAATTGAAATCGGGCCTAAAACCCATAATATTTATGAGCAGAGTTCGGGCTTGGATGGGAACAATTAGTTCGGGCCGAGCTCAAGCTTGAGGATGGGTAAGGTAGTTCGAACCGAGCCAGAGCAACCTCAAGTCCGGCTCACCCAACCCGATTTATAGCCCTAGTCATGCGGTGTAATCCTATCTCTTGTTCCTTCTTACATTTATAACAATCGGTTACGTGTCATTTTTAACATATTTTATTAATTATAATTTTCAGCATTCGGTATTATCCCTTGAAATTGTTTTTAAAAAAATAAGTAAATAATAAATAATAAAAAGGCTATAATGAATTAAATGAAATTACAATCCTTCACATTATTTGTTCCTGCACATGGAAGGAACAAATAACAAGTAATTATTCAAAAACAAAACCATATATAATATGGCTATAACACAGTGTAACTGGTGTGAAAGTCGAAAGTTATGTAACGTTTATTTAAAACACGTTTCACCTCATCTAGGACAGGAACTGGGAGTCGGAGTGGGAGTGGACTCAGCCCGGAGATATGTCTGTTTAATTTGATAGAGTTATCTGAATTCTTGATGTCAAATAATATTATGGCATCTGGTGGTAGAGTTTGATTTAATAGGAGTCCCAAAGCTTGTGGTATCTGATCAAGTGAGATTCTAGTAACCTTCCCTCCTCCCTCGTTACCCAAGCAACTTCAGCGTCCCTTATGCCCTGTAACTCTAACTCAATAGAGTCACAAAAAACTTCAACGTCCTCTATTATCTATAAATATACCTAATCATCAACCTTGGATCACAAAAAAACTCCAACTAGTGCACTCCACTTGAGCCTCTCAAGCCGTTTCTTGCTTCCCCTCACCCGTCTGTTTCTTTGTTTGTTTTTATCATACACTTATCGAGAAAAATCATGAACAGCGTTGAGCCTTGTTCATCCTCTTCATCATCTGTGGGGGGTTTGGCCTTCAATCCTCCACTGGGGTTTCGTTTTCACCCCAATGATGAAGAAATATATACGTTGCTTTCCCAAAAGACCACTAGGGGCCACCTAAAAGATCCTGTCCTCCAAAATCTTGTGAGGGAAAGGAACCTGTACGATGAGGAGGAACTACATGCCATATTTGACGGGTGCAACAACAACCAAACCCTCTATTTCTTTACTCGCTTGCAGATACACTCTCAAAATGAAAGTAAGATTAAAAGAAGCATTGGAAAGGGTAAGGGCACCTGGAAAGTCCAACACACCAACAAGATGAATAATGGGCGAGAGAAACGAAAACAGCGATATCACAACGATGGCTCCAGACACGACAAAAGGTGGCGAATGACCGAGTTCATTTTGCCATCTCATAAGGAGTACGTTCTTTGCCGGATCAAAGGGAAAATTGATCCACAAGAGGATGAGCAACACCAGAGCCACTAATGTAGAATAATGATGAACTTGTAACATCACCAATAAGTGTGGAAGCTTATGCCCAGCAGCCATCCAACCCATTTCTAACAACAACAATAAGCTTTGAAGATTATGCTCACCCACCATCACCCATAACGGTGGAAGCTTATGCCCAGCCATCCAACCCATTTCTAACATTGCTTCAACCCCTACAGGATAATTATATTCAGAATGTTGGGGCAGACAACATTGCTCATCCCATGGACGCTTTTCTTCTGACTTTACTAGTTGGGAGAATGCCCAACCACCTGAGCCACACCAACAACAACCAGAGGAGGATACTCAAGAAGAAATTCAGTGGGAAATTAATGAGCAAGACTATTCCCTTTGGGGCAATGAGCAACCAATATCCAATGCGCCATTGAACCTCGAAGACTACGGGCTCGAAAATTTGGAATCGTCCACTCAACAATTTACGCAATACTCTCTCTCTGATCTATGCCATATAATTATGAGTTAGAAAACATTGATGATATTCATATGTTTTTTAATTTGAATTATCACCTTTTTTTTTGTTTCATGCTCATGATGCAGTAATAGTAGTAATAGCTGTAATTTTTTCTCTGGTACCTATAGTATAGTTTTCCCATTTAGGTGTATTTCTCCAACATTCTATCATTCTTATTTGTTGTGTGATCGTAGCATATTCTTTATTTAATGATTATTTTGATATGCCACCCAAAAGAGGTCGGGGATGTTTTCCTGCTAGTTAAGGGTTTTACAAAGTTAAATCTCGTGTTCCACTTTGAATGCTTTCATATAACTATTATAATATCTGATGGCCATTTCTAATTAGTAGATTTATGTTTTCAAATTTAAGAGTTAAAAATCAAGGATTTCATAATTAAAACAGAGATTAGGAGCACTACACCAGAACTAACATTTAGCCGTGAATTTTTTTCTAGAAAAAAATACATAATTTGTTGCTAATTGTCTTTGGCACTAAAACAAATTTCGTAGCTTGTTCGTAGCTAAAGGTCTGTCGCTAAAAGTATTTCGCCACGTAATTATATTCCGTTGCTAATTGAGCAATCAATCATCCACGAAAACTTATTCGTTGACAATGAATGTTTTCAACAGCGAAAATTTTCATCGATAATTGTACAACATTTCGTTGATAAAATTCTTGTTTCGTTGCCAATTGTCCTCAAGTAGTTGAGTTTGTCTTACTTTAAGTTACGAAAATAGATTAATAGTTACGAACTGTAATCGTGGAAAAACATTGATGATTATTTATGGAAAGATGTTATTGTATAGAAGCAACTCTGAATTGTACCTATCTAAAATGAAATAAAAATTGCATGAGTATTTGGAAAACTTTCCCATGTACCTTGGGGTATGGGAAGCCGTTGAAGACAACTAGAAACCCGATATTCCCTTGTACACTCCTCTGATGATCAATCACATATTCAATTAAGCGTCACGTTATTTATAATAATGTTAGTTACTTATTATACTATCTGCCAGGGAGATCTGCCTCTTACGCATTTTACAGCCATAGTTTTGGACTTCCTTTCAAAAGTGCTTTAACTACACCTAATGCTATATGTCTAAAACATATCCATGATGCTTGGTTTCAACAGATATTGACTTTGCATCGTAGTCATTCATTCATTAGTTAATGTGCTCTTTGTCAGATATATCGATTAAAAATAATTATATATCAATGCTTGTAACATGGTCACTAATCCCTTTTCTTAAGATAATATCGATTTTCTTAACTGAATTAGTCAATTAGCCTTTTCATCTCTGGTGTAGTGCAAGTGTTCCATTTCTCATAATCTAAAATGCAAAGTTCACATACAAGGTATCGTAAGTCATGGTAAGATAACATCTCAATATATTTCCTAAAACTCAATCTTTACATATGATGGTTTTATGCACCATATCAAATAGTAATTTGTTACCAACTGTTTAATGTTGTCTCATCTCCAACTCAATGCAGATGTATATAGTATTAATATTTTATTAGGTGTGTGATATATGATCGTTCAAACAACCAAAAAGTTCACAGGGGTGTATACATGTTTCACTAAGCTTAGGATGTAATCCTAATGGATCTGTGAGATAGTTCTCTACTAATATTCAACTTGTAGTACACGAGTCTCAAGAAAATTATATTGGTCATCAAATGCTACCAAATCTAATGCTTTTCTATCTTTGTTCTTTACGTACGCCCATTTATCTCATAGATATTTCATTGGGATTATATTTTTTATTATTAAATATCACATGTGGAAATATTGGCAACTACAATCTTCTCCCGTGTCAAGCACTCATATACTCAAATCTTATTGTAATAGTAAGAATGAAGAGTAATTAAATTCGTTTATAGCCAGGTGTGTGCTTTTAATGTTTATATAATGACACCCACAAAGATGTTATATTGGATGCATTTATGAAAATAATGTAACTTTCGGGGTGATTGTATTACGATATTTCATTTGTTCGGTTTAAGTTTATTTTGTAAATGAAAAGTGGAGGCTTATATAAAAGTAAATGTTGAATATAATGCCCTTGTTTATGTGGACTATTTTTGTATATGTTCTTAGGATTTGAATAATGTAGTAAGAATAATTGAATTTATTTAAATTCAGAATATCTTGATTTTTTTTTAAATATGTGTTAATATTATTAACAGACGTTTATTGTTATAAAATCAGACGAAAGTGTTATATCAAGGGTGTAAAATGGTTAAAATAGTAACACAAAAGTCCGTTACTAAAGCATAATTAGTAACAGTAAAATATTGTTGGTAAATTCATAATTAGTAACAATATATTACCGTTACTATTAATAACGGTAAAATTATGTTACTAATTTTGTGCCCCACGCCTCTTTTGTAACCGAAATATTCCGTTACTAATATTTTTAGTAACGGTAAAATACCGCTACTAAAGGCGCGTTTTCGAGTAATGGAGAGCAAAAAATGTCTTGGAGTTGGTTCATTCAGACATTTCTGGGCCAATAAATCCATCCTTAAATGGGGGTAAAAGATATTTAATTACTTTCATTGATGATTATACTCGAAAAACATGGGTTTATCTTTTGCAGGAGAAATCAGAAGCTTGTAGTACATTTAAAAGATTCAAGACGTGTGTCGAGAATGAAGCAGAAAAAGTTATTAAAATTGTTTTCACTGATCGTGGAGGAGGATATTGCTCAAAGGAATTTGATGCTTTTTGGGATGAGCAGGGTATTCGAAGGTAACTTACATATGCCTACACACCACAACAAAATGGTGTATCAAAAAGGAAAATAGGTTCATCCTCAATATGGTGAGAAGCTTGGTGGAAAGAGGAAAAATTCCACAAAGTTTCTAGCGTGAGGCAGTAAACTGGAATATTTGTGTGTTGAATAGATGTCCTACTTTTTCTATTCAAAACATGACGCCCGAGGAGGCTTGGAGTGGGCACAAACCATTTGTAGATTGCTTCAGGATTTTTGGTTGTATAGCTTAAGCACATGTCTCGGATGAGAAAAGGAAAAAGCTTGATGATAAGGGGGAAAAGTGTATCTTTCTCGGTGTAAGTGAAATATCCAAAGCATATAAATTGTTCTACACAGTCACGAAGAAGGTTGTCACCAATAGAGATGTCACTTTTTATAAGGAGAACACCTGGGATTGGAATAGACAACAACCTATTCTAGTCATTCTTATTGAAGAAAATGATGAAGAAAATGATGAACAAAAGCAATACCCTCTACAACCACAAATTCTAGTATATTATGTCCCTAAAAATTCACCAAATGAAGCTCCAATTGCACCTGAAACTTCATAAACAGCAGTTTAATCATGTCTTCACCGTGTTTGAAAAAGTCCTCAATGGATTAGATTATGAGGTAATAGGAATTGACGAAGCTCGGGATCCCATTACTCACTCTGCTCTTGTTTCATATTGTGATCCTATAATTTTTGAAGATGCTGTCAAAGGATAAAAATGGCAAATGATGATGGATAGTGAAATTGTTGTTGTTGAAAAGAATAATACTTGGGAGCCGACTGATCTTCCAAAATGACACAAGACTATTGGTGTCATGTGGGTTTACAAGAAAAATTTGAATGAGAATGGAAAAATTGATAAGTACATAGCTCAACTCGTTGCAAAGGGGTAAAAACAAGAATTGGGTGTTGACTACAAAGAACTGTTATCTCTAGTAGGAAGGCTAGACACTATTCGGTTGGTGTTTGCCATTGATGTCCAAAATTCATGGCATGTATATCAGTTAGATGTAAAGTCAACATTTTTTTCATAGGGAATTGGAATAAAAGGTGTACATTGATCAACAACTTGGATATGTGAATCCAGGTCTCGAAAACTAGGTATATAAGTTAAAAAAAAGGCATTATATGGACTAAAACAAGCACCTAGAGTTTGGTATAGTCGTATGGATGCTTACTTTGCTAAGGAAGCTTTTCTTAAATTTCCTTATGATCCTACACTATATATACTAAATCTGGAGAAGATGGGAAGATGCTTATAGTTTGCTTATATGTTCATGACCTTATTTATGTTAGTAATGATGGAGCCATGCTCGTTGATTTTAAGAAATCTATGATTAATGAATTTGATATTACAGATTTGGGGTTGATGCACTAGTTTCTTATCATTGAAGTAAGGCAAACTCATGTTGCTTTATTTCACAAAATAAATACGGCATTGAAATTTTAGACATGTTCCAATTGAAGGATTACAATTCAGTTTTGACTCCAACTGAACTTGGTCTAAAACTCACAAAATAAGGAGCCAGAAAAAGGGTGAATGGTACTCTATAAAAGCAAATTGTTGGGAGTCTGATGTATTTGACATCCACAAGACCAAATATCATGTATGTTGTGAGTCTAATCAGTAGATACATGGAAAATCCATTTGAAATTCATCTCTTAGGTGTAAAGAGAATTTTTTGTTACTTGAAAGGTACAACAAAATTTGGAATCATGTATAAAACTACTAGAAATTCAATCCTGATTGGCTTTTTAGATAGTGATTATGCTAGAAACCTTGCTAATAGGGAGAGTACATCTAGTTTTGTGTTTATAATAAGCTGTAGAGCTATAACTTGGTCATCAAACAAGCAACAAATAGTGGCATTATCAAATATTGATGATGAGTTTGTTACTGCAGTGTTAAGCTCATGTCAAGATATTTAGTTACAAAGGTTACTTTGAGTTCTACACAATCAGTAACAAGGTCCAAATTTAATTTACTACGATAATGTTTTTGCAATTAAGCGGTCAAGGAATCTTTTTCTACATGGAAGGAGCAAGCATATTGATGTGAGATTCCATTTTCTACATGGATTATCATACAATGTTGTTATTGGGTTGTTGTTTGTAAGAGTGAAGATCAAATTATAGATTTGTTAACAATAACCTCAAGTCTCCAATCTTTATGAAGCTTAGAAGAATGGTTGGAGTATGCTCTTCAAAGGATATTGTTTCATAGGAATCTTAGTATTGTTGTTGAATTGTTCGAAGTCGTTTGTCCTAAATTGATTTTTGCAGATATCAATTTAAGGGAGGTTGTTAGAGATTTATTTTTAATATTATTTAGTTATTTATTTGGAATCCCCATTATTTGTTTTGGAAGATTGTTGCTTGACCGAGTCCTTAATCATTTGTTTAGTGGTTACAAGAAAGTAGCTTTTTGTTTGCCTAGTTTATAGGAGTTGAGGTTAGTGCCTTATTGTGTAGAGTTAGTTGTTTTGATTTTTGTTCTACATGTACTGCCTATTTATAGGTTATTATTTTATCATATGAATAATTGAGAGCTTTACAGATTGCACACATTTTGTTTTCTTTTACTTTGTATCATAAAATATATGGAAACTTATCTACATCAAATTTGACATTTTGACATTAACAAGTGTTGAGTTTTAAATGAATGAATTATCTTACGTTAACTTATTTAGTATGAGCAATGATTTTGATGCCACCCATTTGGTGAAATAGTTGGTGGAAGTAATCAAGTATTTCATATTCTCTGGTGTTGAAGGTAAAGGTCACACAATTTTCATGATCTACCAAGAAAAAATCCCTAGACTTGTGAGAGGATTGAGATCATCGGTTACTTGCTTGATGATGGGGGAGAACTCTGGACATTTAGCATATTTGCGGATGAACTGGATGGATTCTTTTTTATGAAAGACCACCAATAACCTTAGAATATCTCGCTATATGAGAGTGATCTTCCACCTGTGTGATCACGGCAACTCACTTAATGCATCTCAATGAGGGTTCCTTCTAATTAATGTGGGTGAACACATTTGAGTTGAGGACCTGTGAATGATCAAATGTAAGTTTTTCCTTCAGAGCTAAGGAAAAACCTTTCCGACTAGATTTTTAGTTTATGAGTCTCTTTATCGTCTGGGGAAAAATCTATAATTTTCGAATATGTGATGACAGGATCCATCTATAATGGGGATAACTGAATCTTCATGACTTATGGGCCAATTTTTGGATCATCAATGCTCGATCGAACTGGACGAATTCGAGAACAAACATACTTAGACTTTTTTGATAAAATTATTTTAAAACTTTGGTAGCAAAGAACTGGACGAATTCCCTGGAAAACAATGCAATTTTCATTGTCACGGCTAAATATTTTGTTACACCGAACATATTTTCACTAGTATTATCCTTTGCGTGTATTTTTGCAAGAAACTCCCTTGAGTTAGCTTCGCCGCAGGTTCTCTCCAGCAATGACTTTCTTTAATGTGGCGAAGCTCTAATAAACGCACCAGATCTGGCGTAAAAAAACCTTTCCAAAGCACTGCTTTGAAAATCATGTAGATTCCTTTTTGTTGCCATATATTTTGATGTGTTAGGGTGTAATGACACAACCCTAATTTATGGATTTCCCATGAGTCAACCCAGTCCGAATCGGACGTTAGGTTTGAAGTCCAATTAAACAACCTAAATAATGTTGCTAGTCCAATTTTATTTTAATTAAAATTTCACTTGTTAGCATGCGATTCCAATTTCAAGGTAAAGTGTGTGAGGGACACATGGGGAGTACCCCAAATTCCAAGTAAACAGGGCCACTAACGTAAAACATAAACAAAATATACATACATGTGTAGCTCTCTCATAATATGGATCCTCTCCCAACCTGCTGTAACAAAGTGGGGTTATGAGCCTATGCCCAGTGGGATTTATACAAGCAGTATATAAACGAACGGCGTAAAGGAATATTCACACGCTACAACCACATGCATGCAAATATATGTATATATCTATATACGTATACCATGGAAAAATACATGTTCCAATGCATTAATCAATTTTATTTCTGAAAACCTCATTTGCCCAGATTAATTGACCTTGGTCTTATTAAAGGATTTCATTATTCATATTTACCATTTCCCACTTTATTTAACACACACACCGTTCAACACTTAAAAACCTTTACGCTTGATTTAGCAACATCATTCCTTTACCGAAATTTATCCTTTTATTAATTTAAATATCCTTTAGTAATTTCATTGAAAATCACCATCTCAACACACGCATTCATCGTGTTAGAAAATACTTATTTAATCTTTGAAAACACTTTTGACAACACACTCTTGTGTTAAATATGGATTTCACCACTTAGGTTGCTTCCACCTTATTTATCCCTTTCCGTATCTTATGGACATTAGTAGATTTACGCATTAACTTGTCCATTTAGCCTTTACCAACACATTTATTTCGTTCATTCAAGTTAGGTTTTATTTACACATTTACCACACTACCCATTTCTTGATTTGTATTCCACTTTCCATTTAACATTTTTCTCGGAGTATTCCCATACCGCATACTTACACGGGCTCTACACCGACAGCTATGCGAACCATATCCTTTGGCCAGTGGTTTTGGGCTTTTCACCCAAGGGCTCTAGAACCTTCTTGATTTATTCCGCTGTGATCCGAGTTCCTTTTATGTGTTTTAACATTTAACAAATGCCCACATTATTCCACTTTTACCGGCCGAAGCCAAAAGCCTGGACTAAATTGTTCGTTTTTCCATTAACACTTGGAAAATGATTTCTTTCTTCTTTAACTCCTTTATTTACCCACACGTTGATTTAATACCAAAATCATCCAAGTTTAGGACTTAATTCATTATTCAATCCACACTAGTGTAAAACCATTCTTTGATATTTTTATACCATAAAAATATCCCATTTCAAGTAAATTACCAATTTACCCTTCATGCTAAATTTGCAATTTAATCTTTTGACAACTGTTATTTTCCCAAAATGGTTATTTAGCTTTCCAACTTAACATTTTAAATACCTTTTATAACCATTTTAACACTTGTTCAATATCACACTTATGCCCACCTTCTCACTTACTACTTTAATATTTTCACCCTTTACATCCATTATTCACTTTTACACCATATGTGACACCCCGACTAATTAAATACCGGGTAGCAACTCCTTTATTAAATTAATATAAAATGTCAAGTTGGTTCAGTTAATAGCATCACTGTCGAAAACATTTTGATGATTACTAACCACCTAGTTTTTCAAAGTAAGATGTCAAATTTTAAATTAAGTCTGATTAACATGCAATAAAAGAATTATGAAAGAATAACATAACCGTACATCATAAAGTCTCAATAAGGTAACCAATAAATAATAATATGTCCGGAGGAAAAACCCCTCACAACAACCCCACAACTGAAATAAATGAAATAGTGTATTCTGAATTAATTACATGCCAAAAATCTGAATAACTGAAATATGAAATGTCTCTAACAGAAATGGGCGACATGCCCTACAAATGATGAAACTGAATATGGAGTCAAAACTAGGAAAGGAGGCGTCTACTAGCAAAGCCCTGTAACTTCCACAACAGCTACAGCTCGTCACCTGAATAGAAATCCTATGCATGGTGTCCTTGTGGCTGGGCACCTAAAAGGTTTTTACAAAAAAATAGATTTGAAAGCAAACGGGTCAGAGCCCGAAAGTGGAGAGTATTTTAAAAACAGCAAGTGCTTTAATAATATTAAGACAATGAATGCAAAATACATGTTAGGACGTGCACTCACATGAAATTCTCACCTCTCGACTACTTTTGCACTCCTAACGCACCGTACCCATCTAAGTGATATTCGTATCTAACCAAACCGTCATAAGTTCTAACCTGTCTACTCGACTCATAATATAAATTCCAACGTTATCAATTAAATGGATAGCTTTACTGAAACACAGATTCTCAATTATTAGCAATACAATTCATAGCAGGTTATCCCTTTTTATCTTTATCAAGGCTTTACTTTAATTATTCTCAAAATTAAGCATAACAATTCCGTCTCATTTAACCGTATATTATTCACATCATAAATATACAATACAAGCACCCCGAGTCTAAGCTGCGGTGCACACATACTCTGCTATCCCATCCCGGTACATCACATACATAAGGACCACGCATTCCGAATCTCTCAGGAATCGTTCTCAGATAATAGCAAATCACAAACAATGGAGGCGAACACAGTCACATCACATGGGTCACGCACATACCTATGCTCCCATGATCAGCAGACTTATTAACTTCCCAATAAGTCCTTCTCTGACCTATGTCCTCGAGGTACCAATATCAATCCCCCCATAGGCACACAAAGGTTAGATGGCCCTAAGCGAACGCAAACCTCCCGTGATAGCAAGTATGGTAGGTATGTCATACACATAAAATAATATATACTAAGCATTCACACTTCTTAGTAATTACCATAATTTATTAGAGGTACACTTCTCATTCTCATACCAACTTACAATGTCACACAAATCATATGTCCGGTTTATATGTATTTAAATCATTACTTATCCTCGCATCGTGATTAGTCACTCGCGCCCTAATCCACATCTATCATTTGGTTCAAATCACTCTTCTTTGTTTCACTCCTCAATATATCCCAAATGTCCCACTATATCAATTAGTCATAAAAGGAATGTTATTTCTACAATTAAACCAGGTTACGGGACATTAAAAATCGAATCAGGCCAAAAAGACCAATCTGTCAACTCGTTAGAAGTCTCGTTCGAACGAGGTCGTTCAAACGAGAGTTCGTTCGAACGAAGTGGGCATCTAACGAGATTTCGTTTGAAACGAAAGGCATCGAACGAACATCCAACTCGTTATAAGTCAAACTGTCAACTCGTTAGAAGCTCGTTCGAACGAGCTCGTTCGAACGATCTGGGCAGGCCTTCTAACGAGGTGACAGTTTCGAGCCCAGAATTCTCCTATCTCATTTTTCCCAATTTTTTTCACCTCTAATCTCATCTAAACATCATTCCAACAGTAGTTCAAGGTTTCTAATCATTCCTAAACATACTTAGATCGTATTTTAACATATATATGGGGTCAAATCATCCTAAACCACATCTAATCATCAAATCTCCCCAATTTTCCCCAAATCTCATGGACATGAACCCTAGAATTTTAAAGTCATCAATAACCATAATTAAATCCATTTTTGTAATAAATAAAATGTATTTTCATCAGTATAATCGCCCAAACACAATTCTACATACAATCTCTTTATCAAATCATGAATTTCTAATTCCAATTTCATGGGTTTTTGCGATTCTCCCAAAACAATGCAATTATATAAATTTCTACGCATGGAAGAAGCATTCGTTGCAAATAACGTAATTAAACCACTTGCCTTGGATTTTTTTCTCTGAATTTGGTGTTGAATTGATGAAGGTTGCTCTCTCTCCTTTCTCTCCCAAGGTTGAAGGTTGAAGATGGAGGTTGTGTTTCTCTTTTGGGAACTTCTCCTAACCTCTCCTAAAACTCCCGTTTCCCTCAAATCAGTTAATTGTTGGTAATGGGTTAGTGGGTCATGAAATTTCCTATTTTAAACTCCCAAAATTCGTTAGTCATAAATCCCAAAATTCCAAAATTTCCAAAATACCCTTTTAAGTTGCAGGTATGGCCTAAAAATGCCCCGGGACCCAAACTAAACCCCCGGCTAGTGTTTTCTGACTATTTCGACCCTTCCAGACACGTTGGCGCACTCAAAATGACCATACGGTTGATAAAAATAAAATATACTTTTTAATTTAAAATAATTATATTCCTGACGCGACTGTCACAAGCGTCCCAATAAAATTTCTAAATTGTCGTATTTCTATCTCGCGACAATTTCAATATTCTCAATATTCATATAAAGTTATAATCAAATACCAACTCACATCTTGTTAGTATTTTATCCGGATTAATTCCCAATTAATTCACATTCAATTTAATTAATCCCATAAATAAATATCAATAAAAGTACGGGGTATTACACCATACTTCATGGAAGACCATATCTTTCTTACATTTCAAGTAATCTAAGATATTTTTTTCAATTTCTTTAAAACCGACGAATGTCCATTTTCATAAAGTCTCCATTTTACGAGAAACTTAAAAATATTTATTTCATAAATATTTCAACAAGTTCATACTATCCAACACAAACACTATTCTCTTACATTTTTATTCCATAAAAATGTCCATTATTCCTTTTACTAGAAATACACCAAATGACACTGTCTTACATTTGTATTCCATAAAAGTGTCCATGAATAGTATTCTCAATTTTATAACACTTCTAAAACTCATTTAAACCTTCTTTTAAATTCCCATTTTTCTTTAAAACATCAAGGGTGTATTTAATAAACTCATAAATACATTATAATCATTTTTCTACACACTTTTACACTCAAATGGTAGAAAATAGTAATTTGAATTTTTGTCTAATTCAAAACCCACTTTAAAACCTTTATTTGAGACCCATTTGTTCATGAGATCATATAAATTTATCAATAAACTTCATGGATGCAAACTATCACAAATCCTACATATTTTAAGCCTAAAATATGTAAATAATAAATTTGAAATTTATACCTAACATTAACCTTAAACTAAGGTTAGCAAAAGCCATCTCAAAGAGGCTCTAACAATGGTGGAAATGGTGAAAAAGATGGAGGACCCCCCACCTACAAAGGTGGCACCAAGGGGGTCTCTAAAATCCCACCAAAGCTTGTCTCCATGAATCCACTCCTCATCTTCATGTGAGCTCTTTTCAGTACCCAAGGAACCTCCTTGAATCTCTATCTTCAAATACCCCACAAACATCAAGAACATCTTCTTCCTCAAGCAAGTTATCATAGGGTTTATATAAGGTTTTGAGAGATTGGTTGTGGTCTCTAGTGGTTATTAATAGGCTTGGGTTTGGTAAAAATAGGTGAGAATAATCTTGGACATAAGGTATTTTCCATGGGAGCTCAAAGCTTGAGAGAGAAGGAGAAGAAATCTGGTGGGTTTTGTGTCTCTTTTAACTTGCACGATTATCTCTTATAGCCAAAACAAAATGTTTGTTACCAAATGAGGACTTAATATGCCCCCAAAGACTTCCCAAATAAGGTATTATAAGTCCCCTAGATCGAAAGCACATACAGATCAAGGGTTATGATTTGGACAGCACACAAATAGTCTCCCGTTCGTGGCTATATCTGGCAGGACCGGTCGACCGTAGCTAGGGGGTCGGTCGGACGCAAGGTGTAAAAAACAATCTTTCCCCCTTTTTCACCCCATGAAATTTTTGTATATATTTTTAGTACCCCTAATAAATATTCCAAAATTTTTTATCGGCCATGAGGAACCCAATAAAAATCCCGCCAAGTTCTACTTTATTATGTCACGTATCGCCACTATTATCATATTATGTTAACTATGTTCGTGTCACGTCCGTTACTTGACTAAATCGTGTTGTACCACACTAATATACTAATTATAACCACTCGAATATAAAAAATGCATCCATGCGGACCATGCAACATATTTTTTTCCTTTTTAGTCCTTATGTGCAAGGCGTCACCTTTTGTACAATTTGGCCTAATTCCTTATGCATATGTTTCACGAATAATTTCTCCGGATAAACTATTCAATTTAAAATTAAAATATTTATTTCTGGGGAGGGGTATTACAAACTTCCCTCCTTAGGGAATTTCGTTCTCGAAATAACTAGTTTCCTATCCTAGGCCATCCTCAACACTAAGGTCTAAAATTCAAAGAATTTAATTAAATCAATCACCATTGTTAGTTCACTCACAACGATCCTAAGGTCTCAACAAAATTCTTAAGCATGCCTAACTAAAAAAAACCTCGAAGTGTTCGGTGTTCGTCAAATATGGCACCATCACTAATGGACTATTTATAAAGGATCGTTAATATGTTAGGGCTTACAACCTATATCTCCTCAAACAACTGTGGACCATGCGTGTGACAACTCGTATATAATTATGATAAATTATAATTAAATCATACTTATAATATGTGAGATGAAAAATGTGTTATTAGTATATCTAATGTTAAGTGATTATGGTTAGTATAATTCTACTTTCATAAATCATGAAATGTTGAATTATTTACGAACACAAGATTTGGTTATTTTCGATAGAAATGTTCCCGTTTAACACAAGTTTTGACCCTTGTAACATTACAATTGAATTGATGTGAAAACTACATAGTTGTAGACATGTGATTTAGGGTTGTAACACAACAAACGGTGCATCAAATGGATGTTCGAGTAAGAAGTTAGGCCGAAATTACAAACAAGGGGCAAACCTGTCAATCCCCTTAAGTGGTAAATTGTCTTTTATTAAACCAAATGTTTTAATTTGATTGGATGGATTGGGAGGCAGACTTGGCCGACTTAAAACTCTCCCTTAACCTTATTGCTTAAGAAAATAAGTCCCTAGGTTCAGTTTGTGGTGTTATTAGCTTGGGGAAAGAGAGGTAGAAGTTATGGAAGAAAGGGTTACAAGGAAAATCTAGGAAAACAATTCCAAGAAAATCCTTAAGGTGTTTCCAAGGTAATATTATGTGTTAATATTGTTTTAATCTTCTATTATACTTATTTCAAAGTATATAAATCGTGAAGTATTGATCCAAATTCCATCCTCCTTTGTGATAATATGTATTGGTTCACATGTGAGATAAGTGGTGTTATAGGTCATATTGCTTTGTATTGAAACCCTTTGTATTCAAACTTGCATGTCTCTTTGTGTGCTTACTGGAATTCATAAATTCCAATTGGATATGAAAATGGACTCATATATTCATATCATATCCGAAAATAAGAATTTAAATCCTTTTGGTTAGGTCTTAGTGATGGTTGCAAGTTGGTATATAGTTGTTGTTTGTATATTTCATTTCGGTATGTCATAAGTTTGGTCAAGATTTTGGGATAGAAAATGAAGTAAAAATATTATGAAATTTTAATTATGTACTATTCAGTATGTCTACGGAAAGTGTGTTGAAAATCATGGAAAGTTATGTTGTAGAAAAATTATGAAAATTCTTGGAAGTCGAAGGAACAATAGAGGAGTTTGTAGGGCAGATTTCTTGTGTTGTAAAGAAATGGCCATAACTTGCCCTAGGAAGCTTGAAAAATTACACCGTCACTTGTAACTGAAAGTATATTCAGATATGTTTTCAGATTGATAATCTTGGACACCTGTATGTGTACTATTTATGAATATGGGATGGTTAAGTATGGAGGACAAGAATTTGAGGCCATATTGGATACTCCATGAAAGAAAGTTTTTATTTGCTCTTTCCCAAGGGTATTTTGAGTAAATGTTTCATGTGTATATATATTCTAAAGTATACTTTTATGTTTACTTGAGTTTAGTTCTAAATTCTTTACGAGTTAGTTTCTAGGGTTGAATGTTCATGACCTTATCAACATATATACCATCGTTTCGTCTTTACATATGTTTCATGGAATATGACTTGAGTTGAATCATATTGTGGTTGTGTACTTATTTAAAGTTACATAATTATATTAAAATAATACTTATGATTGAGATTTGTTACTGATTTAGTTGGATTAACAGGTTTAAGGTCAAATCAACCAAGTTCAGCTCCACCTGAGGGAAACGTGAATACATAGTTGACAACACAAGGTGAGTGTACTTACTGAGTTGATTTTGGATATGATGTATATGTATTATATGTTGAGATGATATGGATTATTTAAAAGCCAAGATATGTTTAGATGTTATGGCTTATTTAAAAGCCAAGAGATGTTGAGATGTTATGGCTTTATAAAAGTCAGGGTATGTTGAGTTGTTATGCAATTCAGGAGATGTTAGGTTTTTAAAATCTATGGATATGATTATTGCCTACGGGCATGAGATGTGGGGTTTATTAACTCCGGATATGTATATGGCCTAATTTGGCACAGAGATGTATATATTAATGTGTTGAGATGTTAATATAGTACTTTTACTATATAGATATGTAGTACATTAACTGAGTTTTTAAACTCAGTGTTTCATATGTTTACATTTTCAGGTTTTCCAGCTGCCACTATCAGGTCTAGGAGGTTGAGTACATAGAAGTAGGGTCTTGTTAGTTTGTTTTATAAACTCCACTAGTTGTAATTAAGTTAAATGATATGTGAGTTCTGTTGAAATTATGTGTCCTTAAAACGATTGGATTTTTTTAATATTCCGCATTTTAACCTTGAAGTTCTTTCAATATGTATTACCTAAATAATAAATAAATTATAATTGTGGTTTGTAAACTATTTAGTTAATTATATCCTAATGGGGTTAGGGGGTGACAACTGGGTATCAGAGCTTTAGGTTTTTATATTCTGGGTTTAGAGAGTCTAGATATGGCAGTGGCAGAAATAACATTGTGTGGGTCATTTATAATAATTTGTGAGAAATACTAAACATTATGTTAGAAATAAATGATGTATTCTTGTTTCTATAATTGTGGTTTATGACAGATAGTAAGCTATGGAAGGAGAAAATGTTCATGAGAGGGGGGATGAGGAGTCTTCAAATACAGTAAACCAACAAAATCCAAATAATGTAGAGGGGGATCCTGAACAACTTACAGATATGCAGAAGATGGCTCGTGCCATGACTTTAATGGCAGAACTACAAAACATGTTTATGATGCAAATAGAAGAACAACAAGGCAAGTACTTGGAGGAGCAGACTTTGGCAAGAAGAGAAAGGGAAATACAATGAGAGGAGAAGAATACTCTGTACGAGAAGTTTATCAAATTGAACCCCCCAACACTCTTAGGTTCTGTAGATCCTTTAGAAGTTGAGGCTTGGGTTAGAGACACAGAAACTATCTTCGGGGTGATGAATGTACCTGGCGTGCAAAAGGTGATTTTGGCTACTTTCATGTTAAATGGAGAAGTAAATATTGGTGGGAGTCTTCCAAACATTTATTGCTTACTCTGGAGGGAGGTGAGGTAATTACCTGGGATTCCTTTATTAAAGTCTTATATGAAAAGTATTTTCCTCGCATGTACCGGAAGCAAAGGGAGAGAGAATTTTTATCACTGACTCAGGGGAATATGTCGGTTAGGGAGTATGAAACTAAATTCACATCTTTGTCTCAATTTTCATTACATTTTTTACGTGATGAGGAGGATAAATGCACCAGATTTCAGGATGGGTTGAATTTGGTTATCAAGTCTAGACTCACTGCACTTGAGATGGTAGATTATTCTTCCTTAGTTAACAAAGCTATGATGGTTTAAGGAGATGTTAACAATGCAATAAAGAATAGGGAACAAAGGGGAAAGAGGAGTAGATTTGATTCATCTCAGCAAAAGGAAGGCAATGTAGAATACTCAAAACAAGGGAGTTAAAGATTTCAGCGCGGTAGAGGGACTGGAAATTATGTTCAGAATAGGACACCGAGTAGTTTTAGGGGTACAGGATCGATGGTCCAACAGAATAGATAGCAGAAGAATGACAATAGGCAGTCCAAGCCTGTTACATGCTATTTTTCCAAAGCTGAGGGCCATATTAGTCCAGATTGTCCCAAGTTAAAGGGAGTAGAGTGTTATCACTACCATCAAATTGGTCATACCAAAAATAACTGTCCTATGCTACTGGGAGGGATTCAATCAGCTACTACTAGTCGAGGCTCATCACCTGGAGGCACAAGGAGAGGAGGAGGTAGAGGCTAGGCTAGTGGATCCAGGGCTTCGAGAAGGATATTTGCTATGACTTTTTAGGATGCTCGGGCTACTCCAGAGGTGGTGATAGGTACATTTTCTGTCATGAACAAACATGCTTACGTGCTTATTGATCCAGGTTCGACTCATTCATTTGTAGCACTATCATTTACCATGCATTTGGGTAGACCATGTTCTTATCTAGATTGTGGTTTATATATTTCTACACCTATGGGGGATGTGATGTTAGTGGAGCTTGTGTATAAAAATTATGTATTGTATATGGGGGAGAGGGAGTGGACCATTGATTTAATTCCCCTAGATATTCGAGATTTTGATATTATCTTGGGTATGGACTGGCTATCTTCCTACCATGCATCAATTGACTGTTTTCATAAGGAGGTTACATTTAATATGTCAGGGGAGGAAGAATTCAAATTTACTGGGGAAAGAAATGTGGTTCCGAACTGTCTTATTTCAGCCCTTCGGGCGAGGAAATTGTTAAATAAGGGTTGTCAAGGCTTTTTAGCATATATTGTGGATACAAACAGGGAATTGCAAAAATTAGAAGATATCCCAGTGGTTAAGGATTTTACAGATGTGTTCCCAGATGAATTACCAGGATTGCCACCTAGCAGAGAGGTAGAGTTTACTATCGATTTAGTGCCTGGTACAGCTCCAGTTTCTATTTCTCCATATAGAATGGCACCTGTGGAACTAAAGGAGTTAAAGGTTCAACTGCAAGATTTTCTAGATAGAGGTTTTATTTGACCCAGTGTATCACCATGGGGCGCTCTAGTATTATTTGTGAAGAAGAAAGATGGAACCATGCGACTCTGGATTGATTATCGACAGTTAAACAAGGTGACTATTAGAAATAAATATCCATTGCCTCGTATTGATGATTTGTTTGATCAATTACAGGGTGCTAAAGTGTTTTCAAAAATTGATTTGAGATCGGGTTATCATCAATTAAGAGTAAGAGATTGTGACATTTCTAAGACAGCTTTTCGTTCTCGCTATGGTCATTATGAATTTTTGGTAATGCCATTTGGGTTAACAAATGCTCCTGCTGTGTTTATGGATTTAATGAATCGAGCATTTCATCCTTTCATAGATTCATTTGTGATTGTCTTTATCGATGATGTTTTGATATACTCACCTAGCCAAGAGGAACATGATAAGCATCTAAGAGTTGTATTGCAAGTTTTGCGAGATAGTCAATTGTTTGCGAAGTTTATCAAATGTGAGTTTTGGTTAAATTAGGTAGTATTTCTGGGGCATGTTGTTTCGGGAGATGGAATTTATGTTGACCCTAAGAAGGTAGAGGCAATTGTGCAATGGGAAAGACCGAGGAATGTAACGGAGATAAAGAGTTTCCTAGGATTGGCTGGATATTATAGAAGATTCATAAAGGGGTTTTCATCTATAGCCTTGCCATTAACTAAATTGACCCGAAAGGAAGTGAAATTTGTGTGGAGTGATGAATGTCAGCACAGCTTTGAAATGTTGAAAAATAGGCTAGTATCAGCTCTAGTTCTCACTGTTCCATCCAGTGGAGAAGGTTTTGTGATTTATACTGACGTTTCACATCAGGTCCTGGGTTGTGTTTTCATGCAACATGGAAAGGTAATTTCTTATGCATCTAGACAGTTGAAGACACAGGAACGTAATTATCCTACACATGATTTAGAACTTGCGGCTATTATTTTTGCCTTGAAATTATGGAGACATCATTTGTATGGAGAGACGTGTGAAATTTTCACTGACCATCAAAGTTTGAAGTATTTATTTGCACAGAGAGACTTGAATTTGAGACAAAGACGTTGGATGGAGTTAATTAAAGACTATGACTGTACCATTCATCATCATCCAGGAAAGGCCAATGTAGTAGCAGATGCTTTGAGTCAAAAATCATCGGGGATTCTAGGTTGCATACAGTGTGCACGTGTGGGAAATATTCTTGACTTGGCATCGATGGGCATTGAATTAAGTTTTTCAAAAAGGTGAGGCTTATTAGCACATGTTATAGTGAGACCTTTATTAGCAGAACGCATAAGAAGTTTGCAGGTCAGTGATCCATTCCTTGAGAAGAAGAAACAAGATGTCTTAGAGGGTAAAGAGAGTGACTTCAAAATTAAGAATGATGAATCGTTGTGTTATAAAAACAGGATTTGTGTACCAAATGATCCACCCTGAAAGAAGGATATATTGGAAGAGGCACATAGTTCTATTTATTCTATGCATCCGAGAGGTACCAAAATGTACAGATATTTGAAAGAGTATTACTGGTGGAATAATATGAAACGTGAGATTACAGAATTTGTAGCTAAATGTTTAGTTTGTCAGCAAGTTAAAGCGGATCATCAGAAGCCGGCAGGATTATTGCAGTCATTGCCTATTCCGGAATGGAAGTGGGAGCATATAATGATGGATTTTGTTACTGGATTACCACGGTCACCAAAGGGGAATGATTCTATTTGGGTGATTGTAGATCGATTGACAAAGTCGGCCCATTTTCTTCCAGTTAAGACCACCTACACGGTTGACAAGTATGCACGTATGTACGTTGATGAGATTATCCGTTTACATGGGGAACCAGTGTCAATTGTATCAGATAGAGATCCAACGTTCACTTCTAAGTTTTGGCCTCGTTTACCGAATGCCATGGGCACAAGTTTGAAGTTCAGCACTGCATTTCATCCACAAACCGATGGGCAATCTGAGAGGACGATTCAAATATTAGAAGACATGTTACGAGCTTGTGTATTTGAATTCAAGGGCAGTTGGGATGATCATTTGCCATTGATGGAATTCTCATATAATAATAGTTACCAATCCACCATTGGTATGGCTCCGTATGAAGCTTTATATGGGAGGAGATGTAGAACGCCTTTATGTTGGGATGAAGTAGGTGAAAGGAAACTTTTGGGTCCTGAATTGATAGATATGACAACTGAAAAGATCAAAATGATTCGGGAACGGATAAAGATAGCGCAAAGTAGGCAGAAATTTTATGCAGATAAGAGGAAGTATCCATTGGAATTTCAGAAGGGGGATTTTGTATTCCTACGTATTTCACCGTGGAAAGGCATTATGAGATTTGAAAAGAAGGGGAAACTAAGTACAAGATACATGGGACCATATGAAGTGTTGGAAAGAATTGGAACCCTGGCATATAGATTTGCATTACCTCCAGAGTTATCTCGTTTGCATGATGTGTTCCATGTATCGATGCTTCATAAGTATTTGGCAGATCCATCTCATCAACTGAAAACCCAACCTATTGAACTGAAAGAAGACTTGTCATACATCGAGGAACCAGTGGAAATTCTTGATCGTAAGGAGAAAGTATTGAGGAATAAAGTTATTCCCTTAGTTAAAGTTATGTGTATGATCCATGGAATTAAATAAGAAACTTTGGAAACGGAGGATAGCATGAAGAAACAGTATCCCCATTTTTTTGGTAAGTGACATTCGTATTAAATTTCGGGGATGAAATTTTCTAAGGGGGGAGGTTGTGACAACTCGTATATAATTATGATAAATTATATTTACATCATACTTATAATATGTGATATGAATAATTTATTATTATTATATCTAATGTTAAGTGATTATGGTTAGTATAATTCTACTTTCATAAATCATGAAATGTCGAATTATTTACGAACACAAGATTTGGTTATTTTCGATAGAAATGTTCCTGTTTAAGACTAGTTTTGACCCTTGTAACATTA
Organism: Sambucus nigra; assembly: GCA_949130495.1. Classification (NCBI taxonomy): domain Eukaryota; kingdom Viridiplantae; phylum Streptophyta; class Magnoliopsida; order Dipsacales; family Adoxaceae; genus Sambucus; species Sambucus nigra. The sequence continues at coordinate 433,579,124 of OX422220.1, read as the reverse complement.
CAATTGACTTTATGTGAAAACTACATAGTTGTATACATGTGAGTTAGGGTTGTAACACAATAAACGGTGCATCAAACGGATGTTCGAGTAAGAAGTTAGGCCGAAATTACGAACAAGGGGCAAACTTGTCAATCCCCTTAAGTGGTAAATTGTCTTTTATTAAACCAAATGTTTTAATTTGATTGGATGGATTGGGAGGCAGCCTTGGCCGACTTAAAACTCTCCCTTAACCTTATTTATTCAGCAAATAAGTCCCTAGGTTCAGTTTGAGGTGTTATTAGGTTGGGGAAAGAGAGGTAGAAGTTAAGGAAGAAAGGGTTACAAGGAAAATCTAGGAAAACAATTCCAAGAAAATCCTTAAGGTGTTTCCAAGGTAATATTATGTGTTAATATTGTTTTAATCTTCTATTATACTTATTTCAAAGTATATAAATCTTGAAGTATTGATCCAAATTCCATCCTCCTTTGTGATAATATGTATTGGTTCACATGTGAGATAAGTGGTGTTATAGGTCATATTGCTTTGTATTGAAACCTTTTGTATTCAAACTTTCATGTCTCTTTGTGTACTTACTGGAATTCAGAAATTCCAATTGGATATGAACATGGACTCATATATTCATATCATATCCGAAAATCAGAATTTAACTCCTTTTGGTTAGGTCTTTGTGATGGTTTCAAGTTGGTATATAGTTGTTGTTTGTATATTTCATTTCGGTAAGCCCTAAGTTTGGTCAAGCTTTTGAGATAGCAAATGAAGTCAAAATATTATGAAATTTTAATTATGTACTATTCTACTAAAATTTTGTTTAAAATCATGGAAAGTTATTTTGTAGGAAAATTATGAAAATTCTTGGAAGTCAAAGGAACAATAGAGGAGTTTGTAGGGCAGATTTCTTGTGTTGTAAAGAAATGGCCATAACATGCCCTAGGAAGCTTAAAAAATTACACCGTCAGTTGTAACGGAAAGTATATTCAGATATGTTTTTAGATTGATAATCTTGGACACCTGTATGTGTACTATTTATGAATATGGGATGGTTAAGTATGGAGGACAAGAATTTTAGGCCATATTGGATACTCCATGAAAGAAAGTTTTTATTTGCTCTTTCCCAAGGGTATTTTGAGTACATGTTTCATGTGTATATATATTCAGAAGTATACTTTTATGTTTACTTGAGTTTAGTTCTAAATTCTTTACGAGTTAGTTTCTAGGGTTGAATGTTCATGACCTTATCAACATAAATACCATCGTTTCGTCTTTACATATGTTTCATGGAATATGACTTGAGTAGAATCATATTGTGGTTGTGTACTCATTTAAAGTTACATAATTATATTAAACTAATACTTATGATTGAGATTTATTACTGATTTAGTTGGATTAACAGGTTTAAGGTCAAATCAACCAAGTTCAGCTCCACCTGAGGGAAACGTGAATACATAGTTGACAACACAAGGTGAGTGTACTTACTGAGTTGATTTTGAATATGATGTATATGTATTATATGTTGAGATGATATGGCTTATTCAAAATCCAAGAGATGTTTAGATGTTATGGCTTATTTAAAAGCCAAGAGATGTTGAGATGTTATGGCTTTATAAAATTCGTGGTATGTTGAGTTGCTATGCAATTCAGGAGATGTTAGGTTTTTAAAACCTATGGATATGATTATTGCCTACGGGCATGAGATGTGGGGTTTATTAAGTCCGGATATGTATATGGCCTAATTTGGCACAGAGATGTATATATTAATGTGTTGAGATGTTAATAGAGTACTTTTACTATATAGATATGTAGTACATTCACTGAGTTTTTAAACTCAGGGTTTCATATGTTTACATTTTCAGGTTTTCCAGTTGCCACTACCAGGTCTAGGAGGTTGAGTACATAGAAGTAGGGTCTTGTTAGTTTGTTTTATAAACTACACTAGTTGTAATTAAGTTAAATAATATGTGAGTTCTGTTGAATTTATGTCTCCTTAAAATGATTGGATTTTTTTAAAATTCCGCATTTTAACCTTGAAGTTTTTTCAATATGTATTACCTAAATAATAAATAAATTATAATTGTGGTTTGTAAACTTTTTAGTTAATTATATCCTAATGGGGTTAGGGGGTGATAATGCCTATTCCAAGTTGAGATAACCTCGACACTCTTACTTATACTCATCAATGATTCCTAAGACGATCACATCACCACATCGGTCTACCTGATCGATATTTGATACGACATCCTTATGCTAACCTAGAGTCATCATAGGTATCATAACGCAACTACATACGAGCGATCACATCCTAAATCCGCAAAACTCATAACATAGTGCAACGCTGGCACCTAATGTCTCACCAAGTCCTGATACTCACAATATTCTCAAGTCACAATCTCGGGAGTCACGACCAAGTCATAACTAGCCATACCGATTAACTAACAAAGTATGTTAACATAAAGAAAACAAGTAACCTATGCAAACCATATGCAACAAGTGCGAGATCACTCGCACACACATGTTGGTGTAGGATAAGAGTTTTTTTAAAGAAGAGTGTTCTAATATACTGTGGAGCACCATCCATAACTGGACTACCCCGTCCCTCTACTGAACTTATACGGCGCTACGCCCAAATCACAACTGATCAACAACGTCCCATTATCGGAACTAAGAATACACAAGGAGGGTAATGATTTAGGCGACTGCCACTCTAAGAGAAAAAATCAAATTCTGATAATAAAAAGAAATACGCGAAGTGCGAACCCACAACATTTATTTGAAGTCTCTAATTCTCATTAACACTTGTTAAGAACCTTAGGCTTGCCACGTACCCTATCTTGGCCTATCAACCCTGATGAGTTCTAACCAAGAATCATCCACCCCTGTCGGATAAGCGGAATGCAAAATTAATTTCTTTGGGGAGCTGAAATGCTAGGCTTCCCTGCTTAGGAATAACACTACCAATCCACCACTAATAAGAACAACGATCCTAATTTAAGGTGAAGTTACTTCTCTAGTCACTCATCAACTTTCAAGCATCACTCATGCCAAATTATTTCTCTCATCGGAGTCATTACTAACCATACATTTAGCACACGAAGGTGTTGTAACCTAACCTAACATTTTATTCCTAGCGTTGCCTTTAAAAGACACGAAGGACACCATCGTGTTCTAAGTCTCCTAGGTGCGTCACCTATCATTTTTCAACCAAATTTTGAAATCATCCTCGAAAGTTATATTGTGACGCATGCCTATAAACAAAAGTCGTAACACCAACTCTAAGGCACCATCATAAGTCAACATGATCTAACCGTACTACAATCATTAAAGGTTTGTCATCACTTATGTAAACTTTATTACAATAATGATTCCCAATGCCTCATGGGAGACGATGTCAGACTTAGTTATCTCTCTAAATAATTTACATGCCTATAATAAGAAACCACGAGTCATACCATGACCTATGCTACACAACCTCGATTCAATATTACTAGGGAATGACTATAACTTGCAATAATATCTCGTCAGGTAAACCTTAGTATACATCTCCGAGGAAATTTCAACACGGATTCCCGTGCTTATTCGTGTTACTAACCCAAAGTCCACCTCACAAGGCTACATTATTAAATTCACAACGAGTGTTCAACCACGACAACTAAATTATTGCATTATGAAATCATCGCACTGCGTGATAATCTATCAACTAACACAACTATATATATCTTGGTAGGATACGGGGCGTCTAGCATTGCCTATGAACACTAAGGCCCATGCTTACGAATGTCACCAGGGATCCTATCTCTCAATGCCAACTATAACCACCAGACTCTAAATTAAAATCATCCAGGTTCTGGAAGGACACAGGACATTGGGTATTGCCCACGAGGAGGCCCACCCTACTGATGCCGCAAGAGGTACTTTTCTAAAGCGTCATAACTTAATTATTCAAAACCGAGTCATCACGATTATCTAAGTTCACTCCTAGGTTACCCCAAGCATCACGATCATCTAAATCCTCACTATAATTAAGGCATATGAATCGTGACATACTAAACTCAGGCCCGCAACCAAGGGATCTAATACGTCCTCACCACAGGACTGACACTTATAAACACATTACCCAGGTGTATACTACTGGTGTCAATAAAAATCCTATTCATCAAATTTTTCATTACTCCTTCAGTCACCACTCCGAAGGGTTGCCTAAGGTTCACTCCCTTTCCACTACAACTCCTCATTGTCACTTACGTGACCCCTTGCCACAGATGGTCCGTACTTCTAACCACGGTTCATAAGATACATTCAGCGGCTAATAACCACTAAGGCACTCACCCATAAGGATATCACCATATCTAACCGTGACTAACTGTACCTATCCCTAAGTGTTTCCCCACACAAATTTACATACTTATCGAATTAACCATTAATCACGGTATTACCCCAAGGATCCGATTAGCCTACTCATTTCATATGCGTCACACCTAAGGTGGTATATGGTTCACAAATCACGATTTTCCTTTACATAATTATGACACTCTAAAAGTCAATCCTTACCGTTGATTATTCATACTTGGATCCATATTCCCAATCGGAGTCATTCCATTCTATCGACATCTCAATTAATTCTATGTCACAAAATCTTAACGGAAGCATTTTAAGGTAACAACTACAGTGTCACCACTATAGGCTTATGTGGACACCCGTAAATTACTACCGTTCTAATAAAAAATGGGGAAGCGGTTGATAACCATCAATCTAATCGTGTGCCACTTGTCACTAATCTAACTTGTCGTACAAACCTACTAGACATTACCGTCGAGGACACGAACTATAACCGTCACCAAACTAACGTGATCGGCCCAAACCACACCGACGTCGAAAGATCCATTATCAACCTCACCACATCACACCCAAAAGGAACCTTGAACCTAGAGCTCGGATACCATTTCTAACGACCCGACCCAGATTTATAGATTTCTCGTTAGTCAACCCGATCCGAATCAGACGTTAGGTGTGAAGTGCAAATGAGAAGAAGCATATTAGGTAATCCTTTCTCGAGAATAATTCTACTAGTACTAAAATGACATCAGATCTTTAAATCCCAGTGTTTTTCACTTGAAAAAATGAATGTGGGAGTCAGGGCAGCGAAGAACTAGAATGCAGTTGATCAAGCCATCAAGGATGACATTTTTTAACACCTTTATAGAAAAAATTCGTTCTCCGATCGTTCAAAACAAAAGATTCTTTCTTGGGTTTCTGAACAAATGAGAACATATCAGAGGAATCTTAAACACAGACATTTATTGAAGGGGGCATCAAGCTCTAACATTTTATTTATGAAAGACAGAGTCCCTCCGAATGATGAAATATCAACGGTCAATGGAATAACTTTTAAAAAAATGAGGTGATGGATTAAAATTTGGTCCAGGGGGGAGAAAATGACAAAATAGAGCAAATAAAGTTGATGTTCACGAGTTGGGGCCAAAATTATATGAAGATTTAAGGAGTGAATGAGCAGAAAGGACAAAAGACGGTTCAGATGCCGGTAAAAAAACTGATCGGGGCAACTTGTATATGCATTCTCAATGGGACAAAGATAATAAATTCTCACCACACTTGTCTTCGAATCTAGTGAGTATGACCATCTATTTATTCATATATGTACATGTTATATATAATAATGTTAAAATCATAATAATAAATATAATTTCACCCTACAGGAATTAAAGCCATTAGCATTCAATCTATTTTGACACGTTGTTCAACTAGAAGACATCGACTGGTTATTTCGATAATTTACACAGCATAGTAAGCTACCAAACAAATTACATGAAACAATTCAAGTATCACGGCTGGGACATCATCATTCAATTCATCCCTTTTTTATTTAAGCATTGCTTCTAAGAGCAAAAGGATATTCGTCAGACAATTATGCAACTAAGTTTGTGCTTTACCCTACTTTGTGCAAAAGTCGTAAACATAAATCACGTTAAAGCTAGGAAATCAACTTTAGCTGAGGCAATCTGTGTATTATGGAAATATCTTCCTTCAGCAAACTTTTATATCACCATCCATTTGTTTGTATATTTATGCAATAATACTTTGTTATGTTGTCCCGTTAGGTATCATTGGATTTATCCTTTCAGGAACTTGAGAAAAAACTTCAAACATTACATTAAGAATACACTGTATATTTAAGGGTTAATTTTTGAAGAATACATAAGTGTGGAATCACCATTATACACTAGGTAACATATGACACAAAAAGATTTAAGGAGTCTTCGAATCGCAAGATAAAGTTGATGATTGGAGAGAGTAAGTAGCTACACAATTATCTTAATATTTCTATATATTATGATATAAACTCAACAATTTACCTTTATGAAGTACGAGAACGAAATTGACCAAAATCGGAGGAGAAATTGCACGACGAATGATTTTAGGGCATGGATATCAAAAGCGGTAATTTACACCTTTTATGTGTGTAATTATTTATTCGTGTGTAGTAAAAACATGTCCTAATACAAATTCATTAATAAATTCATCTACTAATAAGAGGAGATGTCTCTTCAAGGCTTGCAAGCCTAGCAAAAGGTCACATATTTCTTGCAAAAGAGTATAGGAAATTTCGCACTAACGGTTTTAATTTCGTGTCATATCCATGTGAGAAAAACTTTTTGATGCAATATAGCAGAATTTTAATTTCTTCCTCGGCTCATTGTGTCACTGGCAAAAGCGATAAATATCCAAAAGATACAGTGCTACCTATTACGGGATTGTCCAACAAATATTAGAACTTAATTATTTATATTTCACAGAAACCATATTCCATAGTGACTGGGTGAAGGTGGACGATTCTGAGGATTCTTGTAAACTTTATTTTGACATAAAACTTATCATGGTAGTTTTATTTAAGATGAAGAGTAAAGAGAGCTGTAACAACCCGCCCTTTTGGAGACGATTAAATTCCATAATTAAATATAAATTGACAATTTGGGGAATTTCCCTAAATAGTAATTTTGGGATTTTCGAGGATTAAATGATTTTCGAAGGATTTTGTGATTATTTTTTGGGACTATATAGATCGCAATAATTTAATTATATGTCGCCGTTGAGTAAAGCGACACGAGGTAAGATTTTTAATTGGAAAACCCGCATTTATTTATTTTGAGTTGAAATAGTGATTTGCGGTCAAGTACCCTAGATGGGAATTTCTACTGCGCCGTGAGTCTCGAAATGTCCGATATAGTCAGAAAAGAGTGTCCGATTGTCGAAATTGAGTTTCGGGTAATTTTAGAGGTAAAAGTAACTCGTAATTGGGTAAACGAGTCGTTTTTGGGTTTTAAGGGGTATAACCCTTTTTTTTTCTTTATAAAGAGAGGGAGAGGGAGAAAAAGAGAAAAAAAGAAGAGAGGGAAGAGAGAGACGAGGAAGAAAAGAGGAGAGAAATGGATATCTCGGGCCAAACTTCACCGGATTCGACTCGAGGTCGTCGGATTTTATCCACGAGGCAAGTATTTACTTGATTTATTTACTTTTTTGCAAAAATATCTCATACCGTAGTTTGGTATAAACAAACCCTAAAGATTTTAGGTTGGGTTTTCGTGGATAAAACGGGTTTTTCGGAGTTAAAACAAATAAACCCCAAAAAATTTCATATTTTGAGAAACTTAGAAATTAATCGAAATAAATTGGTGGTTTAGGGTTCTAGGATGTTTAGAACCCTTAATATATGTGTATTTGTAGTTGGTTGAGGTTGTAGGACGTTGGGTGAGGCGACAAAAGCTTGGGAGAAGCTTTAATGGCCGAAATCTTCTCGAAGAAGACGATGAATAGTAACCCGTGACTTTAGGGGGCCATTTTGGCCAGGAAGAGAATTGATTTAGCTATCGGACACAAAAGTTGTAGATCTTTTCGATATGATCGCGTGGGGCGCCGACCGCATATTTTTTTTATTTTTCCTTGAGTTGATATGATTTTTACAAGATGGCAGCTCCGGGTTGAAATCATTAACTCAGAAATCAAATCGGGAATTGGAAAAATAAAGGGTAGAATAAACCGTGTAGATGTTCGGGATAATTTTTGGTGTAGTTTAGAAACCTCGTTAATGAATTTGGGTTGTTGGATCAAGGAATTGAGGAAATTTAGTTTTGGGAGACCTGGTGTGACCGGTCGACCGCGCCCCTATGGCTGGTCGACCGCATCAAGGAGAAAGGACCTACTGCTTTGTTTCGTAGGCTTATTTCCAACCCGCGATCGACCGGGGGTTCAAGACCGGTCGGCCGGTGCCCTTTTTTCATCCCAAGATTTTGGAGATTAGGATTACTTCTCCTCCTTGAGTTTAAAGTTTAAGGACCTTCTAAATTAGAGTATTATAGAGGGTTATGTCCTAAAGGACTTAGTGAATTGGGAATATATATATATATATGTAAATTCACATACAGTGAATTAGTATATTTGGGGATATCCGCTAAATCCGTAGATAGGATTAAGGTATGTATTACTTATTAAAGTAAGAAAATACTTTGGGTTTAGTATCATGCGTATATGAAAGCATGATTAAAGCATGATTCTTTGAGAGAATCCTTGGGATTAATGGTCATCGCTATATGTAATTAGCAAATATGGCCATTATATATATATTCAAGGAGGAATATATGGTATATGTGTATACTATGTGATTAAAGTATATATGTATAGTATGATGTAAATGATTTTGAAAATGTAAAGATAAATATTTTCAAAATGGAAAGATAAATGATTTTCATAATTGATAAATTATGGTTACACGCCTCCCTAAATCGCTATCATAAGGGAAGTTGCGTGCGTTGTGGTGATGCCCCCTGGCTAATGAATGCAGGGTGGCTATAGTCCTATAGGCCATATGGGCGATTATTTGCATTGCGCTGCTTAGGTGATTCTGGGTGTGGTCATGACTATCCCGCAGGCATATGGCCGCTTCCCGACATTGGTAGGTTCCCAAGTTGTCTTGTATAGATAGGCCCTGGAAGATGATAGCCATTTAGGGGGGAGTCTAGTGGGGAAACCCGGAGGGGCGGTCTTAGTTTTATTAAAGCAATTTATGATAATAAATTGGCTTTATATTTACATTTCCTGAGTATAAAAAGGGAAATGGGATAAAGGTTTTGGCTTCGGTAACACTCCCGAATGGAAGAAGGGATGTGGAAGCATATGATATGATCAAAGCATTTTCATGATAATGAAAATGGCTTTGGGTAAATTTCCTGAGTGTAAAAAGGGAAATGGGATGATATAAAACGGAAAAGCATTTTTATGATAATAAAACTGGCTTTTAAAAGTATATGATTTGTTAAAGCAATTCATGATAATGAATTGATTTTATATTTACATTTCCTGAGTATAAAAAGGGAAATGGAAAATTTTGAGAAAATGAAAGTATTGATAAATACTTGATATATGAACCCTCAGTCCGGGAGATAGATCCGGATGGTTATGGTAAAATGTATATATATATATGGATGGCTCGAGTACCGAGGGTCTAATGGATCCCGACGATCGACCTTGCCGCATAATAGTGTTTCGGGGGAGTTCCTTGTTTGGATTTCACTTTGCGAGACACCCCACGCACGAATATGGCAATGTGTTGAGACTGGGGAGAATTTTAAGCCTTAGCGCTCTAATATTATAAATGCTTATGGTATATATTTATATATATCTTTCTGTACTGAAGGACTAGCGGATCTCGACGATCGACCGTGCCGCGTAGTAGTGTATCGGGGGGGTTCCTTGTTTGGATTTCGCTTCGCGAGACACCCCACGCACAAACATGGCATAGCGTTGAGACTGGGGTGAAGTTTAGCCCTTAATACATTCCTTGGACTATATAGGATTGATAGTGGGTTGGTGATAGACTAGTTTAGCAGGATAGCTTGACTAGGATGTTTAGAGGGATGCGCTAGGAGTGCACTGTTAGAAGAGAGGTGAGGGGTATCTCATGGGAGTGCGATACCAAACTTAAATATGAGATAAAACCTTTTTCAAAATAATAAGTCATTTATGCACTAGCTAAATATTTTCAAAACTCGGGCTCTGACCCGTTTATCTACTTTTCCTTTCTTGCTATATTATATATATATATAGGTGTCCAGACACAGGGACGCCTGGATGGCACTTCTTTCGAGTCAGACGTCAGCTGCAGCAGCTGTGGATGCGTGCAGGTTTTTGATAGCCGCTTCCATTCTTGTACTCTAGATAGGAGGTACTGTATAAATACTCGGGCCAATGGTCCAATTGCATTTAGTTATTCTTTTTTCACATCATTCGATATGGTTGTATATTTTGACCGAGTGTTCGGTTATTTTATTTTATTTCATTTCAGTTTCGTTTTCGCAAATTTGTGTGGGTGTTTCATTTACAGTTGTAAAAAGAGTAGTAAAGATAAAATTTTGACACCGACCTAATAGGTTATTAGTAATTAAATGGATTTTCGATAGTGATGCTAAGAATGATCCATATGAGACTCCTGTTTTAATTTAATATTGGAGTGATCGCCTGGTATCTTATTAGGCGGGTTGTCACAAGAGCATAGTCGACGAGCCTTTTATTTATGCCTTTCAGAACGTAAAGAATGTATTCTACTCAAACTGCGTAAATGATGACAATTGGTATATTATTATGCAAGCACTAAAGGATATAACTACTTTAGCAGATGCATTAAAGGCTCTTGAAGAGTTCCAGCCTCCTCTTGATGACAATCCTAATTTGAAGGATCCTTTAGTTGATTTAGAGGAAGATTGAGTATCCAAATATTTTTTTACACTTGAAAATTATATTTGAATCCTATTATTATATTGGCCTTTGACAATCACATTTATATCCAAATTGTATCCTATTATGATATTGGCATTTTAGTTTGATTTATGAATGTTTAGTTTGATTTATGTATGTTTAGTTTGAATTATGAATATTTGATATGATTTATGAATTAACTTAGATGGAACGGTGCTTTACTTTGAATTGTTAACTCCACGATTACAATATTATTGAATGGTATATGAATTGGTTGTTGAATACATGTTTTGGAGGTCTTCCTAAAAAATATTATTTTTTAATATTAAATGGATATGATCATGACCGTAATCCGTGACCTTAATTTATTTAATAAATAATTAGTCACGGTCTAAGACCGTGACCCGTTATTTATTTGTTTTTAAAAAAAAATTAGGGCCACATATTAAGGTACTGGACCATTTTGAACCTTATACCATCCATGGTAATGGGCCTGGGTCATGACAACGAGTGCACAGATTATTATCACGACCATGGAGTTAATATTGTCCCACTTTGGTCACGAATTCGGGCCGTGACCACGGAGTCACGGACTAAGTCCCCGACCATGGGACTAATATTATGTCACGGGAGATACCATGACCCCCATGTAGGGTCACGAATTATGTTCGTGACCACTAGATTTGGTCATGGGTAAAATGTTCACGGCGGAGGATCGTGACTCATGGCCTAGTCATGGATGAGGTTCGTGACCATCTTCGGTATATGGTGTAGTGTATGTTGGGCTTATCCCAAGTCGATTATATCAAAGTTTTATAAATAGGATTAGCATAAGTATTCCATTAAATGGTTTTCTTTTCAAGTATGGAATCATTATGTATGGGAATAAATGTTTTAGCTCACTTGATAGATATAAGGGATGAGGAATATACCTAAGGCTTCGACGGCGAGCTGCCTCGTTAATTCTATATATATTGTGTGCAAAGATCGAATTATGTTATGCCTTCGAAACGATCAACAGATTTTAGTTTAATATTTTTTTACCTTTTAAGCACAAAGACTAAATTTTCATTGAGATAAGGATTCGAAGTTTTCTACCTAGGAATATAGGTTTACCCAAGGAGGTTGAGCTATAAGTTAGAGGATTGTGAAGTAATCTGGGACTTCTGAATCCACGAGGGAGGCGAGAGATGTTGTCAATTCGGGGATAACTAAAGAGGTTATATGTCCTGTTTACTTCCTAAGTAACTTCGGCGAGGGTCCTTTAAGTTCCATTACTGATTACACTTTTCAGTGTATATAGCAGTATGATTGTAAATTTGAGAGAACCGCAAGCCCATAAAAAGTTTAAGCAAATTGAGCATAGGTTTCACATAGTTTGCGAAATTAAAATAAATGGGTGATAAGTTTATGATCAAAGGTTATTTCGGATAACACTTGGTTAATTCTCTACCGATTTTAAGACTAAGTGGGAGATTGTTGGTGTTTTATTCTTAAAACCATGTATGATTGTTAATTTTAAGTAAAAGTGTGTCACTGAACTTTGAAATTAGAATTGTGGTTAGGAGAATGCTTTATATTTGTTTAAATATATTATTTCATATTAACGTTAGTCAATTATTCCTAATAGGATTTTCATTTATTCGACTTCGGATTGATCACAAGGAGATTAGAATTCCCGTTCTAGCACCATTGAAAATTTCACAACCCAGATATGAGCTTGAAATCCTAACGGGATGGTTTCAATACAACCCTAGTAGTTTATTTTAAACTACCAAGAATTGTTGTGATGGTTCCGGAACTTTTCTGACAGTTCAACAAAGGATTGTGATCGTTACATCCCAATAATGTGTTCAACGGGACCACCTATAAAATTTAAGTATAAGGATTGTCTAGATTAAATAGGTAAATATCACACCATTTGCAAAGGGTACATAGATTCCTAATCCCTAAAATTTTGAGGATTAGGACTCTTATATAGTTGTCACTTTGATTGTCGCTTTGATTGTTTTTTGTGTGATTAAACTTTAGATTAAATCAAATGATCCCAGCATATTGGGTGACAATTGTATGAGTAGGTATGAGATTATAATTCGAAGAAATTTGCGTTCAGTGGATACTATGGATTGTGATACCTATTGTGTTTCCATCAAGTAAAACCCGATCGGTGGATTATTTTATAATCCTGGTGGAATAGAAAATAAGTTAAGTTTGAGAATTAAGGAAATTAATTAAATGTTAGTTGAAATAGATTAACAAGAAAATTGATTTGACCAAGCGGATATCGAACACTTAACGTGTGGAATCATATTATGTACCATAATCAACTTTGTAAATAAGACCTCATTATATCAGAGTGATTTCTGAGATAATTAAATTAAATTGCAGTCATAATTATTTAGTGGAAATAATTATGATTAAATAAAGAAAATAAATCATTACGGTAATTATAATTGGGCTTTCTGAGTATTTATTTGAAGTCAAATTATTGATTTTTCTTGGGTCCTTAGTGTAGTCCATATACTAAGTTGTTAGTCTCAGATTCTCAAGACTCAATTTGTACGAAGCCCACATTTTGTACTTGAATATAAAGGTGTGGGAAGGGTTTTAATAATTATAATTGGTCATTAGGGTTTAAGAAGGGTGAGAGAAAATGTTATTCACATTTTTGTGAAGAGGCCTAAAGAGAGACTACCATATCTCACTCATAAAGAAGGGTTTTCATCCATAAAGGTGCCCACAGCTTTAGGGAGGATCGTACAATAAAAGATCTAAAATTTAAAGAACTAAAATAAAGGTTTTTGTAAACATTGGATGGGCAGAAATACCATCTTCATCAATAAAGTATTTTTCCTCATGCGAATTATAACAAAATTTCGTTATGGTATGAATTCTTCAAACCCTAGATTTATTCTTTTAACCTAGTTCTTGTTTTCTTTTTAATGCATGATTAATCAAAGATATTTAGGGTTGAAAGTTTTCTGCATTTTAAATGTCAATCCCAAGTTTTTTCCCAACAATATTAACTCGTGTTAAGGACTTCATTTTCCTCGTGTCAACATACTCATTAATATGGCCAACCTTCACAGGGTCCTCAAGTTGTCACTTGAACATATTGTAGTTCTTTGTGACATGACCATGGTCCTGATGTTTGATGCGCCTGAGGTTGGTGTCTTTATCATTCGTGTCACTAGCCATATTGGATGAAATTCAAAAGAACATTTTGTTAATTTTCAGACGAAAAAACTTGTATATTGTTTTCTTGAAGAAGGTTCCTACTACTAGGTAGGCATTTTCGTTAACCTACGCATTGGATAGTCCCTTAAAGGCATATGAATTTGTCCCTTTCTTTTCTGGGGTTGACTAATCCCCTCTCCTGGATGTCTTCTTTGAATCATTCTTCTTAGAATATTTAGGAGTGTGTTAGGTTGGAGCATTCGCATTATGGATATCATCTTTAACCTTGGTGTATTTTTTTTATACGATCCATGACATTACCCATGGTTGAGGATGGATTCTTGGTCAGAGACCGGTATAAGTTGTCCGACCTAGCGAGGCCAAATTTGAAATATGAGATCGCTACTTTCTCATGGCAATTATCAATCTCGTTGAATAAATCCTAGTAGCATTAAGAATATTGTATATAGGTTTATCCTTTTTTCTCTTAAGGGCATTCAAATAATTGAATTCCTTTAGTACTGGTACTGGTGATGATGCTGGTTGTAAAATGCTCGGTCAATTCCCTGAAAGATGAGATCGACCAAGTGGCCATCTTCTCAAACCACCCGAGTCCGATTTCTCCCAGATTCGAGGGGATGATACGGGACACGAGGGTGTCTTGATGGTTCCAGAGAGACATAGATTGCCTATAATGTCTAACATGATGAGACGTATATACCTTTTCATTCTAAGTAGTGATCTTAAGGACGAAAAACTTCTTTGGTGACCATAACGTCTCTATGTATATGGTGAAAGGGGGTCCTGAAAAGTTCCTTTAGAGTTCGTGCCAACTTGGGATTCAACTGCCCCTCTAATTCCTTCTTGATGAATTAGTTTCAAATCCAAGGGATAAACAAGACGTTTTTTCTTGGTAGCCCAATGATATGTAGGGAATGTATCTAGGGGTCATTTATCATAAGATACACATGGATCAGACCTATACCCCTCCACCATAAGAGGCTCAACAAAAAGATCCCAAGAAGTTCAAGGTTATGGAATAAGTGGTACATAAACTTTTTGAGAAGTTTAATTATTAGACTAATTATCAAATCTAGTCATTGTGAAGAGGACTCAAGGGTTTTCATTGACATCATTAACCTGAATAATGCCTACTCTAAAGATAGCTTCCCATTACCAAGGCCGACCAAATGATAGACGCAAATGATAGTCATAAAAATAAGCATCCTAGATGTACACTCATGGTACCACAATATCCCTTGGTTCGAACCAAACCAATAGAAAACATCCTTTATCATTACCTTAAATTTTATTATTACATTTTTATGCTCTTTGGTTTGAAGAGTTCATGTGCAATCTACCAAAGTCTTATAACGAAAATGTTGACAGAATATCTTCGCGACACTATGTAGTATATATAGAAAATATGTTAGTCAAAAGTAAAAAGAATATTGACCACCTAGAAGGCTTGTAAAAGGCCTTCGAAATCCTACACTATTATCAAATGAAGATTAGTGACTCCAAATGATCCTTTGGAGCTATCTCTAGAAATTTGCAAGAATATATGATCATCCAATGGGAAATAAAGATCAAACTTAACTAAATCGAAACACTTAAGGCCATTTAGTCGCTAACCAGAGTTAGGGAAGTCCAAAAGCTTACCACCTTGGACCGGTTATTATTAAGTCTTAAGAAAAATTATTAGTTTAATAAAGACAAACAAAACATTATAGAAACCTTCACATTATCAAAGGGTTTTATTAAAGTCACCCTAAGAATTCATCTCCTCCTCCATATACCAAAATCACCACATAAATTAGCATATATAATCCTCACTACCTAGAAATAAGGCAACCTAAGTAAAAATTATATAAACTAATTTGTTCATTTTTACTCATTTTCGACTATCTTATTATCTCTCTAAATTTTGAATTCTCTAATCCTATCTACCTCCAACGCATGTCGTCGGTGTTGCTACCACCAACTGCGATACCATCGTTGGTAATCTCTCTCTCTCTCTCTCTCTCTCTCTCTCTCTCTC
Organism: Sambucus nigra; assembly: GCA_949130495.1. NCBI lineage: Eukaryota > Viridiplantae > Streptophyta > Magnoliopsida > Dipsacales > Adoxaceae > Sambucus > Sambucus nigra. The sequence continues at coordinate 433,563,147 of OX422220.1, read as the reverse complement.
TCCAACATATATTCTAACAATATACATATGGACATATTCATTTATTAGAAGAAATAGTAGAAAATATATTTTTCAGCCAAATTTGTTATACGTGATCTCCATAATAAGGATATAATCTACAAAAAAATTATCCAGAAATATAACTTGGAAGTGGGTGCTTTGAAACTTGGATGAATACGTACATTATTAACCATTGAAACTTGTGATCATTATCTCACCCTCTTCGAAATTTAATTTTTGGATATAATTTTTTTGTAGATGATATCTTCATCATGGAGATCATGTATACCAAATTTGGTTGAAAAGTATATTTTTTTACTATTTAAAAAAATAGGTATGGTCATAGGTATATTTTTAGGAGGTATGTTGGAGAGTCTCACAATATACATATGAGGCTATCCAACATAACTCCTAGCAGCAGATCTATGATCATACCCATTTTTTAAATAGTAAAAAAAATATACTCTTTAACCAAATTTGATATACATGATAATGAGGATATTTTCTACAGATATAATCATCAAAAAATTTAATTCGGAAGCGGGTGAAATGAAAAGTGGTTATACATGTGCATTTTCGGCTATTCAAATTTTTTATCATCATCTCACCGACTTCGAGTTGAATTTTTTGATAATTTTTTTTGTAGTTGATCTTCTCACTATGTAGATCATATATACTGAGTTTGGTTAAAAAATAATTTTTTACTATTTTAAAAATACTGGTATGTTCTTAGGGTATGTTAAGTGAAGTTTGTTGGAGACATACCTCACTGAACATACCAATGAACATATCTATTTTTTTAAAATAATAAAAAAAATGTATTTTTTAACCAAACTTGATAGATATGATCTACATATTAAGGGGATCATATACAAAAAGAAAATCAACAAAAAATTCAACTCGTAAGTGGATGTGACGATGGCAAAAAAAATTACTATCGAAAATGCTCATATATATACCCACTTTTCATTTCACCCATTTTCGGGTTGAATTTTTTTATGATTATTTTTGTATGATTTACTCATTATGGAGATCATGTATACAAAATTCAATCAAAAAATTATTTTTTTTACTATTTAAAAAAATAGTTATGTTCACTGGAGAGCCTGAATATATATATATATATATATATATATATATATATATATATATATATATATATATATATATATATGAAGATTCGTGTAGCTAGAAAAATATTGATTTTGTGGTGGTTTTTGGCGAGTTTCTCGTGGTGAGGGGGTTTAGGTTAAAAATGGGTTTGAGCATGGGTGGATGCAATAAGGTCATATGGTGGGCAGCTGCCCACCTTAGCATTTGGAGCGTTTTTTTTCCAATAATTTCCGGGTAAGATTATAAATTACCACCATAACTTAACTTCTCTTAAATATACTCTTTAAAAAATATCTAAACACAAAACACACTAAAGCAAACATGTAGAGAGAGTGAGAGAACCGACCAAAATATTTTACACATGCTTTACTCACTCGAAAGTCTTCCCGAATAGCTCACTCGAAACTCTGCACAGCCAGCTCACTCGAAAATTTTATTTATTCTGCCAAGGTTAGTTTAGTTTTATTTATTGTATTTTAAAGTCTCAACTTGATATTATTTGCTATGTTTAGGTTCTGAAATCAATGTTAAATGTGAGGGTTTGTCAAATATTTAATGTTTAGGTTTGTTTAATGTTAATTTGTTAAGTGTTTAGAGTATGTAAAATGTAAATGTTAAATGCTAGGGTTTATTAAATGTTAATTTTATAATATTAATTGTTTGGTATTTATAGAATTGTTAATTAACATTAATTTTCATTATTTTTAAGTAATTATTTGGTAAGCACTCAAAAATAACCTCAAAAAATTCGGAGTAAGGGCTCCCATCGTCAAAAATCGCTATTAAGTTATAGTCCGGTCGGGTGTAAAATCTTGGATCCGCCTCTGCTCCAACCCACCTTATCAAATGTTTCTAGATTCACCCCTGATCTTGAGGGTGGTGGTGTGGTGAAAATTGTCACGGTGGGAGGTCGAGTGTAGCAATGGGAGGATTTTTTATTGTTGGGGAGATTAGTAATGATGGTGATGGAGGTGTTGTTAGGGTTAGGGTTTGAAAATATTTTTGGTAAAATTAATTTAGATTCCTTTTATTGGGGGTAGGAATATTGGTGGATTTGACTTTTATTTTTTATTTTCTTAAAAAGGTTGAGTTATGTGGGTGTCGTCCATGAGGTGCATGTTTTTAATATATGGTGGGGGTAATTAAAATTAGGGGTTCTTTAAATATAGGGTATAGCTATTTACGCTCCAAACGTTTCCTAAAGCACTCCAAAATGTTGTAAAATGATAAAAAAAAATCCTTTTAACACTTGCAAACTCCTATTAACATCTAAAAGTAAAACAAAATTAATAAAACGTTACGAAAAACAAAAGACTTCTTACATTATCTGTGTTTTTTTGAAACTGTTTTTTTGTCAAAGTTGAAGAATTAATTTTTTTGAATAAAAGTTAAAACCTCTAAAATGTACTCCAAATAATAAAGAAAATGAAAGAAGAATGTTAAACATATCCGAGAGTAAATATTTTTACCGTTTTTTCTTTGATTACATATAAATAACTATAAATAAAAGAATTTTTTTTTTTGCGAATGTTTATCATTTTTCTATTAAAAATATCTATGAAATAGTTTTTAATAGAAAATTGGTATAAAAAGAAATACTACTTTCGGATTGTCACTGTTCTTTTGTTAAAAAAGTAAAATTGATTGGGATAAAATAAAAATAAAAATGGTTTTGATTATTATTCTCGGATAAAAAACTGTTTTTTATCCCCAAATAATAATGACAAAACAAATATTGAGTCCATATTAGTTTTTATTTATTCATTGCAATTAACACTAATATAAATTAACACTAAAACGTACCGAAATTAATAGGTATTATAAATCAACTACACTAAATAATTTTTATGTTGTACATATATCTTTATTTTTATGTTGATGAAAATAAAATAAAAATTGACTTATAAAATCGCGAGCGTCGTGTCGCTTTACTTGGATCGTGTTCGTATTAGGTTAAAAAAAGTTTTGTGTTTTATCGTACTTTAATTGGGTCATATTTGTTTTTGGAAAAAAAAAATCGTATCATGTCACTTTTACTTGACCGTATTTGTCTTTGGTAAAAAAAATTAAATTAGATTTCTTATTGTGTGACATTTTAATTTGGTTATGGTTGTGTTTGTGTTTGCGTTTTTGTAAACAAAAATAAGATTTCGTGGCCAGTCGATTTTACTTGTATTGTGCCCAAGTAAAATCAACCTGGCACGAAACGAAATCTTATTTTGTTTTTTTACAAAAATACAAACACAATCAAATTAAAATGCAACACATTACGAAATCTTTTTTTTTTACCAAATACATACGGCCAAGTAAAAGAGACACAACACAAAATAAAAGTTTTTATTTACGAAATGTTCATAATGACTTTGGAATTCACATTTTTTGTAACTATGATATTTACGAAATGTTCATAATGACGGTATGTTATTTATAAAAAAAATTTAAACAATTTTAACAAATAAAAAAAAATGCATTTATTTTTAACTATTTTTATAATTCAATTAAAACATTTTTTATTATAAAATAGTTGATTTTGTTTTTAAATGAAATAGCGGTTGAAAGTATGACACTCAACAAAGAATAATCAAGAACTATTTTTCAAAACATTTTTAATTAAAAAAAAGCAGATAACAAATTTTTTAAACAACTAAAATGTCTTCTAAAACAGTTATGAAAAGTATTTTTTTTTATAGATAAAAGCATTAAAACCTGCTAAGGGTGCAAAACCCGTATACAAGGAATATACAAACACACCCATAACTAATTCCATTACATGATTTTTTTTCCAAACACAAACAATAATTTTTTTATCGAATATAAACACGATTTTTTTACCAAACGCAAACACAAACACGATCGAAGTAAAAAAAAATTATTTTGGCTGTGTTTCTGTTTTTGTAGAAAAAAGATTTCGTATTGTGTGACATTTTAATTTGACCGTGTTTCTAAAAAACAAAGATTTCACAACATGATTTTCATTTGGTCCAGTTGTAAAATCTTTTTTTTATTACAAAAACAGAAACACGACCATATTAAAATACCACACAAAAGGAAATCATTTTCTTTTATTCGATCGTGATTCTATTTTTGTAAATAAATTAAAATAATATTTCGTGTCATGTCATGTCTCTTTTGTTTGGATTGTGTTCGTGTTCGTGTTCGGTTAAAAGATAATTTCGTGTTGTATCCAATTTTCATTGGGTCGTGTTTGCATTTGATAAAAAAAATTATATTATGTCGTTTTTACTTGGATCATATTCGTGTCAAGTTAAAAAAAATCGTGTCGTTTCATATTTTAATTAGGTGATGTTCTTATTTGGTTAAAAAAGAATTTTTATTTATATATATATATATATATATATATATATATGTTATGTTAGAGAAAGATCCATAATCGTATGAGCTTAAAAATTTTGTTAGCAGTTTTTTTTTTGTTAGTGTTGGAGAAATATGGAGTGTTTCCTTTTTTAATCATAAAGGTTGGTTTTGTCATTTAAAAAAAATTGGAGCGCCGGAGGAGTTGAGTGGAGCGAGAATAGATGTACCCTAAACATAATCCTAAACTTATGTCATCTGAGTCAGTAAAAGTAACTAGGAATAACTAATAAAGACATTAAATCACAAAACATACCAAAAATGGAAAAATATTAAATGAAATAGGTCCATACTTATCACGATGGATTCTTAATTCAAGATGAGATGTCATGAAAAAAGAAAATGAGACTGTTAATGAATATAGAATCATAAAAATATATTTTGATTAATTACTTTAACGTAAGAGCTCACATTTAAACTCTCTTTTAAGCAACTTCAGCAACAGATAGCCATTATTGTGTGAAAGTAGTTCATTTCTTGCACCCTTTAAATCCTTTGCATGTAACTTCAGTGCTCTAATTCTTATTCTTGTAAGGAACTTAGAAAGTTGAACCACGTTTTGTTTTTCAGATTGTAAAATGAAAAAGGGAAATTTTCTTCAATAGACTTGAGCCCAATTTAGTTATGAAAATATAGGTTTTTTCCTAAGATTTTTTTTTCTTTACTTACGGAAAACAAAATTGGGGATTCTTATTCAATTTTTAATATTTCTCCCAATAGAATTAGAAAACAAGTTTTCTGACATTCTAATTTCCAAAAATTTAGCAATGTTTTGTGTATTTTGATTCATATGCATGCATTGTTTACAATTAAAACTTGTGATCATTATCCCACACACTAAATTACTATTTTTTTTTTGTTGAAACTTAGTAAATATGGTTTCCTCGCCTGAGAAATCATCTCCACTAAATTTAATAAATAATAGATCATTAATTTAATATCAAAATATTAATGAATGTTTTTGAAATATTAATATATATACATTTGAGAGCATAATTCATTACCTCTTACCTTATCTCTCTATTAACAATTAATAATCCCAGTATGAGTAACAGTTGTTTTGAGCCTGCGCTGCAAACGGGTAAAAGGGTTACAAATGAACACTATCTAGTTTTTCATTTCACTCTAAAGACAAAAAGGAAAATTGATATATAAGATGAAAAATAGAAATTGAACAAGGAAAAAGGAAAAATGTTCCCAAAACTAAACAGGCTTTGGTTTTCAGATAAAGACTAATGTTGGGACATGTCAAGTATATCTGAAAAAGTTGCAACCTTTCGCTAGAATTCATCAAGTTTAGATTATTTAATAAAATTATAATGACTAATATGATGCCCGATGAATGGAGAAATAGTGTTTTAATACCTATTTATAAAAATAAAGGGAACATACAAAGTTGTTTAAATTATTATGGTATTGAATTAATGAGTCATACAATGAAATTTTGGGAGAGAGTGATTGAATATAAATTGAGATTGAAAACAATAGTATCAAAGAATCTAAGAATCAATTGGGGTTTATGCCTAGGAGATCAACAATGAAAGCAATCTATTTACTGTGGAGATTAATGGAGAGGTATAGGAAAAAAAAATAAGAATCTTCATATGATTTTTATAGATTTGAAAAAAAACGTATGATAGGATACTTAGACATATAATACAGTGGGTTCTACATAAAAAAAGGAACAACTCGTAGATATATTGATGTGATCAAGGATATGTATGATGGGACCATGACTACAGTAAGAACATCAGCCGGAGAAAGTAGTGAATTTTCAATTACTGTAGGCCTACACCAAGGTTCAACATTAAGCACTTATCTCTTTGCTCTTGTTATGGATGAGTTGACTGGACAAATACAAGATGATGTGTTATGATGTATGCTATTTGCAAATGATATTGTTTTAGTGGATGAGAGTAATACGGAGATTAATGCTGGTTGAAATTGTGGAGAAAAACTCTAGAAACAAGAGGATTTAAAATAAGCACGACTAAAACATAATATGTGGAGTGCAAATTTAATGGTAATGGGAGAACAAATAAAAATGTGATAAAATTGGATGGTCAAGAGATACCTAAAAATGACCATTTTCTCTATTCAGACTTAATTATTAAAAAAGATGGAGATATTAATGCTGATGTTACTCATAGGATTAGCACAGGCTAGGTCAAGTGGAGAAGTGCTATCGGCATATTGTGTGATAGGCATATACCTTTAAAGCTAAAAGGAAAATTTTATAGGACGGCCATGAGGGCCGCCATGTTATATGGAACAAAGTGTTGGGTAAACAAGAAACAAAATGTGCAGAAAATGAATGTGGCGAAAATGTAAATGCTAAGATGGATTTGTGGTAAAACTCGAAAGGATAAAATTAGAAATGAACAAATTCGTGAAACGGTAAAAGTAACTTGTATAAAAGATAAATTGAGAGAAAATTGACTTAAATGGTTTGAACACATCAAGCGTAGACCAATTAATGATCCCGTAAGGAAGAGAGATTTAATTACTATTTATGGTAACACAAGGTGTAGAGGTAGGCCAAAATTGACTTGGTGGGATATGTTGCGCTAAAGCAAGACTATCTCTAGCGACCAAGACGATAAAACTCACTCGGGAATTTTATCAAACACTTGGTGTGCGGAAAACACCCAAGACCTTGTTCCCAAAATGAACTAGTGTGCAAACTCCCAATCAATTCAACCAAGCATCAATGAAGAGACAATAAGAACATACAAGCAATCATCAAAGCAAAACAACAACGATATACCGTGGTTCACCCAAATTTGGGCTACATCCACTAAGGAGGATTTCTTCTTTCTATAGATAAATGGAGGAACCCAAAGGTTATACACACACACAATTTATCTCTCTTAGAAAGTCACTCACAACCTCACAAGAACTCACCCCTCAAATGGGAGCTCTATCTCTCTTTAGCTTTGATAACTCTCAAAATAGCTCTCAAACTTGTCCTCTCTCAAAACCTAGAAATGACACTTGTATTTATAGATTTGAGCCAAAATGGCAAATTTGTAAATAAACCAAAACTGAAAAAATAGGAGAGCCAAAATCAACAAACTCCACCTTGGCGATCCTGACGATCCAACCAATCTCTAGAATGCTGAAATTGAACCCGCTTGAAGACTGTCCCACCATCTACCAAGCTAATGCGATTCCCCCAGGCGATCCTCACGATCCAACCGAACTCGGAATGCAAACATCAAATCCTCTCTAAGATCATCCCGACATCTAACAAGCCAATACGCTCCACCCGACGCTAAGCCACCTCAAACTTCAACCATGAAGTGAGATACCGCCAGTCTTCACTCCAAGACTCCAAACGACTCCACCCGCCGAGGAACCAAGTTCTAAACTAAGAACTCCCCTGAATGCTTCCCATGTAACCATACGGTGAAGCTCGCTCCTCATGTAACCCGGTGAGTACACCCCCACACAATACATATAGCATACACCTTCTTTACACAAAACATTCAAACACATCAACACCATCTTCCACCTTGAGAAATAACCACGGATGAGAGGGAAAATTCCTCACCTCTCATACCCTCCAAATCTCACCCTCGAAAGATATACCAAGTCTTTGTCACGAAAAACTCCCGTTTGCCAATGCTCGCAAACAATAACTCATCGGCCTTCCTTGAACTAGCTACACACACCTCGAATCCATCACAGTCCTACACCTCCTCGATTCGAATCGGCCAATGCATGTGTGCAACTAAACCGGGTCAACATCACCCGTTGGCCCTGGAGGGGGACTTCGATCCATCCCCTCCACTAGTAGGTATTCTCCCATCACTACCGTCTACTCTTGGAAAGCTAGCACCCAATGTCTCCGCTTTGTTCACAAACGAGACATGCCTCGAATGTTCGATCACTTGTGCACACCGCTTCCCTGTCTTCCTCGAAGTTTGATTTAGACGATACAACCCCTCTCTCCCCTCTCCCCTCGCTAGGACCATACAACCGCGTGTGACTTTCAAGACTCCACCCGCCACCGACACCCGGCAACCCTTGGAATCCAAACGGCTAATGGATATCAAATTCTTTCGCAACTTTGGGACATAGGCCACACCACCCAAAGTGCGTTCCACCCCATCGAACATCTTGAGTTTCACCGTCCCGACACCCTCAACGGAAACCTTCTCTCCGTTAGCCAAAGACATGGAACCTTTTCCATTTTCTGTGAAAGTCTCAAAATATTCCCTCTTGGAGCAAACGTGATCCGACGATCCCGAATCTAATATCCAATCATCTTGGGAAAGAGAGTTAACCTTGGAGATTGTGATAAGTTCTCCAAGTTCATCTTCATAATTCGCACTCGCTACCGTTGCCCTCTCGCAATCAACCTTGCCCTTAACCTTGTCGATCCACAAAGGACATTCTCGGATCATATGACCCCATTCCTGGCACTTGTAGCATTTCGTCCCTTTACCACCAACACCTCTCGATCTAGACCTACTACCGTCATTAAATCCCCGGTTGGAGTTCCTCCCGCCATTTTGCCCACCTCCGTCTCTCGCCATAAGGCCTTCATTATGGGAATACCCGTCACCTCCACCTTCCTTTTTTCTCATCGTGACATGAGATTGAATATCTTGCACAACCTCGTTGCACCGGAGTGTAGACTTCCCAAACATGAGCGTGGTCACAAAATGCTCGTATGAATCGGGTAATGATGCAAGCAACAACAATGCTCGATCCTCCTCAATGAATTGAACGTCTATCCGGTTCAAGTCATTTATCAAGGCATTAAAAACGTTGATATGCTTCATCATATCCTCACCCTCCTTCATCTCAAGCTTGAAGAGTTTCTTCTTGAGGAACAATTTATTTGACAACGACTTTCCCAAATAAATCTCTTCAAGCTTATCCCACATGCCTTTAGCCGTGGTCTCCGCTATCACATTATTCAACACATCATCCGTGATAAGCATCTCAATACACGAAGCCGCTCTTTGATCAATGTCAATCCACTCGGCATCGGTCATGCCTACCGGTCGTCCCTCTACCCCCAACAATGCTAATTGCAACCTCTGTTGGACAAGAACGCCTCGCATTCGTCTTTGCCATAACCTAAAATTGATCTTCTCATCAAAAGCCTTCATGTCCGTCTTCATTGAGCCACTTGATCCATAACTCGGATCCCATCTCTTAGAGACTCCGCTCGTAGAGGTTGATTCTCGAGTACTCTCCACATTTTCCGTTATTTGGAACAAAAACAAAAGTTATGCCAAAATTGCCAAAATTGATTCAACCTCGAACCAAAATACCGGGCAAACAATGCAACCAAAGATCTGATACCACTTGTTGCGCTAAAGCAAGACTATCTCTAGCGACCAAGACGATAAAACTCACTCGGGAATTTTATCAAACACTTGGTGTGCGGAAAACACCCAAGACCTTGTTCCCAAAATGAACTAGTGTGCAAACTCCCAATCAATTCAACCAAGCATCAATGAAGAGACAATAAGAACATACAAGCAATCATCAAAGCAAAACAACAACGATATACCGTGGTTCACCCAAATTTGGGCTACATCCACCAAGGAGGATTTCTTCTTTCTATAGATAAATGGAGGAACCCAAAGGTTATACACACACACAATTTATCTCTCTTAGAAAGTCACTCACAACCTCACAAGAACTCACCCCTCAAATGGGAGCTCTATCTCTCTTTAGCTTTGATAACTCTCAAAATAGCTCTCAAACTTGTCCTCTCTCAAAACCTAGAAATGACACTTGTATTTATAGATTTGAGCCAAAATGGCAAATTTGTAAATAAACCAAAACTGAAAAAATAGGAGAGCCAAAATCAACAGGATATTATTAAAAAAAATACATGATACCACGTTGTTTAACCGAAGATATTGCGCTGGATAGAATTAAATAGAAAAATAGGATTCATGTAGCGGATCCAAAATAATTGGAAAAAGACTTTGTTGAGTTGAGTTAAGTTACACAATTACACGGGCATCGATACAGAAACCATTTCATACCTCCCACTTTCACAAACTCTGCTTGGATTAACTCTAACTTTAAATTTAGAAGGACTATTCTTCCCTTTTTGTAGCAAAAGAGTTTTCAGCAAAATTAAACAAATCATATAAAAATTAAATATTTTTCTATGTTTTCCCTCTGGCCCCGGGGTCTTTTCTGTGACTGGTGACCGCAACTTTTCCATTTCGCCCTCAGCATTGTTTGGCTGAACGGCATTGGTATCAAGGATTTGGCTATGTTTAGTATAAACACTCTGCACTGATATTTCCAAACAAGACTTCTGCAGCTTTGTTTGTGACATGAAGCGTATATACTTTGAGGCATCCCAAACATATAGCTGCAAATGCCAACACAGACACGAAGTAAAGCTTAACTTGTACAAATAAATCTAGAGGAAAAAAAATGTCAAATACGATACTCCTACAACATATTATAACCGAAAAAATCCACATAAAAAAGATTTACCAAAACAAACCACAATTTGGGTTCGATTTAATCTTGCACATTTTCCCACAAGTGCCTCTAGCAAGGACAACTTGGAGGAAAATCAGATTTTCAAAATCAATTCTAAATTGAGGATCGTTTTGGAAAATCTTTTAGAACTGGATCATTTTGGAAAATCGTTTAGAGGTGTGTTTGTTTTTTTAAGAAAATATGGGAGCCAGCAGCCAAAGGGGGAATATGACATTTCCCAAAATATTTTTCACCTGCGTAGAAAGTAAAATGCTAAAGTATTTTCACCTATTTGGACCTAAAATCTGTTCATTCTTCCAATGAGAGGATAAACTTTCAGGTAGCTGAAAAGAAAGTTAAAAAGATAAACATTTAGTCCAAGTATGGACTTTTTGAGGGACTTTAGTCCCTCACAATATAAAAACATTCAAAAAAAGGAGCTGAAAGTAAGAGAATATTATTTAAATGCGTGTTTGATTTTAGAATATAATGTATAAATTTCTTTATAATGCGTTTTCTACACATTTATTCATTTAATATTGCATTTTCGTTTTTCATTGTATCTTACAATATGATACACGATACGTGATACAAAGGTTTTCACACGTGATTTACTACACGATTTTACAAATATGTACACTACCATTTGAACAAATATTCTTATTTTACAAACTGAATCAGGTCGATTTACTATTTTATGTCCCAAATGCATGCAGATGCCTGTATTTTCTGCATATTACGCTAAAGAATGCACCCACGCACCTGTGGTGTTAGACAAGTCAACGAAAGGCAAGGACAGGGAAACTTATGAGGCGTTATTATTTTTTCTGTCAATGACATTGATTAAATGCTCTCGTACAAAAATAAAAATAAAAAAGTAACAACTCTCATGCAAATACAAGAAGTTGAAGAATGACAGAAAAGCTGGACATAAAGAGAGTACTTGATAGCTATGTAATTCAACATTGTGAAGAGTAGGTCCGGCTCGTGGCACCCAATCAATAACTTTCCTAAGCTTTTCCTTCACCGTTATCCCAACTCGACAATCCTCTATCAAGTTGTCAGCGCCTACATAATGAAGTTGAATCCAATAACTTAGGTCGATGAATTGAAGAATATTAATGCAGCTGAGTGAGTGCATCAATGGGGAAAAAGGAAGAAAATATTCATTATTTCCTTAAGGTCATATTTGCAAAAAATGATACAAATGAAATATATTCAGCATATTTCTCAGGAGCAGCACCTCAAAGCATAAGAAAATCAATTTGCTTGTGGAAAATTATATTTAACGCCAAGAAGGTAGCAACGGGGATCTTTTTGCGGAGTCAGTAATTTAAGTTCTCTAAACTAGTTTCCAGTTCTATGTTTAACTTAGCCAAAGTGTATATATCAATTAAAAAAATCACAGAGTACTATCTTTTAATATTGTGTCCAATTGTTAATATTGTGTCCAATTGTTAATATTGTGTCCAATTGTTTCACATGGCTCACATAGGAAGAGAAAGGATTTTATGGTCGCAGAGTACTATCTTTTAAAGATGAAAACATGGATAAGTCACAGTTCCACTTGATAATCTAAAAAAAAAATAGGTAAAACTACGCTTTGATGAACAGAAAATACACATTCTTTGTGCTTGTACATATTAGGATTAATTACATAGTTATAATCTGTTAGTTTATTAGACCAACTGTCATTATTGTTGACAGATTGAGGGGAATCACCCATCGCAATCGAAGAGGAAGGAAACAACACTCAAGACTGGAAGACTAGGAGGATCAGAAAAAAAATTGCAGCAATTTGAAGCAAATTGCTCTGATACCATATTGATTTAAGCAAGTAAACTTGTTGAAGAAGATGGAAAAGTAGAAAGGAAGAAGAATTGTGTGAGAAGATAAGTTCTCATTAATCTCCAATTAGTTACATCAAATAGAAAATGGAAATACATATATATAGATAACAGAGCTGTAATGAGGACACTATGCAAGGTAATGTGCATAGCTCTTGTAATCCAACCATTGTAACCAATTTTTCTCTAATACTTTTGTCTTAAGAATGTAAGCAAGGTAAGTTTGTCGAACCACGTTAAATCTCTTATGTTCATCTCTACTTTGGGGCTTATTTATCTTTCCATCAATCTTCCAATATATATTTCCTCATCTTGATTAGGTGTGGTGCCACTAGTGCACACCAATTGGTATAAGAGCATTGGTGCACAATACTGTTTGGAAGTCTTGGGTTTGTTGAATTTGTTGTTTCATTCAATGTTGTAAGGAAATATTACTTCACACTGGAAGGTGGATCGTTTTGATGGAAGTGGTAGCTTCACTTTATGGCAAGTTAGAATGAAGGATAAGATGACGGATGATGATTGGGAAGATTTAGAGTCAAGGTGTTTGAGCACTATCTGCCTATCTATCGGTGATAATATTAACAAAGCAAATAATGAGGACACTACGCCGAACATGTGGAGAAGATGGAGGAGGGCCGAAACCGCATGGATCACATTAGTATATTTAAAGGGATTGTGGATAAACTTCAAAAGGTTGATATGAAAATAGAGGAAGAATATAAGGCCTTGTATCTTCGTACCTCTCTTCTGAATTATATGAGAGCATAGTCATCACCATTTAGTATGGTAAAGATACGGTTAAAATGAACGAGGTGAAGTCAGCTATATTGTCCTATGAGAAGAGGAAGTCTTCGTGGGAGGAGTGTTTGAGCTCGACTTTGTATACTCATGGTCGGAATTGAGAAAGAAATAAGTGGGGATCTCGTGAAGGTAATAGTAGGTCTAGAACAAGGGATAGTGGAAAAGGCTGGTAATGTTACGAGTGTAAGGAGTGGGGTCACATAAAACGGGATTGTCCTTTTAAAAATGATGATGGGGGCTCCGATAGCGCATCAGTGACATGCGATGGACAAAGATTTTAAAAAGTCTCTCACACTTTCTAAAGGTAAATCTCTTTCTCAAAGTGAATGGGTATGGGATACGTGACCTTCGAATCATGTTTTCTCCAAGAGAGAGTGTTTTGAGACGTTCCAAGATAAGAAGAAAGGTTTTTTTTTTGTCTTTGCCAAAAAGGAAGAAATACGCTGCTGAGGGGGTAGGAACAATTAAAATCACAATCATTGATGGAGTAGAGCGCATTTTGGGGAGGAATAATCTATGCTCCAAAGTTTTGAGCAAACTTGATATCCATTAGCCAATTGGATTCCAAGGATTGTCGAGTGTTTGTAGTTGGTAGAGTCTTGAGATTCAGACATGGCTATGTGGTCCTGACAAAGGGAGAAGATAAAGGAGGTTTGTATCATCTGAAACTAAATTCATGAGTAATGGGGAAGCTGCATGCAAAAGTTATCGAGCACTCAAGGCATGTCTCATTTGTGACTTAACCGAAGGCATCGGTTGCAGGGGAAATTTCACGGCAACAGACGATGATGAGAGCGAAAGTCTTACTAGAGGAGGGGATGGCTCGGGGTCCCCCTTTAGGGTTAGCGAATGATTTTGACTCGGGGTAGTTGCACACATGTATTGGCCATTGATGAATCAAAAGACCGAGTTTAATTTGAGGTGTGTGGAATGTGAAGTTTGGCTAGAATTGTGCGCGGAGTACTCTTCATAAGAAAATTATTTTTCATACACTGGGTATTATTTATATGTGGGGTATTGTTCATTTTTTCTCCTTACTTAAGGAGGGTTTCAGCTATGGTTCACACTAACACCAACACCAATACAGAGTTAGAGGGAGTCTTCTTCCAAAGGTGAGAGTTTGGGGTGGGAGGTGAGGGATTTTCCCTCTTACTCATGGGTATGGCTCGATGGTGGAAGAAGGGTATGGGTGTGAGTGTGTATAGTAGGTGTTCTTAAGATGTAATGTGTGGGGGATTTCTCATCGGTTTACATGGAAGAAGGATACACCGAATTGGGTACTCTTGGAAAACACTTGAGGGCAAGAGATTAAAGGTTTCTTTATTGTTCTTATAATTTCTTGAAATATAGTGGAATCGGGCCTTTCGATGGAGGTAGCCAAGTTGGTGAACCATATATATCTTGGTATTGTCTCTCTCGTTTACATCTTTATGTGCTTGTCATTATTCCCATTTTATCTTGATTATATTCGGGGTCATAATTGATTGGAGGGTGCCCCAACAAATTGGGCTTCAGGGCACAAAAATTAATATCAGAGCTCTTAGTGCGCACAAGGTATCTATCAAAAGTCTGGAACGAGATTTTGGTATCAAACCACTAACGCTTGGATTTGTTCGGTGTGTTCATTCAATCATGATAAGGGATATTGCTTAACAAGTTTAGGTGGAAGGATTTTATGGTAATGGGTGCTTCACTCTTGGTGATTAGAGTAGAGGTCATTCTTGTTCAACATGGATCTTGTAACAGAGTTGATGGAAGAATGAAAGTCGGAGAAAGATGAAGGTGTATTTGCTTGCCCGAAATGCAATTGGAGATGTTGTGATTGCTAGCCCGGAATGCAATTGGCAATGGTTGATAGCCACCTGCATGGTCTATTGATACAGTTCGATTTTTGATCGGAAGAAAATTAATTTTCAGGGATGTTGTCATAGCAAGTCTACATCCAAGGACTATGAGCACTGCTATTTGAGGGGATAATGAGTCATTTCTTGGTTCGATATTAATACAAGGATGGTGGTGGCTTGGTAAGTACCTCAAGACGGTTAACAATATTCAATGAACATTTGGGGATAACCTCACAATCTCCAAATGACGTAACCACACGTCTAATGGCAACTCTAAAGGCACCACACCAATTTAGAAAGAGAAATATAACTAAGCTTTTACTCAAAAGTTCAAGTCCCCAAATGAGGAAGAGGAGGGGTCTATTTATAGGATAGGTAGGAGAGCACTAAAGGAGTAACTAACCAATGCGGGACTTATGCCCATCTATACAATAAACATTGTGTTCTAAAAGGCCCGCCTAGGATTGAGGCTTGAGAGAAACGCATCGCCTACGCCTTATTACACCTTATTCTTGGTAAAAGGGTTAAGGCACACTCTCTTTTTATAAAAACAAAGGATTAGTTGACAAATATTGGTTATGGAGCATGGATATGAGAAAGATGGATACCAAACATATGGATATATTTTCAAAATTCAAGGTATGTATTATTTTATTATATTACTAGCCTTAGAATAATTAAAATAATAAAAAAAGGAAAAATACCCTTTTATGCCACGGCTCCGCCTAGGCTCCTAAGGCTTGAGGCTTGACCTCTACACCTCGACCACGCCTCGCTCCTTTTAGAACCTTGAATAAACATAATACTCAAGTGTTCACCTAAAGCCCATCCTCTAAATAGTCAAATATAATATGAAATGAAATGAAATAAAATAAAATGCAACATAAGAAGAAAATATGATTAACTAATATATGGGGCCAAAAATAAAAGAGGATATGATCGAAATATTCCTCGGATCACATCACTCTCCCCTTCTCAGAAAAGAGTTCGTCCTAGAACTCAAAGAGGGATGCCCTCCTCGTCGCCGATCAAGATAGTGATCAATGCGTACCCGGGGTCAACATAATCATCCAACAGGTAATCGGGAACATGAGTCATTGCCATCAGTGCACAGCGGCATGGAGTAGGACAAGCGGAAGCTCGATGACCAATAACACCACAGTTGTAGCACTTGAAGGTGGGAACGGGGTTTGAAGGTGGTGCGGTAGTAGCAGAAAGGGCGGGAGTGGAAGCTAGAGCTAATGGAGGAGTTGGGACGGTGGTCACTGGAGGAGATGGAACCCGAGAGGAGGCACGGGCTGCGGCTACTTGATGATGTGTCTCGAGCTTGGTGGCATACTCCACCGCCTTAGCGAAGGTGGGTATGTCACGTAAGGCCAAGTCGCTCTGTATATAGGACAGGAGGTCGGTGATGTAGCGGTTGATCCGCTGCTCCTCAGACTCGTCAAGTGGGGCCCGAGTACACAGTAACTGAAAACGCTCCGTATAATCAACCACCGTTGTCTCTTGGTGCAAAGTGTGAACTCTAGCAAAGAGGTCCCGCTTATATGTAGCTGGAAGAAAGGCGGCAAGCAATAGAGCCTTCAACTCGTCACAAGTTTGAATAGGCGGACACCAGTCTCTGCTCTAGATCATGCCACCAAACAGCGGCATACCCTTGAAACTTCGTTGCGGATAATAGAACACACTTGCGTCCCGTAACGTGTTTGTAATTAAACACGCGCTCCATCAACGCAAAGCAATCAACAATTGCATCCGACTGCTGTCGGCTGTCAAACATGGGTACATCGACCCGAATGTCCCCATGCAAACTCCGAGAGAGGAGATGAAGAGCTAAATCCAACGGGTCACCCCCTAGTGGGGCAGGAATCACGGCATCATCGCCTGTGAGGAGATCCTCATAACCAACAAACGGAGTCTGCCTTGTGAACTGGAGGGGAGGAACTAGGGCTTGGACATGAGGTGGGGTGGTCGGAGGTGGATATGCAACTAGAGGTGGGGGAAACACCGGGTGGGGGAGAGGATGGTCATGGGAAAAATGGAAAACAAGCACCAAGTAAATGCCCCTGCTCATGGCAATAAAATCATCAGCGGGCATCTAAAGGGGCCAGGGGCGGGGGAATAATATTCGATGGAAGAGGAGGCAAGTTGGGGGGTGGAATCCAATCACGAATATGGGGTTAGGAGTCGTGTGGAGTGAAGGAAAAAGAACGAGACACCTCACTCACGTCGATATGAAACGGAAGGGGTGAGGTGGTATAGGGGGTGTGGGTGGTGTAATATGGGTGAACAAAGGTGGGGGCAAGGGTGGAGGATGCAACGGGGGTGGGGTGGAGGGTGGTGAATGGGTAAGGGACATGAAAGGACCATGGGTAGGGTGTATGTGGTGGGGGATAACCATGTGAGTCATAGTGATAGGGGTGGGGTTAGGGTTGAAATGGATGGGGGGTGGTGTTTAGGGGTAGTGTACTGGAGGCGGAGGGGTGAGGGTAATATATGGAGGGGAGTGGATGAATGAACGGGTGTTTGGAAAAATAATGGGGGTGGGGGAATTGAAATTGTGGTGGTGATGAGTGAGAAATGGGTGGGGGAGGGAGGAGGGATGGGTGGGTAGGTGAGAGAGTGGTAGTAAATGGGTGGGGAAGGGTTAAAACCCTAGAATTAGGTGGGTAGGATAATTCAGGAGTTATTCGAGTTAAAAATGTGGAAAAAAGAGGGGTTTGGGAGGCTTGGGGGCTACCCCACCCCGGTTGGCCGGAGTTTCGGTGGTCCGGTGACCGGAGTTGGCCAAATGGGATGAAAATAGAGGGGGTGGGAAATATGGATTGAAAAACGGATCGTTGATTGGACCACCAGAAGAGGGTGGGGGAAGGGCATCGGCTTCGTCGGAGCCGAGGGAAAAAGGGGATGTAGAGGCTGTTTATGGGAATTTTTGGGAGAGGTTCTTTAGGAGAAGTTGTAGATCGGGTTGATATGAGGGTGTCGAAGAAATTTGGAGGGATTTGGAGGAGTTTGAAAATTTTCCGGCTACCGGAGAAGTGACAGCGGCAGGGGGCTGGTGGCGGCAGGAGAGTGGTGTAAGGCTGGTGGTAAAATATTAGGGGGTGGGTGGGTGGGTAGTTGGGGCGGTGGTGTAGTAAGTGGTGGAGTTAAGGTTAGGGTTAAGGTGGGGGGAAGATGAAGATGGGTCTTGGGGGTATTTGGGTATGGGGTTAGGGTAGAGTTAGGGTTTTGAAAAAGAGATGACATATGTTGGGTGAGGGTGGCTAAGTGTTGCCCCATGAGGGAGGCCATTTCTTTTCTCATTTTTTCTTGCATTTGGATAAATCTCTCATTAAGTGTTGCCTTTTGGGGAGCCATTAAAATGTGGAAAACGATTTAAATGGAAAACAAATTATGGTGACACCTCACACACAATGGGGGAGCGACACCTCGCTTTGATACCAATTAACGTAACCACACGTCTAACGTCAACTCTAAAGGCACCCCACCAATTTAGAGAGATAAATATAACAAAGCTTTTACTCAAAAGTTCAAGTCCCTAAATGAGGAAGAGGAGGGGTGTAATAGCCCCGTAATTTTATTGATTTTTTATTTAAGGGATTAATTGAATTAAATGAGAATTAATTGGAAATTAATCCGGATATAAATACTAGTGAGATGTGAGTTGGTATTTGATTATGATGTTAAAATTAAATAATTCTGAGCATGTCTGGTAATACATGAGTATTGAAAAGATTTAAATTGTCACGAGTCAAAAATACGACAATTTAGAAATTTAATTGGGACGCGCGTGTCAGTCGTATTAGGAATGAAATTATTTGAATTAAAAAGTGAATTTTATTTTTATCAACCGAATGGTCAGTTTGAGTGCCCCAACGTGTCCGTAAAGGTCGAAATAGTCAGAAAACACTAGCCGGGAGTTTAGTTTGGGTTCCGGCGCATTTTTAGGCCAAACCGGCAACCTAGAAGGGTATTTTGGTAATTTTAAAAATAGGGGAATTAAAACCCACGAATTTTAGAGGTTTATTTTATATTAGAAAGGAACCCACTATGTCCAATATCAGCATTTAACAAGTAGTGGACTACGGGAGTTATAGGGAGAGTCATAAGAGGTTCCAAAAGAAACCCCTAGCCACCATCACCATCCTTGGGAGAAATTCTGCAGAAAGAAAGAGGAGAATCAACCTTCATTCACCAACATCAAATCAAAACATCTAAGGCAAGTGGTTTAATTACATAATTTCAAGAGAATGTTTCCTCCATGCTTAGAATTGAATATATATATATATATCTTGTATTGAAAGTTTGATGAAAACCCATGAAATTGGAGATAGAACTCATAATCTTAGATAGGGATTGCATGTAGAATGGTTAGGGATGAATTTCATATCCAAAATATATCTTTTGATGATTTAAAAATGGATTTATGAGGAGTAATTGTAGACTTTAAATTCTGCGTTCATGTTTATAGGGTTTGGGACAAGATTTGGGAATTATGATGATTACATGTTAATTTAGGAGGTATTAACCCCATATATATGTTAAAGAGTGACCTAGGAGGACTTGGTGTAGTTTAAACACTCTAAAACTTAGTTTGGATGATCATAGGATGGATTTAGAAAAGAGAAAAAGGAAGAAAAATGAATTTGAAGATTTATGGGCGTGTTCTGCCATCTCGTTAGAAGACCTGCCCAGGTCGTTCGAACGACCTCGTTCGAACGAGTTTCTAACGAGATGACAGTTTCCCTTCTAACGAGTTGGTAATTCATTCGAAGCCTTTCGTTCGAACGACACTCGTTTGAACGACCTCGTTCGAACGAGACTTCTAATGAGTTGACAGAATGACCTTTTAGGCCTGATTTTATTTCAAATGTCCCGTAGACTTAAATAAATGGAGAATTAACATTACCTTATTGACTAGTGGGTATGATTGTGAGAATTGGGGTACGTTGATAAGTAGAACTTAGAATCTTATAGTAAATCGGAGGACAATTGTGGATTTGGAAACGAGTACCTAATTATGACGTGAGAAGAGTTGATAACTCTAAGGCATTTAAAACGGGAACTTATAAACGTATAACAGTAAATGATGGGATAAGAACGTGAAGTATACCTCTATTAATATACTAAGATATATAAGAAGTGTGAATGCTTAGTATATGTGGTTATCTGTGTATAACATACCTACCATACTTGCTATCATGGGAGGTCGGCGTTCGATCAGGGCTTGCTAAACTTTGTGTGCCTACGGGGGGATTTAACTTGGTACCTCGAGGACATAGATCAGAGAATGACTTATTGAGAAGTTAATAAGTCTGCTGATCATGGGAGCATAGGTATGTGCGTGACCCATGTGATGTGAACTATGTTTGCCTCCATTATTTGTGATTGTTGATATTTGAGAACGATTCCTGAGAGATTCAGAATGCGTGGTCCTTATGTACGCGATGTACCGGGATTGGATAGCAGAGTATGTGTGCACCGCAGCTTAGCCTCGGGGTGATAATATTGTATATTTTTATGATAAGAATAATATACGGTTAATTGAAATACACTGTCATGTATGAATTGGGAATATAAATAATAGCAACGTTTTGTGAAGATAAAAGTGGAAATCCTCCAGTAAGTAGTATTACTAATATGGGAAATCGAGAATGAATGTAAAGCTCTCTGTTTAAATGAAGATATCGGAATTAAAGCGTGAATCGTATAGTAATGTTAGATTTTATTTTGGACTAGTTAGATATGGGAATAACTAGATTTGGTTACGGATACGTTAGGAGTGCACAGATAGTTGAGAGGGGAGTATTTCATGTGAGAGCACGTCCTAACATGTATTTTGCATTCATTGTTTTATTGTCATTAAAACACTTGCTATATTTTAAAAAAATTTCACTATCGGGCTCTGACCCGTTTGCTTCCAAATATATTTTCTTGTAAAAACCTTTTAGGTGCCTAGCCACAAGGACACCATGCATAGGAGTTCTATTCAGGTGACGTACTGTAGCTGCCGTGGAAGTTACATGACCTTGACAGTAGACGCCTCCACTTTCAACCCTAACTCTATATTATCAGCTTCTCTCATTTGTTGGGCATGTCGCCCCATTTCTTTTAGAGACATTCTACCTATTCAGTTATTTCAGATTTTGGGTTGTAATTAATTTAGTGATGCAGACTTGGTATTTGTTTATTTCAGTATTCGGATTGTTGTGAGGAGTATTCCTCCAGACTCATTACTACTTTATGGTTATTCTATTGTCATTATGTTGTGATGGTTATGTTAGCATTTCATGATCTACTTGTTGCATGTTAATCAGATTTAATTAAAATTGACAACTCACTTTTTAAATATTAGGTGGCTAGAAATTGTTAAAACATTTTCGATAGTGATGCTATGAACGAAACCAACTTGGAATTTTGTATTAATTTAATAAAGGAGTAGCTACCCGGTATTTAATTAGTCGGGGTGTCACAAGGGGTCTATTTATAGGATAGGTATGTGAGCACTAAAGGAGTAACTAACCAATGTGGGACTTATGCCCATCTATACAATAAACCTAATACTCAAGTGCTCACCTAAAGCCCATCCTCTAAATAGACGAATACAATATGAAATGAAATAAAATAAAATGCAACATAAGAAGAAAATATGATTACTAATATATGGAGCCAAAAATAAAAGAGGATATGACCAAAATATCCCTCGAATCACATCAGATGAATTCCAACGACAATGTTGCTCGATTGTATGTGGAGTTCATAAATCACACGAAGTTGTATGGATTTTGTATGATTGGTTGATGTTGTGTGGATTGATCTCGATGGCGTATTTTGGGAACAAGGTGCACAAGTGAGGAAGGACTTCCAAATGATCTCGTTTACAACCGATGAGCAGGGTGTATGTTCCAGCAGACGATGGTGAGAGGAATCTTGCTAGTGAATAGGTAGGGTCGAGGTCCCACTTTGAAGTTTGATATTGAAACAAGGATGGTGGTGGCTCAGGAAGTACCTCAATATGGTTAACAGTATACAATGAACTTTTGGGGATAACCTCACAATCTCCAAAAGTGATGAATTCCAAGGAAAACGTTGCTCGATTGTATGTGGAGTTCATAAATCACACGAAGTTGTATGGATTTTGTGTGATTGGTTGATGCTGTCTAGATTGATCTCGATGGTGTATTTTGGGAACATGGTGCACAAGTGAGGAAAGCCTTCTAAATGCTCCCATTTACAACTGATGAGCGGGGTGTTTGTTCCAGCAAACGATAGTGAGAGGAATTTTTCTAGTGAAGGAGTGGGGTCGGGGTTCCACTTCGAAGTCGATGGGTATATTCGACTTATTGCAGCTACATTTAGGCATCGACTCGTGTGTTCAACTTTAGAAGATGTTCGAGAATAGCAGTTGGAAATTGCAAGGTGCGATGGGAATATTTGTAAGAGTAGCATGCTCCGAGGGCAATTTTCACGGATTAATTTGGATCTTTGAAGTGTCATTGAAGGTTATACGGATATACGTAACTGGTATAATGAGGCTCAATGGTGGTTCTTTTAGTGGCGTGGAAAATGGGGAGATTCGGATAGGGGAAATTCTCATCAGGTGGAGTCTCGATCGTGGTTTGCGATATTTCTCGCCAAGGTAGATATTTGTTAAGTTTGACTTGAATTTTATGCGGATACTGTTCATACGTGGGGGTACTGTTCATTTTTTCTCCTTATTTAAGGGGGGTTTCAGCCATGGTTCACACCAACATCAACACCAACACAAAGTTAGAGTGAGTCTTCTTCTAAATGTGAGAGTTTGGGGTGAGAAGAGAAGAATTTTCCCTCTCACTCATGGGTATTACTCAAAGGTGGAAGAAGGTTATGGGTGTGAGTATGAGTATTTCACATATGGTAGGTGTGCTTGAGATGTAATGTATGGAGAATTTATCACTGGTTTACATGAGAGCGGGATACACCGGATTGGGTACATAGGAAACACTTGAGGGTAATAGATTGAGAGGGTTCTTGGATTCACTTGGGTGGAGAGTAGGTGTACAATGACAATCCGGGATATGGGTAGGAGAGTAGAGGGTATGTAATTTATCCTGGTATATTATCTATTGTACTTGTAATTTCTTCAAACATAGTGGAATTGGACCTATCCATGAATTTAGCCAAGATGGTGAACCACGTATATCTTGGTGTTATCTCTCTCATTTACATTTTTATGTACTTATCATTATTACCATTTTATCTTGATTATATCCGAGGTCGTGGATGATTGGAGGCCACTAGTACTATGAAGGCCAATGGTTGATCATTTGAAGTTTTGCAAGCGGGGAATCTCGATCTAATAGAGTAGCGGTAATTTTGCCAAGGTGGAAATTTGTGAAATTTGGCTCAAAGATCCCCAACTTAAGTTTTTTCCTAAATTCGTGGGCATCGAAGGAGTTTCACTGCAAGTCACGAAAATAGGTGTTATTGGGCGGAAAATGGGTATTAAGTTGGCGTATTTTAAGGCTTCACATATAACATTTTGTGAATACATAGAATGAGAGAGTTATGCATCGGACGAGAGGCTAGAAGGAGTGAGAGGTTTAGAGTTTCTAAACTTGATTCCAGTGAGAATAGGGTGTATTCGGGGGTTGGAGTGAGAATTTGACTAATTATTGTATGATCCTACAATTGTAACCTATATTTCTCAAATAATGTTATTGTTCACTCTCTTTTGTGGATGTAAGCAAGTTAAGTTTTCTGAACCACGTTAAATCTCTTGTGTTCGTCT
This sequence comes from Sambucus nigra, assembly GCA_949130495.1. NCBI lineage: Eukaryota > Viridiplantae > Streptophyta > Magnoliopsida > Dipsacales > Adoxaceae > Sambucus > Sambucus nigra. The sequence continues at coordinate 433,538,926 of OX422220.1, read as the reverse complement.
CTATTGTGTGGCTTATTCATCTTCCCATCAATCTTGCAATATATATTTATTTGTTTTGGTTGGGTGTGGTGCCATTGGTGCACAACAAAAACCATGTGTTCCCTGTTCCCTGTTGGCATGGCATCTTAGGATTAGCAGTTTGATTTTTATGCTATCAATAGATAAATAGAAGGAAAAAGAAAAAGAAAACTCCCAACACAAAAGAAAAATAATACCAACATTCATGAAACTTATAAGGCTAAACCATAGTTTACATACATATTAGCATATATAAATTATATATAAAGGGCATAATATTTCAACACAATGAGACGAGGTGTGGAGATTGGCTCAAAATACCCACTCCTTCACTACAGCGAAGGGGTGGTTCACTATCTATGGAGTGGGGCGGAGTTTTAGGGACATGCGTTTAGAAATTTGGAGCCAGCGAAGGAAACCTTCGCTGTAATGAAGGTCATTTGGCAGCCAGGGAAAACATATATGCCACAACAATCTTTGTGACAGTTAGGTTAAATGAGGGGTATTTAGGATTTGGCCCCAAGTTTTCTCCCAGACATAAAAGGATTGTTTAGGGAATTTAACCCTAGGTTTATATCATCTCTCTGTAGAGCTTGAGAGAGATGATAGTGTGTTCCTAAGGTGAGGGTTTTGGGTCAGAGGTGTGGTATCTTCTCTCTCACCTATGGCCTCAAAGGTGCAAGAATGGTGAGTGTGTTAGTGTTTCATGTATTGATTGTGCTTTAGATATTTACAATATCTCAATAAGGGACCTTTTAGAATATTCATATGAGGAATTCATCGGTACCGAAATCAGTCTTTTTCCCGCACACCTCTACTAGCAATGTTGGTACCAGAGGTAATGTTTGGCCAGTAAAAATTCTGAATGGAGCGAACAATTCTTGCTCTAATCAAAATTCCCACAAGTCTAAAAAATTGTGTGTGTGGTGGTGGTGGGGGGGGGGGGGGGGGGGGCTATTAATAATAATTTCAAATTTTCATGTTTCAATAGAAAGAGGGAAAATTTTAGTGAAGCGCAAGATACTTTAATCTGAAAATTGTGGTTAACCAAGATTCGGAAGAGAGAAGTAGTGCAAGAAGACCTAAAGGGAGGGAATTAACAAAACTTGAAAAGCAAAATAAGCTATGACAGAAAGAACCTTAGGAGTTGTACAAGGAGCAAAGCAGGTTATTCATGAAGATTCTTCTGGAATATTAAGGGGTAGGAATAAAGAGAAACGAACAAGAACAACAACAATCATAATGAGGGTAAATTACACCAAACCCTCTAAACTATTCATTTTTTACACCCAAACCCTTTTTGATAAAACAAAATGTTGATTAAACATGAATTTATATATAAAAAATGTTGAAATTTTGTTGAAAATGAGGTGGGTGTACAAAATTGATATCGGGGGGGGGGGGGGGGGGGGGGGGGGGGGGCTTGGTGTAATTTATCCTAATAACATTTCAATCAAATAAAATTCCGTGATTTTGCAAGAAACTAAGAGAGAAATGATTGATTTTAACCTAATTGCTTTTGTTTGGGATGTTAGATTTAAATAGTCAGTATCTCCTACCCTCTATAGGGAGATTGGGGGTATTGTCATTATTTGGGACATAAGAGTGCTAGAGATTATAGAATCTCTAGAGGGAGAGTTTTAAAGTCAGTAAAAATAAATCAATCTAATGAGGAAGGGGGTTGGCTCTCAGGTTTATACGGGCCATGTATTCCTAGAGGGAGAAGTGGGTTTGGGGAATAACTAGTTGGTCTTATGGGATTGTAGCCCCAACTGGTCTATTAGTATAAATTTCAATGTTATTTGTCTAGCTTCGAAGAAAAAAAGTGGCAATATCAAGGTCAGAAAAGGATGAGTGATTTTAATTTGATTAGGGAGGCGGAATTGAGTGGTATCATTATGGTAACGGGTATTCGTTTGGACAAATGGAAGGATATGGTCGAGGATTGATTATTCTCTCAAAAATGAGAAGAGATTTTCCCTAATGTGAGACACGAGATTCTATACATATCATCTTTTGATCATTGTCCTATTGTGTACAACCCTGATCTTAAGCAATGGCCTCCCCTTTTAGATTTGAGATTATGTGAACTAAACATAGGGATTTTTAAGGGAAGGTAAAAACACTGGAATGAAAGAAGGTCTTATGGGTGGGGGGGATTTAAGATGATGAGAAAGTTGAAAGACATTAAAAATATTTTTATAAGTTAATATAGGGAGGTTTTGCAGATATTCGTGTGACAACCCGGATATAATTATGATAAATTATATTTAAATCATGCTTATCTTATGTGATATGGATAATTTGTTATTAGTATATCTAATTCTAAGTGATTATGTTTAGTCTAATCCTACTTTCATAAATCGTGAAATGTCGAGTTATGTACGAACACAAAGTTTTATTATTTTCGATAGAAATATTCCTGTTTAAGACTAGTTTTGACCCTTATAACATTACAAATTACTTGAGGTGAAAACTAGATAGTTGTATAAATGTGAGTTAGGGTTGTAACACAACAAATGGTCCATCAAACGGATGTCCGAGTAAGAAGTTAGGACGAATTTACGAACAAGGGGCAAATCTGTCCATTTCCTTTAAGTGGTAAATTGTCTATTAGTAAACCATATGGCTTATTTTGATTGGATGGAAAGGAGGCATTCCTTTGCAGACTCAAAACTCTTCTTTTAGCTTATTTCTTCAGCAAATATAACCCTAGGTTCAGTTTTGAGAGATTTAAGCTTAAGGAAAGAGAAGTAGAAGTTAAGGAAGAAAGTGTTACAAGGAAAAGCTAGGAAAACTATTCGAAGAAAATCCTTAAGGTGTTTTCAAGGTAACATTATGTGTTAATATTATTTTAATCTTCTATTATACTTATTTCAAAGTATATAAATCTTGAAGTATTGATTAAAATTCCATCCTCCTTTGTGATAATATGTATTGGTTCATATTTGAGATAAGTGGTGTTATAGGTCATATTGCTTTGTATTGAAACCCTTTGTATTCAAAGTTTCATATCTCTTAGTGTACTTACTGGAATACAGAAATTCCAATTGTATATGAAAATAGACTCATATATTCATATCATACCGAAAATTAGAATTTAACTCCTTATGGTTAGGCCTTAGTGATGGTTGCAAGTTGGTATATAATTGTTGTTTGTATATTTCATTTCGGTATGCCCTGAGTTTGGTCAAGATTTTGAATAGCAAATGAAGTCCAAATATTATGAAATTTTAATTCTGTACTATTCAGTGTGTCTACTGAAAGTGTGTTGAAAATCATGGAAATTTATGTTGTAGAAAAATTATGAAAATTCTTGGAAATCGAAGGAACAATAGAGGAGTTTGTAGGGTATATTTCTTGTGTTGTAAAGAAATGGCCATAACTTGCCCTAGGAAGCTTGGAAAATTACACCGTAACTAATAACGAAAATCATATTTAGATATGTTTTCAGATTGATAATCTTGGACACCTGTATGTGTACCATTTATGAATATGGGATGGTTAAGTATGGAGGACAATAATTTGAGGCCATACTGGATACCCCATGAAAGAAGGTTTATATCTGCTCTTTCCCATGGGTGTTTGAGTACATATTTCATGTGTATATACATTGAGAAGTATACTTTTATGTTTAATTGATTTTAGTTATAAATTCCTTACGAGGTATTTTCTATGGGTGAATGTTCATAAACTTATCAACATATATACCATTGTTTCGTCTTTACACATGTTTCATGGAATGTGACTTGAGTAGAATTATATTGTTGTTGTAAAGTCATTGAAGGTTACATAGATATATTAAGATAATACTTATGATTTAGATTCAATACTTATTTAGTTGGATTAACAGGTGTAAGGTCAAATCAACCAAGTTCAGCCCCACCCGAGGGAAACGTGAATACATAGTTGACAACCCAAGGTGAGTGTACTTACCGAGTTGATTATGGATATGATGTGTATGTATTATATATTGAGATGATATGGCTTATTAAAAGTCATGAGATGTTGAGATGTTATGACTTATTAAAAGTCAAGAGATGTTGTTATGACTTTATAAAAGTCAAGATATGTTGAATTGCTATGAAATTCAGGAGATGTTAGGTTATTAAAACCTATAGAGATGATTATTGCCTACGGGAAGGAGATGTGGGGTTTATTAACTCTGGATATGTTTATGGCCTAATTTGGCCCCGAGATGGATATATTTATATGTTGAGATGTTAATCTAATACTTTTACTATATAGAGATGTAGTACATTCACTGAGTTTTTAAACTCATGGTTTTATATGTTTACATTTTCACATTTTCAGGTTTTGAAGCTACCACTGCCAAGTCTAGGATGTTGAGTGAATAGTAGTATTGTCTCGTCAGTTTGTTTTGTACATTGTACTAGTTGTAATTAAGTTAAGTGGTATGGGAGTTTTGTTTAAATTATGTCTCCTTAAAACGATTGTATTATTTTTTTTATTCCGCATATCAACTTTGAAGTTGTTTTAATGTGTATCACTAAATAAATAAATAAATAATAAGTGTGGTTTGTGAACTATTGAGTTAATTATATCCTAATTGGGCTAGGGGGTGACAATTAGATTGGTTTAATTTATCCTAATAACATTTTAATCAAAGAAAATTCTGTGATTTTGCAAGAAACTAAGAGAGAAATGATTGATTGTAACCTAATTGCTTTTATTTGGGATGTTAGATTTAAATAGTCAGTATCTCCTACCCTCTATAGGGAGATTGGGGGTATTGTCATTATTTGGGACATAAGAGTGCTAGAAATTATAGAATCTCTAGTGGGAGAGTTTTAAAGTCAGTAAAAATAAATCAATCTAATGAGGAAGGGGGTTGGCTCTCAGGTGTATACGGGCCATGTATTCCTAGAGGGAGAAGTGGGTTTGGGGAATAACTAGTTGGTCTTATGGGATTGTGGTCCCAACTGGTCTATTAGTAGAAATTTCAGTGTTATTTTTCCAGCTTCGAAGAAAAAAGTGGCAATATCAAGGTCAGAAAAGGATGAGTGATTTTAATTTGATTAGAGAGGCGGAATTGAGTGGTATCAATATGGTAACGGGTATTCGTTTGGAAAAATGGAAGGATATGGTCGAGGATTGATAGGTTTTTATTCTCTCAAAAATGAGAAGAGATTTTCCCTAATGTGAGACACGAGATTCTATACATATCATCTTTTGATCATTGTCCTATTGTGTACGACCCTAATCTTAAGCAATGGCCTCCCCTTTTAGATTTGAGATTATGTGAACTAAACATAGGGATTTTGAAGGGAACGTAAAAACACTGGAATGAAAGCAGGGCTTATGGGTGGGGGGGATTTAAGATGATGAGAAAGTTGAAAGACATTAAAAATATTTTTATAAGTCAATATAGGGAGGTTTTGCAGATATTAGATTGGAAAACAAAGTGCTTAAAAGATTGATTAACTTGATGAGAGAACTTCTTTATGAAGAGAAAAGGGAGGAGAGATATCATCTCAAATGGAGATTTAAAGATATTGTGAGAGAAGAGGGATTGTCTTGGAGACAAAAACTAAAGCGAAGTGGATTAAGGAGTAGGACAACAATTTTAAGTTTTTTCACAAGATAGTGGGTGGGGGAGAAATAACCAAAGTTCAAGTTGGAGAGGTAAGGAGGAATTTTGGAAGAAGGTGAGATTGTTAATCAAATTCTCAAGTTTTTCGAATCCCGATTTAGAAAAGGTGATAGAGAGTATGTAGGTACTAATGGGGTGGAGTGGCCTCCAATCAGTAAGAAATGGGTTCTTGGCTGGAAATAAGGTTTAATGAAGGAAGTCAAGGGAGCTATTCACGGCGCATTGCTTTAAGAGTGATGCGATGTGGTGAAGGATGACATCATGAATGTTTTCAATGAATTTTTTGATAATGGAGTTACAAATATAAGTTTGTTCCCCCAAAAGACCCATTATCTGAGAATTAGAGATTTAAGGGCAGACAAGTTTGGTTTCTATCTTATACCAAATTATGGCAAAGATATTTACTTCTAAAATTAGTGTTAGATGAAACAATTTTTAGAAATCAACGGGCTTTTGTGAGAGATGAAAACATTCTTGACTTGGTTTTGATAGCAATGAGGCGGTGGATTAATTTAGGATTAAAAAAGAAAGGAGCGGTGCTCACGATAGATTTGAAAACTCTTATGACCGTGTGGATTGGGAATTTATTATCGAGCGAACAATTTTCTATGAAAGGTGGAGGAAATGGATTAGACGTTGTTTAATCTCGGTAAACCTCTCTATATTTGTTAATGGGAGAACAAGAGGAAAATTAGGGGCCTCTAAAAGCATTACATAAGGGGACTTGTTATCACCATTCTTAATAGAGGATGCGCTTAATGGAATGGTAGAGAGGGCTATAAAGGGTGGGTATATTGAAGGCTTTCGGGTGGTTGGGAGAATGTGGAGATCTCATATCTCTAATTCACGGATCATATTATCTTCTTTGTAGCTAAGAAAGAGAACAGTCTTAAAAACATACTAAAAAATATTGTGTTATATAGTTTGGTATCCTGATCAAAATTTAAATTGGATAAAAGTACTTTAGTGGATAATAATGTAGGGATAAAGTGTTTAATGAACAAAGCAAGTTTGGTGGGGTGTGGAGTGGATCGATTGCCTTTGAGTTATTTAGGCCTTTCGTTGGGTGGGAATCCACTCTCTTTAAACTTTGACATCTGGTGTTAAATAAAATAAAGAAAAGACTAAATGGGTGGTAGAAGAGTTGTTTATCCAAGGGTGGTAGATTAAATTTAATCCAATCAGTTTTGAGTAGCATGTCGATTTATTATCTTTCTATTATGAAATTGCCTCTCAAGGCAACTAAAATTATTTAAAAACCCACTATAGACTTCTTTTGAGAAGGGTACGAGAAAAAAAATAATCATCTTTTAGAGTCGTCAATTTTAACTGAAGATCAGTGTTCTAAAAGGCTCACCCAAACTTGAGACTAGTGAGAAACGCTCCGTCTATGCCTTATTCTTAGTAAAAGGCTCAAGGAATACTTTGTTTTGGGAAAAAAAACTTTTAGTGAAGCGATATCGCCTTTTAAAGACTTTTTTTACAAATCGAACCAATATCTTGTCAAAACAATTAAAAGACAAACAATATCCCAAACCTCTTTGCCTCTCGTCCAAAAAAAAATCCCTAACATTGCCTACCGACTTGCAACCAAAGTCTATATGTTTGATTTGAAAGGTGAAATATACATTTCTTATATTAAATCATTTTTATCGATTATTGAATGATTATTGAATGATGAAAAATACATTTTGTATATTGCTTAATAAACATTGAGAATTACATTTTGTATATTGATTAGGGAGCATGCATATGAGAAAGTTGGCTACCAAACATACGGATATATTTTTCAAATTCAAGGTATGTAATATTTTTTTATATTACCAGCCTTAGAATAATTAAAGTGAAAAAAAGGGAAAATGCCTTTTTACGCCTAAGCTCCTAAGGCTTAAGCTTGACCTCAACGCATCGACCATGCCTTATGCGTTTTAGAACTATGCTAAAGACAACAGGTACAATGGATTGGGAATTGATAACTTAATAGTGAAAAATAAGTCTCTTTGGGGTAAGTGTCTATGGAAACTTCCCAAGAAAGAAGATCTCTATGGTATTCATCAGTCATAAAAAACAACTATGGTTTTGCATGAGAATTATTGGAAATGTGGCTACGAAGGAACCTTTAAAAGCTTATGAACATATATTTCTAAGGGACTCAACTCTTTTATTTGTTGTGTTGCCTTGGAAGTGAGGGTTGGAGGTTTTATTAAAATTTAGAGGGGAATACTTGGTGAGGAGATAGAGCGTGAAAAAGATGATTCGCACAATTGTGTCGTATTTCTTCCAATGAAAATTTAACCATTTTGGATGTGGCCTTGATTCCTATTTTTGGAACCTATCCTTTTAAAAAAATCTTAAAGATAACGAAACTACTCAATTGGTGTCCTTATTCAATTTATTGGTGGGAGTTAGATTACCGGAGGGAGTGGGGGATTTTAAAAGATGGCTTTTAAGTGGTGAGGGATTTTCTAGCAAATCGTACTTCTCTCATATTATTTCACCTCCTTCTATATGTTTGTTTGCACCATTCAAATTAATCTGGACAAGCCGAATCCCTTTGAAAGTACAAATATTTTCTCGGTTACTGGCTCAATGGACAGTTAACACTAATTTCGTGATCCAAGTGAGAAGACGAATTGGTACCTCTCAACAAATTGGTGAATGCTATGCTACAATGCTAGTCAGGATCTGAAGGCACTTGCTGATTCATTGCAAGTTTGCCTCTTATATGTGGAGCTAATGTTACCACATACTCTCTCCCCCTCTTTAAGTAATGCGTTCCAACAATTAACTAGTGAAATGAATAACAATTTATTAAATTATAGAGTTTGATTAGCACTCTTAATTCAATTGAAAGCTAGTTTCTTTTTTTGTTATCAGAAACAAATTTTGTTGATAACATAAAAATATAAGACAAACACTCCATAGCAATCTACTTATAACAAAACAGAAAAGCAAAGCATAAAGAAAGAGAAGCTTGAAATAAAACATCCACAAACCCGAAAAGATTGCCTTGAACTAAAGGATTGCAATTCTCTAACTCAAGTTAATAAGATAAAGGAGAATCTTCATGAATTCTTTAGAAAAATGTTAGCTGATACTCTCTCCCACCTTGAATACAGCGCTTCCGACTCTTGCGTATCTTTTAAGGTACTTTAGCTCCCCAAATCTTGCGTCTTGCTTTTGTTTTAAAGAATAGAAGAGAATAAAAAAGAAAGGCAAGAAAGAAATCATGTATATTATAGAGTTCTCTCAATTTTCTTCATCTCCAACATATTTACAAAAAAACTAGGTACCTCAATACTAAGTGCCGAATAGAAAATCATAATTCAAATAAATACATAAATTGAGTATGCGTGTCTAAATACAACGTGTAAGGTACCTAAAATGATTCCAAACCAACCGCAAATTAAATAGCATAACATCAAGATAAGCCTACCCCAACCTAATGTGCACCATGTACCCAACCATGTACCACACCAAAGCGCTCCATGTTCCATGTAATTTTGACTAGAGCAAGGTGTTTAAGAATTTTGGTATTGAAGCTTTTCTTCCGGGTCAAGCCATGGATCTTTTTAATTTGGAATTGATATGACATGAAAGGGAAGGGGTGAACCTGGAGAAACGGTAAGGTTGCCCCATTGTGACCTATAGGTCACAGGTTTGACTCATGAAAAAAACTTCTCTGCATATGTATGGGTAAGGCTGCATACATCTAACCCCCAATACCCCGTACTAACGAGAGTCTCATGCATTGGGTTTGCCCTTCATGACAAGAAAGGAAGAACATTCGAAGATATTTATGGAGATGTATTGTTGCAACTGCTTTCTGGATTATAGAGTGAGAAATTCAAGAATTTTTTAAGGAAAAATGCTCGACAAGGAAGCTATTTGGGAGAAGATTATTTCCAGTTATTTCTAGAGCGTTTTGTATTGTTGGTTAGGTTCATGTGCCCATGGTTTTTTATTTACAGTTGTATTTTTTCTTTAGGGGACTGCTTGTCCCTTTCCCTTATTCCTTCTCTATTTTAATTCAATGATAATTTTGTTTCTAATAATAAAAAAGAAAAATTATTTACGATATTAATAGAAAATCAAATGTAAGTCCACCCACTAGCCACAAATCCACATAATTCTTTACCCAAGTGTAAGGGCAAATTTCCAATCGAGTCAATTTGTAGTATTAGATTAATTTCGAACAAAATAATTTAAGTCATAGGATAGATGTTCATGTTGTATCCTTTCAAGCCTATGACAAGTGTATGTTGAAGACGTAACGGCCAGAAATTGAAGAATATATCCTTTGCTGATTTTCGTGCCAAGTTTCACGTCATCAATATTTGGATTCCAATGTCTCCTAATGGTATGAATGCATTAATATATATATATAGGAGCTTGGAATATTTTTTATGGGTGTTAATTTTATAAAGTTTTGTCAAAACGACTTTTTATTTTTTCAAAAAATCATTTTAGAACTAAACGTAAAAGTTTTGGGCTTAAAAAATTGAATTTAGGATTTTCTGCAAAGTCGTTCGAACGAAATTGGGATCTCGTTCGAACGATAAGCCCAGGTCGTTCGAACGAACATCAAACGAGGTTCCAACGACTTTATAGCAATATACTCTGTTTTCGAAGCTTCGTTCAAAAATCCTCGTTCAAACGAGTTTATCTAAAGAGTTTTTGGCCTTGTTTTTCTTCTGTTTTCTCGTTCGAATGACATCAAAAAGTTGTTCGAACGACCTGAGCAGAAAAATTAAAATTTCGGCAATTTTCTTTTTTAACCACCCTTCCCCACTACTTTTCCCACTAACTGTTACCAGCTTTACTTAGTGCGGGAATAACACTTTTCCATGTAACTTTTGTGAGATTTTCCAAGTGCAAGAGGGAAAAATTGTTTATCCAAAAGTTCCTTTTGTGTTCTGGAACCCTCATGAATTAATTTGTTCAAGACACAAATATACGCCCATGTGTTTGTTTAAAATCCAAGTTCTTCAATATATATATCTTGCTTGGAGATTTTTTGGCACCGGGTTCCTCTCTACCCATCAAAGGATTTAGTTTGGGTTTCTTCTCTTCCCCAAAAAGAAGATTGGTTTTTGTGGCTCATACGGTGAAAGGCACCGTTTGGGGGTTGACGATAGCCAGACCCCATTGGTCGACTCCAAGATTTCGGTGGACTCCGGAGTTATCGACTAGGCGGAGGTTGAAGAAAGAAGGAACGTCAAGGCTTGGACGGACTCAAGTCGTTATTGTCAGTCTATTCCCTTTTTTTTTGTAAACATACAATACCTAGTGGATTTGTAGGCAGGGTCGTCCGAGATTTTTCCCGTTGTGGGTTTTCCTCGTACATTGTGGCGTAGTGTGTTTGTGTTAATTTTTATCTTGTAAACTCACCTAGATGTATGCTTAGGTTTAATCAAGATAAAGTTGGTTTAAACACAAAACAATCTAAATTGGTGCTAGTTTAATTTTGGGTAAATTTAGTTTAATTTAATTCAAGTCATCATATGTAATTTGGTAAAATTTGTGGTAAGTGTGTTTGTCCTATCTTTAATCATGAATTAATTATTGTTAGGCTATTTTGGACTTGAGTTGAATTAATTTGATTTAAAAGAAAATTTGGAATTAACTTTGTTTAAGATAAGTCGATATATTTGTTGAGTTAATTTTAATTTTGAAGAAATTAAAATTTGAATTCTATAATAATTAAATTTTGAAAAGAAATTTTACTTTGGTATATTGTGTTGAACCATCTCATAATTTGAGTAGTTTAGAATAAAGGGGCATTCACCTCTATCACCTAGGACTTAACAATCCATTTCATATCTTCCGAAGATATATGTTATATGTAAAGTATCCAATCCAAAAAAATATGGCAATGGTATAGAGAGACTCATTCAAGTTAAATACCAGCTTCGAAAGCTTCAAGTATTAATGTGGGAAAAGATCTAACAACCTCACTCACGCCCAGCCAGGCTCGCATGTTTAGAATAGGTAAGATGCAAATGTGTATGTGCAAACGAGGAAGCGAAAGGCTTAGGGGTACACCAAAAAAAACATATGGCAATGCGTGGAGGGTGGAGCATTCAAGTGATGTAAACTTGCTTGAGATGCTTCAAAATGGCATTCAAGTGATAAACTAGCTTGAGACTCTTCAAAATACTGATATGGGAGAAGCTTTAACACTACTAGCATAACAAATCAGCGTAATGAAAACATAATCCATTCACGATGTTCTTGTTATCATCTCATTTGATAACCCTTTCTTCATTCATAATCCTCGTGAATCCTTCATTCCACATCGAAAGCACTAACCATGTGGAAATCATTTTCACTGTAACATATATTTACTCAGGTGTTAGGGTCGTTACAAATTTGGAAATGTCCTGAAGTGTGTAAGGTGCAAATGTCAAAGAGGGAAACAACATCAAAGAGATGCCTCCGACGTTCAAACCCCCACCCCAAAAAATAAATAAAAGAGAAGTTTAATGAACCGACACGACAACATTAGATTCTGATGATAATGCTTAACATATAGTCCTAAAAAACTCGGACCCTTTCCTTTTTATCCATCACAAAATGAGCCAAAAAGGGGGCTGTAAAGGAAGTATAGGAAGCATCCACTCTATACAAAACCGGCCCAAAAAAGAAGGAAACATATCCAAAAGAATTCTAAAAAGGCAACTCTATAGCTACGAAGGAATGATCCATCCACAAATCAGGATACGCAAAATCAAAAACCAGAGCTTATGAATAGGGTTCGATAAGACTGATCTTGGTGTTACCCAACGCATACCAAACAGAGAAAGCAATATAAACCACGAGCCTCTGACACCTGCATGAATAAGGAAATAATTCGTTGAACTGCCTTTTTAGTTTGTCAATGATAAAATCGCTTCCAATGCTACTATTTACAGGAAATTGGCAACCATTAAATGTGTTTTGGATCCCCAAACACATCTCTATGGGAACTCCTATAGTCTCTTCAACTAGACTGTCTAAGAATTGTATAGTCCCTGCAATCCATGTACAGATAGTCACTTTCCCCTTTCATGGGCGAGCTTCAAATAAGAGGCTAAGCAGCTACCCATGAACTTGTTGTCGGGGACTTATTTGGTGTCCTCAACTGGGACGCCTAAATCCCCTATAGGGATCACCACCAATAGAGATTATCGAATGTTCTCACTGCATTACAGTAAAGCCGTGAGACCAATTGCCTTTATTAGAACTAGCAGCTCTCCGCCCTCCTTGCCTTCAATACAAGGTATCATTATTCGTTCGCACCCATGAATAACTGTATTTGATTTCTTGGATCCCTAACTGAATTTGGTACAACTCATTAATCCAATTGACCCCATTCACTATCCTCCAGCTGTTTGGGGTACATTGGGCGGGTATTACATTGAAGTATTCACAAAACTTCATAAAGAATTTGTTCGGAGGGAAGGTCACACCAGCTTCAGCAATAAATTGGGAGGACATCCAATGTCCTCCCTCTATGTTGTAATAATCCTTGGATTTTTCTCCAAACTCTATCACGGCCCATTCAAGGATAGAGAAACACTTTCTAAACTCTCTTATGGACCTCTCGCTCACTAGTAGACCATTTTTCAACTCAAGAAAGAAAAATGTAGAAAAAAAGCTAAGGTTGCTTGAGAAAAAAATTGCACAAAAATAAGGAACGAGAGAGAGGAAGACTTAAAGTTAATGGAGAAAGCGAATGGCTTCGAGACATTTTGAGTAATGAAGAAGTGATAATGCTTTCCAAAAATAATAGTAGGGAAGTGATCAAATAACCTGGTTCAAATTCCAAGAAAATCATATCATTTGAAATACGACCCTAGACGATAACTGACATGCATGTCACCACATCTTAGTTTAATCAGCGCGTAATTATCAGCGTACCCTAGAAACAACAGGGAAAATTACAAGAGTTCCCTTCAGCCTCAACGGGTCTAACAAAGTTGGTTCTTATCTTAAAAACACGCAGTGTTGACATTCTCCAACCATAGCTTCTATGGGCGATCAAATTTCACTATCGACCAACGTCAAAATCAACAGCCGACCAAACCTCTTCACACCATTCATGTTGTAAAGATTAGGGTGCGGAGCAACTGTGGGGGAATTATCCGACCTAACAGGAACATATAACACCTGTCCAGACATCTAGATAGATGACCGTGGCTTGGAGGTAAGCACAAAGGAGGAACCGATCAGCGGAGAACTTAGTCTTGGATTTGCCCCATCATATCATAACAGCATTCCAAGGCTATAACGTTTTACACACCTCATTCTCCTTCCCAACCCATAAAATAATGGGCATGTAATCTTTGTTATCAACATTTGATCAATAGAGAGAGAGAGAGAGAGGAAAAACAACGTGGACGTAGGCACATTACTTAACCACGTATATTCTGTGCTGTGTGACTGTGATTTTAATTTATCCCCGGCTTAATTGTATTGAATCAATCATAGTAGGTCTTTCCACCTACACTAAGGGTGTATTTGATTCAAAATATGGAAAATTTGTATAAAATAGTTCATTTGGATGAGAAGTTGGAAAAGTAGTGGAAAAATATATGAGTTTTTGGTCTTACTTTTTCTATTTTTCATGGAAATCAATTCTTTGGTGGGGGGATAAAAAATATTTTCCACTAAAATGAAGTTTGAGATGGATCACTTGTAATGTGGATGAGTGTTGTTATTACATGAAAAGGTACTACAAACCTATGAACTTGACATGTTTCCCTCCAAGGATGAGAAAAAGAAAGATAAGGGCATCGCTTTAAAAGCTCGAAAGGAGGAAAAACAAGTTTCGGATGATGAGAGTGACATCGATCTCGATGAGATGGCTATGTTTGATAGGAAGTTTAAAAAATTTCTTAAATTTAACAAAGACAATCTTAAAAAGGATTTTAAGAAATTTGATAAGTCTAAGTATGACAAGGCCGAGAAATTCCCTACAAAGTATGAAGAAGATCTTAATAGTGACGAGTTGAATAGATGTTATGGTTGTGAGGGTTATGGTCATAGGGCTAGATAATGTCCCACTAAACTAAGGAGAGAGGGCAAACAACCAATTTCATATAATGCCACCCTTAGTGATAGTGATAAGGAAGGGGAACCCGATTCCCCCATTGAGCACAACTTTACCGCGTTCATGGTAAGTCATGTGAGCATTGATAGTGAATCTTACCATGAAGATATTCCTTTATATGACACTTCCAAGGCCATTGTTTGTGAATCCCATGTGTTTGATGGTAATGAGAGTGGAGTAGAAAGTAAGAGTGAGAAAGAAGAAGAGGTTAATGTGAGTAAACTTCAAGTAGCTTTTCAAGAGTTGTATGCCGAATCGATTAAATTAAAAAGGGTCAACTTGAAGTTAGAATCTAGTTTGAGAGATCGTGCCAAGGAAAATAATGAGAGTGTTTTAGTAGAAGAACTTGGGGAACGTGCGAGAGCTCTTCGTGAGAAGCTTGAGTGTGTAGAAGGTGAGAGAGATAGCCTTAGAGGTTTAATTGAGGCTATGAAGAAAGTGCTTCTTGGGTTTGAAGAGAGTAGGTGTTTGCTTGAGTCTAACATTTTAGAGTTAGAAGAGAAGTTGACAGATTCAAGTAGGGTCAAATTTGATTTGGAATGTAGGTCCATAATATTAGATAAAATACTTGGAACCGTCCAAATTAAAAATGACTTGTGTGGTATGGGTTTTGACACTCAAAATGATTCAACTAATAAAGCCAAAACCATAAGTCTGAGAGAATCTACTAGGAACGCTTTCAAAGGTCAATCCTTAGGTACTACTTTTCATCGGGTCTTTTCTTGTTCACATTGTGGTCGAAAAGGTCATCTTTGGAAATTTTGTTTCGATCTTAAAAAGGGTACTAGGAAGTCCAATAGTAGAGTCACCAAAATTTACAAATCCCGAGAGTGTCACACTTAGTGGCTTTACAAGATAAGATTTTTTATTCTCATTTGCTTGCACGTGATACCTCCCTTGCTAAATTTAAAGGTTAAATGTGTTAGCTTTGTTTACAAACACTAGCTTATGTGCATCATGATATAGTCTTGCTAATTGTATGTTTGTTTGTCATTTTCCAGTTTATGCTTCATTATAAAAATTGTTGCTAGAATTATGACTTGTTTGTATTTTATTTTATTTTGTTTGGTGTTATTAAAAAATATAAAAAGATTTTTTTTTGCTTTCTTTGGAGTTGAATTTTGTTTGTGTTTGGTAAAAATTTTGAAAAACTCAAAAAAAAAAAAAATTGTATTTTAGTTTTACATATTTTGTGTGGCATATACTTGTGTTTGAATCCAATATCATATCCGCTTCCATGTGGCTAGAAATTTTGATTAGGATTTTCAATCCTTAAAGTGTTCTTTATCATGCTTGCATGGAGTAGTTTGATTTTGTGTTGCTTAATAGATTCTATTTTTATATGCCTCGATTCACACATGCACGAGCTCATTTGAAATTTAACTTCACATGTATATTTGAGCTAAGTGAGATGTTCTCCTATCAATTTAGTCATCTACATGTTGCTATGACTATGGAGGATTTGTGCATGTAAGAACCGTTTCCCAGAGTTTTTTAAAAAAATATTAAAAAATATTTATCCGGTGTAGTTGTTTATCAATGGAATTGGGCTGCAAAAAACAAAACTACTTTGTGTGAAAAGCCACCATTGAAATTTGGCATAAAAATATTAGCCAAGGCCTTAATTATTTAGTTGGTATGTTCATAAAGAAAAGAAAAAGAATATTAATGAGGAAGTTTGGTTGGATAAATCAACGGGATTGCATAATGACTTTGTATCCTAGTTATGCTATTCTTGTCATGACTCTATTGGTGTGTAGAATCATCGATATTCTAGGTTTGTGTGCATTGTGTATGTCTATTCATTGAGTTCATTCTATATTGTCACATGAGGTTATATTTAAGTGTGATAAAGTTTTGCAATCAAATGACATGTTTAGGTGATTGGGTCTATATTCCTTTAGTCTCTAGTTCACACGCCTTTACTTCCGTTTACCACATGTATTTAGACACATCTTTGTCATATGAGTGTGGAAAGCATATTGTATTTTGTGTCGTGTGTGGTGTTTATACCTATGTATATTTGCGTGTGCGTTATTGATAAATATTTGTGCAGATATATATATGGTATTTTTGTTTTGAGTCTTTGCCATGCTTGATAGTGCATATATGATTTTAATTCAAAATTGGTATCTAACTTGTTGCGAATTTTTGGTTGATATCCCATGCTTATCATAATACATGTTAATGGTATCTTTTGCTCTTGCATCATAAGTTGGTATCTATTTATCCTTGTGTGGATTAGTTGTTCTTCATTGTTGTCCATATGCTCAATTGCTCGTCACTTTACACCATCGCATGTTTAACTTTATTTTCTTCATTCACATCCCTTGTTTAGTTTAGGGGGAGTATTTGTGTTTATTGGGGGAGAAATAAGTTATTTTTTATTCTTTATCCTTTGTCTATTCCTAAACAAAAAGAGGGAGAAGTGGTATCTAAACCTTCAGTTTGGGGAGATTTATCTTAGGGGGAGTCGCGGTCTTCTTAAGTAGATCATGTTAGATAAAGGGGGATGTAATACCCCGTATTTTTATGATATTTATTTATGGGATTAATTGAATTAAATGTGTATTAATTGGAAATTAATCCGGATAAAAATACTAGCGAGATGCGAGTTGGTATTTGATTTTAATGAGTATATATGGCTATATATGAATATTGAATCATGAAATTTGTCGTGAGATTGAAATACGGAAATTTGGAAATTTTGTAGGGACGCGTGTGACAGTCGCGTCAGGAATATACTTATTTTAATTAAAAAGTGAATTTTATTTCTATTAACCATATGGTCATTTTGAGTGCGCCAACGCGTCCGGAAGGGTCGAAATAGTCAGAAAACACTAGCCGGGAGTTTAATTTGGGTCCCGGGGCATTTTTAGGCCATACTGGCAACTTAGAAGGGTATTTTGGTAATTTTTGAATTTTGGGAATTAAAACCCACGAAAATTAGAGTTAAAAATCTGACTCAGTCTTAACCCACTAATCCATTTCCAACCCCAATCTAGGTAGTGGGCTACGGGAGAAGTTTAGGAACCTTAAACTTGCCAAAAAACCAACCTCCACCTCCATTGTCATCCTTAGAGAAGAAATTTGTAGAGAGAGAAAGAGAAGAGAATTCTGCAGAGAGAGAGAGAGAGAGGACAATTCAACCCTCAAGATTCAACCTCAAATTCAGAGAAAGATTAGAGGCAAGTGGTTTAATTATGTTATTTACTTCGAATGCTTCTTCCATGCGTAGGAATTTGTAAAAATTGCATTGTTTTGGGATAATGACAAAAACCCATGAAATTAGAGATAAAAATTCAAGTTATGATGTAGGGATTGCATGTAGAATGTTATTGGGTGATTGGGCTAAAAGAAATACAACTTTTCATGATGTAAAAACGGAATTTATTTATGGAAAATTGATGACTTTGAATTCTAGGGTTCATACACATAAGGTTTGGGGGAAACTGAGGGAGATTTAATAATTGGGTGTTGTATATGAAGATTTGATCCCATGAATGTGCTAGATTATGACCTAGGAATGTTTAGGAATGTTGAGGGACCTTAAAATATTGTTGGAATAATTTTTAGAGGAGTTTTTGAGGGGAGGAAATTAGTGAAAAAACGAGATAGAAAAATTATGGGCTCGAAACTGGCATCTCGTTAGAAGACCTGCCCAGGTCGTTCGAACGAGCTCGTTCGATACGAGATTCTAACGAGGGTGACAGTTTGCCTTCTAACGAGGGGGAAATTCGTTCGATGCCTTTCGTTCGAACGAACCCTCATTCGATGCCCACTTCGTTCGACTACGAACTCTCGTTCGAACCAGCCTCGTTCGAACGAGACTTCTAACGAGCTGACAGTTTGGCCTTTTTGGCCTAATTTGATTTCGAGTGTTCCGTAACCTTATTAAATTGTAGAGTTGACATTTCCTTGATGACTAATTGACATAGTTGGGACATTTGGGATATATTGGGGAGTAACATATAGAAGTGCGGTTTGAACCAAATGATATTTATGGGTTAGAACATGAGTACTAATTACGACGTGAGGATAATGGGTGACATATAAACCGGGGACAAGCGTGTGGGTATAAGAACGAGAAGTATACCACTAAAATAAATATGGTAATATCTAAGATGTGTGCATGCTTAGTATATATGATTTGATGTGTATGACATACCTACCATACTTGCTATCACGGGAGGTTTGCGTTCGTTTAGGGCCATCTAATCTTTGTGTGCCTACGGGGGGATATAGATTGGTACCTCGAGAACATAGGTCAGAGAAGGACTTATTGGGAAGTTAATAAGTTTGCTGATCGTGGGAGCGTAGGTATGTGCGTGACCCATGTGATGTGACTGTGTTCGCCACCATTGTTTGTGATTGTTGTTATCTGAGAACGATTCCTGAGAGATTCGGAATGCCTGATCCTTATGTACGTGATGTACCGGGATGGATAGCAGAGTATGTGTGCACCGTAGCTTAGTCTCGGGGTGCTTGTATTATATATTTATGACGTGAATAATATACACTTAAATTAATGAGAACTTTCATGTTGGTATTGTGAGTATAAATACGGAAACGCTTTGAGTAACTATCAAGGGATAACTTGTAATGAATTGTATTACTAATAATTGGGAATCTGAGTTTAAGTAAAGCCCTCTATTTAATTGATAACGCTAGAACGTATAATGGGAATTGAGTAGTAAGGGGTAGAACTTATTACTGTTTGGTTAGATATATATGTCACTTAGATGGGTACGGTACGTTAGGAGTGCACAAATTAGTCGAGAGGGTAGTACTTCATGTGAGTTCACGTCCTAACATGTATTTTGAATTCATTGTTTTAATGTTATTAAAACACTTGCTGTTTTTAAAATAATCCCCACTTTCGTGCTCTGACCCGTTTGCTTTCAAATCTATTTTTGTAAAAACCATTTTTAGGTGCCCAGCCACAAGGACACCATGCTTAAGATCCTCATTTAGGTGACGATCTATAGCTGTTTGTGGAAGTTACAGGACTTTGCTAGTAGACGCTTCATCTATCTTGACTCTATATTCATCTTTCATCAGTTGTAGGGCATGTCGCCCATTTCTTTTAGAAACATTTCCTATTTCATATTTTCAGACTTTTGGCATGTAATTAATTCAGGATGCAGACTTGTTTTATTATTTCCATATTGGGATTGTTGTGAGGAGTTCTCCTCTGGACTTATTATTTATTTGTTGGTTATTTTATTGGGACTTTATGGTATATGGTGATGTTATTCTTTTATATTTCATTTATCGCATGTTAATCGCATTTAATTTAAAATTTGGCAACTTACTTTTTAAATACTAGGTGGTTAGTAATCATTAAAATGTTTTCGACAGTGATGCTATTAACTGAGCCAACTTGACATTTTGATTTAATATAATAAAGGAGTAGCTACCCGGTATTTAATTTGTCGGGGTGTCACAGGTGGTATCAGAGCATCAGGTTCTAGTGTCCTTTAGGATCTGTACGGCTTATTATGTTTCCCTGAGCTTTCTTTGATGTAGAGCCCTATATTTTAGGACTGTTGTATTCCTTTATGTATGCTTCGCTCTTCAGTTATTTTAAGTTTATAACTGCAAACTTATAAACTTTATTCTTATTTTAGATGCCACCACGACGTGCACAACGGGTTCCCAGGGATGCAACGCCAGAACCACAACCCGCACCAGTTAGGGCACGATGAATGCCGCTGAGGTTGCAGCCATTGTGGCCCCAGGCGATAAATGCCGCACTAGCTGTAGTTCAGCAGGCACCACCTCAGGCGCCAGTAGCTGCGCCAGTTCAGGCACATGCATTCCCGTCTGCTTGGGAACGTGTATGTGTTGCTTTTCAGAAAGCACACCCACCGGAGTTCGCAGGTAGCTCCGATGTTGTGGTTTCGAGTCAGTGGAGGAAGGACATTCAGCGGCACGTGAGGATGTATGAGTGCACTGATGTCCAGAAGCAGATACTAGCTACCTTTAAGCTAGTGGGGTCTGCACTGCAGTGGTGGGAGTCTATTACCACCGTGGAGGAGAGAGATACTCTCACTATACAGGAGTTCTGGGTGCGTTTTGACCGCAAGTATTTTCCGTCAGCTGTTCACACGGAAATGAGGAGGAAGTTGATGAATCTCAGACAGGAAGGTAAGACTGTGGCCGAGTATGAGGCCGAATTCACAAATATGTTGAATATTGTCCCGGATGAGATACCGACAGAAGAGAAGAAGATCCAAAAGTTCACCGATGGATTGACATGGAAGATCCGCCAGCATTTGTTAGGGAACCTTTCGTTGGCCACTTATTCTGACGTGGTTAACGCTGCACTGTTACACTGCCAGGATCACCGCTTTCACATGGCTGAGAGCAAGAGATCGGGAGAGTCCATCCATCAGGGCAGGACTGGGGGAAATGGTTCCAGTGGGGCACATTCTGTTCAGGGGCAGAGGCAGGGTGATCAGGGTTTCCAATAGGGGGATCATAAGAGGTTCAGATCGGGGAATTTCAGGCACGGACAAGGAGGTTTTCGGCAGGGCCATCAGGGTCCAAACGGCCATCAGAACCAGCACGGTCAGAATGGTCAACAGCAGTTTCAGCAGGGCCAGGGGAGGAATGGTAACGGCCACCAGGGTCGGGGGCAGCAGGGACAGAGAGGGGGGAACTTCCCGGGGAAGTGTTACGTTTGTGGAAAGACTGGCCATAAATGCCAGGACTGTTCGGATAGGGGCAGGGCCCCACAGCAGCAGCAGGGTGCTCGACATGAGCCGCAGAGACCTATGTTTCCCTCCGCCCTCCCGGCGCCACCACAGATGGCAGCATTACCACCCATTCCAGCGGTCCCAGTTCAGCACGGGCAGCTGCAGTATGGGAGAGTATATCAACTTCAGTAGGCGGCAGCCCCACTGGATCCACCAGCCATTGAGGGTATGTTCTCTATTAAGGGGACTATGGGGCGTATTTTGTTTTACACGGGGGCTGCACACTGTTTTATTGTTATGAGATTTTCACGCACCATTGGGTTATTAGACACCGCCGAGAGTACGGTTACTTGTGTAGATTCACCGTTGAGTAGGGGTTCCGTGATTTCACGTGTATGTAGAGGCGTGGGTATAGAGATAGGGAGGTTTACTTTACCCGCGGATATGTTAGTATTAGATATGACTGAGTATGATGCCATTATTGGTATGGATTGTCTAGTGGCGTACAAAGCCATGATTGACTGTTTCAGTAGGAGTATTATCTTTTCCATTCCCGAGCAGAAGATGTTTTTGGTGGCGATGCCTCGTACAGAGGGAGGATCGTCCACTCACTTGTATTACATAGAGGAGGAGACATCTAAGGAAGTGGTGATACCACTTGATTCGATTCCGGTTGTTCGAGAGTTTGCCGATGTATTTCAGGATATACCTTGATTACCTCCGAGTAGAGAGATAGATTTTGTGATCGACCTGACGCCGGGCACTCGGCCTATTTCCCGCGCACCTTACCGTATGGCTCCAGCTGAGATGAGAGAGTTACGAGATCAGATTGAGCAGTTGTTGGGTCAGGGGTTTATACGGAGGAGTACTTCGTCGTGGGGTGCCCCTGTGTTGTTCGTGAAGAAGAGGGATGGATCGTTGAGGTTGTGTGTGGATTATCGGGAGTTGAATAAAGTCACGATACAGAATAAGTATCCGTTGCCCTGAATCGATGATTTATTCGACCAGTTGAGAGGAGCTTCTTTCTTCTCAAAGATTGATTTGCGATCGGGATACCATCAGTTGCGTATCAGGGAAGAGGATGTCTGAAAGACTGCGTTCTTAACGAGATATGGTTCCTACGAGTTTCGAGTTATGCCTTTTGGTTTGACCAATGTTCCAGCCGTGTTTATGGACTTGATGAATAGGGTGTTCAGAGAGTTCCTAGATCAGTTTGTCATTGTCTTCATTGATGATATTCTGGTTTACTCCCAGACAGAGGAGGAGCACGCCGAGCATTTGAGGCAGGTTTTGCAGACGCTATGTCAGAACGAGCTATATGCAAAGTATGAGAAGTGCGGGTTTTGGCTGAAGGAGGTTCAGTTTTTGGGGCATGTTATTTCTGACCGGGGGATATCTATTGATCCGGGGAAGGTATCCGCGGTGAGGGAGTGGGGACAACCCACGACACCTATGGAGATCCATAGTTTCTTAGGACTAGCAGGATACTACAGGAGGTTTATCCGGGGATTTTCGAAGATACCAGGTCCTTTGACACATCTGACTCGTAAAGGTGTGCCGTTCATCTAGAGTGATGCCTGTCAGTTGGCATTCGATGAGTTGAAGGACAAGTTGACCTCAGCACCTGTGTTAGCATTGTCAAGACCGGGAGTTAAGTATCTAGTTTACACCGATGCGTCCTTACAAGGACTTGGAGGTGTACTACAGCAGGAGAGTCAGGCTATAGCTTATGCTTCCCGTAAGCTTAAGCCTCACGAGAAGAACTACCCCACCCATGACTTGGAGTTGGCGGTAGTTGTATTTACCCTTCGGACATGGAGACATTATCTTTTGGGGGAGAAGTTTCGATTTTTCACGGACCACAAGTCCCTACAGTACCTATTCACGCAAAAGGAGTTGAATATGCGACAACGGAGGTGGCTTGAGTTTGTGAAGGACTATCAGTTTGATATCCAATATCAACCGGGGAAGGCTAACGTGGTAGCAGACGCATTGAGCCGTAGGCCAGTAGATGAGGTGGCAGGGGTGTGGAAGGCCAAGTGGAAGGAGTTGAGACACCAGGATGCAATGGCCCGATCATTCATGTCTGTGATGACTGCTACGCCGCAGATTGTCACGAAGGTGGTAAAGGCCCAGGCAAATGACTCGTTCTGTCGGGAGCAGATAGTTCGATTACTAGCAGAGGGAGCCGAGTCCTATACCGTTAGCTCAGACGGGGGATTACGCTTCAATGGGAGATTGGTAGTTCCGGAAGGGAAGGAATTATGGCACGAGGTGATGGCAGAGTCGCACGGCTCACGGTTCGCGGTACATCCCGGTGGGGACAAAATGTACCAAGACATGAGACGACAATATTGGTGGAGCGGGATGAAGAGAGATATTGCCGTGTTTGTTTCTAAATGCGCCACTTGTCAGCTAGTAAAAGTGGATCATCAGAGACCGACAGGACTTTTACAGCCATTGGAGGTCCCGATGTGGATGTGGGAGAGCATATCCATGGATTTTATCACGGGGTTGCCTACGTCACAGAGAGGTCACGACTCCATTTGGGTAATTGTGGACTGGTTGACCAAAGTCGCTCATTTTCTACCCGTAAGGACAGACTACACTACGGGATAGTATGCCCAGCTCTTTATTGCAGAGATAGTGAGACTTCACGGTGTGCCCCTAAATATCGTGTCTGATCGAGACAAGATATTTGTTTCACGTTTTTGGGAAATTTTTCAGGAGGCCATGGGCACGGAATTGCGGTTGAGTACGGCGTATCACCCGCAGACCGATGGGCAAACCGAGCGTACAAACCAGATGTTGGAGGACATGTTGCGTATGTGCATCTTTGATTTTGAGGGTGGATGGGAGCAGTATCTTCCACTGGTGGAGTTTGCTTACAAAAACTCCTACCAGTTCACCATTGGCATGGCTCCATTTGAGGACTTGTACGGTAGACCTTTTCGTTCCCCAGCATGTTGGTTGGAGGTGGGGGACAACAAACTACTTGGGCCGGAAGTAATTCAGGATACTTCGGCAAGGATATAATTGATACGGAGTCGCATTCGGGTAGCTCAGGATCGACAGAAGAGCTATGCTGATGTGAAGAGGTTCTTCAGGGAGTTCCAAGTGGGGGACCAGGTTTTACTCAGAGTATCTCCTATGAAGGGGATTATGCGATTTGGGAAGAAGGGGAAGTTGGCACCGAGATACGTGGGGCCATTCCCTATCATCGAGCGGATTGGGTCTGTTGCATATAGACTTGGGTTACCGGAGCATTTGCATCGGATTCATGATGTGTTTCACATTTCCTCGCTAAGGAAATACCTTAGAGACGATTTGGCTCATTCTCACATTGCTTTGGAGGACATCGATCTCCAGGCTGATAGCTCCTACGAGGAGGGGCCGATTGCTATTTTGGACCGGAGTGAGCGGAAACTGCGGTCAAAGATAGTCCCGTTAGTGCGTGTTCAGTGGCGACATCATAATGTCGAGGAGTCCACATGGGAGCGCGAGGATGAGATGCGCGAACGTTATCCAGAGTTGTTCTTACCAGGTACTTTCTAGTTCCGAATTTCGAGACGAAATTCTGTTATTAGGGGGGAAGTATGTAATACCCCGTATTTTTGTGATATTTATTTATGGGATTAATTGAATTAAATGTGTATTAATTGGAAATTAATCCGGATAAAAATACTAGCGAGATGCGAGTTGGTATTTGATTTTAATGAGTATATATGGCTATATATGAATATTGAATCATGAAATTTGTCGTGAGATTGAAATAGGGCAATTCGGAAATTTTGTTGGGACGCGTATGACAGTCGCGTCAGGAATATAATTATTTTAATTAAAAAGTGAATTTTATTTCTATTAATCGTATGGTCATTTTGAGTGCGCCAACGCGTCCGGAAGGGTCGAAATAGTCAGAAAACACTAGCCGGGAGTTTAATTTGGGTCCCGGGGCATTTTTAGGCTATATCGGCAACTTAGAAGGGTATTTTGGTAATTTTGGAATTTTGGGAATTAAAACCCACGAAAATTAGAGTTAAAAATATGACTTAGTCTTAACCCACTAAGACATTTCCAACCCCAATCTAGGTAGTGGGCCACGGGAGAAGTTTAGAAACCTTAAACTTGCCAAAAACCAACCTCCACCTCCATTGTCATCCTTAGAGAAGAAATATGTAGAGAGAGAAAGAGAAGAGAATTCTGCAGAGAGAGAGAGAGGACAATTCAACCCTCAAGATTCAACCTCAAATTTAGAGAAAGATTAGAGGCAAGTGGTTTAATTATGTTATTTACTTCGAATGCTTCTTCCATGCGTAGGAATTTGTAAAAATTGCATTGTCTTGGGATAATGACAAAAACCCATGAAATTGGAGATAGAAATTCAAGTTATGATGTAGGGATTGCATGTAGAATGTTATTGGGTGATTGGGCTAAAAGAAATACAAATTTTCATGATGTAAAAATGGAATTTATTTACGGAAAATTGATGACTTTGAATTCTAGGTTTCATACACATAAGGTTTGGGGGAAACTTTGGGAGATTTAATAATTGGGTGTTGTATATGAAGATTTGATCCCATGAATGTGCTAGATTATGACCTAGGAATGTTTAGGAATGTTGAGGGACCTTAAAATATTGTTGGAATAATTTTTAGAGGAGTTTTGAGGAGAGGAAATTAGTGAAAAATGAGATAGAAAATTATGGGCTCAAAACTGGCATCTCGTTAGAAGACCTGCCCAGGTCGTTCGAACGAGCTCGTTCGAACGAGCTTCTAATGAGGTGACAGTTTGCCTTCTAACGAGGGGAAAATTTGTTCGATGCCTTTCGTTCGAACGAACCCTCGTTCGATGCCCACTTCGTTCGAACGAACTCTCATTCAAACCAGCCTCGTTCGAACGAAACTTCTAACGAGCTGACAGTTTGGCCTTTTTGGCCTGATTTGATTTCGAGTGTTCCGTAACCTTATTAAATCGTAGAGTTGACTTTTCCTTAACGACTAATTGACATAGTTGGGACATTTGGGATATATTGGGGAGTAACATATAGAAGTGCGGTTTGAACCAAATGATATTTATGGGTTAGAACATGAGTACTAATTACGACGTGAGGATAATGGGTGACATATAAACCGGGGACAAGCGTGTGGGTATAAGAACGAGAAGTATACCACTAAAATAAATATGGTAATAGCTAAGATGTGTGCATGCTTAGTATATATGATTTGATGTGTATGACATACCTACCATACTTGCTATCACGGGAGGTTTGCGTTCGTTTAGGGCCATCTAATCTTTGTGTGCCTACGGGGGGATATAGATTGGTACCTCGAGAACATAGGTCAGAGAAGGACTTATTGGGAAGTTAATAAGTTTGTTGATCGTGGGAGTGTAGGCATGTGCGTGACCCATGTGATGTGACTGTGTTCGCCTCCATTGTTTGTGATTGTTGTTATCTGAGAATGATTCCTGAGAGATTCGGAATGTGTGATCCTTATGTACGTGATGTACCGGGATGGATAGCAGAGTATGTGTGCACCGCAGCTTAGTCTCGGGGTGCTTGTATTGTATATTTATGACGTGAATAATATACACTTAAATCAATGAGAACTTTCATGTTGGTATTGTGAGTATAAATATGGAAACGCTTTGAGTAACTATCAAGGGATAACCTGTAATGAATTGTATTACTAATAATTGAGAATCTGAGTTTAAGTAAAGCCCTCTATTTAATTGATAATGCTAGAACGTATAATGGGAATTGAGTAGTAAGGGGTAGAACTTATTATGATTTTGTAAGATATGTATGTCACTTAGATGGGTACGGTACGTTAGGAGTGCACAAATTAGTCGAGAGGGTAGTACTTCATGTGAGTGCACGTCCTAACATGTATTTTGCATTCATTGTTTTAATGTCATTAAAACACTTGTTGTTTTTAAAATAATCCCCACTTTCGGGCTCTGACCCGTTTGCTTTCAAATCTATTTTTGTAAAAACCATTTTTAAGTGCCCAGCCACAAGGACACCATGCTTAGGATCCTCATTCAGGTGACGAGCTGTATCTATTTGTGGAAGTTACAGGACTTTGCTAGTAGACGCTTCATCTATCTTGACTCTATATTCAGCTTTCATCAGTTGTAGGGCATGTCGCCCATTTCTATTTGAAACATTTCCTATTTCAGATTTTCAGACTTTTGGCATGTAATTAATTCAGGATGCAGACTTGTTTTATTATTTCCATATTGGGATTGTTGTGAGGAGTTTTCCTCCAGACTTATTATTTATTTGTTGGTTATTTTATTGGGACTTTATGGTATATGGTGATGTTATTCTTTTATATTTCATTTATCGCATGTTAATCGGATTTAATTTAAAATTTGGCAACTTACTTTTTAAATACTAGGTGGTTAGTAATCATTAAAATGTTTTCGACCGTGATGCTATTAACTGAGTCAACTTGGTATTTTGATTTAATTTAATAAAGGAGTAGCTACCCGGAATTTAATTTGTCGGGGTGTCACAGGGGAGAATTAATTAAGGGGGTATTATTATTATTTTATGCAGTTTAATTTGTTATATTCCCTATGCGTTTGATGGTTTGTTTAAGTGTGCCGGATCTCATCTTTAGCGGCATTATTTATAGCGGCAAGGTATTCTCTATGAGTCGAGTCAAGCGTTTGTATTTTATTTTATTTTTGGGTGGGATTGTGCCTAGGCGTGTTTGACGGCCCATAGGATTTTTTATTCGGTTTTGTCCCGGAATAGCCAAAGGGGGAGATTTGTAAGGGCAAATTTCCAATCGAGTCAATTTGTATTATTTGCTTAATTCTGGACAAAACAATGTGAATCATAGGATAGATGTTCATGTTATATCCTTTCAAGCCTATGAAAAGTGTATGTTGAAGACGTAGCGGCCAGAAATTGAAGAATATATCCTTGCCGATTTCTGTGCCAAGTTTCACGCCATCAACATTTGGATTCCAATGTCTCCTAAAGGTGTGAATGCATTAATATATATATATAGGAGCTTGGAATATTTTTTGTGGGTGTTAATTTTATAAAGTTTTGTCAAAATGACTTTTTTTTTTCAAAAAATCATGTTAGAACTTATCATAAAAGTTTTGGGCTTAAAAAATTGAATTTGGGATTTTCTGCAAAGTCGTTCGAACCAAACTGGGATCTCGTTCGAACGAGAAGCTCTGGTCGTTCGAACGAACATCAAACGAGGTTCCAATGACTTTATAGCAATATACTCTGTTTTCTCGTTCGAAGTTTCGTTCAAACATCCTCGTTCGAATGAGTTTATCTAACGAGTTTTTGGCCTTGTTTTTCTTCTATTTTCTCGTTCGAACAGTGTCGTTCGAATGACATCAAAAAGTTGTTCGAACGATCTGGGCGGGAAAATTAAAATTTCGGCAGTTTCCTTTTTTAACAACTCTTCCCCACTACTTTTCCCACTAACTGTTACCAGCTTTACTTAGTGCGGAAATAACACTTTTCCATGTAACTTTTGTGAGATTTTCTAAGTGCTAGAGAGAAAAATTGTTTATCCAAAAGTTCCATTTGTGTTCTTGAACCCTCATGAATTAATTTGTTCAAGACATAAATATACACCCATGTGTTTGTTTAAAATCCGAGTTCTTCAATATATATATCCTTCTTGGAGATTATTTGGCACCAGGTTCCTCTCTACCCATCAAAGGAGATAGTTTGGGTTTCTTCTCTACCCCAAAAAGAAGATTGGTTTTTGTTGCTCATACGGTGGAAGGCACCGTGTGGGGGTTGACGGTAGCTAGACCCCATTGGTGGACTCCAAGATTTCGGTGGACTACGGAGTTATCGACTAGGCGGAGGTTGAAGCAAGAAGGAGCGTCACGGCTTGGACAGAGTCAAGTTGTTGTTGTAAGCCTATTGCCTTGTTTTTGTAAACATACAATACCTAGTGGATTTGTAGGCAGGGTCTTCCGAGGTTTTTCCCATTGTGGGTTTTCCTCGTACATCGCGACGTAGTGTGTTTGTGTTTATTTTTAACTTGTAAAATCACCTAGATGTTTGCTTAGGTTTAATCAAGTTAAAATTGGTTTAAACACAAAATAATCTAAATTGGTGCTAGTTTAATTTTGGGTAAATTTAGTTTAATTGAATTCAAGTCATCATATGTAATTTGGTAAAATTTGTGGTATTAATTATTGTTAGGCTATTTTGGACTTGAGTTGAATTAATTTGATTTAAAATAAAATTTGGAATTAACGTTGTTTAAGGTAAGTTGATATATTTGCTGAGTTAATTTTAATTTTGAAGAAATTAAAATTTTAATTCTATAATATTTAAATTTGAAAAGAAATTTTACTTTGGTATATTGTGTTGAACCATCTCACAATTTGAGTAGTTTAGAATAAGGGGGCATTCGCCTCTATCACCTAGGACTTAACAAACCATTTCATATCTTCCGAAGATATATGTTACATGTAAAGTATCCAATCCAAAAATATATGGCAATGGTGTGGAGAGACTCATTCAAGTTAAATACCAGCTCCGAAAGCTTCAAGTATTAATGTGGGATAAGATCTAACAGCCTCACTCACGCGCAGCCAGGCTCACATGTTTATAATAGGTAAGATGCAAATGTATATGTGCAAACGAGGAAGCCAAAGGCTTAGGGGTACACCCAAAAAAAACATATGGCAATGCGTGGAGGGGGGAGCATTCAAGTGATATAAACTTGCTTGAGATGATTTAAAATGGCATTCAAGTGGTAAACTAGCTTAAGATGCTTCAAAATACCGATATGGGATAAGCTCTAACACTACTTGCATAACAACTCAGCATAATGAAAACATAATCCATTCACGATGTTCTTGTTATCATCTCATTGGATAACCCTTTCTTCATTCATAATCCTCGTGAATCCTTCATTCCACACCGAAAGCACTAACCATGCGGACATCATTTTCATTGTAATACATATTTACTCAGGTGTTAGATTCGTTACAAATTTGGAAATGTCCTGAAGTGAGTAAGGTGCAAATGGCAAAGAGGGAAACAACATCAAAGAGATGCCTCTGACGTTCAAACCCCCACCCCAAAAAATAAATAAAAGAGAAGTTTAATGAACCGACACGACAACATTAGATTCTGATGATAATGCTTAACATATAGTCCTATAAAACTCGGACCCTTTCCTTTTTATCCATCACAAAATGAGCCAAAAAGGGGGCTGTAAAGGAAGTATAGGAAGCATCCACTCTATACAAAACCGGCCCAAAAAAGAAGGAAACATATTCAAAAGAATTCTAAAAAGGCAACTCTATAGCTACGAAGGAATGATACATCCATAAAACAGGATACGCAAAATCAAAAACTAGAGCTTATGAACAGGGTGCGATAAGACTGATCTTGGTGTTACCCAACGCATACCAAACAGAGAAAGCAATATAAACCATGAGCCTCTGACACCTGCATGAATAAGGAAATAATTCGTTGAACTGCCTTCTTAGTTTGTCAATGATAAAATCGCTTCCAATGCTACTATTAACAGGAAAATGGCAACCATTAAATGTGTTTTGGATCCCCAAACACATCTCTATGGGAACTCCTATAGTCTCTTCAACCAGACTGTCTAAGAATTAGATGGAAAAAAGGTAGTGTATAGTCCCTGCAATCCATGTACAGATAGTCACTTTCCCCTTCCGTGGGCGAGCTTCAAATAAGAGGCTAAGCAGCTGCCCATGAACTTGTTATCAGGGACTTATTTGGTGTCCTCGACTTGGACGCCTAAAGCACCTATAGGGATCACCACCAATAGAGATTGTCGAATGTTCCCACTGGATTAAAGTAAAGCCATGAGACCAATTGCCTTTATTGGAACTGGCACCTCTCCGCCATCCTTGACTTCAAGAACAAGGTATCATTATTCGTTTGCACCCATGAACAACTGTATTTGATTTCTTGGATCCCTAACTGAATTTGGTTCAACTCATTGATCCAATTGACCCCATTCACTATCCTCCAACTGTTTGGGGTACATTGGGCAGGTATTACATTGAAGTATTCACAAAACTCCATAAAGAATTGGTTCGGAGGGAAGGTCACACCAGCTTCAGCAATAAATTGGGAGGACATCCAATGTCCTCCCTCTATGTTGTAATAATCCTTGGATTTTTCTCCAAACTCTATCACGGCCCATTCAGGGATAGAGAAACACTTTCTAAACTGTCTTATGGACCTCTCGCTCACTAGTAGACCATTTTTCAACTCAAGAAAGAAAGATGTAGAAAAAATGCTAAGGTTGCTTGAGAAAAAAATTGCACAAAAATAAGGAACGAGAGAGAGGAAGACTTACAGTTAGTGGAGAATGCGAATGGCTTCGGGACATTTTGAGTAATGAAGTAGTGATAATTCTTTCCAAAAATAACGGTAGTCAAACAGCCTGGTTCAACTTCCAAGAAAAGCATATCATTTGAAACGCGATCCTAGACGATAACTGATATGCATGTCACCGCATCTTGGTTTAATCAGCGCGTAATTATCAGCGTACCCGTGAAATAACAAGGCAAATTCAAAGCGTTCCCTTCAGCCTCAACGAGCATAATAAAGTTGTTTTTTATCTTAGAAACACACAGTGTTGACATTCTCCAACCATAGCTTCTATAGGCGATCAAATTTCACTGTCGACCAACGTCAAAATAAATAGCCGACCAAACCTCTTCACCCCATTCATGCTGCAAAGATTCGGGAGCGGAGCAACTATGGGGTAATTATTCGACCTAATAGTAACATATAACACCTGTCCAGAGTAGATAGATGACCGTGGCTTGGAGGTAAGCACAAAGGAGGAGCTGATCGGCGCAGATCTTAGTCTTGGATTCACCCGATCATATCATAACAGCATTCTAAGGCTATAAAGTTCTACACACCTCATTCTCCTTCCCAAACCCTAAAAGAATGGGCATGTAATCTTTGTTATCAACAGTTGATTCATAGAGACAGAGAAAGAGAGAGAAAAAAACACTCCGTGGACGTATGCACATTACCGAACCACGTATATTTTGTGTTATGTGACTGTGATTTTAATTTATCCTTGGCTTAATTGTATTGAATCAATCATAGTAGGTCTTTCCACCTACACTAAGGGTGTGTTTGATTGCAAATATAGAAAATGTGCGAAAAATAGTTCATTTGGATGAGAAGTTGGAAAATGAGTGGAAAAATATATGAGTTTTTGGTCTTACTTTTTTTTATTTTTCATGGAAATCAATTCTTTGGTGGGTGGATAAAAAATATTTGCCACTAAAAATGAAGTTTGAGATGGAGCACTTGTAATGTGGATGAGTGTTGTTCTTACATGAAGAGGTACTACAAAGGTAAAACATGAGTCAAAATAACTATTTTACATGAAAAAATTTCCATGTCAATCAAACACACCCTAAGTGTGTTTTGAATCCCCAAACAGATCTCTATGGGAACTCCTAGTATTTTCAACGAAGTTGTATAAGAATTAGCTGTAAAAATAACTATAGTCTATAGTCCCCGCAGTCCATCTCCTCCAAATAGTCACTTTCCCCTTCCGTGGGCGAGCTTCAAATAAGAGGTTAAGCACTAAGAAACCCTTGTTCATTATATTTCCATAATTCCTAGCATTTAATTTCCCTATTAACAATCTAACTTGACAATTTTGAAACACGCTGAAGCGAGGGTAACAATTTTTAACTCGATAACCCATTTACAATAATAACCCGATAAGACCCGAAGCGAGGGTAACAATTTTTAACACGATAACCCGTTTACAGTAATAACCCGATAAGACCCAAATATGACACGATTAGCTTGCTCAAAACTTTATTCAAACCCAAAAAAACGCAATCGAATATGACATGACTAAACCGAATTGCCAACAAAACATGAATGCAGTTCAGCATTATCAATGCTTTGATGCAAGTGAAATAAAATCCTAAATATAGAAAAATAAAACACAACCCAGGTGATAAATGCACTTTTGAATGAACAAAACACAACTACACGTGGTACTCTCCACTTAATAACTAGTATTTAGTCATTTAGATACATTATGATAGACAAAATGTATGTAGTTATATGTAACGTACTCTGTAGCAAAATGAGATTGCCAGCAAATAGTGTGGATCGCATGTGCTTTTGCCATATGGATACCGAAAAAAATGGGCACGAATCATCACCAACTTGAATATCTGTTCTCATTATTTCTCCTCCTTTACGCAACTTGTACTGCATGGCACCAAAACATTAATTATGAATTTCACTACAAACAAATGGGTAAATAAAATAAAAAGAGAGATTTTGGGACCTGAATGGGAGTGGATTTGTGAACAAAAACAAGGAGTTGAACGTAATCTCCAACATGAGATGAAGCTTTGGACAGATCGATTAGCGGTCCGTACCATCCGATTGTTGTTGTCATTTCTATCCCTACGCTTTGTGCTCGCTTTGGAGTTTTTCAATTTTTATTAACATTTGATGCGTAGCAATCTCGAGGGAGTGTGTGTGTGTGAGAGAGAGATGGGCGTAACCATCATATTCGACACCATTATTAAATACACTAACGAAATAAAGTCATGTCTCAAAGCACTATGAAAAAGTAACTTGTATTTGGAATGTAAAGGTGATTCAAATATCTCAAATGTTCATCCATAAACGGTGAAATCCGAAAATACAAAACTCTTTTTATCTTTTTCAAAAAAATTATCAAAATAAAATATTTTTCACATTTTCATAATTTTTCATAGAAAATTGAATATCTTTTTGTATTCTTCAAAAAAAATCATAAAAGTAAAACCCTTTTTGGAATTTTTTAAAATATAACAAAAGGAAAAACATATTAATACAATGATAGTACAATCTAGCAATAGGGATATAAGATGTGAACATGATAAATATTTTATTCTGAAAACAAGTATCGGACTCAATCATTAGGCCCGGAGGAGTTCTCAAAAGGAGAAGACATGCTATGAAATTCCTCTATCACACATTGTGAAGTCTTGAGTAAATACTCTACTTTCTCTCGAAAACTCTCAAAATCTCTATGACGATGTGTGGGAGCATGTGGAGTAAACTATGTGGGAGTGCGTGCGGAAACATATGCAGGGACTCATGTATGAGCATATCGGGGAATACTCATATAAGAAACTCTCCCTAACTTCAAACAAACTCTTTAAGGTGACCTCTTTACTTACATGGGAACAAACGTAAATGGGCTTGGGTCTAACTTGCTCAAAATGTTTAGGACGAGATCTCCCTAGTAGGTTAAGTCGCCTTGGTAGATTAGGTTATGGGCAATAAGGATTCATCACAAACTCGGGTGCGACTTTGGAAGTGGATGCACGGTCATAACCTATTCACTGCCTCTAAAGTTTGCCAGACACGTTGGGACACAACAGTTAGAAATCTGTCGTTATTGTCTCTAATAATAGATCCAACCCACGAGTTGTTAAAATCTTTAAAAGTGGTTGCATTAAATTTTACTTTTGCCATACTCGGATTTGGAGGCATCCACTTGTCAGAATCAAAATTACCATGAGTAGTATCCTTGGACCACACCTTTCAAAAATTTGAGAATAAGTAAGAGAACTCTGAATTCAGACCATGAGCTTTATGACCACCCACGCCATGGAAAACATTATTTCTATTATTCCATAAACCCCACTACGCAAAACACACGAAATTGAATCATTCGCTTTTTAAAGTATCGGGTAAGGAGAAGATCCAACTACCCAAATCATCATTAAAAGATCCCAATAAATTAGAATTCAGCTCGCAGACTTTAAGCACCCCAATCGATAGGGGATAATGTTTGAACAAATGAGATAAGGAGTTACTTCCAATTCTGCACACATAACAGTGTAAATTTCTAAATATCATATTTTTCTAGTGAAAATTCACCCCGATAAGGAGGGAGTTAGTGCAAAGATGGTATAGGATGTGTTTCAATTTATTCACCAACCCTTGCCACATGAAATTCCAATTGCGGGGCTAGTGGGGGAAGTTGGGAATGCAAATCTTTGCTCTCCATTAGTAGAACCAATACTCCAAGCAACCCTGTAGCCACTTTTAGTTGAGAATTTACAAAAAAAAAATCAAAATGCAATATTTTTTTGTCTTGTGATGAAGGACCTTTGAGCGGAGTCTTCTAAATATCGTTAATTTTTTGGTAAGAAAAAATATTAGGCATAAAATTTTGGTACTCTCCACTTAATAACTAGTATTTAGTCATTTAGATACATTATGATATACAAAATGTATGTAGTTATATGTAACGTACTGTGTAGCAAAATGAGATTGCCGGCAAAATGTGTAGGTCTTTCCACCTACACTAAGGGTGTGTTTGATTGCAAATATAGAAAATGTGTGAAAAAGAGTTCATTTGTATGAGAAGTTGGAAAATGAGTGGAAAAATATATGAGTTTTTGGTCTTACTTTTTCTTTTTTTCATGGAAATCAATTCTTTGATGGGTGGATAAAAAATATTTTCCACTAAAAACGAAGTTTGAGATGAAGCACTTGTAATGTGGATGAGTGTTGTTCTTACATGAAGAGGTACTACAAAGGTAAAACATGAGTCAAAACAACTATTTTCCATGTCAATCAAACACACCCTAAGTGTGTTTTGGATCCCCAAACAGATCTCTATGGGAACTCCTAGTCTTTTCAACGAAGTTGTATAAGAATTAGCTGGAAAAATAACTATAGTCTATAGTCCCTGCAATCCATCTCCTCCAAATAGTAACTTTCCCCTTCCATGGGTGAGCTTCAAATAAGAGGCTAATCACTAAGAAACCCTTGTTCATTCTATTACCCTAATTCCTAGCATTTAATTCCCTATTAACAAACTAACTTGACAATTTTTAAACACGTCGAAGCGAGGGTAACAATTTTTAACACGATAACCCATTTACATTAATAACCCAATAAGACCCGAAGCGAGGGTAACAATTTTTAACACGATAACCCGTTTACAGTAATAACCCGAGAAGACCCAAATATGACACGATTAGCTTGCTCAAAACTTTACACAAACCCCAAAAAATGCAACCCGAATATGACATGACTAAACCGAATTGCCACACGTGTGAAGCCACACAAACCATGAATGTAGTTCGGCATTATCAATGTTTTGATGCAAGTGAAATAAAATCCTAAATATAGAAAAAGAAAACACAGCCCAGTTGATAAATGCACTTTTGAATGAACATAACATAACTGCACGTGGTACTCTCCACTTAATCATTAGTACTTACTCATTTAGATACATTATGATATACAAAATGTATTCAAGTGCAGAAGAAAGAAAGAAAGAAAGAAAGACAGAAAGAGAATAGTATATAACATACTGTGTAGCAAAATGAGATTGCCAGCAAATAGTGTGGATCGCATTTGCTTTTTCCGTATAGATACGAAAAAAAATGGGTGCGAATCATCACCAACCTGAATATTTGTTCTCACTATTTCTCCTCCTTTATGCAACTTGTACTGCAGGGCACCAAAACATTAATTATGAATTTCATTACAAACAAATGGGTAAATAAAATAAAAGGAGATATTTTGGGACCTGAATGGGAGTGGATTCGTGAACAAAAACAAGGAGTTGAACGTAATCTCCAACATGAGATGAATCTTTGGACAGATCGATTAGCGGTCCGTACCATCCGATTGTTGTTGTCATTTCTTTTCCTACCCTTTGTGCTCGCTTTGGGGGTTTTTCAATTTTCATTAACATTTGGCGCGTTACAATCTCGAGGGAGTGTGTGTGTGAGAGAGATGCTTCTTTAGATGGAGCAAAGGTCACATTTTTTTTTCATGTTTTTTTTTATGCCTTTCTTGGGAAAAAATTACTCATTTGGCCTCTAAGATATTTGGATTATTTCAAAAGAACTCTTACACTTTATTTAGTATTTAATTAACCCTCAAACTAAACAAACGGATTTAATAAGGCCCTTTTGCCATTTTGGGTATTAAATTTGACGGAAATAGATCATGGTTCAAACTATTAAAAAAATTAGGAGTTTATCTCCATCTCCTTATAGGCATAACCACTTTACCGACTATTTCCTACGACCTCTTACATCCACCCTCCCACTCGTCATTTTCGATAACTCCACCCCCACCTTTTATTTCGATCAAAACCCTCCCCCAACCACCCCATCAATCATTTGGTCAAATCCCACCACTTCTTAGGGTCCTCGTACCAAAAGAAATTTAAGTGAAAGGTAATTTTCTAGTCCAACACTATTTACTATTATCAACTAGTAGCTCATTGTTCTTCTTTTTCCCCTATTCTGTGGGTTTTTCAGAATTGCAGGTGGGTGGGTTTGATAGGGTTTTTCCGAAAATAGAAGGTGGGGTGGGGTGAGTGGGTGGGTGGGGGTCACAAAAAATGACAGGTGGGATGGTGGATGGATGGGACATCGAAAATAGACGATGAAGGGTGGCTAGGTTGTGTCTTTACAAAAATGAGATGAAGGACTCTTAGTGTTTTTTTTTTAATTTGAACCCAAGTTTTAAAGTAATTATTTTAAGCCCCTTGAAATTATTATTATACTTACGTCCCTTCACAGATAGGTCATGTGCTTGGCACATGACCTATTTTTGTCAAATTTTGATAAAGTGGTTTTGTATGGATTGTTCATATATTGTAATCCTCACAAAAGAATTCAAATTTTAATCAAATATTATCTTAACTAATAATTAAGTGTTCATGAGATGATAAAATTCAATTCAATTTCTAATCAATCACACACTTGAATCACGCATGCAAAGAATAGGAAAACATCCTTAAAAAGGGCAAAACCTTTTATTCAGTACTATAGAGAATTTGACAAATGCAACCAACTTATAGATTACTTTGCAAAACTAAGTATAATGCGTGGAGTCTTCAATTCTTTTGCAGAATACGGACCAGTCCAGTGCCATCCATATGAAGCAGTCTTCCCTCGGTATCTACCGATCAACCTTTTTCTTCTTCAGTAGTAAAACTTTGATTCCATAATTCATCCATAAAGATGGACTCTATAAGGGTTTATGTAAGGTGTATGAAAACTGGGGTTTCATAAACTCACAAATCAAGTGCGGGGATGTATGATTTGGAAAAAAAAAAGCGACTTGAGAAATTTTGGAACATATATTGGAAAATCATTTTCATAAAAGTTCTTAAGAAATTCTTAATAATACAGGTCTCTATAGAAAAATCATGAATTTCGAGGATACGGGTCGTTCGAACAAAATTAGATCTCATTCGAACGAAAAAAATAGTTTCGTCCAAACGACATCCTATTTCGTTTGAACAAAACAATCTTCTCGTTCGAACGCACTTCTCATGAGCTCCAAACGACAAATCTCTGTTTATACAGGGATGTCTCGTTTGAAGGTCATTTGAAGTTGTATCTAACGAGACTATCTCGTTTGAGCAAGATTCAATCTAGTTTGAGCGAGACTTGAAAAAAAAATCACTTTAAATTCCTTTTATAGAAAGCCTCAATTTTAAAAGAAAACATCCCCAAATATGCTTTATATACTACACCAAAATGGTCAAATTGGCACCCTTCAAGCGGCTAGCCTTGTCATGGTCATTGACCGTGATAAAAAAATACGCGTTTTTTGTCATGGTCATTAACCGTGACAAGGCCGTGATAAATGTTTGTCACGGTCGATGACCGTGACATGTCCGTGACAATTTTTTCAGTAAAAAAATCCTCCCTGTTCTTTTCCCCACCGATTCTAATTCCCTCAATTTTCTCTCTCTCTCTCTACGATTTTAGTACGTTTTCTCTCTATTTCTCCTCTATTTATGTATATGTATATATATATGTATATGTATATGTATATGTATATGTATATGTATATATATATGTATATGTGTCTGTATATGTGCGTGTGTGTGTGTGTGGTGTATATATGCGTGTGGTGGGGGGGGAGGGGGCAGGGCTGGGGGAGGGGAGGGGTTTGTTTATGATACGCAAATATTGCGTATTTCATCTCTCGAACCTATGCATTTTAGCCCCCTCGGGTATCTTATTCCCTATATTTATGATCGTTAATCAGACAACCTCGGATTTCTTTGTCAACATGTTTTGCAGGAGTTAATTGAGCTTTTATAGGTATTTGGATGCTAAGTGTGAAGTTCGGACGCATTTCGCTCGATTTTCATACGCGATCGCACGTTCAAGGAAATTTTAGTCTTTTCATAGCTTGGGCACCTGGCCCAACATACACGGAAGTTGTATCCCTCCTCGCAAGCTTCGCGTGGCTGTGAACGGTGCACGAATCCGATTCAGAAGGAAGAAGTTACGGGGATTTCAGCGAACGAGAAAGGCAAACAAGCCAAAACAGCAATGCAGTGTGTTGTGACCTGCTTGATCGATCGATCGATCGATCCTTCATGACAGTGGGCTGGATTTCTAATGATCGATCGATCGATCCCCTGTTTCCAGGAGATATTTTGCCTTATATTTTCTTTTTCCTTTTCTTTTCTTTACTTATTCCAACTTACTATAAATAGCATTTTTGTTGTAAATATCATATATTAAGGTTTTAGAATAGATTTTAGGTTAGGGTGTGGGAGTTGAGAGCTCTTTTCTTCTTCCTCATATGGTGTGACAACATTTGGGTTTGTAAGATTGTACTTTCATCTTCCTCTCCATTAATATATCTTGCATTTCCTTTATTCTTGCTTTCTAGATTAGTTTACATGCTTTGATTTACTTGCTTTCTAGTGTAGTTTTATCGCGTTTATTTATCGCTTTATTTATCCCGTTTTTAATATGATTTCTAGCTAATTTAAATTAGATTGTGTTTGAATGGAACTCACTCGAGTTGACGCGTTTCTTTGCTTTGGTGATGGTGTTTACGGGTCTATTTGGGTGCGTTGTCCTAGTTATTGCGCTTAGGAGATTTGATGGGGCATATCATGTATATCCCATGCTTACGACCTTGCGTGCGCAATTTCCGGGGTATTTGTTGACGTCAAAATCTTATTAGGCTTTTATGCGGATTTAGGGGCGTGATAACCCTTGATTCAATTAACTATTGAAACGAGACACATTCGTAATAACTCATTGACCCATGTATCCATTTTATACAAATTAACTCGGGTGAGGGATATTCAACGCAACCTATAGTTTTACTCGCTTTGTTAATCTAGTTTCAATACCCTTGCCTAGAATAATCATTTCCCTTTTATGCATCTTTTCCTTTTTAGTTTGTAATCACATTTTACACTTTTATTTAGGAGTATTAAATCAATTGAATTATAGCATCTCGTCTTAGTGGATCTTTCGATACCTGACTTACCGTTGTGCTTGCCTCGCAAGTGTAGTAGTAATTTAGGATTTTGCATTACCGCGGTGAAAACAACGACTATGCACCTTACACGCGCACACTTTTCACATGTGATCAAAATGGCGCCGTTGCCGGGGATTTCATTAAAAATCCCCAAAGAATAACATTTCAATGAAAATGATATTATTTCCTTTGAAATTAAATCTTCATGCGATGATTACTACTACACTTCATTGTGCATCTTACACGCGATATTTCCCCGGCAACGACGCCATTTTGACCGAGTGGGAAATGCGTGCGCGTGTAAGGTGCACGGTTGTTGTTTTCATTTCGCCTACTGAATACAAACAAACCTAAATTACTACTACACTTGCAAGGCAAGCACAACGGTAAGTCGGGTATCGAAAAATCCACTGAGACGAGATGCCATAATTTATAAGATTTAATATTCCGAAATAAAAGTGTAAAAGGTGAATTACAACTAAAAAGGAAAAGATGTGAAAAAGGGAAATATAAATCTAGGCGAGGGAAATGAAACTATATTATCAAAGCGGTAAAAACTATAGGTTGCGTCGAATATCCCTCACCCGAGTTAATTTGTATAAAATGGATACATGGGTCGACGAATTATTACGAATACGTCTCGTTTCGACAGTTGATTGAATCAAGGGTTGTCACGCTCCTAAATCCGCATAAAGGCCTAATAAGATTTTGGCGTCAACAAATATCTCGAAAATTGCACACGAAAGGTCGTAAGCACGGGACATACATGATATGGCCCGTCAAATCTCTTAGGCACAATAACTAGGACAACGCACCCGAAATAGACCCGTAAACACCATCACCAAAGCAAAGCAATACGTCAACTTGAGTGAGTTCCATTCAAACACAACCTAATTTAAATTATCTAGAAAGCATGGTAAAAACACGATAAAGAAAGTGGTAAATAAATGCGGTAAATCTACACTAGAATTCAAGTAAAGAAAGCATGTGAATCTAATTATCAAAGCATGTAAATCCAATTATCAAAGCATGTAAATCTAATTATCAAAGCAAGAATTAATGGAAAACAACTATATTAATGGAGAGGAAGATGAATAGTGCAACTTACAACCCAATTGGGTGTCAAACCAAGAAGAATAAAAGAAGAACTCTTCAAATCCCCTAAACCCTAAGCTATTCTAAGCTAAAATCTATCCTAAACCTTAATATCTGATTATTACAACAAAAAACCTTTATATAGTAAGTGGGAAAAGAAATAGAAAAGAAAAGAGAAAAGAAAATAAAAGGGCAAAATATCTCCTGGAAACAGGAGATCGATCGATCAATCCCCTAGAATCGATCGATCGATGAAGCGGGTATCAGCACACTGCATTGTTGTTTTGGCTTGGTTGCATTTCCCGTTCGCTAAAATCGCCGTAACTTCTTCGTTTTGAATCGGATTCGCGCACTGTTTGTGGCCACGCGAAGCTTGCGAGAAGGGATACAACTTCTGTGTAGGTGTTGGGCCAGTGCCCAAGCTGTGAAAAGACTAAAATGCCTTTGAACGTGCGATCATGTACAAAAATTGAGCGGTATGCGTCCGAGCTTCACACTTAGCATCCAAATACCTATAAAAGCTCAATTAATCCCTGCAAAACATGTTAACGTAGAAATCTGAGGTTGTCTGGTTAACGAGCATAAATATAGGGAATAAGATACCCGAGGGGGCTAAAATGCGTCCGTTCAGAGGATGAAATACGCAATATTTGCGTATCATCAGTTGTATATGTGCATGTGTGTGTGTGTTTGCGTATGTGTGTGTCTGTGTGTGTGTGTGGTGGATAGGGGGCAGGGGTTGTGGGTGGGTGTGTATATGTGCGTGTGTTTATATGTTTGTGTGTGTGTATGTGTGCTTGTGTGTATTTTTTTAATTAAGTTTTTATTGGTTTATTAGATATTGCCCCTCATATTCTAGTGCCCTTGTAAAAGAATTGATTGATTAAATTTTTAGTAGGATTTCCCCTCATTGTAAATTAGTAAATTAATAATTGTATAATTTAATTGATGAAAATAATTAATTGAGTAAATGAATTAGAAGGAGTACGGGATACACTTTTGTTGTTGCCATTGCAGTTCGATTATAGTGGATCGATGTTGGGTTAGTTAATTTTAAAAGTGGCTTGACCACTAGATTATTGTCCACATGGAGGATTTTTCAATTTTTTTTAAATTACTTTGTATAACGAACAATATATATATAGTATGTTAATTAAATGAAACATACTTGAAATTACATATAGTGCGCATATATACTAGCCTTCTAGTTCTTATGCGTACGCATTCAATAGCCCTTAGACTCGTTCGAGAGTCATTACCCCTGTAATGAGATCTCTCGAATTGTCTCGTTTGGACAGTTTGGGACTGCATAATTTCTGATTAATAATATTCTTAGTGGCTTAAAGTTGTTGCTTTTGGAGGAAGTTCTGCAATCGTATCCTAATGTTCTCTGGGTACATACTTGATTGACAAGTGTGACTGTTATTTCAATTGATCATTTGAAATAACACTCACACTTGCCAATCTACGTCGTGTACTTGGAGAACTACGGGGATATGCTGCCGAATTTTTCTCAAATCGTAACAATGTGCATGAGATGTTAAGTATATTACAGAAATATGCGGTCTTGAATGGCATAGGACCACTCACCCTTTAGAGGAGATAGAGAAAATATGAATTTCTATTATAAATTGAATTTTAATTTGAAATTTAAAAATCGAATATACATAAGACATAATTAAACGAAACATACTACAAATATAAGTTTTGTTTATACTAATCCATGAATATACGCTTCTTACCTTTAATATGTGATTAGTTGTGGTAGCTGTGATGGGATATCCGAAATACAAAGAGTGGATGGGTGAGACAAATAGAATGGGGGATGTGTTTCGCAGAGGTGCTAATGAATTTGTGAAATATGCAAAGAGATGTCATAATGATGAAGAGTTTTCGTGTCCGTGTGCTAGGTGTAAGAATGGTAAGGTGTTTGAGTGGAAAATAGTTGAACTACATTTGTTAAGATGGGGTATGCAAGATATTTATCAATTTTGGAGTTTTAAAGGTGAATTAAAAGTTCCTTTTGTCCCCAAAAAACCTTCAACATTCTTTGACATAAGTGTTCACTTATTGGTACACCTATGCGACGATGCACTTCTATGTGGTCCAGTTATATAATGGTGGATGTATACGTTTGAAAGATTGATGAAAGTTTTTAAAGATTACGTCAAGAATACACGATACATTAAAGGTTCAATTGCAGAGGAATACATCACCGTGGAGTCATCAATCTATACTCGGGAATATATGCGTGACTCGACCATCGTTGATGACACTAATGAGTTCGTCGATTATGGTGGTCATGTGATTGGAAAACGAGTGAAATTAGCGAGTTTGCAACATGAACAAGTAGCTCGTTATCTATTTGACACACATGAAGATGTCGAAGAATGGAAAAAAATAGGTTTAAATTATTTTCAATTTTACATTATTTTAAAATATTTTAGATTATTTTATACATGATTAATTTTGT
This sequence comes from Sambucus nigra, assembly GCA_949130495.1. Classification (NCBI taxonomy): domain Eukaryota; kingdom Viridiplantae; phylum Streptophyta; class Magnoliopsida; order Dipsacales; family Adoxaceae; genus Sambucus; species Sambucus nigra. The sequence goes on along the minus strand of OX422220.1, from coordinate 433,494,625 downwards.
AATATGCAGAAAATATGAAGCCTGTAAGAACTATAAAAGAGAAAAATAATGGTACAATCAGACAGCGAATTTAAGCTGTGGTTGTCACAAGAGGTAATTATAGTGAAAATGATCGTTATATAACGTTACATTACACTCTAACATTACAACTAACCTAATTATGCAACATCAAGTCTTACTCGTCTAGCCACTAGCCCCTTTTTCATGGCACACGAGTACAAAAAGTATTAATTGAATGGTTACGTATTAGACGCAAATGTGTACGAGGAAAGTACAAATGTACAGAACTCAGACATTTTATACAAGGCTCGTACTTTCTTTCGAGCAAGCGCAAAAGATAAAAACCTCATTGAAGCTGAAATGACTTACTATGGTGTAATTCGAAATATATTTGAATTGGATTATATAAGCTTCAAAGAGGTTGTATTTTACTGTGACAGGGTAAGAGCTGAGGATAAAAATGCTTGTAAAGTTGATCTTGGCACCAATTTGATCATGGTTGACTTGTCCAAGTTGAAGACCAAAGACCACGTGAGCGATTAGCCATTTGTTTGTGCATTTCAAAATGTCAACCAAGTGTTTTACTCGGAGTATATCAACAACGAGCCGTGGTAAATTGTCTTACATGCGCCAAAGAGTCTAAATAGTAGTGTGGATGACTCGACTGCTCCTACCGAATATCAATCCATTTTTAATGATATCCCGAATTTGAAACAATTTTTTATTTTGTAATAAATATTCCAATTTGTACTTCATGAATCAATTTTTAATACTTTTAATTGATTTGCATTTTATCATTTTCACTCTTTTTATTTTTGTCTCTTTCCTTTGTATATGTATGTGTGCATAGTGTTCGTGTGTGTGTTGGGCCGGGGGGCAATGTGTGTTTAGTGTTCGTGTGTGTGTCTGGGGGGGGGGGGGTGTCAAATTTGGATTTGTAGTAATTGTACATATTTGGATGTCTTCTTCAAATTCATTTGGATTTGTACTAATAACAACATTTTTTTTTTACAGAAAATGTCTCCTTCAGGTATTAAGGCAAGGTTGATGATGTTGATTATGATGATGTCTTCTAGGCTCAGTGGTAGTGGAGGCGAGGAGGGCTCCTCGGCTCCCCAAATGGGGCAAATTGGGGATGGCCATCGAGAACAAAATGGGGCTATGTAATAACCCTCTCTTCTGATAGCCCATTTTATATTTATTTACTATGGGTAGTAATTAATGATAAAATGATAGATGTTGAGTAGATATTAATTTGTTATGTCAAGGTCAATATTTACTAAAATGTTGTATAGTTACCCCGTGAGCAGATAAAATGTTCATGTGGTGATTTTTAATGTCATAAGGATTTAAAATGATATTTTGGTTTATTATGAAACCGGAAGTAAAATGAGTTATAAAATTCCCAAATGATAATTTGAATAGTGTAGTTAGTCCCGGTAGGTGTGTGACAGTCAAAATAAGTGCCATATTGTATTTTGGCATTTCGGGCACTTTTGACTGGTTTTGGCTTAAATAGTGATATCGCGTATTATTTTTATCGCGCATTAGTTATTAGAGCTGGGCATTTTAGACTTATGGCCCGATTTAGTCTTGCTAAGACTTACTATTCCTTTTATGCCCCAAATTGTTATCTTAGAGAGGAAGAGAGAGAGGAAGAAAGCTTTGGAGAAAGAGAGAGATTGAAGATTTGGAGTTTGTTCTTGCTTTCATCTTCATCAAATCTGATCTTCCTACCTTGAGGCAAGTAACCTACTTGATCTTATATGATTTAAGTGGATTAAATTGCATGATTTGTTGTGGATTGTTATGAATAATTTTAGTTAGGGTTTTGTTAGATTAATTGGGTATTTAACCCTTAAAAGTTGATTTGGATGATATATGGTATTGAAGATGATAGCTACATACATTTAGGATGTGTAAGTTGAATTAATTGAGGTTGGTTTGGTTGGTTTTGGGGTTTGGTAGAAATTTTGAGTTCAAGACTCCATAGCCATTCTTGGCTATTCCGCAGGGGCGAATCGATTCGGCCCCTTGGGCGAATCGATTCGCATAGATGCAGAATCCCAGGTCTTGTTATCCGAATCGATTCAGATTAAGACCGAATCGATTCGGCATTTGCAGAAGCTAAATTTTGTTGTCCGAACCGATTCACTTTCAGAGCGAATCGATTCGCTGGGGCGAATCGATTCGGCCCTTAGGGCGAATCGATTCGGTTCCAGCAGTTTTGGGGGTCTTTTCCTTTTGATTTTCCTCTTTATTCTTTAGGATTAGGACCTAGGAAACTTCTTTAAAGAAGTAAACTTAGAGTCCTAGAGTAGTTATGGAGTTCGGTCGTTACCCTGGACTAGAAATGGGTTCATCTGGGGTTTATTTCAGGGAGGTTTAAAGTAATGTTAAGGCATTACTTCTTTTATTCAAACTTTTAGAAGTTTGGAAGTAAAATGCCCAAACTTGGAGATTTATGGGCTTATCAAAATTTATATGAATTTGGGGAATTTCTAGGATCATAATGATCATGTGGAGACCTAGCCTGGAATTTTAATTTGAGGAAATATAAATGATAATATTCGATGGGAATTAGGATCGCATAAATGAACCCATAGGTGTTAAAGATGATAGGTTCAACTAGAATGAATCCCGTTGTTTAAATGATGCTAGGTTTAAATAAAAGGAACCAATCTCATGATTAATGGAAATGGAATTGATGATGAATATGATGATAAATGTAAATGTTAATTTACTGTTACACACCTCTCTAAATGACATCATAAGGGAAGTTCGCTCGTGAGGTGAAGCCCCCTGGCTAATGAATGCAGGGTGGATATAGTCCTAGGCCATGGGAGCGCTTATTGTTATTTTTTCTGCGATGGGTAGGAGATTCCGGGTGTGGTCTTGACTACCCCGCATGCTCATGGCCGCTTCCCGACGTATTTCGATAGGTGCCCAGGTTGTCTTATGTTAGGCCCTGGAAGATGATGGTCATTTAGGGGCGCGCACAGTGGGGAAACCCGGACGGGCGGTCTTAGATATCGTTATATGTATATGGATATAACTATATTTTCATCAAGTTGGACTTGATGGTTGATAAACGCCACAAAGAGCGTATGATGAATGCCATAAAGAGCATAGATATGTGCCATGAAGAGCACGGGAATAACATATGTGCCATAAAGAGCACTTGATGTAAATGATATTCCTAATAAGAAATGGAAAGATAATATGGGAAGTTTTAATTAATGAATAGAAGTTATAACACCTTGATTGAACCGAAAATGGTTTTATTCCTAATAAGGAATGTCAGAAGGAAATGGAAATTGTATTATTAAGGAAGGGTTTTAAATTAAAGTGCTTTACTTTCAATTCTTGTTGTAATTATAGATAGCATGTCATTTTATCATCCTTATCATTCATGTATAACTATTCATATCCATCATGTTTTTTATTCTTCTGGTAATCATATAGAACCCGGCCCTGACCGGTTTACTTTCCTTGTTGTATATATATTATTGTATCCGCTCAGGTGCTCCACCGCAAGGACGCCCGACTTGACTTTCCCTAGTCTCCTTCACTCTCGACGAGCTGTAAGATTTTGGAGGTTATTACAGGATGTTGTATTAGACGCTTTCATTCTTGTTATTCTAGATATGATCGGGTCTTATCACTCGGGCGGGTGGCCCAAACATTTGTATTTGATTAATGAATGTATTATGTAAGATATTTAAATTGTTGTACGTCGTTATATGTAGCTGTGGACCGACAGCTTATTCGGTCCATTTGTGTACATTCGTCTTAGTTGTATTATATTATCTTTTGGAACTCCACTTGCTTGTCAGATTGGGTTGCTTAGTTTAAATTTTCATAACCGCATTTTTAAAATTTTACACTTTTTGGCAACCCGTTTTTTGATTTATTGGGTGGTTTTCCCATATACTCAGTTTATATTTGTGATGCTGAGAATGATATCCATCCATGATTCCTGTTATGTTTGAGTATCAGGCTGGCCACCCCTTATCTCGGATTGCGGGTTGTCACAGGCTATTAGCGAGATCCCTAGAGATAGTAAAGACTATCATCGGCCCGGGGTACACTAGTTGGAGGGAGGTGTTAAATGAGCTCAAGTTAGCAATTTAAGTGGCACTACAGGTAATGTATTTATATTTAATTTATATGAATATTTCAATTTCAATTTTCATTTCAATTTCAATCTCAATTTATATTTATTCGCAACTAACATTGTATTTGTTGGACAGGGACAATTCATCTTGGACCCAAAACTTCACGATTTCGTCTTGGAGTAGTTGAGGGAGCAACACAAGCCGTGGAAGAAAAATATGTGAACCCGGTACTTTGGGAAGACCCGAGAGTCCATTATCTGAATGCGTGAATCCGTCCCGCCGATCTCATTGGCACAATGACAAAAGTTCATTGACAATGAGATCTAAGAGCGACAATTGGCATCTCGCCAATCGTAGAGGCGGGCGAAAAAGATGAACGTGCACTACTCCGGCCGGATGTCTTACACCGAGGTGGAGCATAGGATGATGGTAAGATTTAATTTTCCTATAATTACATAAATATGTTATTCTGCATTATTTTACTTTGCGGGGCTGATACTAATTTTGCATTATTTTATTTCAGGGGACGGGGAGTGGCCCTAGGGTTATGCCACATAGGCTCGATACTTATGTGGTTATTCGAATGAAGAAAGGGAAGGATAAGGAGGTGTCCCCGAGTGTTGTGTCCACGATTATAAGTAATCCGACAGTTTACTTTTTCTTAATTACGTTGTAATGTTTTTATTTACTTATTTAAGTAATCATGTGCTTTTTGTCATTTCAGGCAAAGCTTAAGCAAGTGCATGAGTCGCAGTCTGATTCTGACAAGGCATCTTTGTCCACAGATGCACTCAGTCAGGTGCTTGGCGTTGATCGCAAGGGGAGGGCAAGGGGGTGAACTCGTCGGTGGCCAAATCTAGGATCATAGAATTGGAGACGAGCAACACCGGGTTGGCTCAAATGGTGGACAAGCATGACACGATGTTATCCCGTTTGTAGGCAATGATCCAAGATATGTTCTCATTCGTGAATCGTTCATTTGGTGGAAATCGTAAGGGGAACGGGAAGGAGAAGGTGGTGGAGGAGGAGGTTCAGGAGGAGGAGGAGGTGGACCTCGCTGCTTCATCACCGACATGTGCGAACTTTGATGATCCAGTCCCCTATTTGGTGTAACACCCTACAACCAAAAATCTATCGAAAGATAAAACTCTCTAAAAATCAACTATCTAACTAGAAAATAAAATACAACAATTATCTCGAAATAATTACAACAATCTAACTATCTCGAAAACAATTAAATCTCCAAATGCCCTATACATCAAAATAAATGCAAATCTTCCAACTTGTATTCTCCAATAATCTTCCCAAAATAATCCACGCTAAAATCCATCTCCAAACGAAATCCAAAGCGCCCAAAATCCGCGCTATCCTGCCACTAAAAGAAAATATGGGGAAGTACACAAAACGACAGGAAAGATGCTCAGCAAATATTAGCGGTGAATAAAGTGTAACAATATCATTGCGAATATTCAAATCAAATGCAATTCTCAATAGCATTTGATCAATAAATTTCGCAACAACACATTAACCGGGTCACTAGGCCTCACTCCATCCGCATATGCTTTATCAAGTCATAGCCCTTGGAAGTAGGAATTTTGGTGGTTGCCCAACGTCTGCGCCATATTAAAATCTCATGACAACGTGCTTAACGATAATATGAATAATACCACATGAATCAAAATAATTCCAACAATTATTTTTCTAGATTTCAATGAATTTAACAATTCAAAATATGAGTTCAATTAACAAGAATTCAACGGAATAAACACTCGCGAGATTTAGGAGCATATTGTGTAAAACCCCATACTTTAAACCACCAAAAAGAACCAACATGAATCATCACATAATTCATCCTCAAAATCTAATCACACCATCACGTTCCTCTCGCGAAAATAATCAAGCCGAAACTCGAGAAAACACCAAATAAGCCTTCTAATCTAAGGTTGGAATCGTGAATAAGTTTGGGGTTATGGTTTGTATAGGAAAGGGAGTAATTTTGAAGAGGTCTTTTGGTTGAAAAGTTTGATAAAAAGTGATTTGAAAATCGAAGCCATGAATTTGTTGATATATAAAGGATTAAGAGTTTGATTAAGAAAAGAGTTCGAGTCAGATACAAACACTAAAACATTTATTTCGGACGATCGGACCGTTGATTTTGGATGAAATTTTACAGAGAATTAGCTGAAGATGAGAGGAAGCCAGAGAAAAAAATTCATCTCGATCGTATCAATCAATATTTTTAAATATTTTTTTTCTAGAGAGTTTTATGTTTTGAGGAGTCTTAGAGAGTTTTATGTTTTGAGGACTCTTCTATATAATAAAAATTCAATTAAAACTCCATTTTAATTCCAATTCCGAAACCATTTGAAATTCTCATCTTTAAAAATAAAATCCAACATATTTGAGCAATAAAAATAAGTTTACAAAAAACTTTATTTTCCTCTATATTTTGAAAATACCCCAAAATTACGCGGGTTGTTACATATGTAACACCCCGTGTTTTTATTTATTATTTAATTAATTAATTGGAATTTTTGAGAAAAATAAAATTTTGAATTTAATGACTTTTATTGACTAAATATGTTGGTTATGATTTTACGAGAATAAAACTTCAAGCGGAATTAAAATCGGAGTTAAAATGGATTTTATATGATTTTTAGAAATATTTGTCCCTTAAATTTTTTAAGCAAAACTGTCAGTTTTTCTGGGTGATCGACAGATCAACGCCTGGGCATCGATCGATCGATGCCTTCAGAAAATGTGCACTGTAAGCTATTTTTTTAAGAGTTTTTATAGGACTAGGACTTCTAATCACTATAGAACCTTGTTAATCCGTAGGGGGACTTCTCATAATCACTTTTTCTTCAGTTTTTCACCAGAGAACACTTCTAAATATTTTTCCTCTCACCCATAATCATCAACCTTCTTCAAAATCAAGTTTTTTGTCACAAGTTTTGGGACAAGTTTTTGAAGGCTTAATTGGGGTTTAATCAAGATCGTTCAAGAACACTCTTTTGCAAATTTTTCGCAAGGAATCCAGATTTATTATCAGATTTTCAACACGATCTTTACAGGCATGAATACTCTATTCTTTTCCTTTAGTATTATGCATTTTAAGTGTCGCCTAAACACTTAATTACATGTTTTTCTTAAAAATAATTAGTAACTTAATTAGAAAAAGTGGACACTAATTATGGGGTTATTTTTATAAAATCTTTTAATCTGGATAATATTCATAACCCTATGGGTACGTAGGATTCATGAGTGATTTTGGGTTTTATTGGTGTGGGTTGCATGTAGAAAAAAAAAACCTAGCTTTAAAATAATTGACTTTTGGGTGCGTATAACTCATGTAATACATGTTGAAGTAATAAAATTTGGTTTTTGATGTATATATGATGAAAAAAAATTGGTATATTTAATTTAAAATAATTAAATGAGATTATTTGGGTATTGTTGACGTTGTGATAATTAAATTAAGGTTTAATTGAATTGGACTATCATGCGTAGTTTTATACGTTGATTAATTATGCTTGTTTATGGGACTTGTTAGTATTATTATATTGCCTTTGTGATGACGGGTTGTTGGGTAATTTTTTCTCTCCCTATATTTTAGGATGCCTTCTAGGTATAGGACTAGTGGGTAGGCCTTTTTATGATTTACGTCTTCTACGCATGTGACTAGTGAGGGTAGATTATCGCGTTTTTATCATCTTGGAGGTGGGATGATTTTTGATACTTTATCGTCTTTACGGTAGTCTAAGTACGAGACTAAGTTAAGATTTATGTTAGAAAATCCTCCTATACATAGGATAGGACGTATTGATAACTTGGGGACCCTTAGGTATGGGACTAAGGGGTATTTTGAGGATCTCACATCGATTAAAGGGTGAGGTGATTATAAATTGAGAACTTGAGAATTAATGCCTAAGATAAAAACGGGTATTAAAATTTGTGGCGACATAATGTGTCGGGGCCGACAGTTAAACGGGTCAGAGGAAGATTTATGTCGTGTCGTGTATGGAACCTTGTCATGTGTCGGGGCCGACAGTTAAATGGGTTAGAGGACGATTGACAAGGGGAACCTTGTCATGTGTCGGGGCCGACAGTAAACTGGTCAGAGGACGATTGACAAGGGGAAGTGCGACACTTTAATAAAAAGTGAGAGCTATAATAAAAGCCGGTTAATTTAATTAAATTAACATCGTGGGATTTGGGAATTTAAAATCATATTGGTGTGCCTTTATAAATGGGGATTTTTGTGGGTAGTTAGTATTTTATAATTATCGCGTTTAATTATCCCGTTTAATTTAAAATATTCTATTATGATATTTATTGCGTATAATGATACTGTCTAGATTCAAGGATCCTATTTGAGGGGAGTAGGGTGTATTCTTGCTCGGGGCTTTGGCTCTGACCCATGCGTTGACTAATCTTTTTAAGGATTTGATTTGGAGAAGCTGCATAAGATTTTTTGGAGATTATCATTTGGAGGTGCAGCTGGAGTTATTCTTTTTATGGCATAGTTTAGTTAGACTTTCCTTTCAGTCGTATTTAATTATGAGAATTATTTTGAGTTTTGTTAGGCCATTCGGTTCCAAATTTGTTTATGGAATTTATTTCAGTTATTCAGAGTCGGATCTTTATTCAGATTTTATTTAATCATTATTAGAGAATGGATTTTTGGAGTTAGCGTGTGATGGATCTGTTATCGCTTATTTGTTGATGATCATTTGAGATTGATTCAATTATTTATCTTATGGAATGATTCATTTATGTCTCATATCTATCTCATGCTAAAAATGGCATTTTATTTACTCATGAACGACTTAGTTTTTGGTGGCGGCCGACGCCAGAATTAGGCGGGGTGTGACATTTGGCTCCCTTTAACCGACCGATGTCGACACTTAGTTGGCCGAGCATATTTATACTGGACATATTTGATGGACAACGGATAGGGAGATGGTTGAGGGACCTGAATACCGTCCAGGGTGCACTAGTTTATGGACGTTCGCTTCAAGACATCGAGTCCAAGGTGCTCGTCACGCATGTGATACCCGGGAAGGAGAACTCCCCATTGTGGTTGCACAAACAATGCGGCACGATGTTTATTGCTGGGTGTGTCAATTCGTATATCGTGTGGCCTACTCACCTCCTCAGAGTTAACGTTACCCCAGACATGTAGTGACATTATTTGAATTGAATTGTTTTAAGTTGTTACCTTTGAATTATATTTGGATCATATCATGATGCATATTGTTTTGAATGTATATTTTCATTATCTTTATTTTATTTGGATATATGATGTTTGAACAGGTGCAATGTTGCTATAACAGGTACAAATATACTGCTCACTACCCAACAGATTTTTTTTCAATTCTATCCAGAATTTTCATGGTCATTGACCGTGACAAGTTCGTGACAAAGTATAATTGTCATGGACGTGTCACGGTCACTGACCGTGACAATTTTTTAAATATTGTCACGGGTTTGTCACGGTCCTAAACCATGACAAAACTTGTCAAGGTCATAGACCGTGACAAGTCCGTGACAACAAAAGTTGTCACCCCCGGACTTATCACGGTCATTGACCTTGACAAGTTGGACTTGTCACGGTCACTGATCGTGACAATCTGGCAGATTTAGTGTAGTATAACAATAAATGAAAACACAAGTTTTTATACCTCTATAAAGTGTCGGTGATGAATCCAGAAATGGAGCTCGCTCACTAACGTATCTTTGAATGAACTTGGAGATATAATGTTTGGTTTGAGATGACGGTTTATAACGGGATACACCAAAACTATCAAAAAGCCTAAGCTAAGAGAAATTATAAAATCTTGCTCTTGCAAATCTCCCCCTTTGGCTATTCTACCGGTACATAACAAAATAAAAAACAAAATTATAATAAAAACCTTTAAGACAATTAATCCTAATGTTCTCCCAAACCCAGAAATGGAACGACATATGAAACTTTGTCTTTAACTAACTTGCTCTCCCCTTGGCCAACATTGTATCCATCTCGTGTAGTCCACGAAATTACCATCAAAGCGGAAGAGACCTATGCACATGAAACTAATAAATATCGTGACGCGTACGAGTTTTAAATAAAAATAAAAATAAAACTTGCCCTTAATTTGTCCCCCCTCAATTTGTTCTCCCCCTTCATGTTCATGGTAGACAAAGGATTAGAAACTAGTCATGCAAAATAAGCATCAAATTAAGAAGGATAGTATCATCACAAAGATAATCAATAATGCTCATGCAATGAAGATTTTAAAAGGCAAATGTTCTCCACCTACTATTGTTGAAAAAATTTCAATTTTTCAAGTAAGATATAAAATGTACAATTACAATACACCATAGACTAACACTAGAATATCCGATTCGCAAAAATGGAATGAAATAGTGTAAACATTTTCCATAGGCAAATCAGCATAAACATTCATAACATAGGTGCACGAAGTTATGAGATATTTCTAAAGAAAGAACTCAAAGTCTAACTTGGGTATAAAAATGAATAACTTAAATGAAATTGACTGGACTTATGAAATATGCCATGAATTTTAATGATTCTCAAAACAATAATACAAAACTATTTTATACTTTCCAAGAAAGTCCGTTGTGCAAACCCACTGATCATCAACTTTATAACTCCTAAAAATGTCATGTATATTAGAATTTATGAGAAAATATTTTAAAGAAATCATAATGCTCATGTGTAGTGAAGCATCAATGAATTTAAATTAAATGGCCTTGTCGCTTCTATTTTTACGTGCCGTTAATCTTTTAGGCTCTTTTTATGCAAATAGTGGCTTTTAACACAGAGAGAATTTGTTCTTTCGTAGCCCCTTTCCATTGCTTAATATGTAACAATATTTTTTGGAAAAAGAAATCCATGCAATGGTTCTTACATGCACAACTTATCTCTTTTTACATTCGGTTCATTATTAAGAAGAATTGAGATGAGACCATCGTATTCGACACATGACAAGTACAATGTTAAAAAAGTTTGTGCATATTTGCAATAAAGGTGACAAGGAGTTAACCATGAAAAAGTAGTCATCAATGATCAACATAATGATATCCATCTATTATTAAATACATTAACGAAATAAAGTCATGTCTCAAAGCACTATGAAAAAGTCACGCGAATATATGGAATGTAAGGGTGATCCAAATATCTTAAATGTCCATTTATAAACAGTGAAATATGAAAAATACAAAACTCTTTTTATCTTTTTCAAAAAATTTATCAAAATAAATCTTTTTCACTTTTTCATAAAAAAATGAATATCTTTTTGTATTCTTCAAAAAATTTCATAAAAACAAAACCCTTTTTGGAAATTTTCAAAATATATCAAAAGGCAAAACATATCAATACAATACAATGATAGTGAAATCTAGTAATATGGATATAATATGTGAATATGATAAATACTTTATTCTAAAAACAAGTCTCGGACTCAATCATTAGGCTCGAAGGAATTCTCAAAAGGAGAAGACATCCTATGAAATTTCTCTATCAAACATTGTGAAGTCTTGAGTAAATACTTCACTTGCTCTCGAAAACTCTCAAAATCTATATGATAGTGTGTGGGAGCGTGTGGAGTAACTCGCGTGGGAGTGTGTACAGAAAAATGTGCAGGGACTCATTTATGAGCATATTGGGGAACACACATATGAGAAACTCTCTCTAACTCAAAACAAACTCTCTAAGGTAACCTCTTTACTTGTAATGGGAACAAACATAAATGGTCTTGGGTATATCTAACGTCTAGGATGAGCTCTCCTTGGTAGGTTAGGTTGCCTTGGTAGAATAGTTGAGAGCCATAAGGATCCATCACAAACTCAGGAATCGTCTTGGATGCAGCTTTAGAAGTGGATGCACTGTCATAACCTATTCCTTGCCTCTAAAGTTTTCCAGACACGTTGGGACACAATAGTTAGAAATCTATCGTTATTGTCTCTAATAATAGCTCCAACCCAGGTGCTAAAATCTTTAAAAGTGGTTGCGTTAAAATTTACTTTTACCATACTCGAATTTGGAGGCATCCACTTGTCAGAATCAAAATTACCATGAGTAGTATCCTTGGACCACACCTTTCAAAATTTTGAGAATAAGTAAGAGAACTCTAAATTCAGACCATGAGCTTTATCACCACCCACGCCATGGAAAATATTATTTCTATTATTCCATAAATCCCTCAACGCATAACACACGAAATTAAATCATTTCCTTTTTAAAGTATCGGGTAACAAGAAGATCTAACTACCCAAATCATCATTAAAAGATCCCAATAAATTAGAATTCAGCCCGCAGACTTTAATCACCTCAATCGATGGGGGATAATGTTTGAAAAAATGAGATAAGGAGTCACTTCCAATTTTGCACACATAACAGTGTAAATTTTGAAATATCATATTTCGCTTGTGAAAATTCTCCCCGATAAGGAGGGAGTTAGTGCAAAGATGGTATAGGATGTGCTTCACTTTATTTGGCACCAACCCTTTCCACATGAAATTCTAATTGCGGGGCTAGTGGGGGAAGCTGGGAATGCAAATCTTTTCTCTCCATTGGTAGAACCAATACTCCAAGCAACGCTGTAGCCATTTTTAGTTGAGAATTTCCAAAAAAAAAATCAAAATGCAATATTTCTTTATCTTTTGATGAAGGTCCATTGAGCGGACTCTTCTAAATATCGTTAATTTTCTGTTGAGAAAAAATAGCAGACATAAGATTTTGGTCCCATTGACCCAATAGGGGATCAATGATAACTTTAACATATTTAATACTATGTTCGTGAGTCGGCCTTGTAAAAGCTCGGGAAGTGCAAGGTCTGGGACCTATCTATCTTCTCAAATTTTAATTTTCTCCCCATTACCCGCTCGCCACTTCATCCTTTTGGCCAAGATATCCCTACCCTCCCAATTGTTACTCCATATGTCATAGGAGTTGTTGCCCCGTTTAGCTTCCCAAATGGAAACTTAAGGAAAATATTTGGTATTTAATATTTTACTGGCTAAAGAATGAGGATTAGTAATGATTATCCAACCCTATTTTAAAAGGAGGGAAAGGTTAAAAGCTTTGAGTTCACGGAAACCTAACCCCACCTATTTTTTTTACTTACGCAAATTCTCCCGCCAGCTAATCGACAACACACCTTTACCCCAGTTTTTACTATGCCACCAAAAATTGCACATGAGTGATTTAAGGTCCTCGCATAAAGAATTCGGTATTTTGCAGTAACTTAGTGTGTAAGTAGGGCATGCTTGAACAACTTCTTTGATAAAAACTTTCATCCCTGCTTTTGAAAGGATAGTTTCCTTCAATCCCCACACTTTCTTCCACTCCTTCTAACTCAACCCCACAAAATATCCTTTTTTTTGTCTCCCCACCACCTTAATTACTAAAGTCTCACCAATGGACTCCTTAAGCACACTAAGAGTATTCTAGCTGAAAACCACACCATATTTTTCTAAATTTATTGTTGTCCCAATGCAAACTCATAACTGTCATGGATATTTTTTTATTTCAACAGTCTCACTCATCTCGGCTTCATGAATAATGATACTATCATCCGCAAAGAATAAATGGGAGACTTTGTTTGGCTCCCTATTAATCAATACCGAGAATGAAACTGAAGACACACAGTTCATGATCAACGTAACCCATTTTTTACTAAATTCCATATTAAGCATAACCCTCTCCAGGAAAACTCAATCCACTCTGTCATGTGCTTTGCTCATATCGAATTTTAAGCCAAAAAAATCCTTCCTCCCTCTCTTCCTTAACCGTTCTTAGAAATGATCCTAATCAGTTAAGGTAATTATGTCCGGTTAATATAAAACTAAGATGATATTAGTATCTAACGACTCACAATATCTGTATAGAAACTAGCACATGTAATCCACTAACCGAACCTAAATAAGAGCTTTTAATCCAAAAGCATATGGATCAAATTCTAACACAAGTAGCAATCGGTTATATATTTAAAAGAAATCTGAAAATGATGCAACACTCATAACTATAACTCTGCAATCTAACGGTGTAAATAATGAAAGCTAGGATCTATTCTCCAATGGTTGGATTTTCTCACACTATACCCATACAATCTGACGGTTCATAAAAGTTTGGGAAATGATTCCAACACTTTTATTAAAACAAAGTCTTGTATAATCCTATTGGTGATTCAACTATAAATCAGATCAAAGATTACACAACATTATTAAAAGTTAATCAAGGGTCTATAAACATAAAAGAATATGTGAGTGAGAAAAATCACATGTATGTTTTTTTAAAGGCACGTGTCTACAAAATTTATCATTTTATTAAACAAAACCATATTACAAAATTCATGGCATGTATATCAACTGGATGTAAAGTCAGTATTTTTTTCATAGGGATTTGGAATAAAATGTGTACATTGATCAATCACGTGGATATGTGAATCCAGGACTCGAAAACCAGGTATACAAGTTAAAAAAGGCATTATATGGACTAAAACAAGCACCTAGAGTTTGGTATAGTCGTATGGATGCTTACTTTGCTAAGGAAGGTTTTCTTAAATGTCCTTATGAGCCTACACTATATATACTAAATCTGGAGAAGATGGTAAGATGCTTATAGTTTGCTTATATGTTCATGACCTTATTTATGTTAGTAATGATGGAGCCATGCTTGCTGATTTTAAGAAATCTATGATGAGGGAATTTGATATTGCAGATTTGGGGTTGATGCACTAGTTTCTTGGCATTGAAGTAGTGCAAACTCATGTTGATTTATTTCAAAAAAGAAATAGGTCTTTAAAATTTTAGATATGTTCCAATTGAAGGATTGCAATCTAGTTTTGATTCCAACTAAACTTGGTCTAAAACTCACAAAATAAGGAGCCGAAAAAAGGGTGAATGCTACTCTATACAAGCAAATTGTTAGGAGTCTGATGTATTTGACATCCAAAAGACCAGATATCATGTATGTTGCGAGTCTAAACAGTTTATACATGGAAAATCCATTTGAATGTCATCTCTTAGGTGCAAAGAGAATTTTTTTGTTACTTGAAAGGTACAATAAAATTTGGAATCATGTACAAAACTACTAGAAAATCAATCCTGATTGTTTTTTTAGATAGTGATTATGCTGGAGACCTCGCTAATAGGGAGAGTACATCTGGTTTTGTGTTTATAATAAGTTCTAGAGGTATAACTTGGTCATCAAAGAAGAAACAAATAGTGGCATTATCAAATATTGACGCTGAGCTTGTTGCAGCAATGTTAAGCTCATGTCACGATTTTTGGTTACAATGGTTACTTGGAGTTCTACATAATCAGTAACAAGGTCCAACTTTAATTTACTGCGATAATGTTCTTACAATTAAGCGGTCAAGGAATCTTATTCCACATGGAAGGAGCAAGCATATTGATGTGAGATTCCATTTTCTACATGGAATATGCTAGAATGGTGTTATTGGGTTGGTGTTTTGTAAGAGTGAAGATCAAATTGTAGATTTGTTAACAAGAACCTCAAGTCTCCTGTCTTTATGAAGCTTAGAAGAATGCTTGGAGTATTCTCTTCAAAGGATATTGTTTTAGAGGAAGCTTAGTATTGTTGTTAAATTGTTAGAAGTCATTTGTCCTAAACTGATTTTTGCAGATATCAATTTAAGGTTGGGTGTTAGAGATTTCTTTTTAATATTATTCAGTTATTTATTTGGAAGCCCCATTATTAGTTCTAGAAGATTATTTCTTGACTGAGTCCTTAGTCACTTGTTTAGTGGTTACAAGAAAGTAGCTTTTTATTTGCCTAGTTTATAGGAGTTGAGGTTAATGCCTTAGTGTGTAGAATTAGTTGTTTTGGTTTTTGTTCTACATGTACTACCTATTTATAGGTTATTATTTTATCATATGAATAATTGAGAGCTTTACAGATTGCACACATTTTGTTTTCTTTTGCTTTGTATCATAAAATATATGGAAACTTATCTGCATCAAATTTGACATTTTGACATTACCAAGTGTTGAGTTTTAAATGAATGAATTCACCACACCACATATACTTCCAAAATACTCCAAAACTTCTGCAGCCATAAATCTGCTCTTAGAAAAAGCATCCCGCCAACAGAAAAGTTTAGGCTTTTGGAAGCAAAGCCTATTGGGAAATTGGGTGATGATATATTTTGTAATTTGATTAGGGTTGTTTTTAATAATTAAATGTTTATGAGTTAGTATTGCATGTAAATATTTGCACATAATACTACAAAGCACACATAATTGCCACACAAATCCATTTTGGTTGATTATTTGGAGATAAATTTCACTCCAATCGACTCAAGGATTCAACGGTTGAGAATCTACGAGGACTTCATTTCAAGATACCTAGAGTATACTTTTCTTATTGAAACATTTTGGTTGAGAATCCATTTTGGTTGAGAATCCATTTTGGTTGAGAATCCATTTTGGTTGATTATTTATTGTATATTTGAAACATATTCTTTATTAAATAACTATTTTGTGTTACCACCTAAAGGAGGCAGCAGATATTTTCCCACCCAGTTTGGAGTTTCACAACGTTAAATCTCGTGTTCCACTTTGAATACTTTCATATGACTGTTATAATGTCTGATAGCCATGTAACACCCATTATTTTTATGTATTTTGAATTTAATTAATTCGGTTGTTTTTTTCTAAATTACACATGTATCGTAATTTAATTGAATTAATTATTATGTGTTCTTTAAAATATTAATCGGGAGAGATAATTATTAATATCTATGGTATAACTTTACTAAGTGAGTAGTAAATAACTTGCGATAATAATTATACGTCGTAGCAAGTGATATCGACGTGACTGCGTTATATCTCAATCGGGAGTCGTGTATAGACTATATTGAGGTTGAGATAAGAAATTAATGTATAGTGATTCGGATGACGATTTCGAAGTCACGGTTGATTCTCGATGGATCAAAATAGGAAAAATAGTGTACCTGGGTGTATTATTTGGGCCTCGAGAAGATTTTGGACCAACCCGGCACCACGTAAGGGCGTTTCGATCATTTGGGAGGCCGGGGTAAAAGGAACTCCGAATTTTGGAGTGTTATATTAGCCCCTTTGAGTTATAGGCTAGGGTTACAACACTTGGGAAAGATAGAAGGCCACATTACAGGACGGAAAGAAGAAACCTAGGCTATTCCACACCTTTTCGCATCACCAACGTTGTCGAAATTGAGATTGGATCAAGGGAAGAACATCCTCATCATCTTAGAACAAAAATCAGACCTGTTATTATAGGTCAAGTATTTATCTTGCAATTACTTTAAGCATGCTATAATACCCATGTAGTGTAGGGTTTAAATTACATGATTTGGGTGTATTCTTGGGATTTAATATGGTGTAATCCATGATTTGGGGTAGGATTCATGCAAAATTAATTCCTCTAGTTAGACAATACAAAATATGAGATTATGTGATGAATAACTTGAAACAAATCTGGGCATTTTGTTGAATATGCATGAAGAACACCATAAACTAAGGTTTTATGAATTATGGTATTTAATCTGTTCTTGGGTAGATTTCTTATAGATTTGATGTATTAGTTACATTAGAAATTGTCCCTAGACATATGTTTGAGCTTTGGGTATGTTTTAAGGGAGTTTAGAAAAGTTTCATAAAGGTTTGAGGTGTTAACCATGGAGAAAAACGAGTTTAGGACGAAGCTGCCAAAACCTAGGATCGATCAATTGATCGTGAGACGTCGATTGATCGATGAGAGAAGCTAAAATGCGGTATTTTGTTTATTTGCAAAGTCGTGTTGACATTTGTGGGGGACTTTGTGTGACACCCTGCCCAATTAAATACCGGGTGATCAGTCCTTTATAAAATTTAAAACAGAATGTTCGGTTGGTTCATTCTTAGCATCACTGACGAAAACATAACAACCTTATTAACCACCTAATAATTAATTAAGATAGTGTCAAAATATTACTTTTTCTTTTTAAATTATAACCAAAATCATTTATTTATAAAGTCCAAGAATTTAAATATAATCCATCCACCACACAACTGAATAAAATAAATACTGAATCTGAATTATGTATTGAAATAAATGAGACTGGATAAAAAATTTCCAGTTCAAAACTCTAAACCAAGAACCATAGTAAAATAAATCCAACTGAAATGACTGGAAAGTAAACTGAATACAATCTCTAATAAAAATGTCTAAGGAGTGGGCGACACATTCCCTAAATGAAAAGTTTAGATAGAATCGAGTGAAATGATAGAGGCGCTTAATGCAAAGTCCTACAACTTCCACAACAACTATAGTACACCAAGCAATTCAAGTCTCTAAGTCTGGTGTCCCTGTGGCTGAGCACCCGATATAATACATATATATAGCAAGAGAGAAAAGATATTCAAGAGACGGGTCAGGACCCGAAGTGTAAAAATATTTGTTTTAGCAAGTATTTAAAATTTTACAATAAAGCAAGTATCAAATGCATGTTAGTTCGAACTCTCACATGAGATTCTCACCTCTCAACTAATGTGCATGCTTTACATACATATAATCTATCCTAGCCATCCGTAACACTTATAACTAGGTAAAGACTTATACTTCTAGTTATACCTCATGGTAGCAACCCGTGATTACCAGCTTTCCACATTATTAATATCATCATTTATTAATTCGAATAAGTGTTATCACACTAAGTTAAGTACTCACGACTTACGTTACTTAAGAATGTACTATTCTAAGAACCTACAGTTATCTCACAGTAGGAATAACACAACTATACATATATATATTCACCACTATAATATACATATACTAATACAACACCCCAAGGCTAAAACTGCAGTGCATTGCATACTCTGCTATCATGTCCTGGTACATCTTGTACTGAAATAAGGACTATCGGTTCGTAAGTCTCCCACGAACCATAAACACAAATCACACATAGTGGAGGCGGACATGGTCCACATACCTATAAGTCACGCACATACCTACACTCCCATAGTCAGCTGACTTATCAACTCACAATTAAGTCTTCACAGTCCTATGTTCTGAGATACAAGTCAAATATCCCCTCGAAGGTCACCCATGATAAGACTGTCTCTACACAACCTCCCGCGATAGCAAGCAGCTAGGTATTTTATACACATAATATTAAGCACCTAATAGGTATCCACACATCCTATTAAAATCCATTAGGTATCTATCCAATCTAATCATATATATTCCATATGAATTATTCTCTTATTACTACGTATAATATGTTTACTTTATCCCCGATCATCTACATAGTAGTGATTTATAGCTAAATTCATTTCTGAACGCTCACGAGTATTTCTCCTCACTCGAAGGGTTCCACCACATTTACCTAACAAGACAATAGGTAAGGTCCCTATACTCTACTGGTTCAGAGTATAATTCTCCTATAATCTCACAATTTAAGATTCTAAAGGTTCTCCAAAGTTCTGCAGCAGCACTGGAAGTCTGCAGAAAAGCAAACCGAACTGATCCTCCAGAAAATGAACCGATCCTATTAAAATAAAAACGAACGGATCCTATCAGAAAAACGAACCGATCCTATCAGAAAAAGGAACCGATCCTATAAAAGAAAGGAACCGATTTATGTTATGTTAGACCTGTTCTTCAACAATTACGTTTTCACCATATTCGCACCCAAAACCTCATAGTTCATACCCAATCTTCAATGTAGCTATTTTGATTGATAACCCAACATGTTTACACAATTTCTAACATCCTAGGATCATTCAATCATTATAAATCACAAGGTAAAAAACCAAATCCCCAATTTATATCATAAGAACCCTAGTTTCACAAGTTCCCATTAAAGAACTTAATTTACCCAGATTTGTTCATCAATTTGTACTCCAATTTCGTATTAGATTCTCTTTCAAACATGAAGGAATTAACTACTGAACTATCTATCCATAATTATAAATTACTTCTCCAAATTTTCACCCAATTTCAATGTAATTCATTATCAAATTTACCTATAGTAACATGAACATGATTATTGCTACAGGAAAGCAAGTAATAAAAACTTGCCTGATTACGAAGGTTTGATTCGTCGCTTGAAATTGGTATAGATGTGTTCTCCTCTTTCCTATCTAAGGTTTTATTATAATTTCCATCCATTAATTAACCCCAAAAATACAATTTACTAAAACGCCCTCTCGGGATGCCGGTTAGGCCTAAGATTGCCCCGAGACCCAAACTAAACCTCCAGATACACTGTTCTGACAATTTCGACCCTTCCGGACTCAACGGCACACTCTAAATGACTTTACGAGTTGCTTAAAAATAATTTATATTTTTACTTCATTAAATTAGTCCCGACATGACTCACACGAACGCCTGACTAAATTACTAATTCTCGCATTTCTCATTCCCGATAATTTATCAAATTTAATAATTCCATATTACTTATTCACTCACTAATATTCAATCAATAAGTACTAACACTGGCACGCTAGTTAATATCTATCTATTTTAATCCGGATTAATTAATAATTAAATCTCACATTTTAATTCAATTAATCCAACAATAATTACAAATCACATAATTGTTTAAATGCTAAAAAATACGGGGTGTTACATACTTCCCCCCTAATAACGGAATTTTGTCCCGAAATTCGGAATGTAAGGCATTTCTAGTAAATGATAGAAAGAACTTTTCGATTATCCTTTTCTTTTGTCATTGCTTGAAAAGTCCTTCTAATCAAAAACTCAAATACCTACAAAATATAACAATCTCAAGTGTAGCGGTAAGTAAGGGTATCAATCCACTTCCAAGGGGGTAAGCTAGAGACCAATTTAATTGTAATTCACTTTTTATTTTCTTTTTTTTTGTGCTTTTTTACTTTTTCTAATTTTTTTAGATTTTTCAATATTAAAACAATAGGGTGAGGTGAGGTTTTAAACTAAACTAAATAAACTAAAATGTGGGATGAAAATAACTAACTAGAAAGTGACTAAAATGAAAACAAAGTCTAACACTAAAATAAGAGATTAAGTGAGGTAAATAATTATGAGAACAATCAAGGAGTGGGATTATAACACAAATTTTAATTAATTAATTTAATTAATTGAATTCTCCCAAATTAATATCAAAATTACAAATCAACTCTTGTTGCAAATGTAATTTTAATGGAACCTTTTAGAAAATTAAGTGTAACACCCCACAACTCTAGAAAATAGATCTACACTCCTTTTAACTAATCACCCGCTAGGATCGATCAATTAAAATTTATGTAAATCTTAGAAAATAAATTTAGAGTCGAAATTCAAGTAATAATACCCCACTTAAGAAACCCCTATCTCTAGTTCGAATCTAAAATGGGTATTATAACTAGAATTTCGATTTTCTTTCGAAAAACATTTACCCTCTCTCGAGGCGTAAATTTAAGGGTAAGGGATCAAAATTAACATTCAAATGGATTTTTCAAGTAATCAAACTAATTAAACTAAAATAACATCAAATAAGGATTTCTCCCACCCCTTGAAAGGGGATTTAGCCTAAAATGATATGAAATTTGACAAATTAATAATCAAGGCTACTAAAATAAAATAGAAGGGAATAGAACAAGCAAACCAAATCTCTTTGAGAAAGTTGAACTCTACTCTTTCAAATTGAAGCATACAATCCCTCTAATTGAGAATCCAAGTGATTTGAAATTAAATATCCACTCAATTAAATCTCTTACAATATTTAATCTCACAAATATCTAACAAAAATAAAAAGAATAAAACAAAACTATTTACAAATGGTATTTTTCTCTCCAATTCTCTTTCTAGAAATTCCTATGTAAAAGCTCTTTTTTTTCTCCATATGAGGTCTTCATCTTCATTTATAGTAGGCATATGGAGCATGGAGGTATTTTTGGGAATTGTCTATGGGTGTGCATGGGAATGGTGAGGTGTGAGGGCATGTGGGTTAAATGGGGTGACACAATTAGATTTGGTTTAGAGGGTATAATGGGTATTAGGGTTAAAGTTGGTAGTTGGGGGGTATTTGGGTAAAAAGAAGAGGGTTAAGTGGGCTTTATCACATGTGGCAATTGGTCTTTGTTTAGTTTTATTTTTGCAGGTGACACAATTTTGGTCTTGGAGAAATGGGTCTTAGCTTGGATGGTTATCCGGGTTCTTGGTTGTCGGAGGTGGGTCAGCAGGTTGAGATCGGGGGTTTGCAGGTCGGGTCACCTGGTTGGTTATAGGGGTCAGAGAGCTTGAGATTGCGGGTTTAGGCGATCGAGTATGGGCTGTGTGGACAAGGGATGGCTGGCCGATGGCACGCCGGAGGTGGCTGGCCGATGACGCGCCGGAGGTGGCTGGCGCGGGTCGATGGGTTTCCAGTTGGGGTTGGGGACAGATGGGGCAACGCCTGGCAGAAGGTTCTGGGCGCCGCCGGGTTTATAGGGGCACCGACAGGTTTTTAGTTGAAGTGGCCGGATTGGCGGTTGGGCATCCGGGTTGTGCTGCTGGCCGGAGGTGGGTTTGTGGGTTAAATGGGGTGTTGGTTGATGGGGGTTTTGGGATATGAGAAGGAGAGAGAGAGGAATTGTTAATGGAGGTTGTTTTTGGTCATGGAGTGGGAGAGAGAGTATGGGTTTGGGGAAGATGATGATAGAGGTGATAAGGTGTGTGAGGGTGTAGGGGAGTAAGTGTGTGGCTTAGGGTGTAGGATAAATTAGTTGGGTTTATGATACGTGTATGTGGGTAATGTGTGTGTGTATAGTTAATTTGGACCCTTAAAAAAAATAAAATAAAAATAAAACCACTATAACTAAAAGTCTAAAAATTAAATTCCTACTCTAAAAATAAAATAAAGACTCAATTAAAAAAAATGAAACTGAAAAAAGAAATAATAAAAATAAAATCTAATAAAACTAAAACTAAAATCCTAAATAAATCTAAAATCAAATAAAACTAAAAAATAAATTAAATCCTAAAAAAATCTAATCCTAATAAAAAATAAAACTAATCAAAATCAAAGTAAAATAAAATTATACTAATAAAAATAAAATAAAAAAATAGAAAATAAAAACTAAAAAATATTAAATAAATCTAAAATAAATCCTAAAAATAAAAATGACTAAAACTGAAAATCTAAAAAATAATAAAAAGGGACAAACAAAACACTCACATGATTTGGGGTAGGTTTGGGCTAGGTTTAGGGTAGGCTAGGGTTACGGGATAAGGGAATTAACTCCATTTTAACTGCAAATTGCGTGAAAATTTAGCTTTTGACACGGCAACTGCAATAAAGCCTGCAAAATGAACATTTAAGCACATAAGACCCATATTTCCGAGAATTAGCAACTAAAGTACGTCTATTCGGGGTATAAAACGTACAATTTTGGGTGCTTATCACACCACCCCCAAACAGAGCGTTGGTAGTCCTCGAGCAATAAGATAGAGAGAAAGAGAAAGATAAGTAACCAAAAGTGTACCACTTTCGCGGGCACTTGCGATTGCACTTAGCATGTGCAACAAGCCTTTAAACCTGTACGTTGCCCTACAGGACGAGTTGTGTCTCGTGAGGGTTTGTAGTGAATATACCCACAAAATTCTTTATTTGCAAAAATTTATTGGAAGGCAGTCAATCTCTTATTAGACATAGAATAATCGCACAATCCATCATGAGATAAATGATTTGAGAAATACAAGCTAGAATGTGTTAAAATTTTAGCTGAGTGAATACTCAAGGCACATCCTTCCTAGAACTCAACGTGTGTAGTGTGAATCGGTCAAAACTGGTCGAGCATCACAAGAGTAATTCATAGATTGCCTTATCGGAATCAACGCTTCAACTTCAAATCTCACGGATATATCTCTCTCAAACGAACTCTCGAGATTAGGGTTAGTGTATCGCTCTTGTGTGCGAGGAGGTGAGTAAATGTGAGCAAGTTCAAACGTCTCACACACACTAAAAAAGAACGAACAATTAGAAAGAAAAGTGATATCATGAAAGAATACTAATCATTATAATGAGAACGTCGAGTTATTCACCACGTTGACAATCATTTGCCTGAACACCTAGGGGAACATGTATGTATATGGGTGAGGGGGAATGAAATGGGATGAGGTAGGTAGGATAGTGATATGATGGATAATGGATGAGTGATGAGTGATGGATGCGATAAGATTGAGAAGAGTGTATACACTTTAGGCACAAATGTCTTTATTACTAACTACAAACTCTCTTTCTTTTCCTTTTTCTCTTTTTTTTTTTAATTTTTCTTTTCTTTTCTTTTCTTTTTCTCTTTTTTTTTTTAATTTTTTAATTTTTGTTATTTTTATGTTTTTCTCTCCCCTTTTTTTTTCTCTCTTTTTTTTTTCTCTCACTTTTCAAACCAACCATGAAGACATTTAACATTTTGAATCAACACTCTTTTCCTCAAAAATGAATATGATATGGAGATGATAGGTGACGGTGTGGGAAAATATGTGAGAATATTGAAGAACATGAAAATATAATGGGGGAGTGAATGGAAATGAAAACCTAGTAATAGGGACAAATTTAAAGACACGCGTTTCTTATAACTCGAAATTGATGTCGTTCTCAGTGATCAAGCCAAAATTTAATGAAGAATAATGAGATCATACAACGATTTAAGTGCGGACCCAAAAGAAGTTGAATCAACTTGTGACTCGGAGATTGCGTAAAACTCTCTGAAAGGTGAAAGGCACAAATCTCACAAGCTAAAGTCTCCACAAGTGATCCTTAAGATTCTCTTGGGAATTGTAGTACTCTTCAACTCTAACCGTAGTGACTTGATAAGTGCACAAAGTTTTGTTGAGTCTAAAAATTCATGGTGCAACATGCCTTGTTACGTATTACATAAGCTATTAGAAAAATATAAATCCTCTAGCTTGATTCCTAGACTTAGAAATATGGATGATTGAAAATTCACATCAATGATTGAGATGTAAGAAACTGCACGAAATTTAAAAAAATCAGGTTTAAAAATCAAAAAAATTCAGAAGAGGTACGATTTTGATAAAATTCCCCACCCCAAACAAAAAGGAACATCGTCCTCGATGTTAGGTGAAATGATTTTTAAAATTGAGAGCATAAGGTAGGAAAGAGATTACAGAATGAACCGATAATGAAGTGGACAGATGAAGCCAAAAGGAAACCTGAATAAAAAGTGATAAGAGATAAAAAAAAATGTGTACAGGTCTATAAACATGATAAAGTATAGGGTGATGTGAAACACCACCCCCAAACAGGATGAGACTAGTACAAGAAACGCGGGCTGCCTCCCGGTAGCGCTAGGTTTAATGTCTTCAGCCAGACCGATGGAATCTCACCCTAAGGATAAGAACTATGATGGCACGGGGTGGTAGAAAAATTGGGTGATGAGAATCACCCCCAAACAAGACTGAAGCGTCAGTCTTGTTGGATAGAGGCTAAAAGGGTCAATGCACTTGTATGGCAAAGTGCATCACACGATGCAAAGCATCGGTGGACCAAGGGCGGGTGGGAAAAAGGGTAAGGGTGAGGGTTATAAGGTATCGGTCACGGGCCTTGTTGAGCTTAAAGGTGAGGGCGACTAGGGTCCTGTAAGCATGGTGCTCTAACTGGTGAGGAAGACAAAATGGTGTGGAAATAGTGATAGAAAGGGTCTCATAGAAATGACACGACCATTCTATGAATGGACGATGATAATGGTCGCGCCGTGACAGGCCAAGGAGTTGTCGATGGGAAAAATCAACACCACAAGGAAGTGGTGTGCATGAAGGAACTAGCTCGATGTCACGGAAGTGGAGAGTAGCATCACAAATACTCTCATGGGTGGGGGATGATTTTAGATGAGGATCTAAATATGTATATGGAAACTTGAAATGTGTAAAATCAAGATCCAAACCAAGTGGTGGGATGGAAGGGATAATGGTTGGATCAGGTGGGACAAATGATGGATCGGGTGGGATAAATGGTGGAGGAAGATGATCCAATTCAAGAGTGGGAGACACACACTCCTCATGAGGCACGGAGTGATCCACAAGGGAACTCGCAGGAGGAAGTGTGGAAATAAACGATTGAGTGATCAACTTATCCACCATTATGTCTCCATCCGATGTGGTGAAAGGGTCTAACGAGGCTTTAAGATCCGAGATAGATGAATCAACATCAATATTCGGCTCTAGGGGAGTCAAATATGATGGAGGAGGATCCATATCAAGAGAGGTGGGAACCATCTCTGACGCTATCTCGGTACAATGGTGAGCACTCGTAGCCGGAGTGAACCTAAAAGATATGGTCATGTCAGAGACATAAGCAATTGGGGCATAAGGTAAAAGCTCGGGCATATTTTTGGATATCTCGGGAGTGGGAACAACAAGGTGGGGTTCATATGGACATGGTGGGATTTGATCAGGCTCACTATCGAAAGGTAAGTCAACACAATTGTCAACTTGGGACCCGGACCATGGAATGGTCTCAACATCGAGATTCTCGGGAGGATAGAGTTGGTCACACTCAAAATCTGTGTCACAAGAGGACACATCATCATCACACTCGGTTGCAACGATGGGTGGAGCTATGGGAATGTCCGAGTCTCTCGCACACTCCAATTCATTTAATCATTGTTCAAGCCTTTGGAGAGCTTGAGTTTGAATTTGAGTGGCTTGCTCTTGCTCGAGTATGAACTTTTGCAAGAGGCTATCGAGAGAGGATGTGGGTGGTGGAGGTGGTTAAGGTGGACACAACGCGCTACATTCGTGAGTGTATGGAGAATACTCAAATGAAGTGTGTGGAATGGGGCTAAGTTCATCATAAACGAAAGGATCGCTTTCGTGATGGACAAATGGTTGAAATTCAGTGGGTGCGTAGTGAGGGGAATGATCAGGAATGGGTGCACAAGGTTGCATGACAACTGTGGGAACGTGTGAGGATTCACAACATCAGGTTGTGATTCGTATTGCGTGGAAGGTTGATCAAGCCTCCACGAATAGCTCGGGTACTCACACAACATGGGATTGGGTATATCATGAGAATAGGCCGAGGTTGATTCCGGAACAGTGTCATATGGATACACATGTTCCATGGTGGGTTCGGATGGATATGATAAGTATGGACAGTCATGGGACATGTGATCGGCATAATAACAGTGTGTGCACGACAAGGTACGTGACACGTCGACACCTGACACCAAGGGTGATGGAATAAGAGGTGCGTGCATAGATGGGTCAAGAGTACCAACGGTACTCATGAGAGAGCCGAAACCACAAAAAATCTCATAAAGAGACGGCTCGGGATCACTCTCACATGTGCCGCGTGACAATGGAAAGTGACCAAAGTAGTCCCGTAAAGGACGTTCTTCGGCCATGTGGATAGAAATACATTTTTTTTTGAAGTTTTTTTTAATTTTTTTTTCAAAAGGAAAGAAAATATTTTTGAATTTTTGTGAAAAACAAAGGAAGAAAATATTTTTGGATTTTTCTAAAAATGAGAGAAAGAAGATATTTTTGGATTTTTTGAAAGAAAGGGTGGGGAAAAATATGGACTCTTGATTTTGCACGAACTCCCTAACCTGTGTCAAATATATTTTCCAAAATATTTTAGGTGTCCAACCACAGGAATTCCAACCTTAATGATTCATTCCAGGGATGTGTAGCTGCAGAACTTGTGGAGGCATGCAGGTGTGGCCATCCCCTCCCGAATCCCGATCCTCGTGATGGGTGGGCCGCGCGAGAGTGAGTATCCTCGGGTCCTGCGCGTCCCTCTTGGGAGCACTTCAGTCGGCGTCATTTGAGGTGGGGTGAAAAATGTAAAGAGATTATATTCGTCAGTCTATTTTACTCAAAACAAACAAAATAAAAAGGGAAGCCATCCCGAAGGACAGCATCCAAAGACATACTAGTGCATACAAAACCAAAATGATTCAAAAAGGGTCCGGAGGCTAAGTTACGAAATGGGAAGGTGTTAGGCACCCATTCCGCCCTTTCGGTCTCTCATGGGTTTTTTGCTATTTTCCTTTATTTTCCCCGTGATATGTGTGCATGTGTATATATAGTGGATATAGGAATCATAAACTTGTACCATGGAAGAGGTAAAGTGAGTCGTCTGTAGGAAGGTATAAAAAGTATTAGAAAATGGGATTTAGGCGACCATCACTACGTTAATCGTTATGAGGGAACGATAACGTATACGGAATAATAGGCCCTTAAGAACAAATATATGTATTTATATAGAATAAGAGAATGGAGTTTAGAGAAAATAGAAAATGAGAGAAAAAGTAAAAAATAGGGCTCGTGTCTCGGGTTTTATCCCGAGACGCCTACGTAGCTTATAGAGGCATCAAAGTCCACGTAGTTCGCATACAAAACGAGGGGTGGGGTTTATCCCATAAATCCAATCGGGTATTCTCTTATTTGTCTGTGTGTGTAGAAAAAGTGTTTTAGTCGTGAGAGAAGTGTAAGAAAAGTGTGAGAATTCCCGTTTGGAATTTATGAGCAAACCCTCTTTTTTCTTATTTTTTGGGTTTTTATTTATATGAAATTAAGAGATGTGCAATAATATTAAATAAAAATTATATTAGGATGTGTGAGATGAGATAATGAAAGTACTAAGTAATAAAAAAAGTTATTGTATATTTATGAGAATTTAAGGAGAGAGTTGAGAAAATTGGACCTTCTTGAAGATCTTGAGTTTGATCTTGAATGTTGGAGAGCAGGACATAGACTTGGATGATGATGGAGGGTAGTGAATTCACCAAGTTTGGTGAAAAGGATGATGAAAAGTGAAGGTTGGAAAGGGATTTGGGTGTGGAAATCACGCTGACTTCGAGAGAGGTTTTTCGGATTCGCTGAGAGTGATCTCTATCAGATCTGGGCTCCCTTTGCAATGAGGTCAAGGCCTCCTTTTTATAGGCCTAGGGATTTTTCAATCAGTATAGCCCTGTTACTTCCATTCGGAAGCTACATTTAGGCACACTACCAATAGGCAGGGTCTGGGACCTGCCGTTTCGTAGTGTCTTTCAGGACTTTTTGGAAAATCGGTCTCAGAATGAAAACCGTTGATCCGAATCATGCACGGGGTGGATCGTTGGAAAGGTAATTTAGAGACCTTCGAAAGTCCTTTGGACAGCTCTCGGGTTCAGGAGTTAACTTTGAGTCAAATATGTCTCGGAAGCATTCATCAGTCCATTGGACGATGAATCATCGGACGCAAATGGATCGTTCGTCCGCATGGTAAGTCCGAATCATATATGGGGTGGACCGTTGGAAAGGTTAGGATATGGACTTCGAAATTTCAAATAATTTGATCAGGTTCAGGGAGTTGACTTTGGTCAACCGTGCCCTGGAAGTGTTCGGTGACCTTTCGAAGTCAAATGAATCGTTCGTCCGTATCGTAAGTCAGAATCGTTCACGGGATGGACCGTTGGAAAGGGGTTTCAGTTCCATTTGAAGATTCATTCAGTCTCGATCGAGCTGAAGAGCTGACCTTGGTCAAATGGAGTCCTGGAGCGCCCGTTGGCCTTCTGATTGAGTTTCGGGGGAAATGGGTCGTTCGTCTGCATGGTAGGTCGGAATCGCACACGGGATGGACTGTTGGGAAGGGGTTTCAGTGACCTTCGAAGATTCATTTAGTATCGGTCAAGATGAAGTGTTTGAATTTTTGTCAAACGGAGCCTGGGAGTCAGTACTCGGGGTATGACCCGAATCTGTAGTGATGAGGGGAGGTGTTAGGGACCTAAGGAGAGTTTAGGGGGTAACAGAATGGGGTGTCTACAGTAGGATTTGTATAGAGGATTCAATTATTCATTCCTAGATTAGAATTTATGATTCAGTATTTCATTTGGGCATATTGTCGCTTCAGTTATTATACTAATTCAGTTTTATTTATCAGACTATGTATTTGGATTCAGGTTTACTTTTGTAGACTTATGGTTTGGATATCAGTTTTGGAACCGATAGTTTATTTGATATTTATCATTTATATATTTATCATGTGATGATTCAGGCTTATATTAATTGTGTGGACGGTTGAGTTATATTATTTTAATTTTCGCATGTTTGTTATATGTTAATGAGATATAAAATTTAGCGTCGGCTTAATTTAACATAGGTGGTTAGTAATTTAAAAAGGTTTCAACAGTGATGCTAATAATGAATCAAATGAGATTCCTATTTATTTTTATAAATGACTGATCACCCGTGGTTAAAATAGGCAGGGTATCACAAGCCATTCCTAATTAGTAAATTTATATTTTAAATTTTAAAACTTAAAAATCAAGGATATCAAAATCAAAATAAAGATTAGGATCTTAGTGAATTTGTTTAACACATATTTTGTTATTCAAACTCTTGAGTTTTATATCAAAATAGGGTTTCTCAAAACAATTTCTGGACTAAACTTTAGATTTTTAACATTGTTAAAAACGTTCTAAGGTAAATTTAAATTTATTGCCAAATGTAGGCAACCAACTTATCTCTAAGTTGGTTGTTTTCTTGTTATAGGCTAACCAATCCAACTTGGGTTGTACCACTATTTTCAGGTGGGTTTGTTTCCAAAACTTATCTCTCGGTTGCAGAACTCCATCTTTGGTCATTTTATACTTATTTCAAGCCGGTGAACCCAACTTGGATTGTGCCACCATATTTAGGCAGGTTTGCTGTTAAACATAGGCGACCAACTTATCTTTAAGTTTTACCACCCATTTTTAGGTAGGTTTTATGCATATTTTAAGTCGAACAACCCAAGTTGGGTTGTAACAACATTTTCAGGTGGGTTTGTTGTCTAACATAGGCGACCAACGTATCTCTAAGTTGTACCTGCCATTCTTAGGCGGGTTTTATGCCTATTATAGGATAAACTAACCAACTAAGCTTAAACAACCATTTTTAGGTGGTTTTGTTTCCAAATGTATGTGACCAACTTATCTCTACGATATATCACACATTATTAAGTGGGTTTTATGACTATTCTATATTTTCAGAACCAACATGGGTTATACCACTGTTTTCAGGTGGGTTTGTTACCAAACTTAGGCAACCAACTCATCTCTAAGTTGTATCGCCCATTCTTATGCGGGTTTTATTCTTATTTTAGGCCGAACAACCCAATTTAGATTGTACAACCATTTCCAGGTGGGTTTGTTGCCAAACATAGGCAACTAAGTTATCTTTAAGTTGTACCGCCTATTCTTAGGTGAGTTTAATGCATATTATAGGCCGAACAATCCAACTTAGGTTCTACCACCATTTTCAAATGTAGGCGACAAACTTATCTCTATGTTGTACCTCCCATCCTTAGGTGGGTTTTAAGGATGGAATCTAATTTTGAAGGAATACACATAAAGAGAGGATATTTATTAACACAAATAATTTAATTTAATTCAATTCAAAATGTTTATAAAAAAATAACCTATCTACTTAGTGATGCAACATCTTGAGGTCCATGGCATTCTATGACATGGGTACTATTGTGTCGTCCAAATATTTCAAGTGGTATGCTCCACCACCTCCCTTCGACACCACTAATACCTGCCAATACGGGTCCGATTTTCGTTAGAGGGATTCTTTGTGGCCCATGGGATCTTTCTAAGAAATAAGTCACTCACTTGGATTTCTTTAACTTTGACCACTTTTTCTTATTGCTTAGCATACTCTTGTCGGTACGCCGCAAGGTGGATAAAATAATCCTCACTTCATTATTCTGCTAGGTCAATCTCGTGGGTTACACTGTTATCATTATGATCGTCCTCAAATGAATGACAACATCTATGCCTTATGATAAGGAGTACATAATTTTTCCCATCGATCTCTTGGGCATCATTCGATATGCCCAAAGGACGAACGGGAGTTCATCCACATGAATTATCTTACATTAACTTCTTTAGTACGAGTCAGTGATTTTGATTCCACCCATTTGGTGAAATAGTTGGTGGAAGAAATCTAGTATTTCATATTATCTAGTGTTGAAGGTAAAGGTCACACTATTTTCATGATCTATCAATAAAAAAATCCCTAGACTTGTGAGAGGATTGAGATCATCGGTCACTTGCTTGATGATGAGGGAGAGCTCTGGACATTTAGCATATTTAAGAATGAACTGGAATGATTTTTTTTTTATGAAAGACCACCAATAACCTTAGAATATCACCCTATATGAGAGTGATTTTCCACCCATGTGATCACCGCAACTCACTTAATGCATCTCGATGATGATTCCTTCTAATTAATATGGGTGAACACATTTGAGTTGAGGACCTGTGAATGATCAAATGTAAGTTTTTCCTTCAGAGTTAAGGTAAAACCTTTCCGATTAGATTTGAAGTTTGTTAGTCTCTTTATCGTCTGGGGAAAATTCTATAATTTTTATATATGTGATGATAGGTTCCATCTATAATGGGGATGACTGAATCTTCATGACTTCTGGGCTAATTTCTAGATCATAAACATACTCCACCATATATGTCCTTTTTAGTTTTGTGTCAATGGATGATGACAATGTGTCTAGTTGTTAGCATGAATGTTGAAGTTCCTTTACAAATATTCCATTGGGGCTAATTTTATATCCTTCAGGATTCTTCTCACCCTATCACGCTAGGCGAGCATCCTGAGGTCCCCAGCTTCATATTCCACTTAGCTGTTTGGAAATTATATGGGAATCGGAGTAAACTATTGTACTTATGCTCCTATGGTGATTGCCCTCTGTAGGACATGAATCATAGTCTCATATTCTTCTTTTTATTATTGAATCTTTTTAATCCGGTTTGAACTACATGCTCAATGAGGCATCCCTGTGGGGTGATGAAGACGATCCCCGCGTCGATCCCACACTCATTAAAAGCTTTATAGATGAAAAAAATTCACTTCTATGAAAGCACAAGTTTTCTCAAAGTCTTCGTATCATTAGGTTGCCTCATCCCATTGACCAAAAAAATTTGAGTCATAGTCTAAGTTAATCCAGAAAGCTTCATTAGCTAGATTTCAAGATCAGACTTCTTCATATTCATTCGAGAGTTACCTCATTCCATTACTATTGAGAATTCCACTTTTAGGATAAAGGTAAAGGACATAGATGAATTATTACACCCTTGGTTAAACATAACTAAAATTAGATTTCCCAAGATTAGAGAATGCGTTAAACTTGTGTGTCTATTTTTAGATAAATTGTCAAATACACTTTGTAATATACTCTCTATATAGAACAACTATTTTCCTAGAAATTGCATCTTTCTGTGTGTATTTTTATGTGTATATTTTAAGTATGGGTATTCTAATTTGAGAACAAACATACTTAGACTTTTTTGATAAAATTATTTTCAAACTTTGGTAGCCAAGAACTGGACGAATTCCCTGGAAAACAACACAATTTGCATTGTCATTGCAAAAGTTTTTGTTACAGTGAACATATTTTCACTAGTATTGTCCTTTGCGTGTATTTTTTCGAGAAACTCCCTTGACTTAGCTTCGTCGCATGTTCTCTCTAGCAATGACTTTCTTTAATGTGGCGAAGTTTTAATAAACGCACCAAATCTGGCGTAAAAAAATCTTTCCAAAGCACTGCTTTGAAAATCATGTAGATTCCTTTTTGTTGCCATATATTTTGATGTGTTGGGGTGTAACGACACGACCCTAATATATGGATTTCCCATGAGTCAACCGAATACAAATCGTATGTTAGGTGTGAAGTCCAATTAAATAATCTAAATAATGTTGCTAGTCCAATTTTATTTTAATTAAAATTTCACTTGTTAGCATGTGATTCCAATTTCAAGGTAAAGTGCGTAAGGGACACATGGGGAGTACCCAAAAGTCCAAGTAAACAGAGATACTAACGTAAAACATAAACAAAATATACTTACCTGTGTAGCGCTCTCACAATACGGATCCTCTCCTAACCTGCTGTAACAAAGTGGGGTTATGAGCCTATGCCCAGTGGGATTTATACAAGCAATATATAAACGAATGGCATAAAGGAAAAATCACACGCTACAACCACATGCATACAAATGTATGTATACATCTATATACGTATACATGTTCCAATGCGTTAATCAATTTTATTTTTGAAAACCTCATTTGCCCAGATTAATTGACCTTAGTCTTATTAAAGGATTTCATTATTCATATTTTCCATTTCCCACTTTATTTGACACACACAGTTCAACACTTAAAACTTTTACGCTTGATTTAGCTACATCACTCCTTTACCGGAATTTATCCTTTTATTCATTTAAATATCCTTTAGTAATTTCATTGAAAATCACCATCTCAACACACACATTCACTGTGTTAGAAAATACTTATTTAATCTTTGAAAACACTTTTTGTAACCCACTCTTGTGTTAAATATGGATTCACCACTTAGGTTGCTTCCACTTTATTTACCCATTTCGTTATCTTATGGACATTAGTAGATTTACGCATTAACTTGTCCATTTAGCCTTTACCAGTATAATTATTTCGTTCATTCAAGTTAGGTTTTATTTACACATTTACCACACAACCCATTTCTTAATTTGTATTCCACTTTCCATTTAATATTTTTCTCGGAGTCTTCCTATACCACATACTAACACGGGCTCTACACCGACAGCTATGCGCACCATATGCTCTGGCCAGTGTCTTTGGGCTTTTCACCCAAGGGCTCCGGGACCTTCTTTCTTTATCCCGGTGTCATCCGAGTTCATTTTATGTGTTTTAACATTTAAAAAATGTCCACATTATTCCACTTTTACCGGCCGAAGCCAAAAGCCCGGACTTAATTGTTCGTTTTTCCATTAATACTTGGAAAATGATTTATTTCTTCTTTAACTCTTTTATTTACCCCAACGTTGATTTAATATCAAAATCATCCAAGTTTAGGACTTAATTCATTATTCAACCCACACTAGTGTAAAACCATTCTTTGATATTTTTATACCATAAAAATATCCCGTTTCAAGTAAATTACCAAGTTACCCTTCATGCCAAATTTGCAATTTAATCTTTTGACAAGTGTTATTTTCCCAAAATGGTTATTTAGATTTCCTACTTAACATTTTAAACACCCTTTTTAACCATTTTAACACTTGTTCAATATCACACTTATCCCCACCTTCTCACTTACTACTTTAATATTTTCACCCTTTACTTCCATTATTCACTTTTACACCATACTTTATGGAAGACCATATCTTTCATACATTTCAAGTAAACTAATACATTTTTATCAATTTCTTTAAAACCGACGAATGTCCATTTTCATAAAGTCTCCATTTTGCGAGAAACTTAAAAATATTTCAACAAGTTCATACTATCCAACACAAACACTATTCTCTTACATTTTTATTCCATAAAAATGTCCATTATTCATTTTACTAGAAATACACCAAATGACACTTTCTTACATTTTTATTCCATAAAAATGTCCATGAATAGTATTCTAAATTTTATAACACTTCTAAAACTCATTTAAACCTTCTTTTAAATGCCCGTTTTTCTTTAAAACATCCAGGGTGTATTTAATAAACTCATAAATACATTATAATCAATTTCTACACACTTTTACACTCAAATGGTGGAAAATAGTAATTTGAATTTTTGTCTAATTCAAAACCCACTTTAAAACCTTTATTTGAGACCCATTTGTTCATGAGATCATAGAAATTTATCAATAAACTTCATGGATGCAAACTATCACAAAGCCTACATATTTTAAGCCTAAAACATGTAAATAATAAATATGAAATTTATAACTAACATTAACCTTAAACTAATGTTAGGAAAACCCATATCAAAGAGGCTCTAACAATGGTGGAAGTGGTGAGAAAGATGGAGGACCCCCACCTACAAAGGTGGCACCAAGGGGGACTCTAAAAGCCCACCAAAGCTTGTCTCCATGAATTCGTTCCTCATCTTCATGTGAGTTCTTTTCAGTACCCAAGGAACCTCCTTCAAACTCTATCTTCAAATACCCCACAAACATCAAGAGCATCATCTTCTTCTTCTTCTTCAAGCAAGTTATCCTAAGGTTTCTATAAGGCTTTGGGAGATTGGTTGTGGTATCTAGTGGTGGTTAATAGGCTTGGGTTTGGTAGAAATAGGTGAGAATAATATGGGACAAAGGGTCTCTTCCATGGGAGCTCAAAGCTTGAGAGAGAAGGAGAAGAAATCTGGTGGGTTTTGTGTCTGTTTTAACTTGCACGATTATCTCTTATACCCAAAACAAAATGTTTGTTACCAAATGAGGGCTTAATATACTCCCAAAGACTTCCCAAATTAGGTATTATAAATCCCCTAGATCAAAAGCACATATAGATCAAGGGTTATGATTTGGACAACACACGAACAGTCTCCCGCTCGTGGCCATATCTGGCAGGCCCGATCGACCGTGGCCAGGGGTCGATCGACCGGACAAGGTGTAAAAACCAAAAATTTTTCCCATTTTTGACCC
Organism: Sambucus nigra; assembly: GCA_949130495.1. Classification (NCBI taxonomy): domain Eukaryota; kingdom Viridiplantae; phylum Streptophyta; class Magnoliopsida; order Dipsacales; family Adoxaceae; genus Sambucus; species Sambucus nigra. Next base: position 433,458,093 of record OX422220.1, on the reverse strand, counting down.
CATGAAAATTTTGAATTATTTTTAGTACCCCTAATAAATTTTCAAACAATTTTTATCGGCCATGAGGAACCCTATAAAAATCCCGCAAAGTTCTACTTTATTATGTCACGTATCGACACTATTATTGTATTCTATTAACTATGTTCGTGCCACATCCGTTCCTCGACTAAATCGTGTCGTACCACACTAATATACTAATTATAACCACTCGAATATAAAAAAATGCATCCATGCGAACCATGCAATGAATTTTTTTCCTTTTTAGTCCTTATGTGTGACGCGACACCTTTTGTACAATTTGGCCTAATTTCTTATGCATATGTTTCAAGAATAATTACTCCGGATAAACTATTCAATTTAAAATTAAAATATTTATTTCTGGGGAGGAGTATTACAAACTTCCCTCCTTAGGGAATTTCGTTCTCGAAACAACTAGTTTCCTATCCTAGGCCATCCTCAACACTAAGGTCTAAAATTCAAAGAATTTAATTAAATCAATCACCATTGTTAGTTCACTCATAATGATCCTAAGGTCTTATCAAAATTCTTAAGCATGACTAACATGCCTACCTAAAAAAAACCACGAAGTGTTCAGTATTCGTCAACTATGGCACCTTCACCAATGGACTCATTATAAAGGATCGTTTATATGCCAGGGCTTACAACCTATGTCTCCTCAAACAACTTTGAACCATGCCTATTCCAGGTTGAGACAACCTCGACACTCTTCCTTATACTCATCAATGATTTCTAAGATGATCACATCACCACATAGGTCTACCCGATCGATATTTCCTACGACATCCTTATGCTAACCAAGAGTCATCATAGGTATCACAATGAAACTACATAAGATCGATCACATCCTCAATCCACATAACTCCTAAAATAGTGCAACGCTGGCACCTAATGTCTCACCAAGTCCTGATACTCACAATATTCTTAAGTCACAAGCTCGGGACTCACGGCCAAGTCATAACTAGCCATACCGATTAAGTAACGAAACATGCTAACATAAAGCAAACAAGTAACCTACGCAAACCATATGCAACAAGTGCAAGATCAGTCGCACAAACATGTTGTTGTAGGATAAAAGTGTTTTTAAAGAAGTGTGTTCGCATATACTGTGGAGCATCATCCATAACTGAACTACCCCACCCCGTTACTGAACTTATGCGGCGCTACGCCCAAATCACAACTGATCAACAACGTCCCTTACCAGAACTAAGAATACACAAGGAGGGTAATAATTCAGGCGACAACCACTCCAAGAGAAATAATAAAATTCTGACAATGAAAAGAAACACGCGAAGTGCAAATCCACAACGTTTATTTGAAGTCTCATATTATCATTAAAACTTGTTAAGCACCTTAGGCTTGCCACGTCCCCTGTCTTGGCCTATCAACCATGATGGGTTCTAACCATGAATCATCCACCCCTACCGGACAAACGAAATGAAAAATTAATTTCTTCGGGGAGCTAAAATTCTAGGCTTCCCTCCTTAGGAATAACACTACCTATCCACCACTGGTAAGAACAACGATCCTAATTTAAGGTGAAGTTACTTCTCTAGTCACTCATCAACTTTCAAGCATCACGCATGCCAAATTATTTCTCTCAACGGAGTCATTACTAACCCTACATATAGCACACGAAGGTGTTGTAACCTCACCTAACATTTTATTCATAGTGCTGCCTCTAAAAGACATGACGGACACCATCGTATTCTAAGTCTCCCAGGTGCATCACCTAGCATTTGTCAACCAAATTTTGAAATCATCCTCGAAAGTTATATTGTGACGCATGCTTATAAACAAAAGTCGTAACACCAGCTCTAAGGCACCATCACAAGTCAACATGATCTAACCGTACTATAATCATTAAAGTTTTATCATCAGTTATGTAAACTTTATTACAATAATGATTCCCAATCCCTCATGGGAGACGATGTCAGACTTAGTTATCTCTCTAAACAGTTTACATGCCTACAACAAGAAACCACGAGTCATACCATGACCTATGCTACACAACCTCGATTCAATATTACTAAGGAATGACTATAACTTTCATTAATATCTCATCATATAAACCTTAGTATACATCTCCGAGGAAATTTCAACACGGATTATTGTGCTTATCCGTGTTACTAACCTGAAGTCGACCTTACAAGGCTACATTATTAAATTCACAACAAGTTTTCAACCAAGACAACTAAATTGCCCCATTATGAAATCATCGCAATACGTGCTAATCTACCAACTAACACAACTATATATATCTTGGTCGGATACGGGACGTCTAGCATTGCTTATGAACACTAAGGCCCATGCTGATCAATGTCACCAGGGATCATATCTCTCAATGCCAACTATAACCACCAGACTCTAAATTAAAATCATCCAGGTTCTAGAAGGACACGGGACATTGGGTATTGCCCACGAGGAGGCCCACCCTACTTATGTTGCAAGAGGTACTTTTCTAAAGCATCACAACTTAATTATTTAATACCGAGTCATCACGATTATCTAGGTTCACTCCTAGGTTACCCCCAATCATCACGATCATCTAAATACTCACTATAATCAAGGCATATGAATCGGGACATACTAAACTCAAGCCCGCAACTAAGGGATCTAATACGTCCTCACCACTGGACTAACACTTATAAACACATTACACAGGTGTATACTACATGTATCAATAAAGATCCTACTCATCAAATTTTGCATTACTCCTTCAGTCACCACTCCGAAGGTTTACATAAGGTTCACTCCCTTTCCACTACAACTCCTTATTGTCACTTACGTGACCCCTTGCCACAGATGGTCCGTACTTCTAACCACGGTTCATAAGATACATTCAACAGCTAACAACCACTAAGGCACTCACCCATAAGGATATCACCATATCTAACCGTGACTGACTGTACATATCCCTAAGTGTTTCCCCACACAAATTTACTTACTTATCGAATTTACCATTAATCACGGTATTACCCCAAGGATCTTATTTGCTTACTCATTTCATATGCGTCACACCTAAGGTAGTATATGGTTCACAAATCACGATTTTCCTTTACATAATTATGACACTCTAAAAGTCAATCCTTACCGTTGATTATTCACACTTGCTTCCATTTGCCCAATGGGAGTCATTCCATTCTATCGACATCTCAATTAATTCTATGTCACAAAATCTTAACAAAAGCATTTTAAGCTAACAACTACAGTGTCACCACTATAGGCTTACGTGGGCACCCGTAAATTACTACCATTCTAATCAGAAATGGGGAGGAGATTAATAACCATCAATTTAATCATGTGCCACTTGTCACTAATCTAACTTGTCGTGCAAACCTCCTACACATTACCATCGAGGACATGAACTATAACCGTCACCAAACTAGCGTGATCGGCTCGAACCACACCGACGTCGAAAGATCCATTATCAACCTCACCACGTCACACCTGAAAGGAACCTTGAAACTAGAGCTCAGATACCATTTCTAACGACCCGATTCGGATTTACGGATATCTCGTGAGTCAACCCGATTCGAATCAGCCGTTAGGTGTGAAGTGGAAATGAGAAGAAGCATATTAGGTAATCTCTTCTCGAGAATAATTCTACTAGTACTAAAATGACATCCAGATCTTTAAATCCCAGTGTTTTTCTCTTGAAAAAATGAATGTGGGAGTCGGGGCAGCAAAAAAATAGAATGCAGTTGATCAAGCCATCAAGGATGACATTTTTAACACCTTTATAAGAATGTTTTGTTCTCCGACCGTTCCAAACAAAAGGTTCTTTCTTGGGTGTTTGAACAAATCCGAACATATCAGAGGAATCTTAAATAGATACATTTACTAAAGGGGGCATCAAGCTCTAACATTTTATCTATGAAAGAAAGAGTCCCTCCGAATGATGAAATATCATCGGTCAATGGAATAACTTTTTAAAAAATGAGGTGATGGAAAATTTGGTCCGGGGGGGGGGGGGGGGAGAAAATGACAAAATAGAGAAAGTAAAGTTGATGTCCACGAGTTGGGGGCAAAATCATATGAAGATTTAAGGAGTGAATGAGCAGAAAGGACAAAGGACGGTTCAGATGCCAGTAAAAAAACTGATCAGGGAAACCTGTATATGCATTTCAGACGGGACAAAGATAATAATTTCTCACCACGCTTGTCTTCGAATCTGGTGAGTATGACCATCTATTTATTCATATATGTACATGTTATATAAAATAATGTTAAAATCATAATAATAAATATAATTTCACGCTACAGGAATAAAAGCCATTAGCATTCAGTCTACTTTGACACGTTGTTCAAATTGAAGACATCGAGTAGTTATTTCGATAATTTACATGGCATAGTAAGATACCAAACAAATTACATGAAACAATGCAAGTTTCATGACTGGCACATCATCATTCAATTCATCCCTTTTTTATTTAAGCATTGCTTTTAAGAGAAAAAGGATATTCGTTAGACAATTATGCAACTAAGTTTGTGCTTTACCCTACTTTGTGCAAAACTGGTAAACATAAATCACGTTAAAGCTAGGAAATCAACTTTAGCTGAGGCAATCTGTGTATTATGGAAATATCTCCCTTCGTCAGTCTTTGATATCACCATCCATTTGTTTGGATATTTATGCGATGAGACTTTGTTATGTTGTCCCCTTAGGTATCATTGGATGTATCCTTTCAGTCACTTGAGGAAAACCTTCAAACATTACTTTAAGAATACACTGTATATTTAAGGGTTAATTTCTGAAGAATACATAAGTGTGGAATCACCATTATACACTAGGTAACATATGACAGAAAAAGATTTGAGGAGGTTCAATCCTCACAGAGAACGAATGATCCTGTAACCTAGCGAGTTTGAGGATGAATTTACTTATGGTAACCCTAAAGAGGTGAGACTCACTAATATACAATACGAGAAAATAACTCGTTATGTCTTCGAATCGCAAGATAAAGTTGATGATTGGAGAGAGTAAGTAGCTACACAATTATCTTAATATTTCTATACATTATGATATAAACTCTACAATTTACCTTTATGAAGTACGAGAACGAAATTGCCCAAAATCAGAGGAGAATGTGCACGACGAATGATTTTAGGGTCTGGATATCAAAAGAGGTAATTTCCACCTCTTATGTGTGTGATTATTTATTCGTGTGTAGTAAAAACATGTCCTAATACAAATTCATTAATAAATTTATCTATTAATACGAGGAGATGTCTCTTCAAGGCTTGCACGCCTAGCGAAAGGTCACATATTTCTTGCAAAAGAGTATAAGAAATTTCGCATTAATGGTTTGATTTCGTGTCATATCCATGTGAGAAAAACTTTTTGATGCAATATAGCAGAATTTTAATTTCATCCTTGGCTAATTGTGTCACTATCAAAAGCGATAAATATCCAAAAGATACAGTGCTACCTATTACGGGATTGTCGAACAAATCCTACAACTTGATTATTTATATTTCACAGAAACCATATTCTATAGTGACTGGGTGAAGGTGGACGATTCTTGTAAACTTTATTTTGACATAAAACTTATCATGGTAGATTTTTAAAGATGAAGAGTAAAGAGCGCATAGTCGACAAGCCTTTTATTTATGCCTTTCAGAATGTACAAAATGTATTATGCTCAAAGTGCATAAATGATGAAAATTGGTATATTATTGTGCAAGCACCAAAGGATATGACTACTTTAGCAGATGCATTAAAGGCTCTTGAAGAGTTCCAGTCTCCTCTTGATGACAATCCGAATTTGAAGGATCCTTTAGTTGATTTGGAGGAAGATTGAGTATGAAAATATTTTTTTACCCTTGAAAATTATATTTGTATCGTATTTTTTTTTTTGGCCTTTGACAATCATATTTATATCCAACTTGTATCCTATTATGATATTGGCATTTTAGTTTGATTTATGAATGTTTAGTTTGATTTTTGAATGTTTAGCTTGAATTATGAATATTTGATATGATTTATGAATTAACTTGGATGGAATGGTGCTTTACTTTGAATTGTCAACTCCACGGTTACAATATTATTGAATGGTCTATGAATTATTTGTTGAATACATGTTTTAGAGGTCTACCTAAAAAATATTATTTTTTAATATTAAATGGATATGACCATGACCTTAATCCGTGACCTTAATTTATTTAATAAATAATTAGTCACGATCTAAGACCGTGACCCATTATTTATTTGTTTTTTAAAATAAATTGAGGCCACAGATTAAGGTCCTAGACCATTTTGAACCCTATACCATCCATGGTAATTGACCTAGGTCGTGACAATGGGTTCACGAATTATGATCACGACCATGGAGTTAATATTGTCCCACTTTGGTCACGAATTCGGGTCGTGACCACGGAGTCATGGGCTAAGTCCCCTACCATGGGACTAATATTATGTCACGGGAGATACCATGACCCCCATGTAAGGTCACAAATTATGTCCGTGACCACTAGCTTTGGTCACGGGGAAAATGTTCAGGGCTGAGGTTCGTGACTCATGGCCTTGTCATGGGCGAGGTCCGTGACCATCTTCGGTATATGGTGTAGTGTATGTTGGGCTTATCCCAAGTCTATTATATCAAAGTTATATACATAGGATTAGCATAAGGATTCCATTAAATGGTTTTATTTTCAAGTATGGAATCATTATGCATGGGAATCAATGTTTTAGCGCACTTGATAGATAGAAGGAATGAGGAATATACCTAAGACTTCGACGGTGGGCTGCCTCGTTAATTCTCTATATATTGTGTACAAAGACCAAATTATGTTATGCCTTCGGAATGATCAACAAATTTTAGTTTAATATTTTTTTACCTTTTAAGCACGAAGACTAAATTTTGATTCAGATAAGGATTCCAAGTTTTCTACCTATGAATATGGGTTTACCCAAGGAAGTTGAGCTATAAGTTAGATGATTGTCAAGTAATCTAGGATTTCTGACTCCACGAGGGAGGCCAGAGATGTTGTTAATTCGGGGATAACTAAAGAGGTTTTATGTCCTGTTTACTTCCTAAGTAACTTCGGTGAGGGTCCTTTAAGTGCCATTAGCGATTACACTTTTCAGTGCATATAGCAGTATGATTATAAGTTTGAAAGAACCGCAAACCCATAAAAATTTTAAGCACATTGATCATAGGTTTCACATAGTTCGAGAAATTAAAATAAATGCATGATAAGTTTATGATCAAAGGTTATTTCGAATAACACTCGGTTAATCCTCTACCGATAGGTAGTAAACTATCATGTAAATGGGTTGAGAGTTGGATACATGGCTTTAAGACTAAGTGGGAGATTATTGGGGTTTTATTCTTAAAACCATGTATGATTGTTACTTTTAAGTAAAAGTGTATCACTTAACTTTGAAATAAGAATTTTGGTTAGGAGAATGCTTTATATTTGTTTAAATATATTGTTTCATATTAATGTTAGTCAATGGATCTTAGTAGGATTTTCAATTATTCAACTTTGGATTGATCACAAGGAGATTGGAATTCCCATTCTAGAATCATTGAAAAGTTCACAACCTAGATATGAGCTTGACATCCTAACGGAATGGTTTCAATACAACCCTAGTAGTTTATTTTAAACAACCGAGAATTGTTGTGATGGTTCTGGAACTTGTCTGACAGTTCAACAAAGGATTGTGATCTTTACATCCCAATAATGTATTGAACGGGACCACCTATAAAATTTTAGTCTAAGGATTGTCTAGATTAGATCAGTAAATCTCACACCATTTGCAAAGGGTACATAGATTCCTAATCCCTAAAATTTTGAGGATTAAGAATCTTATGTAGTTTTCACTTTGATTGTTTTTGGTGTGATTAAACTTTAGATTAAATCAAATGATCCCATCACATTGGGTGACAATTGTATGAGTACGTATGAGATCATAATCCGAAGGAATACGCGTTCAGTGGATACTATGGATTGTGATACCTATTGTGTTTCCATCAAGTAAAACCCGATCGGTGGATTATTTTATAATCCTGGTGGAATAGAAAATAAGTTAAGTCTGAGAATCAAGGAAATTAATTAAATGTTGGTTAAAATAGATTAACAACAAATTGATTTGACCAAGTGAACATCGAACACTTAACATGGGGAATCATATTATGCACCATAATCAACTTTGTAAATAAAACCTCATTATATGAGAGTGATTTATGAGATAATTAAATTAAATTGCAGTAATACTTATTTAGTGGAAATAATTATGATTAAATAAAGAAAATAAATCATTACGGTAATTATAATTGGGCTTTCTGAGTATTTATTTTAAGTCAAATTATTGATTTGTCTTGGGTCCCCAGTGCAGTCCATAGACTAAGTAGTTAGTCTCAGATTCTCAAGAAACTCAGTTTGTATGAAGCCCATGCTTTGTACTTGAATATAAATGTGTGGGAAGGTTTGTAATAATTATATTTGGCCTTTAGGGTTTAATAAGGGTGAGAGAAAATGTTATTCACATTTTTGTGAAGAGGCCTAAAGAGATACTACCATATCTCACTCATAAAGAAGGGTTTTCATCCACAAAGGTGCCCACAGCTTTAGGGAGGATCGTACACTAAAAGATCTAAAATTTGAGGAACGTAAAGAAAGGTTTTTGTAAATATTGGATGGGTAGAAATACCATCTTCATCAACAAAGTATTTTTCCTCATGCGAATTATTACAAAATTTCGTTATGGTATGAATTCTTCAAACCCTAGATTTATTCTTTTAACCTAGTTCTTATTTTCTTTTCAATGCATGATTAATCAAAGATATTTAGGGATGACAGTTTTTTGCATTTTATATGTCAATCCCAAGTTTTTTCCCAACAATATTGACTGGTGTTAAGGACTTCATTTTCCTCGTGTCAACATACTCATTAATATGGCTAACCTTCACAGGGTCCTCAAGTTGTCACTTTCACATATTGTAGTTCATTGTGACATGACCATGGTCCTGATGATTGATGCGCATGAGGTTGGTGTCTTTATCATTCGTGTCACTAGCCATATTGGATGGAATTCCAAAGAACATTTTGTCATTTTTCATAGGAAGAAACTTGTATATTGTTGTCTTGAAGAAGGTTCCTACTACTAGGTAGGCATTTTCGTTAACCAACGCCTTGGATCGTCCCTTAGAGGCATATGTATTTGTCCCTTTCTTTGTTGGGGTTGAGTAATCTCCTCTCCTGGATGAGTTCTTTGAATCATTCTTCTTAGAATATTTAGGAGTTTTTTCGGTTGGAGCATTCGCATTGTGGATATCGTCTTTAACCTTGGTGTATTATTTTTATACGATCCATGACATTACCCATGGTTAAGGATGGCTTCTTGGTTAGAGACCGGTATAAGTTGTCCGACCTAGCGAGGCCAAATTTGAAAGATGAGATCGCCACTTTCTCATGGCAATTATCAATCTCGTTGAATGAATCCTAGTAGCATTAAGAATACTGTATATAGGTCTATCCTTTTTTCTCTTAAGGGAAATCATAGAATTGATTTCCTTTAGTATTGGTGATGATGTTGGTTGTAAAATGCTCAGTCAATTCCCTTAAAGACGAGATCAAGCTAGTGGCTAGCTTCTCAAACCACCTGAGTTCGATTTTTCCCAGATTCGAGGGGACGATACGAGACACGAGGGTGTCTTGATGGTCCCAGAGAGAAATAAATTGCCTATAATGTCTAACATGATGAGACGTATATACCTTTTCATTGTAAGTAGTGATCTTAAGGACGAAAAACTTCTTTGGTGCCATAACGTCTCTATGTATATGGTGAAAGGGGGTCCTGAAAAGTTCCTTTAGAGTTCGTGCCAACTTGGGGCTCAAATTCCCCTCTAATTACTTCTTGATGAATTAGTTTCACATCCAAGGGATAAACAAGAAGTTTTTTCTTGGCAGCCCAATGATATGTAAGGAATGTATCTAGGGGTCATTTATCACAAGATATACATGGATTTGACATATACCCCTCTACCATAAGAGGCTCAACAAAAAGATCCCAAGAAGTCCAAGGTTCTTGAATAAGTGGTACGTAAACTTTTTGAGAAGTTTAATTATTGGACTAATTATCAAATCTAGTCATTGTGAAGAGGACTGAATGGTTTTCATTGACACCATTAACCTGAATAAGGCCTACTCTAAAGATAGCTTCCCATTACCAAGGCCGACGAAATGATGGATGCAAATGATAGTCATAAAAATAATCATTCTACATGCATAATCATGGTACCACAATATCCCTCGGTTTAGACCAAACCAATATAAGGTATCCTTTATCATTACCTTAAATTTTATGGTTACATTTATATGCTCTTTGGTTTGAAGAGTTCATGTGCAATCTACCAAAGTCTTCTAACAAAAATGTTGACAGAATATCTTCGTGACACTATGTAGTATACATAGATAACATATTGGTCAAAAGTAAAATGAATATTGACCACCTAGAAGACTTGTAAAAGGCCTTCGAAATCCTACACTATTATCAGATGAAGATTAATGCCTCCAAATGATCCTATGGAGTTATCTCTAGAAATTTTCAAGAATATATGATCATCCAATGGTTAATAAAGATCAAACTTAACTAAATCGAAGCACTTAAGGCCATTTAGTCACCAACCAGAGTTAGGGAAGTCCAAAAGTTGACCACCTTGGACCGGTTATTATTAAGTCTTAAGAAAAATTATTAGTTTAATAAAGACAAACAAAACATATACCTTCCCATCATCAAAGGGTTTTGTTAAAGGCACCCTAAGAATTCATCTCCTCCTCCATATACCAAAATCACCACATAAATTAGAATATATAATCTCCACTACCTAGAAATAAGGAAACCCAAGTAAAAAGTATATAAACTAATTTGTTCATTTTTACTCATTTTCGACTATCTTATTATCTTTCTAAATTTCGAATTCTCTGAACCTATCTACCTCCACCGCTTGTTGTCAGTGTTGCTACCACCAACTGCAATACCATAATTGGTAATCTCTCTCTCTCTCTCTCTCTCTCTCTCTCTCTCTCTATCTCTCTAATATACATCCTCACAACATACATATGAGCATATCCATTTATTAAAAAAAATAGTAGAAAATATATTTTCAGCCAAATTTGGTATACATAATCTCCATAATGAGGATATAATGTACAAAAAAAATTATCCGGAAATACAACTTGGAAGTGGGTGCTTTGAAAATTGTACATTATTAACCATTGAAACTTGTGCTTTGAAAATCATCTTATGTATTTGATTTTATAATTATTCATTGTTTGAGTTGTCTCAAGTGTAATTCAATTATATATTAAACTTTAAAAGTAAATTTTATTCTCCAAAAAATATTGGTGCAAAATTGTTAAGATCCCTCTTTTGGGATGGTTAAAATTGTCCCATAAATATATTGAAGACAACTATATTGCTGTCTCAAAAAGATCTTCTAAAATAGTAAGCTTTTGAGACATATTAATCCTCGTCTCAAAAACACTCTTTTGTGATAGCTCTCGTGCCGTCTCAAAAGGGTCATATAAAATGAGGACCTTTTGAGACGGATCTGTTTCTGTCTCAAAAATCTCTTTTGAGACGGCTATGGTGTCATAAAAAGTATTTATAATCCCCTATCAAAAATACCCCCTACCCGTCCCAAATAGCGTCCTAAAAAGTATTTGAGACGGATAAATGATCTTTTGGGACTGTTAGGCCACCGTCTCAAAAGCTAATTTTTTTGTAGTGTATTCAAAATGTTGTGTTGGGCTCCTTCATTATATTGGTCATGAAACCAAAATAAACATAGATAAGAGTGAACTTTATACTCTCCCTAAAACCAGTAAATCTGAGTTGTAATAACTGATCATCCAAAGATAAACAATCAACTTTAATGTGAGCATATAATCTTTTATTATCTCATAACTTAACCCATTACATAGTGAAAATTCATGTAACATTTTGTTTCTCTACAGTACAATAAATTGAATATATAAACTTACTCCCACTGATCTTAAGTTGTATAAACTGAATATACAATGATTAGAAAATATAATGGAATTACTTCTAAAAATACCACTCGTGGGAAATTTATTTAAGTTTATACAATCATTTCTTTATAACGTGCGTAAAATATCATAATCATTATATTTTTCACATACACTAAATGTAACTCTCATTATAATGAGTTACTCATCTCATAAGAATTTTACGTACTTGAAAAAAGTTACGTCCTTGGAAAAGGTGAGAAGGTTCATTTATAACCTTTTTCTCAAATCACATAAAGGTGAAAAGGTTCATTTATAACCTTTTTCTCATTACACATAAACTATTTTACTACTATTTAACTTTATTCATTTAATTACAATTTACATTTGTCTTGATGACTTTTCATACTCAACTTAAATGTAATTCAATGAGATCTCGTTGTACAGTAAATTTACTTCTTATGATTTGTGAAAACAAAACCAAATATTTCTTTATCCTCATGCCAAATTCATATTCATATAGATACACCACATAATCATTTAGAATAGTAGACTCCATTTAAGACCTTCTTAATACTATTCCTTATGATTTTATCTGTATTTGCCTTACGGTGACAATACCATGATTTAGTGGTTGATCATTTATTTATTCTTTATTATTTAAAAAATCCAATAACTAAAAGAAAAAGTACTGAAGAAAGTAATCGGTAATGGTATAAGTACCCTCCCTTATTTTATAAGCATATTCATGATTTGCAACTCCCACTAATTTCACCATTCATAATGAATTTGACTTTTGGATTCCTATAATGCAATAAGTACGTGTTAGTGACGATTATATGATCTATGTAGGTTCACATTAAGTTCTATAATGCAATAAGTACATGTCAATGGCGATTGTATGATCAATCTAGGTCGATATTAAGGGACAATATCCCACTTGGGACGCATAGGTCATACATATATTAGATATCGTAGTACCTTATGGCCATAACTCGATTATCAAGATTTATAAGAGATATTACAAAAATCTTTTCCATAGAAATATAAAAGGGAGTGTAGATTTAATTTGGTACAAAATTAAAGAGTTTCACCAATAATACCATGATTATGATGCGGGATAAAAAAATCTTTAAAAGAAATATACCCAAACTTTATTTTTTGAGAAGGACTGGAAAATGCTTTAAAAAGTATCCCTTACAATCATGCGTAGACAAATATTTTTCATGAAAATTGGAAATATTGAGGGTTTATGAAAAAAAAATGGCTTGATTCCCCAACAATAAAAGGGAAGGAATCTTATTTGCATTTCTAGTTTATTTTGTAAACAATCCTTGCATCAAAAGTAAACACTTTCTGTAAAACAGTAAGCCTAACTTGCAAACTCTACCAAGATAAAAACTCGTTCCAAACCATAAAAGATACATATTATCTCTATCATTATTAGTCCGAGTATGCAACATGTAAACAAACTCAATTTGTTTAATTTCTTCAAACTTTATATGCAGTGTTCCCACAATATTGGTCATCAATAGTGGGCTTAAAAAAATACAACATAATAATAGAGAGAAACAAAATTAGACCATAATATGTAAAAGATATGAGATAAATTGCTCACTACATTTATGATTTGATTTGACAACACATACATTAATATCTCTCTAATACCTAATGTGCATTTTATTTTTCTCATTAGTAATTATTAATTAGCAATTATATGATGCTTGTAGATACTTGAATATTAAATATACATGACATATACTTGAACAATGTATATGATATATAAAGTTCATTCAATCATTCAAAACAAACTACTTGTACGAAATAATCTTGTTTGATGATTAAACTCAATATACTCCACAATTATAAGCATCACGGGTTAATACTACTATCATCTTTACATTTAATATTCATGCTCATTATAGTTGGTTCATTGTGGTGACTACCAAACCTGTCATAATATGAATATTACATTAAGTAAAGACTTACATATATAAGTCAATAAATTTTCTACTGATGTTCATTAAATATCGCATGAGCAAAGAACTAAATTATTCATGCTTGGGTTTCATAAACTTAATTGGTGATATCATGATGAAATAAACAATGACATCTACATTTGATGACCATTATTGTCTTCCTAAAATATATATATCACCACTTAATTTTTGCTCAATAATTATAATTGGACCCCTAGGCTACCGAACCACAATAATTGAATAAATAATAATATGTGTGCAACATCGTAAATCTTAGCATTCAATATCATATATCGACTGGTAAACAACCAAAATATGCATGATATGAACGCATTAGTCCAATATTTATTTGTTATGGAATGGAGTGCTTTAACAAACATCAGTCCTTACATTATATAAATATTAAAGATAAGCATAAATGTGTAAAGTACCCGTAATACATGAATAAATTATATAATTGTCTATTTTTTAATTTGAAATTCACGAAAAACTAGACATAATGTGAAAATAAAATAGAAGTGAGTTTGCAGGAGATATTACACGAATAATAGTAAATGAAAAACATGAATCATTTACTTTCACTTCATTACTTATGTCTGAGTAACAAATCATAAATATTGATCCAAATCATTCATGGTCATTCTAATGCACAATATGGTTATAACATTAAGTTGTTGGTGTTTTATATAAAAAAATAAATAAAAATAATGTAAGTTGGTAACGTCTTAAATGATTGCAGAAATAAAAGGCATTTATATTTGATGTCCAATAATTTCTTAAAATATTGTTGCCCATTAATATTCCGTTAATCATGGCTACAATACTTGTGGCATCTGTATTTGATGTCTAACAACTTTAATTACGATTAAGTGAATGAACATACACCAACAATTCAATATTAAAAGAAATTAACCTAACGTCCATAATTTTATATCGTAGCCTGGCATCTATTCTAAACTAAACATGAACATTATAATAATTTAATATCCATATATATGAACTGTATAATGTGTTTATTGTCTAATTCAACTTAAAAGAAAAATATGTGTATCCAATAGAAAAATATTATCTAGTATCCATGCATATGAATAATAGTACGTGCTTGGCATTTAATTGAATGTAATTTAACATGAATGCTAGTATTCAGACGAAATCATAAATCTAGTATCCGCACATATGAATTTTAGCTTATGTTTGACATTTAATTCAACTTACTGGGAGTACCAGCTTTAGAATAAATAATAATTTTGATATTCAACTACATGAATCGTTGGCCTGTGTTTGGCACGAGACTCATTCAAACATGAATATCATAATATTCAACAATATGAATCATTGGTATGTGTTTGTCATGAGACTTATCAAAACATGAATATCAACAATAACACAACTGATTTGTTGGCCTGTGTTTGGCACGAGACTCATTAAAATACGAATATCATAATATTCAACAATATGAATCATTGACCTATGTTTGGCATGAGACTCATCGAAACATGAATATTAACAATAAGACAAGTCTAATATTTTACCAAAAGAAATATGTGGCATGTCTTTGGTACGAATATTCAACTAAATAGGATCGTTAGAACAAAGTTTTATAATAGTTCTAGATAAAACATACATGAAATATGGGGAGACTTAAATTTTTTCAAAAATGAAAAAATGAGTTAGTATCATGGAACTGTAGAAAATTAATCAAGAATCCCAAAACATTCGACGAAATTCAAAAGTAATTTTTCTAGAATTAGATATTATCAACATTATCTATGTAGAATCAATGCCCCCAAAAATATGATACTTAAAACTTAATTAAGGGTCCAAATATAAATGCATACACAATAATCTAATATTTATAATTATAGATTAAGACATTTTAATGTCTTCCTTATCTAACATCATACAAATATTAGTGTCGAAACATTAATTACAGTAGGACCTTTGGGCTACCAAATATAAATTATGCACAATAATCTAATTTTACCGTAATGTTATGGTCAAACACATAGTCATACATATAATACCCAAAACTGTATACTGAACTTTTTGATCAATAGAAAATAATACAAAACATGAATATTAGAACAACCATGAACAAAGAAAATAGTCCCGTGATGAAAAAATACGTAATATTTGGGAAAATTATAATTTTTGTCAAAAATAAAAGATTTGAGTTAGCACCACGGGGATGTAGAGAATTACTCCAGGATCTCAAAAAAATTTGCGGAATTCAAAAATCAATTTTTTGGAATGAGATATTGACATCAACATTATTATCAAAAACGGGAAAAACATAATCTTAAGGGTCTCAATGATGTCAAAACACAAAACTAAGGCGTTGTCCATTGTATACAATGGGTTTTGTTTATTTTGACGTTTCCAGTCGACCATGCGAGTTTCGTAAAATTCTTAGCAAGTTTTGACCTTTCATTCCAACAAGTGAGTATTGACAAGAGAAGAAAAACATCACAGAAAGTCTCAGACATACTTTAAGAGCAGATTTAATGACAAAAATTTAAAATATCACAGAAAATCTCAGACACATAAAATATAATTCAATTTAAATGTCATTATATGCAAACATCAATAAAGGAAAGTCATGAGATCTTAAACTTTAGCTCTGATACCACATGCAAAATCATTTTTAAGAACACCATAATATTAATCATTTCTATATTAATGATTAAATTTTCACATACAATTGTTCTTAATAAAAGGATCTTGGATCTTCCTGATAATCACATATAATCAATTATGCAAAACATAAATGGTATTAAAATAACATACCTCCATCATGTCACAACTAGAAAAATTGATGGAGCCGTCAATCTTAACATATCTGATCGGGTTCATCTTTTATATGGCAAGAACATAATACAATTTCAATGCATTCCAACGGTTAGATCTCCCTATATAGCCAAAACACAATTTCAAAATTTACTCTTCTTAAGAATTTATATTTCTCTCCCTTTCCTTTATGTTGTCTTTTAGAGTGCCGGAATGATGGAAATTAGTCACCTATATATAGGCAGGGACAAGACCTAAATCTTGAACAGTCACTTAATATCAACCGTCCATCAAGGTAGATGCCCAAGAGTCCTTTTGACTCTTGGTATTATGAGTCCCCTTTCATTAACCAAAGTTAATTTTAGTATTAATATAATTATGGAGCATATAATGGAGAATTACTTAAAATAATTCTAACAGGACCTACTCCAGCCAGCAAAACCACTGACCCGCGACCACCTTATCCACACATGACTTAACCCAATGACCCATCTCCGGCCAAGGAAAAAAAAACTCCCTAACTCGATAATGACCATCCAGAATCCGAACCCGAACTCGAACCCACTTGTACCCGGACCTGCTACCTCCAAACCCAGTTTACCTTCCTTAACCCACCTCCCTTAAAATCGGAGCTGTTGTCCAACAAAATCCACGTGCAAGAAAATCCTCAATCCTAATTTTCAAGACTCCTTCCAATATAGACCTTTGGCTTAGCCAAAAAAATCCAAAAAATCTATCTCAAAACAAACCTACTTTGTGGCTTATAAAAAAAAGGGGGCATCAGCTCATTTCAATATCTTAAACTGCAGATTATTTTTCTACAGTGTCATTTTACAGTATAGGAAGAAAAAAAAGGGTAAAAAAATTACAAAAATAAAAAATAGTTTAGGTTTAGAATATTTTTAGGATCATTTCTTTTACTTTATTGTAATCGAGTTAGCATTATTTATGTGAAGAAGTTGAATGCATTTCAAGAAATCAATTCGAAGACAGAGGCTTGTGTATTGTAATTCTTCCTTTCATTTTCAATCTATATCACTTTTTAAATTTTATTGATGGTTATTTATGTAAACATGAGAATGCTTGGCTAAGAACCTCGTTTAAGGGGTGGGATGAAATCGTGTACAATGTTAGATTAATTAATTTATTTATTTGTTGGTATATTTGGAACTGTCACATGTCAATTTATGCTTCGAGAGAGGGTAAATTATTTCATTTTAAATTTAATGATCAATTTTGAAATCGAGCTAGAGATAGGTTTTTCCAAATTATGTTATTAAATTTGAAATGTTAGCACAATTATGAAATTCAACGACTCATACAATTTTTAATAAATTAATCTTAGCCGTTGATTTTTTAAAGAGGGTATAAATCCAATTTTTTTAGAGTAGTGGAAAATTTTAAATTAATTTTCTGAAAAGGTATTGTTTAATTTATAATTTTAACGAGAGTTACATTGAGAATTTAATATTATCTCAAAATATTTCAAATAAATAAATTAGGAAATTAAAGTAATTAGTCATGCGTAGGCCTGTATATTGAGTCGCACAAGCCCGAAGTCCACTTGTTCGGCACGTTATTTTCGAACCGAGCTTTATTTGATTTCAGCCGAGCCGAGCCTGAGACAAAATTTCAAGCCCGAATGAATTTGGGGCCGAGCTTGAGCCAGACTTTGACACGTCGGAATTGAACCCGAAGCCAGAACTTTGAATATATAAATAAATAGATAAATTATTTTATATAATATAACATATTTATGTTAACTAATTCTATATTTATGAAATTTAATTGGCCTTTGTAGATTTTTTCTCTTACTTCCCTTGTTTTAATTTAATACATTTCATAATTATATAATTTATTTTATGAAATAACAATTAGATTTTAGTGTGTATATTTTCTTCATGATGAAAATACTAGGAAAAAAAATACTAATTCAAACTTTATTAACAAAAAAATAAATCGGGCCTGAAACCCATAATATTTATGAGCCGAGTTCGGGCTTGGTTGGTAAAAATTAGTTTGGGCCAAGCTAGGGCTTGAGCATAGGTAAAGTAGTTAGGGTCGAGTCTGAGCAACCTCAAGCCCGACTCACCCAGCCTTTTTTGCAGCCCTAGTCATGCGGTGTAATCCCATCTCTTATTCCTTCTTACATTTATAACACTCGATTACATGTCATTTTATCTTATTTTATTGCTTATCATTTTTAGCATTCGGTATTATCCCTTGAAATTGTTTTTAAAAAATAAATAATAAAATGGTTATAAAGAATTAAAAGAAATTACAATCATTCACATTATTTGTTGTTACACCTTGAAAGTTGACTTGATACCCGTACTTACCACAATACAAGTTGTTTAATAAGTTTTGTAGGTATTCTAGGATTTTGAGACTTGGCTTTTGAAGACAACAACACATACATAAAAAACAAGTTATCAATGGCTAAAAGCTTTCACATTTTTGGGATGTGCAAATATATATTGTCTGAAAGGCGATAGAACTTTGTGTCAATGTGATACACCTCATTATACACTTAATAGAGGAACATAATATATGTTTGAAAATATTGTATCACATCATATAAGGCAATAAAACTTTGTATCACATCACATTTCTTTATTGTTCTATTTTTAGAACATATATATGTTTGAAGAAAAAATATTTTCCCCTGTTACACCATCGTAGTCTGCAACGTAACATATAGGCATATAAATATGGACAATTAATGGTCTCCAATGAAAAAATTTGTGTAAAGATAAGCATTACAACTATGTGAGAAGAAGTGAAAAAACGAAGCACTAAGTTTTCTTTTGATCCAAATGTACATGAATTGAAACAAAACAAAAACATACAACCATAAAGTATATTGAAAAAAATATAAGACAATCAATTATATTAAAAAAGAAACATATCAGGAGCTCTATGTTTGGATTGAGCATTATACCTCCACAAAATAGAAATTGATCCCTAGGTATACGAAACAGGAGAATTGAATCCAGGCTTGGACGCGGTGAATGTAAAAAAATGAAAATAAATTGTCTACCTTAAAGATATAACCATCAATTTTAGTATGAAGATCGTAAAACAAAGCCCTATTGATTTTACGATTGAAAAAAATAAAATATAAAATCGTACTTGTGATTTCAGTATGAAGATTGTAGTTGCGATTAAAAAAATCAAACACATTTTTAGTATGAAGATTGTATATCTCATTCCTACCATTTTGTATGCGATTATAAAAAAAATTGTAACTAAGATTTTGTTTTGTCCATCATATGAAGGCTTGTGATTTTGACTATTGTATATAGGCTTGTGATTTTGACCATCAAGTATGAAAGTATTTTGGGTTTGTGAATGTCGTATGAAGGTTTTCGGGGTTGACTATCGTGAGATGGAGAATTGAGATGATGGAGAGAAAAGGTCAACACCAAGTTACTTTACACTTTGGGGGGAATTTGTAACATTTCTAAATTCTGGTAGAAAAAAGCACAAATTTAGCAATGGTTTTGAATAGTTATAACTTTTGTAAGTGTCTAAAACCGTTGTAATTTTTTAAGCAGTATAAACACTTACAAATTAAATATTCTTTTAGTTGAAAAATAGCCATTATGGTATAGTGTGGATTTTGCCCTGTAATACAATACAATGTACACTACACCTATGGGCATATGCCCCATTTTGGGACGAACCACGTAAATTAGGTTATATTTCTCTTTTTTCATCTCTGTATTTGACTCTAGAAAACATATTTTAATTGTTCAGTCTCTTATCTGTTATTTGCTTAAAATTAGTACATTTAAACTAAGATAATCAGTGTACCAAATTGAATTCCTACTTAAGAGATGCAAATTCAACTTGGGATTTACATCTCTGGTAAGAGAATTCACCAACGGAAATATTCTTGTAAATACATTTTTGAATGAGTTACTTTTGTAAATATGTAACAATATTGCTATATTTTTACCATAAACATTGTTTTCCAATTCACAGGTAATCCTATCAAACAAGGCCATACATATAATAATCGGTGATAAAATATTCTAACAATATTATATCCGTAATCTATACAGGTTGTTGTCACATTACAATTATAATTACAATGTATCATTCACACCAAGCCTTCAATATGTGCAAACTCAATATTATCATTAGGTTCTTGGTAAAATATATTTGACCATGTTATAACAAATATCACCTATGTAGATTGTATCGTTTTCATCTACAGTATCATTTATCATAGTCATAAACTATGACAATATAAGAAAATGGCATGACCCTGAATCGTGACAACTACGGAGGAACTCTTTTTTTTTCTCAACGCAAAATCCCTAACTTGACAAACATATATTTGAACAGATGCCTTTAAAAAATATATCAGTTCATGACCATGAGGAAGCTTATTTGTCACATTATTGAATCATGAATATTAAATAATACAATATAGTTCATAATTTTGCTCCTCTTTATTTATTTATTTATTTATTTTTAAATGCAATTTTTTTGTTGTAAATGTTTAACTTTCTCTATATTTTTTGAATATTACTTGTCACAAACATAATCATATTAATATAAGTTTATTTTAACCTTCTTACCCAATAATATTTTGGGCAATTTACAATGAGGTCCCTTGGTAACAATTTTTAAACATTTAAGAACAATTTACTATTAGGTCCACTTGTTATGCCACTAACATGAAAATCTACAAGAAGAGAATTAGTGGACGTAAGTGTTTAAAGTTAGTCAAAATTTCTTTAGTGTTTAAATTTGTTTGTGAGTGACCTAAGAGTACTTTCCCCAAATAATTTCTTTTTATTTTAAATTAATAAAAAAGCCGTGAGTTGTTAACTATAATCTATACCCATGAATTATTAAGGATAATGTAAATCCGTGAGTTGTTAAAATATAATCCAAAAGATGGTGTAGGTGGACCTAGGAGTACTAACATTGATTTCAAGTACTTATTGAAAAACAAAACCATAAGACATATTTTATATAAGCCGAATTGAGTCCGAAGCTAGAACTTTTAATATATAAATAAATAGATAAATTATTTTATATAATATGGCATATTTCTGTTAACTAATTCTATATTATATAAAATTTTATATAATATGACATATTACTTCCCTTGTTTTAATTTATTATATTTCATAATTATGTATTTTATTTAGGAGAGTTTTAGGGAAAAGTCCAATCTAACTCAAAGTGTATAAAAATAGGACACTCCACATAATTTTATAAATTTAGTCCCTCTAGTAAAAACACCATGAAAAATAACCAATATGCGATTTGACAACTCATAAAAAAAAACATCAAAATTTTAAAAGTCCATAACTTCAAATGTACAAATCCAAAATTCACAAAATTTCTATATTTGAAATCTACTCGTCGAGATCTATCCAAAGACACCCATATTTGATATTTTTTGACAAAAAAATCAAAACCGATAAATTTACTATTTCACTAAAACCTTCATTTTTTTCGGAGAACACTATATTTATTCCGGCGAAAAACTTCTCCGGTGCTGGCAAAGGTGCCGCTGGTGCGGAACAAAAAAATAGAAATAAATAGACGAAGAGTATAAATATAAGTACCTCTTTAACTAAAACAAATGAAATTACTTGTGTTGTGTACTCCTAACTATATAGGGATCACACAAATAAACATTATTGTACCAGAGGGACTAGATTTATAAATTTGAAAACCATTGTCCTAAGAATCCAAATTTATGAAGGAACTTAAACATGACCTTAATTCTCTATTTATTGTATGATATATCGATTAGATTTTATTGTCAGCATTTTCTCCATGATGAAAATACTACGAAAAAACACTAATTCAAACTTTTTTAACCTAGTCATGGGGTGTAATCCCATCTCTTGTTCCTTCTTACATTTATAACAATCGGTTACGTGTCATTTTTAGCTTATTTTATTACTTATAATTTTTAGCATTCGGTATTATCCCTTGAAATTGTTTTTAGAAAAATAAATAAATAATAAATAATAAAAAGGTTATAATTAATTAAATGAAATTACAAACCTTCACATTATTTGTTCCTGCACCTGGAAGGAACAAATAACAAGTAATTATTCAAGAACAACGGTGTTCTAGTAACCTTCCCTCCTCCCTCGTTACCCAAGCAAGTTCAGCGTCCCTTATCACAAACAACTTCAACGTCCTCTATTCTCTATAAATATACCTAATCGTCAACCATGGATCACAAACAAACTCCAACTAGTGCACTCCACTTGAGCCTCTCAAGCCGTTTCTTGCTTCCCATCACCCGTCTCTTTCTCTGTTTGTTTTTATCGAGAAAACTTATGAACACCGTTGAGCCTTGTTCATCCTCTTTATCATCTGTGGGGGGTTTGGCCTTCAATCCTCCACTGGGGTTTCGGTTTCACCCCAGTGATGAAGAAATCTATACGTTGCTTTCCCAAAAGACCACTCGGGGCCACCTAAAAGATCCTGTCCTCCAAAATCTTGTGAGGGAAAGGAACCTGTACGATGAGGAGGAACTGCATGCCATATTTGAGGGGTGCAACAACAACCAAACCCTCCATTTCTTTACTCGCTTGCAGATGCACTCTCAAAAAGGAAGTAAAATTAAAAGAAGCATTGGCAAGGGTAAGGGCACCTGGAAAGGCCAACACACCCACAAGATGAATAATGGGCGAGAGAAATGAAAACTGCGATATCACAACGATGGCTCCAGACACGACAAAAGGTGGCGAATGACTGAGTTCGTTTTGCCATCTCACAAGGAGTACGTTCTTTGCCGGATCAAAAGGAAGATTGATCATCCATAAGAGGATGACCAACCACCGGAGCCACTAACGCAGAATAATGATGAACTTGTAACATCACCAATAAGTGTGGAAGCTATGCCCAGCAGCCATCCAACCCATTTCTAACAACAACATTAAGCGTTGAAGATTATGCTCACCCACCATCACCCATAACGGTGGAAGCTTATGCCCATCCATCCGACCCATTTCTAATATTGCTTCAACCCCTACCGGATAATTATATTCAGAGTGTTGGGGCAGACAACATTGCTCATCCCATGGACGCTTTTCTTACTGACTTTACCAGCTGGGAGAATGCCCAACCACCTGAGCCACACCAACAACTACCAGAGGAGGATACTCAAGAACAAATTCAATGCGAAATTATATATCAATGCTTGTAAGATGGTCACTAATCCCTTTTCCTAAGATAATATCGATTTTCTTGACTGAATTAGTCAATCAGCCTTTTCATTCCTGGTGTAGTGTAAGTGTTCCATTTATCATAATCTAAAATGCAAAGTTCGCATACAAGGTATCTTGAGTCATGTCAAGATAACATCTCAATATATTTCCTAAAACTCAACCTTTACATATGATGGTTATGTGCACCATATCAAATAGTAAATTTTTACCAACTGTTTAATGTTGTCTTATCTCCAACTCAATGCAGATCGTTCAAACAACCAAAAAGTTCGCAGGGGCATCTACATGTTTCACTAAGCTTAGGATGTAATCCTAATGGATCTGTGATGAGAAAGTTCACTACTAATATTCAACATGTAGTATACGAGTCTCAAGAAAATTCTATTGGTCATCAAATGCTACAAAATCTAATGATTTTCTATCTTTATTCTTTATATACGCCCATTTATCTCATATATATTTCATTGGGATTAGATTTTTCATTTTTAAATATCACAAGTGGAAATATTGGCAACTGCCATCTTCTCCCCTGTCAAGCACTCATATACTCAAATCTTATTGGAATAGTAAGAATGAAGAGTAATTATATACGTTTATAGCCACGTGTGTGCTTTTAATGTTTATATAATGACACCCTCAAAGACATTGATGGCAAATAGCAGGTTATTCTTAATCCTTTTTACAACTCGAGTAAAAGGCAACATTTTTAAATCTTCTAACAAGTTATGTAGTTTCTGTTTTAGTATAAGTTTTATGTGTTTATGAATATAAACTATTAGTTCCGTTGTCCATGTTTAACTAACTGGTGAATGGTGATGATGTAGATGGTGGTCATAATTTTTTAATGGTACACTATATATTTGGGTTTGCCTTATATATAAATGCCTACTGCATTTTAGGACCACTAAATGATGATTTATTACTTCTCTAATTTAACATTTGGTGTGTGATCACAATACCACTTTCTCACAGTATTTTAAGTGTTTATTTTCGAATATACCATTTCTCTGGGGTGGTAGCTATCCGAAAAAATCAAAGACAGTATATGATTTTGGGACTAAAGGTGAATCAACAAGTATCATGTATAAATAATGTCAATTGTTGTCTGAACGTGCTCAATCATCAAGCCAAATAGTGCGATTTGAATTGACAAATGATTTTTTAGTAGGACTAGTTTTTGTGAGACTAGTTTTTTTGTAAAACTGGGATTAGATTTTTCTTTTATAAGTATCATTCGCAACTGCCATCTTCTCCCCTGTCAAGTCTTCATATACTCAAATTTATCAGAGTAGTAAGAATGATCACTAATTCTATTTCTTACAGCCAGTTTTGTGCTTTTGATGTTCGTATAATGGCACACACAGAGACATTAAAGGGTATTCTTACTGATTTTTACAACTTGTGAAAAGGTAACTTTTTAATATCATCTAACAAGTTATATAGCTTCTATTTTAGTACAAGTTTAATATGCTTCTGAGTTAAAATTATTAGTTCAGCTATGTTTAACAAACTATTGAATGGATATGATGTAGATGTTGGTCTTAATTTTTTTATGGCACATTGTATAGTTGGTGTTGCCTTGTATATGGATGTGTATTGCATATTAGGATTCTTATGATATTACTCATCAATTGATGATTAATAACTTTTCTAATGGAGCATTTCATGTTTGGTGGAAAAATATTATGTTCGTACCAAAGGTGAATCCACAAGTATTTAAAATATGATCAATGTCCAATGGTGTCAGAACATAATCTATCATCAAGACAAATTATGGAAATTGAATTGAGAGATAAGGTTTTGTATGTAGGACTAATTTTTGTTTAAAATTATCGAAGAAGCTACATAAATGCGATGAGCAATGTTAGGGAGACCAATGTTAGGGAGACCTAGTTTCAGGACCTAATTTTTTAGACACAGTGATGTGTCGTAACTACGTTGGGTGGTGTGTGGGTCACATGGGTTCCACTAAAAACATTACCCAATATGGTGATGGCACGTCACGCGTCCAGAAATTAGGTCTCCATAGCATTTTCCAAATGCGACATAGACGAAAGTGTTAGCTCACATTGACGTAGGGGAAGCCGTTGAAGACAACTAGAAACCCGATATTACATTGATAATCAATCAGAACACTAATTTAGCTTAACAAGTTGATGATGATGATGATAATTATAATAATAATAATAATAATAATAATAATAATAATAATAATAATAATAATAATAATAATAATAATAATAATAATGTTTGCTTATAATATTATCTGCCATGCACTATTAAATAATGAATATTTAATTAATTGTAAATTCATCATATAATTTTGTACACTGTTTTACAAAGTATTGTTAACTAATTGATCTGATATACATGGAGAACTTCATACAGTCATAATGCTTTCAGTTTTGACTTATGAGGACCCTTAATTTAAGGAGGTGAAAAAGTACTGCACTCCACAGAAACTCAACTTCGAAGACTTAGTAACCAACCTCGTGACTGACATACATATTTCATCGAGTTCTTGATGATATTATCTTTCTTAACTTTAATGCCTTCAAACTTACTAGCATTTCGAGCTAACCCATGGTGCCCGCATATAGCCATGAGGCTTAAAATGTTAGAGATTTATTTTTAATATTATTCACTTATTTATTTGGAAGCTCCATTGTTTGTTTTGGAAGATTGTTGCTTGACCGAGTCCTTAATCATTTGTTTAGTGGTTACAAGAAAATAGATTTTTCTTCACCTAGTTTATAGGAGTTGAGGTTAATGACTTGGTGTGGTAGACTTAGTTGTTTTGATTTTCGTTCTACATTAACTGCCTATTTATAGGCCATTATTTTATCAATTGAATAATTGAGAGCTTTGCAAACGGCACATGTTCTCTTTTCTCATACTTTATATTAGTGGTATTAGATCCACAAAGGAAAAGCAACAACTTTTGATTGTAGTAGAAACCAAGAAAAGTGTCAAGCGATAACTATGTTCAACCCGCAATTCCTCGCTTTGATGGTCACTACGATCATTGGAGCATGTTGACGGAAAATTTTCGCTATGGTCAATTGAATTTTGACGGATTAAAGACCCTCCCACATGAAGATATGGTGACATGCCTCCCTCAAGTTACCATTCCTTCCCAAGTTTGTGAAGAATGTGTTGTTAGAAAACAACATTGTTCTCAGTTCCCTCAGGGAAAGTCATGGAGAACTATACCAAAATAAGCTTTTAGTAACAAACTAATTTTTCATTTACTAACAATATTATTCTGATTTAAATTCTCACAATAATTTACCATTAGTAATATAATATTTCCGTTACTAATTTTAGAAGTGAAATATAGAGGCAATTTTTTTTTATAACGCACACCAAAAATGAAAAGACCCACGACATTTATCTCCCCAAACTAGCGGACCTAAAATTTTCCCCCATTCTCACTCACGACTCTCACATGAAAAGGTCCGCCTCTCCTTATTCCAATGACATCGCCTCTCTCTTTGTCTATTTCTCTTTCCCGGTATGTTGATTCTTTACATTGCACCATTTTGATTTTGATTGTGTATCCCGTGATTTTAATTATGTATTGCGTGATTTTGATTCTCTATATTCCACTGTCCATACAAAAAATATCGTTAACTGTCAAAAATATGAATCTAGGGATTTATTCATGTTTATTGGTTTTTAACATTTGTAATACCCTGTATTTTTATGACTTTTAAAATTGGGGATTTATTAAATTAAATTTAATTGAGATAGATTAATTTAATATTAATCCGGAGTTTAATTTAAATATTTACTAGCATGGTGAGGGTTAGTAATTATTGGGAATTAATTGAATATTACTTAATGAGTAAAGTAATATGTAGAATTGAATTTATTAAAATTATCATGAGTGATTAATATGATAATTATGGAAATTAAGTCGGGACACGCCTATGTCGTGTCAGGACTAAAGCATTACAATAAAAATTGAATAAATTATAAGTCAATTGTATGGTCATTTCGAGTGCGCAAATGTGTCCGAAAGGGTCGAGATACTCAGAAAAGTGTACCCGGGTGTTTAGTTTGGGTCCCGGAGCGTTTTTAGGCCTAACCGGTATTTTGGGAGGACAATTTGGTTATTTTCCATTTTTAGAATTAGTTAATGAAGAAAATTAAGATTTAATATCGGATGTTAGAAGAGCCCTCTAGGGTTAACATTGTCAAAAGTATAGAACGACAGTGAGAGGAAGAAAGGAGAACAGTCTTCTAAGAACCCAAAGCCAAGAACCAACCCAATTGCACCACCACCACCACCAAAACGTAGATCAGAGCAAGGGGATCAAGCCTATACCTGTCAAACTTGTGGAATCAGACCTACTATCTTAAGTCAAGTAATTTTCTTGCTGATTTCTAGTGGTTAATTCAACCATGTTAGAATGGGATTAAATAATATATGTTTATTTGAAGAATTTGGTGATTTAGGGAATTTAAATCAGATGCTTTAGAAGAAATAAGTATATTCCGGAAAATCTTATCATATGTAGAGTATTACCGACGAAATTGTAATGGTTTAGAAGAGAGAAATCTGTAAAATGAATTAGAAGATTGGATAATGAAATCTGTATAATGAATTAGAAATCTGTAAACTAATAGTTCTTGATAAATATTATGAATTGGGCCTTTAATCCTATACTTTTGATGAAATTCTTACATGCTTTACGTAGGAAATCATGTAGGTGGGTTAATATAACTATTAGTTTAATTGGTTGGGATTTTGGGACTCAATTATGGAGTTTTGGTTGAGTTTAAGGAAACTCGTATTTAATAATGGCAGAATTCGGAATACCTGTTTGCTCGATCGATCGACTCAAGAATGTCGATCGATCGACCCCTCCTCGAAACTGCATGTTTTTCCTCTTTTTGTTTAATTCGTATAAAATGCGTAAGAACCCTTGAATATCATTTAAAGAGTATAATGGGTCATGAAGGGGACAAATAGGGTCTAAGAAGATTCCATTGAATGTAATATTATAGGGGATGTAACCATAGGTTAGCGGGGGTTTGACACATTTAGGAAATCGTGCGTACCTTAACTAAGGAATTGAGAGATTCATGAATGACTTAGACCAGTAGGTTAGAGAGGGTATACCTACTGAATTTACCGTTAGGAAGAGAGAATACTTCGAGGGACGAGAAGTAATTATGAAATGATTATAATTGTGAATAAAAAGAAATGAGTTCCTTATGAGTAAAGATTGGGTAAATTGTATTATGTACGGTTGGAAATATTATTATGGGTCGTGGGCGAACCTAATTAAAAAATGTGAATATTGATATATATGACCGAGTGCATATATATGTAAATATTATATGTTTGCGCATAATCATACCCGTGTTACTTGCTATCAAGGAGGTTGCTGCACCGGGACAGTCTTATCTCGATGGGACCTTTATGGGGGGATATTGACTTGTACCCTAGAACATAGGATTCCTTGGTACAGGCTATCTGAGAACGATAGTCAGACGGTCCTAAGAGATGTGAGGTGTATCTGCTGACCTCTTAGTGACTTGGCACTATGCTTCGCCTCCATTTTGTGTGTATTGTGTTAATACAGTTAGAGTGTGATTCCGAACTAGTATTTACCTAAGTACGAGAGATACGGGGACTTGATAGCAGAGTATGCCATCACCATAGATTTTATGTCGTGTGCCGATAGTATATATATATATATACACACACACACACACACACACACATACGTATATATGGAATTCTTCTACTGTGCGTATAAGTAGATATGTATTGAATAAATGATCCAAAATTTACAGTAAGTGTTCGGGAACTTTTTTAACAGTATTGAGAAATACATAAGTAACGTAAGTAAACTTTAAGAGATTAATCCCTAAACTAAAATCATAGTCTTGTGACTTTTTGAAATAAAATTTATGGGAGATGAGTTAGATAAACTTATGAGGAATTTAGTAGTACGTTAGGCCTGCACACTAGATGAGAGGTGAGAATTCTCAAGAGAGAGTCGTGTGCTAACATGGAGGTCTTATCAATTAGTGAGCATTTAATTACTTGCTAAAACACTCTTTAAAAATATTTTACACTCGAGCTCTGACCCGTTTCCTTTCATCTTCTATATATATATATATATATATATATATATTGCAGGTGCCCAGCCATAGAGGCGCCCGGAGTAGGTTACTTGGACTGAACGTGCTGCAGCTTATGTGGGAGCTGCAGGTCTTTGCAGTAGACGACCTCGCCATTGATTTCATTCATGTTTTAGTTCCTCAGTAGACAGGGCCTGTGTCGCCCATTTCCTATTTTCTTCTTGGACTTATTAGAGATTCAATATTCACTTGTGATTCTTGTATTCAGTAGTTTTGTGGGATTTATTTCTTTGTCATGTGGACTTACGATGTGGTTATTTATTTTGTTTGAGTAATCTAGTTGACATTCTTATGCACGGTTGTTTTAAATTATATCATGTACTATTCATGTTGGGTTATATTCTAAAAAGGTTTTCGATATGAAATTTCATGAATAAAAATAATTATAAATTGTTTTGACAGTTAGCTTAATTATTTAGGGTGTTTAAATTGGAATTTTTTTTTGCGACAGTGATGCTAATAATGAACCAACTGTTCACCAGGATTTAATTTAATAAAGGACTGATTACCCGAAATTTAATTAGGCGGGGTGGCATAGGTGGTATCAGAGCATCAGGTTCTAGTTTCCTTTAGGATCTGTACGGCTTATTTCGCTTCCAGCTTAGCGTCTTAGATATAGAGCCCTATTCTTAGGACTGTTGTATTCTTGTGTTTATACTTACATCTTCAGCTATTTGAGATTTAATAATAACTGTGGATTAATAAACTTCCTTATCATTTCAGATGCCTCTGAGACGAGCACCCCGAGAGAGGAATGCCCAGCCCGATTAGCCAGCAGCTCCGACTCAGGGAATGATGAATGCAACTGAAGTAGCCACAATTGTTGCTCAGGAGGTGAATTCCACATTAGCGATAATGCAGCAGGTTCCACCCCAGGTTCAGGCAGTAGCACCGGCACCATCACAGCTTCCCACTACATGAGAGTGGGTCAGGGATGCCTTTCAGAAGGCGCATCCCCCGAAGTTCTTGGGTAGTTCGGACATTGTGATTACTAGCCAATGGAAGAAGGATATCGAAAGGCATCTATGCATGTATGAGTGCACTGATGTGCAAAGACAGTTACTGGCTTCCTTCAAGCTAGTAGGGGCTACTTTGTAGTGGTGGGAGTCCACCACCACCTTGGAGGAGAGGGACAACATATCGATTCAGTCATTTTGGGTATGGTTTGATCGCAAATATTTCCCATCCGTCATGGAGGTGGAGGCTACTGAATCTTAAGCAAGAGAGTATGACCGTTGCTGAGTACGAGGAGGAGTTCACGAGACTTCTAACTATAGTGTCGGATGAGGCACCCACTGAGGAGAAGAATATATTACTATTTTTAGATGGATTGGTCTAGAGGATTCGTCAGCACCTCATAGGTAATCTATCGTTGGGTACATATGACGTACTCAACGCCGCTTTGTTGCACTGCCAGGATCACCACTTCCATCAGCAAGGAAGCAAACGAGAAGGGAAGTCCAGGTAGCAGGGCAGGACAGTGGGCAGTAGTACTGGTGGGGAACCAGTAGCCCAAGGGCAGACCCGTCAGAGTGATCAGAGTTCCCATCAGGGGGTAACTGCCAAGCGATTCCGATTCGGTGATGCCAAATAAGGATTTGGGGAATTTAGAAAGGGCCAGTAAGGCCAGTCCAGTCAGCATGGCCAGCAGGGCAAACCCCGTCAGCAGTAGGGTTAGCAGCAAGGCCAATAACGTTTTCAACAGGGCCAGCAGGGCTAATGGCGGGGTGGCAATGGCAAACAGGGCCGTGGTTAGCAGGGACAGAGGGGAGGAACATTTAGGGGCAGGTGTTTTGGATGTGGCAAAAAATGTCCATAGGCGTCAGGATTTCCCAGAGGGGGATAGGCCCCATAGTAGCATAGTGCCCGTAATGAGCCGCAAAGGCCACACTTTCCAGCCGCCCTCCCAGCGCCACCTCATATGCCAGCCTTACCAACCATCCTAGCAGCCCCAGTTCAGCAGGGGAACTTGCAGTATGGACGTGTCTATAACGTCCACCAGGCCGCAGCACCTCAGGCGCCACCTACGATTGAGGGTACGTTTCCTATACATGGCACTATGGGTCGAGTCTTATTTGATACTGGGGCATTGCACTATTTTATAGCTACTCACGTTGCACGAGCCTTAGACACGACAAATAGTACAGTGACATGTGTAGACTCACCACTGGGTAATGGATTTTTGATTTTCTTTATATGTTGAGGTGTAGGTATAGAGATTGGTAGCTTTATTTTACCTACGAACATGCTAGTTTTAGATATGCATGGGCACGATGCCATTATTAGCATGGATTGGCTCACTGCATACAGATCCATGATTGATTGTTTCGATAGGAGTATTATCTTTTCCATTCTGGGTTAGGACATGTTTTTGGTGGTGATGCCTCATCCATAGGGAGGATCTTCCACCCATTTGTATTACATAGAGGAGGATACCTCTAAGGATATTGCGATTCCCCTAGATTCGATTCAAGTTGTTCGTGAGTTTTCAGATGTATTCCAGGAGATACCGGGCGTACCTCCCAGTCGAGAGATAGATTTTGTCATAGACTTGATGCTGGACACTCAGCCAATAGCATGAGCGCCGTACCGTATGGCTCCAGTGAAGACGATGGAGTTACGGGATCATATAGAGCAGCTGTTAGGATAGGGCTTCATTCATAGGAGCACCTCACCTTGGGGCGCTCCGGTGTTGTTTATGAAGAAGAGATATGGTTCACTAAGGTTGTGCGTGGACTATAGAGAGTTGAACAATGGTCACGATGCAGAATACCTATCCATTGCCTCGAATCGATAACCTATTCGATCAGTTGAGATGCGCAACCTTTTGAGATCGTAATACCATCAGCTACGGATTAGGGAGCAGGATGTGTCGAATACTGCTTTCTTGAAGAGATATGGGTCCTATGAGTTTAGAGTCCTGCTGTTTGGGCTGACAAATACTCCAACCGTATTCATGGACTTGATGAACCGAGTGTTCAGGGAGTTCTTGTATCAGTTTATCATCGTCTTCAGAGATGACATCTTGATTTATTCCTAGACTGAGGAGGATCATGCCGATCACTTGAGATATGTTCTTCAGACTCAACGAGAGCATCATCTATATGCTAAGTATGAGAACTGCAGATTCTGGTCACGGGAGGTACAATTTTAGGGGTATGTTGTGTCAGAATTGGGGATATCGATTGACCCAAGCAAAGTGTCGGCAGTGAGGGAGTGGGGAAAGCCCACGACACCGACAGAGGTGCATAGTTTCTTGGGGTTAATCGGGTACTACAGGCGGTTCATTCGAGGCTGATGAATATGACTCACAAGGGAGTACCGTATATATGGGATGATGCTTGTCAATTGGATTTTGACGAGGTGAAAGATAAGCTGACTTCGGCGACAGTTCTTACTTTGCCCAGGTCGGGAGTGGAGTACCAAGTGTATACTGATGCCTCTTTACAGGGATTCGTGGGAGTACTTCAGTAGGAGGAGCAGGCTATAGCTTTTGCCTCCCGCAAGCTTAAGCCTCATAAAAGGAATTACCCTACCCACGACCTGGAACTAGCAGCGGTCGTGTTTGCATTACGAATTTAGAGACATTACTTATTAGGGGAGAAGTTTCGCTTATTCACAGACAAAAAGTCACTGCAATACTTGTTCACTCAGCGAGAGTTGAACATGCGTCAGTGCAGATGGCTGGAGTTTGTGAAAGACTATCAGTTCGAGTTATAATACCATCCGGGGAAGGCTAACGTGGTTGCTGATGCGTTAAGCTGCAAACCGGTAGGTAACTTAGTGGAAGTATGGAGAGAAAAATGGAAAGATTTGGGAAACCGAGACGTGGTAGCCCGTTCCTTTATATCTGTTATGTTAGTCACACCCGAAATGGTTACGAGGGTGATATAGGCACAAGGATCGGATACTTTTTGTCAGGATCAGATTGTACAACTTTTAACTGAGGGTGCTGAATCCTATTCAGCTAGTTCTGATGGGGGTTTGAGGTGTAATGGGAGATTGGTGGTCCCGAAGTGAGATGATTTACGTCATGTAGTGATGACAAAGTCGCACGGGTCCATATTTACGATACATCTCGGAGGGGATAAGATGTACCAGGATATGAGGTGGCAGTACTGGTGGAGTGGGATAAAGAAGGACATTGCAGAGTTTATGTCGAAGTGCATCACCTTTCAGATGGTAAAGGTGGACCACCAGAGACCACCAGGTGTACTTCAGCCATTAGAGATTCCTACGTGTAAATGGGAGAGTATTTCCATGGAATTCATTACTAGGCTGCCTACATCGCAACGGGGTCACGATTCCATATGGGTTATAGTGGATCGATTGACTAAGGTAGCTCATTTTCTGCCAGTACGGACAGACTACACCACGGTCCAGTATGCACAAATATTTATTATCGAGATAGTTAGGTTATATGGGGTGCCACTGGATATTGTGTCTGATAGAGACAAGATTTTTGTGTCGTACTTCTGGGTGAGCTTTCAGGAGGCCATGGGTACAGAGTTGAGGTTGATTTTAGCTTATCACACACAGAAGGATTCACAAACTGAGCGTACCAATCAGAAGCTGGAGGATATGCTACGCATATGTGTCCTTGATTTTGGAGGGGGTTGGGAGCCGTATCTTCTAATGGTGGAGTCTTCTTATAATAACTCCTATCAGTTCACGATCGGCATGGCCCCATTTGAGGCTTTGTATGGCAGACCTTATCTTTCTCCCGCTTGTTGGCTAGAGGTGGGGGACAATAAGTTTTTGCTCGGACGAGAGGTGATTCAGGAGACGTCATCTAGGGTTTAACTAATCAGAAGTCGCATTTGGGTAGCCCATGACCAGCAGAAGAGCTACGCCGATGCAAAGCAATCCTTCCGAGAGTTTAGCGTGGGGGACCAATTATTACTGGGTGTGTCTCCTATGAAAGGAGTAATGAGATTCGGGACAAAGGGAAAGTTTGCTCCGAGGTACATAGGACCATTTCCCATTATAGAGAGGATAGGACTGGTGGCATACAGATTGGGGTTACCAGAGTACTTACACCGCATTCATGATGTATTCCACATCTCGTCGTTGAGACGATATCTTCGGGATGATATGGCCCACACTCATATCACGATAGAGGAGATTGAATTACAACCCGACAGTTCTTATGAGGAGAAATCGGTGGCTATCCAAGACCATAATGAGAGGAGATTGAGGTCAAAGGTAGTTCCACTTGTACGGGTCCAGTGAGAGCACCATAACGTGGAAGAGTCCACTTGAGAGCTCGAGGCAGATATGCACGAAAAATACCCAGATTTATTTTTACCAGGTATGCCTTGTTTGTCGAATTTTGGGACGAAATTCCGTTACTAAGGGGGAAGTATTTAATACCCCGTAATTTTTATGACTTTTAAAATTGGGGATTTATTGAAATTAATTTAATTAAGAAAAATTAATTTAATATAAATCTGGAGTTTACTTTAAATATTTACTAGCGTGATGATAGTTAGTAATTGTGGAGACAATGATAGTGCAACACAAATAAATATGAGATAAGTAATGACCAAGAAAGAACAAAGAAAATAAAACGCCAATCACACAACAACGGATGTACGTGGTTCAGCAAAGATGTGCTTACGTCCACGGTGGTGCAGTCAGTATTATTTCTCAATATTCTGGAGAATGAGTATAGAGAATACAACTTGTCCTTTGCCCCGGACCTAGGGTTTAATTTATATATGTGTATGTTAGTTAGTGGAGATGATGGGTTCCTCCTTATTAGCCATCTTCCCTATAACTTCCTTCTATGGGATCGTGCTCCCCTATAACTTCCCTTCATGGGGTCGTGGGGAAATCGGATCAATACAAAAGATGAGGGGCCTGGACTTTGGGCCGCTAGGGCTGGGCTACTCGTCCAGGCCTATAATACTAATTTTCGGGTACCCACAATTGCCCCTAAATTTGTTGTGCCATGCATGTGGGCCCAACAGATTTAAATGATTAGCCATAATAGCCGTGTTGCAATTCCTCGGGAGCTGTAGAGTCAATTTCTGGTGGCAGCCACTTCGCTTACTGTGCGATATGATTAGATTTTGAAGGTTCGTTGGAATAAGGCTTATTTTTTTTCGTCGTTTCAGCTTTTCCAGCACTCTTCTATCTTCTGAGAACTCTTGCGCTTCGTACCTTCTACTTTCGATCTCCATTCTCGTTGCTTCTTCGTCATTTGACCTGATCTTCTGTCTTGTAAGTCTCTTGTGCCCTTTGCATTTTCTCTTTGGTTTGTAGCTTTTCTTTGTAATACCCCGTACTTTTGACTATAATTATTTTTAGGATTAATTAATTAAATTGCGTATTAATTGGAAATTAATCCGGGTTATAAATACTAATGAGATGAGAATTGGTATTTGATTATGTGCATATATGATTATATATGTATTTGGTATTATAAAATTTGTCGTGAGATTTATATACGGCATTTTAGAAATTTTGTTGAGACGCGTGGGACCGCCGCGTCACGGTATATTATTTTGATGATAAAAAGTGAATTTAAAATCTATAATCCGTATGGTCATTTTGAGTGCGCCAACGCGTCCGGAAGGGTTGAGATAGTCAGAAAACACTAGCCGGGGGTATAGTTTGGGTCCCGGGGTATTTTTAGGCCATACCGGTAACTTAAAGGGTATTTTGGTAATTTTACATTTTTTAGGAATTAAAAGTGACGAAAATTGGTGATGTAAATCTGATGTGGAATTTGGCCCACTAAGCCCATAACCAACCCATATTAACCTAGAAAGCTACGTAGGTTATCATTTAAGTTTTTTAAGTTTTCCCAAATCAAAACCCTAGCCACCTTAAGCCACCATTGGAGAAGAGCTTGGAGAGAGAGGAATTTCTGCAGAAAACTTCATCTAATCTACACCAAACTCAGAGACAACCAAGGCAAGTGACTTTATTCCATTTAAATTCTGAGAATGTTTCCTCTATATTAGAAAATTTGGATTTATGGTTTGTTCTTGAAGAAAATATGAAAACCCATGTAGTTTAGATCATAGAACTTGAGAAATTGTGAAGAGAATTGCATGTAGTATGATAGGTAGATGATTTCCCTTATAATAATTGTGATTTGAAGGAATTAAAACGAAATAAATTCTGGGATTTGAGGAGGATATAAACCTAGGGTTCATGTTCTAGAGAAATTGGGAAAAGTGTAGAAATTTGTAAATTTGGTTGATGTTATGATGATTCGATCCTTGAAAACATGTTAGGAGATAATGTAAATATGTTTAGGATGAATTAGAGACCCTAAAACATTATTTGGATGAACTTTGGAAGAGATTAGAATTGTTAAATATGGTGAAAAACAATTTTTGGAAAAATCTGGGCCGAAACTGGTAATTCTTTAGAAGCAGCCCCCAGGTCGTTCGAACGAACTCGTTCGAACGAGCTTCTAACGAGTTGACCAGTCGTTACTAACGAGTAGGGATTTCGTTCGATATCTCATTCGAACGAGATATCGTTAGAAGGGACAGTTCGTTCGAACGAACTGGGATCTCGTTCGAACAGCCTCGTTCGAACGAGACTTCTAACGACCTGACAGTCCAAACTCGTTCGAAGTCTCGTTCGAACGAGACTTCTAACGAGCTGGCAGTTTGGTCCTTTTTGGACTGTTTTGACTTTTGGAGTTTCGTAAACTTGTTCGAGGATATAGTTAACCTTCGTAGTGATAGAATTGGGACATTTGGGTATTTATGAGAAGGAATTTACATACGAGAGTGTATTACATGGACGGTTTGGGTTGAGACGTGAGTGTCTACTACGACGTGAGATAATTATGGCGCGTATAATTACAAACCGGAATAGTATGAATTGTGTTAATTATAGTTAGTATGAGAATATATACTACGATTAAAATACGGCATTACTAAGACGTGTGGTTACTTAGTATTAGTATATGGATTGTGTGTATGACATACCTACCATACTTGCTATCACGGGAGGTTGCATTCGCTTAGGACCCTCTAATCCTTGTGTGCCTACGGGAGGGATATAGACTGGTACCTCGATGAACATAGGTCATAGAAAGACTTATTGTGATATTAATAAGTCCGCTGATCATGGGAGCGTAGGTATATGCGTGACCCATGTGATGGTGACTGTGTTCGCCTCCATTATTTGTGATGTTGTTATCGGTAAACTATTCCTGAGAGATTAGGAATATGTAATCCTTACGTACGTGATGTACCGGGATGGATAGCAGAGTATGTGTGCACTACAGCTTAGATTGCGGGGTGCTTGTATTGTATATTTATGATATGAATAATATACATTATATTATGGGAATCCTCATGTTAATATTGTAAAAATTTCGGTATTGTTTCGAGATATATAATGAGTTAACTGATAATTATATCAATGGCATATTTAGTAACTGAGTTTTCGGTGAACCTCTATTTAATTACGAGCATTGTTATGATAAATGGAACCGAGTAATATGGGTAGCACCTTTGGCAGTCTAGCTAGTTATGTTGTCAGTTAGCTAGTAGTATGGGTCGATATAGATTGGTACTTATGTTAGGAGTGCACAGTTAGACGAGAGGTGAGAATATCATGCGAGTGTACGTCCTAACATGTACTTTGCATTTAATGTTTTAAATGTTTTTAAAGCACTTGCAGGTTTTTAAAATATAACTCCACTTTCGGGCTCTGACCCATTTGCTTTTCAAATCTTTTTCTTGTAAAACCATTTTAGGTGCCCAGCCACAAGGACACCAAGCATAGGATACTCATTCAGGTGACGAGCTGTAGCTGCTTGTGGAAGCTACAGGGATTTCCATGTAGACGCCTCCATTTTTTTGGATTCCAGAGTCACCATCTATCAGTTGTAGGGCATGTTGCCCATTTCTTTAGAGACATCTTTTATATTTCAGTTTTCAGACTTTAGCATGTTTTATTTCAGTTTCGGTTACTCATTTCAGTTATGGGATTGTAGTGAGGAGTTTTCCTCCAGACTTTATTTACTCTATTGTGATGGTTATTCAGTTTACTTCAGTATGGTGAATGATGTTATTTATTTCTTCATTTTACTTGTTGCATGTTAATCAGACTTAAATTAAAATTTGGCACTTACTTTTTAAATACTAGGTGGATAGTAATAATAAAATGTTTTCGACAGTGATGCTATTAACTGAGCCAACTTGTCATTTTGAATTAATTTTATAAAGGAGTAGCTACCCGGTATTTAATTAGTCGGGGTGTCACAGGTGGTATCAGAGCATCAGGTTCTAGTGTCCTTTAGGATCTGTACGGCTATTATGTTTCCGCTACGTTTTCTTTGATATAGAGCCCTATAATTTAGGACTGTTGTACTCTTATTGTGTATGCTTCGTTCTTCAGCTATTTTAAGTTTATAAACCGTGAACTTATAAACTTTGTTCTTATTTCAGATGCCTCCACGACGTGCACGACGAGTTCCCAGGAATGCAATGCCCGAACCCCAGCCCGCTCCAGTTCAGGGCATGTTGAACGCCACTGAGGTTGTAGCTATAGTAGCTCAATCGGTAAATGCCGCGATTGCCGTGATTCAGCAGGCACCGCCTCAGGCGCCGGTTGCCGTGCCAGCACAGGTTAATGCATTCCCGTCTGCTTGGGAGCGTGTACGAGACGCTTTTCAGAAAGCGCACCCGCCAGAGTTTGCAGGTAGCTCAGACGTGGTAGTCTCAAGCCAATGGAGGAAGGACATACAGAGGCATTTGAGGATGCATGAGTGCACTGATGTTCAGAAACAGGTGCTAACTACTTTCAAGCTAGTGGGATCTGCACTACAGTGGTGGGAGTCTATTACCACCGCGGAAGAGAGGGATACCCTCACGATTCAGGAGTACTGGGTGCAGTTCGACCACAAGTACTTTCCGTCCGCAGTTCATACAGAGATGAGGAGGAAGCTGATGAGTTTGAAGCAGGAGGGCAAGACAGTGGCCGAGTATGAGGCCGAGTTTACTAACCTGTTGAATATCGTACCAGACGAGATTCCAACAGAGAAGAAAAAGGTAGAGAAGTTCACCGACGGGTTGAATTGGAGGATCCGTCAGCATCTGCTAGGGAACCTATCGTTGGCCACGTATTCTGATGTGGTTAACGCTGCATTATTGCACTGCCAGGACCACCGTTTTCATATGGCCGAGGGCAAGCGGTCGGGGGAGTCTAGCCATCAGGGCAGGACCGGAGGACATGGTGCCAGTGGGGCACAATCGGGTCAGGGGCAGAGACAGACTGAGCAGGGCTCCCAGCAGGGGGATAATAAGAGGTTCCAGTCAGGGAACTACAGGCAGGGTCAAGGAGGTTTCCGCCAGGGCCATCAGGGTCCAAACGGCCATCAAGGCCAGCAGAGACAGAATGGGCAGCAGTTCCATCAGGGCCAGCAGGGCCAAGGGAGGAATGGTAACGGCCACCAGGGCCGGGGACAGCAGGGGCAGAGGGGAGGGAATTTCCCAGGGAAGTGCTTCACTTGTGGCAAGACTGGCCATAAGAAGCAGGATTGTCCTGATAGGGGCAGGGCCCCACAGCAACAGCAGCAGGGTGCTCGCCAGGAGCCACAGAGACCTATGTTTCCCGCCGCTCTTCCTGCACCGCCACAGATGGCAGCATTGCCACCCATTCCAGCAGTCCCATCTCAGCAGGGGCAGCTACAGTATGGACGTGTCTACAACGTTCACCAGGCTGCAGTTCCACAGGTACCGCCCGCGATCGAGGGTACGTTTCCTATCCATGGCACTATGGGTCGGGTGTTATTTGATACGGGTGCTACACACTGTTTTATAACTACACACTTCGCGAAAGCTTTAGGATTGTTAGCTACGGCAGAGAGCACAGTGACGTGTGTCGACTCACCATTAGGGAGTGGGTCACTTATTTTCTTTATATGCCGGGGAGTGGGGGTAGAGGTTGGTGGTTTGGTATTACCTGCGGACATGTTAGTGTTAGACATGCATGTTCACGATGTGATCATCGGTATGGATTGGCTCGTAGCATATAGGGCCATGATTGATTGCTTCAGCGGGAGCATTGTTTTTTCCATTCCGGGGCAGGAGATGTTTATAGTGGCGATGCCTCGCCCAGAGGGAGGATCGACCGCTCATCTGTATTACATAGAGGAGGATACCTCTAAGGAGGTTGTGATTCCTTTGGATTCGATCCCGGTTGTCAGGGAGTATTCAGATGTGTTTCAGGAGATACCAGGCTTACCACCCAGTCGGGAGATAGACTTCGTTATAGATTTGCTACCGGGTACGAGACCTATAGCACGTGCACCGTACCGTATGGCTCCGGCTGAAATGCGAGAGCTACGGGACCAGATAGAGCAGCTGTTAGTGCAGGGCTTTATTCGCAGGAGTACCTCACCTTGGGGCGCTCCAGTTTTGTTTGTAAAGAAGAGGGATGGTTCACTGAGACTATGCGTGGACTACCGAGAGTTGAATAAGGTCACGATACGGAATAAGTATCCGTTGCCTCGAATCGATGACTTATTCGACCAGTTGAGAGGAGCTTCTTTCTTCTCGAAGATTGACTTGAGGTCAGGATACCATCAGTTGCGTATCAGGGAGGAGGATGTCTCGAAGACCGCATTCTTATCGAGATATGGTTCTTACGAGTTTCGGGTTATGCCTTTCGGCTTGACCAACGCTCCAGCAGTGTTTATGGACTTGATGAACAGAGTGTTCAGGGACTTCCTAGACCAGTTTGTCATTGTCTTCATTGATGATATTCTGGTTTACTCTCAGACAGAGGAGGAGCACGCCGAGCATTTGAGGCAGGTTTTGCAGACACTTCGTCAGAACGAGCTGTATGCAAAATATGAGAAGTGCGGGTTTTGGCTGAAGGAAGTCCAGTTCTTGGGTCACATTATTTCCGATCAGGGAATATCTGTCGATCCGGGAAAAGTATCAGCGGTGAGGGAGTGGGGACAGCCCACGACACCAATGGAGATTCGTAGTTTCTTGGGCTTAGCAGGATACTACAGGAGATTTATTCGGGGTTTCTCGGAGATAGCAGGTCCTTTGACACATCTTACTCGTAAGGGTGTGCCATATATCTGGAGTGATGCCTGTCAGTTGGCATTCGATGAGTTGAAGGACAAATTGACCTCAGCACCTGTGTTAGCATTGCCGAGACCGGGAGTTTAGTATTTGGTTTACACCGATGCGTCTTTGCAAGGACTGGGAGGTGTATTGCAGCAGGAGAGACAGGCCATAGCTTATGCTTCCCGTAAGCTTAAGCCTCATGAGAAGAATTACCCCACGCATGATTTGGAGTTGGCAGCAGTGGTATTTGCCTTACGGATTTGGAGGCACTATCTTTTGGGGGAGAAGTTTCAGCTGTTCACGGACCACAAGTCACTACAGTATCTGTTCACGCAGAAGGAATTGAATATGCGGGAGCGTAAGTGGCTTGAATTTGTGAAGGACTACCAGTTCGACATCCAGTACCACCCGGGTAAGGCTAACGTGGTAGCAGACGCGTTGAGCCGCAGGCCAGCAGATGAGGTGGCAGAGGTGTGGAAGGCTAAGTGGAAGGAATTGGGACACCAAGATGCAGTGGCCCGATCTTTCATGTCTGTGATGACCGTTACACCGCAGATTATCACAAAGGTAGTACGGGCACAGGCTAATGACTCGTTCTGTCAGGAGCAGATAGTTCGATTGCTAACAGAGGGAGCCGAGTCCTATACCGTTAGCTCAGACGGGGGATTGCGCTTCAATGGGAGGTTGGTAGTTCCGGAAGGGGAAGAATTACGGCACGATGTTATGGCAGAGTCGCACGGCTCATGGTTCGCGGTACATCCCGGAGGGGACAAAATGTACCAAGACATGAGACGGCAATATTGGTGGAGCAGTATGAAGAGAGATATCGCTGAGTTTGTCTCAAAATGCGCCACTTGTCAGCTTGTAAAAGTGGATCATCAGAGACCAGCAGGATTGCTACAGCCGTTGGAGGTTCCGGTGTGGATGTGGGAGAGCATATCCATGGATTTTGTCACGGGGTTGCCTACGTCGCAGAGGGGTCACGACTCCGTCTGGGTAATTGTGGACAGGTTGTCCAAGGTCGCTCTCTTCTTACCCGTAAGGACTGATTACACTACGGGACAGTATGCCCAGCTTTTCATTTCAGAGATTGTGAGACTTCACGGTGTGCCCCTGAATATCGTGTCTGACAGAGACAAGATATTTGTTTCGAGGTTTTGGGAAAGTTTCCAGGAGGCCATGGGCACGGAATTGCGGTTGAGTACGGCTTATCATCCGCAGACCGATGGGCAGACAGAGCGCACCAACCAGATGTTAGAGGACATGCTACGCATGTGCATTATTGACTTCGGGGGTGGATGGGAGCAGTACCTTCCACTGGTGGAGTTTGCTTACAACAACTCCTATCAGTTCACTATTGGCATGGCTCCGTTTGAGGCATTGTACGATAGGCCTTGTCGTTCCCCAGCATGTTGGTTGGAGGTGGGGGACAACAAACTACTTGGGCCGGAAGTGATTCAGGATACTTCGGCAAGGATTGAGTTGATTCGGAGTCGCATTCGGGTAGCTCAAGACAGGCAGAAGAGTTATGCTGATGCGAAGAGATTTTTCAGGGAGTTCTAAGTGGGGGACCAGGTTTTGCTCAGGGTTTCTCCGATGAAGGGGATTATACGATTCGGGAAGAAGGGGAAGTTGGCACCGAGGTATGTGGGGCCGTTTCCTATTATTGAGCGGATAGGACCGGTTGCGTATAGACTTGGACTACCGGAGCACTTGCATCGGATTCACGACGTGTTCCATATTTCCTCGCTGAGGAAATACCTTAGAGATAATTTGGCTCATTCTCACATTGCTGTGGAGGACATCGATCTCCAGCCGGATAGCTCCTACGAGGAGGGGCCAATTGCTATTTTGGACCGAAGCGAGAGGAAACTGCGGTCAAAGATAGTTCCGTTAGTACTTGTTCAGTGGCGACATCACAATGTCGAAGAGTCCACATGGGAGCGTGAGGATGAGATGCGCGAGCGTTATCCAGAGCTATTTTTAGCAGGTACTTTCTAGTTTCGAATTTCGGGACGAAATTCAGTTATTAGGGGGGAAGTATGTAATACCCCGTACTTTTGACTATAATTATTTTTAGGATTAATTAATTAAATTGCGTATTAATTGGAAATTAATCCGGGTTATAAATACTAATGAGATGCGAATTGGTATTTGATTATGTGCATATATGATTATATATGTATTTGGCATTATAAAATTTGTCGTGAGATTTATATACGGCATTTTAGAAATTTTGTTGAGACGCGTGGGACCGCCGCGTCACGGTATATTATTTTGATGATAAAAAGTGAATTTAAAATCTATAATCCGTATGGTCGTTTTGAGTGCACCAACGCGTCCGGAAGGGTCGAGATAGTCAGAAAACACTAGCCGGGGGTA
The DNA here is from genome assembly GCA_949130495.1 of Sambucus nigra. NCBI lineage: Eukaryota > Viridiplantae > Streptophyta > Magnoliopsida > Dipsacales > Adoxaceae > Sambucus > Sambucus nigra. The sequence goes on along the minus strand of OX422220.1, from coordinate 433,413,516 downwards.
TAGTTTGGGTCCCGGGGTATTTTTAGGCCATACCGGTAACTTAAAGGGTATTTTGGTAATTTTACATTTTTTAGGAATTAAAAGTGACGAAAATTGGTGATGTAAATCTGATGTGGAATTTGGCCCACTAAGCCCATAACCAACCCATATTAACCTAGAAAGCTACGTAGGTTATCATTTAAGTTTTCTAAGTTTCCCCAAATCAAAACCCTAGCCAACTTAAGCCACCATTGGAGAAGAGCTTGGAGAGAGAGGAATTTCTGCAGAAAACTTCATCTAATCTACACCAAACTCAGAGACAACCAAGGCAAGTGACTTTATTCCATTTAAATTCTGAGAATGTTTCCTCCATGTTAGAAAATTTGGATTTATGGTTTGTTCTTGAAGAAAATATGAAAACCCATGTAGTTTAGATCATAGAACTTGAGAAATTGTGAAGAGAATTGCATGTAGTATGATAGGTAGATGATTTCCCTTATAATAATTGTGATTTGGAGGAATTAAAACGAAATAAATTCTGGGATTTGAGGAGGATATAAACCTAGGGTTCATGTTCTAGAGAAATTGGGAAAAGTGTAGAAATTTGTAAATTTGGTTGATGTTATGATGATTCGATCCTTGAAAACATGTTAGGAGATGATGTAAATATGTTTAGGATGAATTAGAGACCCTAAAACATTATTTGGATGAACTTTGGAAGAGATTAGAATTGTTAAATATGGTGAAAAACGATTTTTGGAAAAATCTGGGCCGAAACTGGTAATTCGTTAGAAGCAGCCCCCAGGTCGTTCGAACGAACTCGTTCGAACGAGCTTCTAACGAGTTGACCAGTCGTTACTAACGAGTAGGGATTTCGTTGGATATCTCGTTCGAACGAGATATCGTTAGAAGGGACAGTTCGTTTGAACGAACTGGGATCTCGTTCGAACAGCCTCGTTCGAACGAGACTTCTAACGACCTGACAGTCCAAACTCGTTCGAAGTCTCGTTCGAACGAGACTTCTAACGAGCTGGCAGTTTGGTCCTTTTTGGACTGTTTTAACTTTTGGAGTTCCGTAAACTTGTTCGAGGATATAGTTAACCTTCGTAGTGATAGAATTGGGACATTTGGGTATTTATGAGAAGGAATTTACATACGAGAGTGTATTACATGGACGGTTTGGGTTGAGATGTGAGTGTCTACTACGACGTGAGATAATTATGGCGCGTATAATTACAAACCGGAATAGTATGAATTGTGTTAATTATAGTTAGTATGAGAATATATACTACGATTAAAATATGGTATTACTAAGACGTGTGGTTACTTAGTATTAGTATATGGATTGTGTGTATGACATACCTACCATACTTGCTATCACGGGAGGTTGCGTTCGCTTAGGACCCTCTAATCCTTGTGTGCCTACGGGGGGGATATAGACTGGTACCTCGATGAACATAGGTCATAGAAAGACTTATTGTGATATTAATAAGTCCGCTGATCATGGGAGCGTAGGTATGTGCGTGACCCATGTGATGGTGACTATGTTCGCCTCCATTATTTGTGATGTTGTTATCGGTAAACTATTCCTGAGAGATTCGGAATATGTAACCTTACGTACGTGATGTACCGGGATGGATAGCAGAGTATGTGTGCACTACAGCTTAGATTGCGGGGTGCTTGTATTGTATATTTATGATATGAATAATATACATTATATTATGGGAATCCTCATGTTAATGTTGTAAAAATTTCGGTATTGTTTCGAGATATATAATGAGTTAACTGATAATTATATCAATGGCATATTTAGTAACTGAGTTTTCGGTGAACCTCTATTTAATTACGAGCATTGTTATGATAAATGGAACCGAGTAATATGGGTAGCACCTTTGGCAGTCTAGCTAGTTATGTTGTCAGTTAGCTAGTAGTATGGGTCGATATAAATGGGTACTTACGTTAGGAGTGCACAGTTAGACGAGAGGTGAGAATATCATGCGAGTGTACGTCCTAACATGTACTTTGCATTTAATGTTTTAAATGTTTTTAAAGCACTTGCAGGTTTTTAAAATATAACTCCACTTTCGGGCTCTGACCCATTTGCTTTTCAAATCTTTTTCTTGTAAAACCATTTTAGGTGCCCAGCCACAAGGACACCAAGCATAGGATACTCATTCAGGTGACGAGCTGTAGCTGCTTGTGGAAGCTACAGGGATTTGAATGTAGACGCCTCCATTTTTTTGGATTCCAGAGTCACCATCTATCAGTTGTGGGGTATGTTGCCCATTTCTTTAGAGACATCTTTTATATTTCAGTTTTCAGACTTTAGCATGTTTTATTTCAGTTTCGGTTACTCATTTCAGTTATGGGATTGTAGTGAGGAGTTTTCCTCCAGACTTTATTTACTCTATTGTGATGGTTATTCAGTTTACTTCAGTATGGTGAATGATGTTATTTATTTCTTCATTTTACTTGTTGCATGTTAATCAGACTTAAATTAAAATTTGGCACTTACTTTTTAAATACTAGGTGGATAGTAATAATAAAATGTTTTCGACAGTGATGCTATTAACTGAGCCAACTTGGCATTTTGAATTAATTTTATAAAGGAGTAGCTACCCGGTATTTAATTAGTCGAGGTGTCACATTCTTGTATTTTCCAATGGCGAAGATTGGAAATAGGTCAATCTCGGAATTTAGAAAATTCTACAACATTCCTGAGTGGGTGGAGATTGAGTGTTGTGCCTCGCCTCCTAGGAACGTTAGGTATATAGAGGATGACCACTGGATTCATGCTTTGTTGCTTTCCCAGGGGGGACTTACTTTTCCCCATAATGATCTGTTTTTGCATTTTTTTTAGCTATTTTAGTATTGTACCTGCACAATGTTCGCCCAATGTATGGAAAATAGTGAACGACGTGCATAGGATAAATCAATTGTATGGCACAAGGTTAGGGCTTGCCGAGGTCTGCTTTTATTACTCCTTCTCTCGAACTAGTTCAGGTGTCCTGTACCTCAAAGCTAGGAGCCCTGATAAGGTATTGGTAGTAAATCTACCTGATTCCCATAAGGACTACTGGAAGGAAGGTTTTCTTGTTAGGAATTAGCAGTTCTCTCCCCAATCTGAAGGGTCAAGGTCTGAAAGATTCACTATTCCCTTTTATGGGGAAGAATATATAGGTAGATATTTGTACTGTTGCTTTAATCTCTGCTGACTTATGACTTTTCTAACTCCTTTCTGCATTTTCTTTTACAGCGAGGTCAAGGAACGTGGAGCCTGCTCTTAGCGAGGTCCGAATTTTTGAGTTGGTTAAAGCTTGGAACATTAGAGAGCCTTTGGGTGACGGCGAGCATCCCAGATCTTCCGCTTTCTTGTTAGAGTATAATAACGTAGGCTCCAGCTTCATAGCATGACCTGTGGACTATGTTCCAGAGTTTTCTTCCCTCGAAGAGACTACTGCCGAGCTAATCCAGTTGGACGAAGAGGAGAGGAGCTCTGAAAGTGAGCATGTCGGTAATCTTGGTGGAGGGAGCTCTGTCGGTAGCAGTTCTTCTAATTCTGAGGAGAATTCTGAGGCTCAAGGATCATCGAGAACTTCCAACAGTTCTGGTGAAGAGATGCCTCCCAGGAAGAATTTGATCAGAGATGATGACGATGATGATGACGTGCTCCTTGCACAGAGGTCCAAGAAACTGAAGTCTACACCTGGGGTCATAGCTACTGGTTCTCGGCCTTCTTCTCAGGAGCAAGAGAAGAAGAGGAGAGAGGAGGAGCAGGCGAGAGAGAGGGAGAGGAAAAAGGAGGAGGAGAGGAGGAAGGTGGAGGAGAAGAAGAAAGTGGAGGAGAGGATTAAGATGGAATCGAGGACCAAAACATGTCAATCCCTGGTCCCAGTATCTGCCTTGCCTGAGGGGGCTTCGATGGCCACTTCTCCTCAGCTAGCCCCTGCACTGCTCGAGAGAGAAGTCCTTCCTGCGGATCGCCAGAGGGCATTGGGATCTGATCAACTGGCTCTGCAAGCTAGCCAGAGGCTTGCCTTGGTAAAGTTCTCTTCTAATTCTCAATTTCTTTTAACAAGTCTTAATGGTTTCTTCTTCTTAATTTCTTCTTTATTCTTTGCAGTTTATGACCGACTTCGGTGTGCTCTATCGCTCTCACGACGAGCTGGTGAGGAGGAATGGTTAGCTAGAACAGTAAAAATCTGCTCTGGAAGCCAGGGGCTCTCAGCTGGAGGCTGACCTGAAGGCTGCTGATGCAGCTCGAGTTTCATCTGACCTGGCCCTTGTCAATTCTGCTCGCGAGAGAGATGATGCGGTCAAGGAGCTGGGTGAGCTGAGGAAGGCTTATGATCTGGTGTGCACGAGCAAGCTGGACCTTACAGAGAAGAACAGGGTTCTGACCGATCAACTGGAGGCGGAGAAAGCCCAGGCAGCCACCCTTAAGGAGGACTCGTACAACTCTGGCTGGGATGCTGCGTATGAGGACGCTAAAGTTCAGATAGGCTATATCAGCCGTCTAAATTTCAAGAAAGGGTGGAATAAGGCTCTCGTGGCTGCTAGGGTGGACGTTGCATCCCCACTCTTTGACGAGCACGATCCAGGGCCGAGGTCAGTCGTAGATGAGGACCCTGCCCCAACAGCTGAGGGCACTGATCCTGTCTCTCAGGCGAATCCTGCTGACACTCCTTTGGTTGAGAGGACAGAGGACACCCCTACATAGGGTAATGCCCCTACTGATGCTGATAAGGACAAGGGACCATCCACCTCTGGGCCACCCGAGGTTGCTAATTGATAGGGCTGCTTTGTAATTTTTTTCTTTTTCAATCTGATGTAACCTCGTTCCTTATTAATGAGAAGACTTCATTTTTGTTTATGCTGATCTCTTTCTCTTCTCTTTCTTTTACTTATAGTTGGTTGATGTTGATGACTATATTGCTGCTACCTCCCAACTGGGTAGGACTCTTGGTCCTAATGCAAGCCCTGTTGTTCTCCAGGCCTTTGTTAGACTTTGGAAGTCACTTAGGTCTAGGAATCAGAAGTATAAGGAGCAATCCGAGCTGGTGGCTAAGATGAAGGATAGGCTCCAGGAGATGGAAGAAATCGGTGCCTCAGAACAAGAAGTAGTTAGTGCGCTGAGAGCAAGGTTACTGGAGGCCACCGAGATTAACCAAGTTGGGGAGTTCCTACAGCAGGAGAACGAAAACTTGAGGCGGGAGGTCTCAAAGCTTAAGGAGCATTCGTCGAGAATCGTTCCAATAGTACTGCAAGGCTCTTCTTCGTCGCGAGCTGCTCGGCCTCCCCTCCCGCGTGCTGGCAGGAGTGCCAGGGATAGGAACAGGGAAGCCGTCAAACAGCGGGAGATTGGGGAGCTGCGCGACGATGTTCGGCGAGCTTATGTAATTGCTGCTAGGCTCCAGAGGGACGTTTCCCGACTGCAGCATCTATTCAAGAAGGGCCCTCGCCAAGTGTGGTCTGATGGATACGATCAGGGCTGGCTGGAGGATCCCACGAGACCATCAGACTTCGAAGAACTTTCTTTCATCAGAGGGTGGTTGAGTGCCCTGAGAGAGCTGCAGGTCCCGAGGAACTCGGTGTTATGGTATCGACACGAGATGTCTTCCTCCACTCTGATGCTCAATCCATTCAGGAGGGATGATCGATGGATCCCCATTGATGCTATTCCCCGGTAACTATTGGAGTTGGACGCAAATGAGGTCGTGGAAGAGCTAGCCCCCGCTCCTGATGATGGAAGGAGAGCTAAAGTTGCTGATTATCTTGCTCGGAAGCTTCCACCTCCTTGAGATTTTGTTATTCTTTTTCTTTTTGATAATGTAAATGCTTTGGGCGAGCTTCGCCGACTAAACATGTATTATCATTGTTTGTAAATATAAAGGATTAACGAAAAGTTCGCGTTTTGGGCAATTTTGCTGACTAAACGTGTTCGTCCAATCTTTTTATATTTTCGCTGCTTCATAATCCTTTTTATTTTGTCATGCGAGTGTCCCCCCAGTCCAGTATAATGCAAGAATACCATTGTGCCCTCACTTTACCTTTTAGGTTGTGTCGTCACACTCCCTTAGGCCTAAGTAGGGCAATTGGCGAGGACACACCTGGTATTGGATGTCTTCATCCGATCAGGATTTTGTTTAACCAAAGTAGGTTTGATGCCTAATAATACTCTGTAGGGCTTCATATATTGCCAGGGGCAATGCTAAGAGGTCTGTCGTGCTTCATGACGATGACCTGAGGAGGGGTGTTTCCCTGCTATGTCGACCATTATGCCTGTGATTTGGAAGCGATGTGTAATAAAATATAACTGTTACTAATTAGGGAGTGATCAACTGAGAGATTTTCATTAGTGAAATAGGAAATGAACTATCCTTTCACATAACGAATACAATAAAAGATTTAATAATAGAATTCCTAAAAATAGAATTTCTTGAGATTAGCTGCGTTCCATGCTCGTGGTATCTCCCTTCCCTCCATCGTTTCCAAATGATAGGCATATTGCAGGTCGTCTCTAATTATCTTATAAGGTCCTTCCCAGTTTGGGCCCAGCTTACCGTCTGATGGCTTCACTGTGTTGCCCAGGACCTTTCTTAGAACATAGTCCCCAACTTTGAATCTCCTCGGGTTGACCCTTTTGCTATAGTGCTTCTCGAGCTGTTGCTGATAGCTCGCTAGTTTCACTAGGGCAAGTTCCCTACGCTCGTCGGCCAGGTCGAGTTCAGCGAGCAAAGCCTCATCGTTCTGGCCTTGTGCCACAAGGTCGGATCTCATTGTTGGCAATCCCGCTTCTAGTGGGATGATTGCCTCCATACCATATGTTAGTGAGAATGGTGTTTCTCCTGTTGCTCGCCTAGGAGTCGTTCTGTATGCCCATAGGATATGCGGTAGCTCGGTTGCCCATGCACCTTTGGCTCGCTCTAACCGCTTCTTCAATCCAGCGATCACTGTTTTATTGGAAGCTTCAGCTTGTCCGTTGCTTTGAGGGTAGGCCACTGAGCTGAAGTGGTGCCTGATCCCGTGTTCGTTACAGAAGTCCTGAAAAGGGACACTCTTGAACTGTGTTCTATTGTCAGTGATGATGGTTCTGGGGATTCCGAATCGAGTGATTATATTCCTCCATACGAACCTTATCATGTCAGCATCTCGGATGTTCGCCAGAGGTTCTTCCTCGATCCACTTGGTAAAGTAGTCAGTTGCAACCAACAGGTATTTGCGATTGCCGACAGCGGTGGGCAGTGGTCCCACGATGTCCATTCCCCATTGGGCGAAAGGCCAGGGGCTGGTCAGGGATTTTAATTCGCTGGCGGGTTGGTGGACCATAGGAGCGTGAAGTTGGCATTTTAGGCATTTGCGGACATATACTGCGGAGTCCTTTTGCATGTATGGCCACCAATAGCCTTCCTTCATTGCTCGGAAGGCTAGAGACCTTCCTCCGATATGACTTCCATAGATTCCTTCATGAATCTCGTGAAGCACTGCCTTAACATCGCCTGGGTGGACGCATCTAAGGTAGGGACCGGAGAAAGATCTTTTATACAAGTCACCTCCTGTGGATAAGTGAAAGCGAGCAGCTTTGATCCTTATCTGGTGGGCAGTTCTCTTGTCCTCTAGAAGCGTTCCGTCCTTTAAATAGTCCTTCAAGGGATCCATCCAGCTGGGGGCTGATTCCAATTGGAGTATTGGTTCCGCGTTTGGTAGCTCGCAGTTGGGGTAAATGCTTGGGAAACTGAGGAAATCGATAGGGATAACCCTTTTAAGGCTAGAATCAACTGCCGAACTCAGGGCTGCTAACACATCAGCGTGGCTGTTTTGCCCCCTGGGAAATTGCTGGATATTGATCTCTTCAAAGCTCGTCATTAAGTTTTTCACCAAGGAGAGGTAGGCTGCCATTCTTTCATCCTTTGCATTATAGTCTCCACTTATCTGGTTGGAAACTAGTTGCGAATCGCCGAATACCTGCAAACGCTTTGCTCCCAGAGTTTGCGCTTTTTGGAGACCTGCTATTAGCGCTTCGTATTCTGCTTCGTTGTTGGAGGCTGCAAATCCCAGCCTAATTCCTTGCTCAAGGACTGTGTTTTCTGGAGTGATGAGAACAATTCCTACCCCTGCCCCCTTTGAGTTAGAGGCTCCATCAACGAATAGTTTCTAGCTTTCCACTGTAGCTTGGTTGCTTTGCTCTGTTGGCTTAGGCTAGTCGGAGGGTTCTTCGCCTGTGAATTCAACTATGAAATCAGCGAGGATTTGACCCTTGATAACTGTCCTTACTTGAAATTGGATGTCAAACCTGCCGAGCTTGACTGACCATTTAGACAGTCTGCCTGACAAATCTGCCTTCTTTAGGACAGCCTTGAGGGGGTGTGATGTAAGGACGATGATCGTATGAGCTTCGAAGTAATTCTGCAGCTTTCTCGAGGCTATTACTAGGGCGAATGCGAGCTTTTCCAATGGTAGGTAGCGCTGCTCGGCATCTAATAAGGTTTTTCTCGCGTAATAGACGGGATGTTGGATTGCTGTAACTTCGCACATTAACGCCGAGCTGACAGTATGACTGGATACAGAGAGGTAGAGGTACAAAGAGTCCATTTGATGTGGTATGACAAGCAGTGGTGGAGTGCTTAGGTAGGACTTGAGCTCGTCCAATGCTCGCGAGTAATCTGGGCTCCACTCTATTGTTTTGCTGCCCTTTAAGAGTTGGAAGAAAGGCTTGCATCTCTCGGAGGATTTGAATGAAACGATTTAGAGCAGCGAGCATTCCAGGGAGCTTCTGTACATCCCGGATTGTGCGAGGAGGTTGCACTCTGTTGATTTCATCAATCTGGTCCGGATTAGCCTCTATGCCTCGCTTGCTGACCAAATACCCAAGAAACTTCCCTGACTGGACACCGAAGGAACACTTGCTCGCATTAAGTTTCATTCGGTACTTCCTGAGGATTTCGAAGGTACTTGACAGGTTCGAGAGGTGATTCTCCTTCTTCTTGCTCTTGACGAGCATATCGTCGATGTAGACCTCCATTATGTCTCCCATTTGATTCTTGAACATTTTAGTAACTAGCCGCTGATAGGTTGCCCCTGCATTTTTGAGCCCAAAAGGCATGACCTTATAACAATATAAACCAACCGTCATGATAAATGCCGTTTTATCCTGATCTGGGGCATACAAGGGAATTTGGTGATACCTTGAGTATGCGTCCAGGAAACTCATTCGTTCGTGAGCTGCGGTGGCGTCTACTAGTTGGTCTATTTTTGGAAGAGGGAAGCTATCCTTGGGGCAGGCTTTGTTGAGGTCAGTGAAGTCTATGCAAACTCTCCACTTTCTGTTGCTTTTCGGAACTACCACTGGGTTGGATAACCATTTGGTGAATTGCACTTCCCATATGGATCCTGCATCCAGGAGTTTTTTGACTTCTTTTTCTATTGCTCTGGCCTTCTCGGGAGCAGTTCTTCGTGCCTCCTGTGTTATCGGCTTGAATATGGGATCGACGGGCAACTGGTGGCAGACCATATTGGGATCGATTCCTGGCAGCTCATAAGGTTCCCAAGAGAAAACATCTATGTTGCTTCTGAGTAAGGTTGACAACTCCTTTTGCTATTGGTCGGTGAGTGACGCTCCGATCAGGAAGACTCTGTTATTGTCGCCTTCCCTAGTCGCCACTTCTACCAGGTCCTCAACGACACACTCGGAGGGGAGGAGCCTGGTCTTCTCTACTCCAGGCCTTCCGTATTTTAATTGCTATTTGGAAGGAATTGCACCTTCCTCCACTTTCTCACTCGGTTGATCAACTTTTTTCTCTGGCTTTGGTCGGATGGATGCTATAAAGCACTTCCTTGCCATCGCTTGGTCACCGTGTATCTCCATTACTCCTCGCTCGGTAACATATTTGAGCTTCTGATGGTAGGTCGAGGAGACTGCCTTCATCGTATGAAGCCATCCCCTGCCGAGGATGGCCTGATACGGTGAATCAATGCCGACCACCAAAAATTCGATCATCTTGGAAACATTTCCAGCGCGCACTGGCAGTACTATTTTTCCCAGGGGCATGGTCATTTTTCCAGCGAAGCTGACCAGAGGGACAGTAGCTCCCTTTAGGTCGGCGAAGCTCAACTTCAATTTCCTGAACAGGTCGATGTACATTACTTCGGATGAGCTTCCTTGATCGACGAGCAGCCTGTCGATGTCAAAGTTGGCTATCCTGAGTGTAATGACCAAGGCATCATGATGTGGGGTCCTTACTCCCACTAGGTATTCATCCGTGAAAACAATATGCTTGTTGTAGTTGATGTCCTCTGCTCGCCGACGTTTTCCTGACTGTGATTTTGCTGGATCAATCTGAAAAGCTTGCATTACCGCTGTCAGTTTCTTTACCTCCATTCGAGCTGAGTTCCCTTGTATTTGCTTGACGTCAGATACTCCGTGGATTACTGCAAATTCATGTCCGGCATCATCCTCCAGCACGTTGTCGGGTTTTGCCTCTCTGTGGGCAGCCACTTTCTCTACCTTCTTTTCCACAAAGTCATTCAAATGTCCAAACTGGGCCAACTCCTCGAGGTGGGACTTAAGAGCCTTGCAGTGCTCGGTCTTATGCCATCCCTCTTTGTGGAAAGAGCATCTTAATGCATTGTTTCTTTTCGAGGGGTCTCCTCCCATTTTTCGGGGCCATTTGATGAACGACTCATCCTTGATCTTCGCGAGAATTTTGTAAACTGGCTCTTTGAAGACGGTGTTGACCGCCTGGAATGATTTTGTTACGTCAGGGTTCCCTTCGTTTTTGGAGCCATTCTTGCCCCCACTCTTTCCTCCTTTCTTCTGGTTCTCAACTTTCTCACTTCCCTTGGTAGTGAGCTTGGCTCGACAGTTTTCTCCTACATTAAGGAGGGTGACATCTTCCACCTTTGCGTATTTCTCAATTCGGGCCATCAGGTCATCAATGGTTATAGCTTCCTTCTTCGTCAAGGACTGGTAAAGGAGGGAAGAGCTAAGTAGCCCAATTTTGAAGGAAGCCACTGCCACCTCTTCCGCGCAGTCCTCGATCTCGTTGAATAACTCCCAGTACCTCTTCGCATAGTCTCGGAGTGTTTCTTGAGGAGTTTTCTTCATTGTTAATAGAGCATCCATCCTTTTGGGATGGGAGCTGCTGGTGATGAATCGGACCGTAAAGAGCTCGGCCAGGGATTTGAAATTTCTGATGGATCGGTGAGGGAGTTTTTCAAACCATTTCTGGGCCACGTCATGGAGGCTCGAGGGGAAAATACAGCACATCGGTGCATCCCGGTGATTCCAGAGGGTCATGGCCTGCCGGTACTGCCTGACATGATCAATGGGATCAGTCTTCCCGTCATACATCTTGAACCTTGGAATGGAAAATTTCTTGGGAGCCTCTTCCTCTTCAATTTCCCTCGTGAAGGGTGACTTCATCTGGGTCTTGAGGGCTCTCCTGGCGAGTTCTCTAGTCGATCTGGTGCCGCGGTGAGCTGGATGTTGGTCCATTTCTCTGCGGACCAGGTTTCGTATGTTTTCGTCGCTGCGAGTAGGGCTCTGGTAGCGGCGAGCTCTTCTTAGTTGTTCGCGGAGGTCGTCGTCTGAGTCACCACCTTCGACCCCTTGATATTCCCTCCTAGGGCTCCTTCCTCGGCTGCGAGATTTGCTCGCCTGAGGGCTAGGAGTGCGATATGGGTGTCTCGTGGTATCAGGACATAGTTCCTTCTCTAGTCTTTTCGGTCTTCTTTTCAAGCGAGCATTCTCAGCCTCGTATCTGCGAGAAGACTCCCTCTGCTCGTGGAGCCTTGCCTCGTATGCATCAATCAATCTGGATATCTGCGTGGACCTTGCTGGTCCTTGACCTTCTTCTGAGGCTGGCCTTTCCAAGCGAGCCCCACGATCTGAACGTCGGACTTCAGACCTAATCCTGCGAGGAGCAGGTGGCTCTTGAATATCTCCGACTTGAGGAGCGTTGCTGCTGTGACCAGACATCTTAGATTCTTTTCTTGGCATGGGCTCTTCTCATGGAAAGATGAACGTTTCCCACAGACGGCGCCAATTATGGAGACAATGATTGTGAAACACAAATAAATATGAGAGAAGTAATTACCAAGAATGAACAAAGAAAATAAAATGCCAATCACACAACAACGGATGTACGTGGTTCAGCAAAGATGTGCCTACATCCACGGTGGTGCAGTCAGTATTATTTCTCAATATTCTGGAGAATGAGTACAGAGAATACAACTTGTCCTTTGCCCCGGACCTAGGGTTTAATTTATATATGTGTATGTTAGTTAGTGGAGATGATGGGTTCCTCCTTATTAGCCATCTTCCCTATAACTTCCCACAATGGGATCGTGCTCCCCTATAACTTCCCTTCATGGGGTCGTGGGGAAATCGGATCAATACAAAAGATGAGGGGCCTGGACTTTGGGCCGCTAGGGCTGGGATACTCGTCCAGGCCAATAATACTAATTTTTGGGTACCCACAGTAATTATTGGGAATTTTTTAAATAGTACTTAATGAGTAAAGTAATATGTAGAATTGAATTAATTAAAATTATCACGAGTGATTAATATGACAATTTTGGAAATTAAGTCGGAACGCGCCTGTGTCGTGTCGGGACTAAAGCATTATAATAAAAAGTGAATAAATTTGAAGTCTCCTGCATGGTCATTTCGAGTGTGCCAATATGTTCGAAAGGGTCGAGATAGTCAAAAAAGTGTACCCGGGGGTTTAGTTTGGGTCCCGGGGAATTTTTAGGCCTAACCGGTATCCTGGGAGGGAAATTTGGTCATTTCCCATTTTTTGCCTTAGTTAAAGACGAAAATTAAGATTTAATATCAGATGTTAAGAGAGCCCTTTAGGGTTAACATTCTCAAAAGTCTAGAATGACAGTGAAAGGAAGAAAGGAGAAAAGTCATCCAAGAACCCAAGGCCAAGAACCAACCCAATTGTACCACCACCACCACCACCAAAACGTAGATCGGAGCGAGGAGATCAAGCCTATACCTACCAAACTCGTGCAATCAGACCTACTATCTTAAGGCAAGTAATCTTCTTTCTAATTTCTTATGGATAATTTAACCATGTTAGAATGGGACTAAATAGTATATGTTTATTCGAAAATTTTGGTGATTTAGGGAATTTAAATAACATGCTTTAGAAGAAATAAGTATATTATGGAAAATCTTATCATATGTAGAGGATTACCCATGAAATTGTAATGGTTTAGAAGAGAGAAATCTGGAAAAAGAATTAGAAGATTGGAAATTATAATGAAACCAGGGTTCTTGATAAATATTACGAATTGGGCCTTTAATCCTATACTTTTAATGAAATTCGTACATGCTTTACGTAGAAAATCATGTAGGTAGGTTAATATAACTATTAGTTTAATTGGTTGGGAGTTTGGGACTCAATTATGGAGTTTTGGTTGAGTTTGATGAAGGAAACCCGTAGTTAACAATGGCAGAATTAGGAATACCTCTTTGATCGATCGATCGACTCAAGAATGTCGATCAATCGACCCCCTTTCATCGATCGATCGATCCCTCCTGGAAACTGTATGTTTTTCCTCTTTTTGTTTAATTCGGATAAAATGCTTAAGAACCCTTGAATATCATTTAAAGAGTATAATGGGTCATGAAGAGGACCAATAGGGTCTAAGTAGATTCTGTTGAATGTAATTTTATATGGGATGTAACCGTGGGTTAACGGGGGTTTGACACATTGAAAATCGTGCGTACGTTAACAAAGGAATTGAGAGATTCGTGAATAACTTAGACCAGTATGTTAGATAGGGTATACCTACTGAATTTACCTTTAGGAAGAGAGAATAATTCGAGGGGTGAGAAGTAATTACGAAATGATTATAATTGAGAATAAAAAGAGATGAGTTCTTTATGTGTAAAGATTAGGTAAATTGTATTACGTACGGTTGAAAATATTATTATGGGTCGTGGGCGAACCTAATTGAAAAATGTGAATATTGATATATATGACTGAGTGCATGTATATGTATATATTATATGTTTGTGCATAATCATACCCGCTCTACTTGTTATCACGGAGGTTACTGCGCCGGGACAATCTTATCTCGATGCGACCTTTATGGGGGGATATTGACTTGTAACCTAAAACATAGGATTCCTTGGTACAGGCTATCTGAGAATGATAGTCAGACGGTCCTAAGAGACGTGAGGGCTATGTGCTGACCTCTTAGGGACTTGGAACTATGCTTCGCCTCCATTTTTTATATATTGTGTTAATATAGTTCGAGAGTGATTCCGAACTGATATTTCCCTTAGTACGAGAGATACATTGACTTGATAGCAGAGTATACCAGCTTCGTAGATTTTATGTGGGGTGCCGATAGTATATATATTATATGAGTGATTAATATATATATATATATATATATATATATATATATATATATATATATATATATATATATATATATATATATATATATATATATGCAAATTTTCTACTATGCGTATAAGTAGATAAGTATTGAATACATGCTCTAAAATTTATAGTAACTGTTCGGGAACTTTTTTTGACAGTATTGAGAAATACATAAGTAACGTAAGAAAATTTTAAGAGATTAATCCCTAAAATAAAATCATCCACTTGTGACTTTTTGAAATAAAATTTATGGGAGATGAGTTAGACAGACTTATGAGGCATTTAGTAGCACGTTAGGCCTGCACACTAGATGCGAGGTGAGAATTCTCAAGAGAGTGCCGTGTGCTAACATGGAGGTCTTATCAATTAGTGAGCATTTAATTACTTACTAAAACACTCTTTAAAGCTATTTTACACTCAGGATCTGACCCGTTTCCTGTCATCTTCTCTCTCTTGTGTGTATATATATATTACAGGTGCCCAGCCACAGAGGCACCATGTGTAGGTTACTTGGACAGAACGTGCTGCAGCTTATGTGGGAGTTGCAGGTCTTTGCAGTAAACGACCTTATCATTGATTCCGTTCATGTTTTAGTTCCTTGGTAGACAGGGCATGTGTCGGTTATTTCCTATTTTCTGTTTAGACTTATTAGAGATTCAGTATTCATTTATGATACAGTACTTTTGTGGGATTTATTTCTTTGTCATGTGGACTTACGATGTGGTATTTGTTTGGTTTGAGTTATCATGTTGACATTCTAATGCAGGGTTGTTTTAAATTATATCGTGTACGATTCATGTTGGGTTATATTCTAAAAAGGTTTTCGATATGAAATTTAATGTATAAAAATAATTATAATTTGTTTTGACACTTAGCTTAATTATTTAGGGTGTTTAAATTGGTAAAATTTATTTTGCGACAGTGATGCTAAGAATGAACCAACTGTTCACCTGGATTTAATTTAATAAAGGATTGATCACCCGGAATTTAATTAGGAGGGGTGTCACACATTTGTCTTTTATATTCATTATATTTGTATTGTGTGTATAGTTAAAAGTTATTTTTCTAATTCGTTATATCTACTATTATCTCTATAGAAATAGATATCTATACAAATAGAAATTTATGTATTTTTATGGATTCGTTATATCTTTCATTTTTTGTTTCATTATATCTTCCATTGGATGTATAGTATGAATCTATGAATTTTTTCTTTGAATTTTGTTTTTTCCTCTAGCTTAGATAGTAAATTTATCCTTATATGTTTCTATTTTTCTCATGAACTGCGCATGTACATTGAGTTAGATACTGATATTGTTTATTTAAGACATACATCATATGCTTAATTTAGTTTTAGTTTTATGATCTGGTCCACCCGTTGGAAAGATAAGTGAAAAACTGAAATGGTTTATTATATATATGCTTATCTATATGTTTTAGTTTTATTGTTGCTTATTATCATGCTTCAGTTTATATATTGTTATTGAACAATGTAGAAAATATTCTTATGAAGTTGGATTTAATTCATGGAAATCACAACTTTAATAACTGAAATAGTTGCAATATAGTTGTTCTTTGGCATCATTTTGTTTACTATTGCTTTTATTTGCCTTAAGTTTTGCAGTTCTTTACTTGCTTTGTTGTAGATATATTGCTGCTAATTTAGTTCCATCTTCACCAATTTCCACAACTAGGCTCACTACCATTGAAGGTGAAGGTATTATTTCACATCTCTCTCTCTCTCTCTCTCTCTATATATATATATATATATATAGTAGCATGTCATTTTTCAAACGTACTCCTTGTTTTTAAACTGCAATCATGACCTTCTTTATCCCTTATCCCAAGTTTTTACATTATCAACATATAATTACGAATGAGATGGGACACACACACACACACACACATATGTATATATAGACGCTAGAATTATTGTATGTGATATTAAAAAATCATTTCTATTATCTTAACACAATCCCAAATTAATAGTCATTATTTAAAAATGACGAATTTATAACGATTAACTCAATTATAATGAGTTCTTCAAAAAGGGAGGAGATTATTTTTTTGACCTTAGGTTCCTAGACATTAGGAGGAATTACATATATATACAAGTGATGCTGATTGATTGCGACATCTCTTCCATCCAATTTACATAAGTTTGTCTCTTAGTGCATAAGAAGGTTATTTCACAGATAACATGTGGAGTTCTATAACACACTATCACAGAACGATAAAATAATTTGTATTTCTTAAATTCATGATTGAAAGAGTTAACTGATTGTATCTAGCCTATGCCCATCAAAAGAATGGTGTTATTGTAATATAGTAATTTACCATGTGCCTCATTGATGTTGTATACATATACTAACTGAGTCATACCACCTTTTAGCATTACACCTCTGCAGACACATGTATGAGTGCATTTAAATCCCCCCTTGATCCAAGAACTTCTTTGGGGGCATTTTCAAGAAATAATTATTCTGAGGTAGTCATCCCTACTTTGACTATTGTAGTGAAATTTTAGGGTATATTTATAATTCAATATCAAAGTCTTACTTAATTTCATAACTTGCTTTGGTCATTGCCATATATACTAATCATATGATTATGTTTCAATGTCAAGCTTCTGCATTTATTGTAATGTATCCAGTAAATAATGCAGTAAATGAAAATGGGATGGCAGTGGCTTGGGAAAAAGCTTTGATACAGTTAGTGAAGGTACATTGTTGGTCTGTATAGTTGCATTTTTGTGTTTATTGAGCATATTTATTGTTGATTTCTACTACTGCCCCATCATTTTATCATATGCATATGTGATGTCATAATTCAGTTCTTTTTTATCCCGTCTATTGATGTAGTATGATGCACCATCATCTTATTGTTTTCTAATTGTTAAGTGCCACTGTATCTTGATGCATCATATTATATTAAGGTATGTTTGATTGGCATTACATGTTTTTCAATAGAAATTGCTTGTACAATGTAACATAAATAACCATTGTCTATATAGATATGTATTTTCTAAGTTCTGTTTGTATCACAATAGTTCACCCATGTTTTTCAATGGAAATTGCTTGTGCAATGTCACCTAAATAACCATTGTGTATATAGATATGTATTTTCTAAGTTCTGTTTGTGTGACAATAATTTACCCCCGCCCTTTCACATGTTTGACACCCCGTCTAATTAAATACCGGGAAGCTACTGCTTTATTCAAATTAATACAAAATATTAAGTTGGTTCAGTTCATAGCATCACTGTCGAAAACATTTTGTATACAATTACTAGCCACCTAATATTTAAAAAGTGAGTTGCCAAAATTTATTAAATTAAATTAACATGCAACCAATTAAATTATAAGCTAACTATACCACATCCACATCACAATAGAATAATATTGAAATAAATAAAATGAGTCTGGAGTAACACTCCCCTGAATAATCCAAATACTGAATAAATTTCAATACAAAGTCTGAATAAATAAAAAAGTCCAAAACTGAAATGAAACTGAAAGTCTGAGAATGCTATCTCTAAATGGAAAGGGGCGACATGCTCTAACTGATGAATGATCCTTAATAGAATTAAATGCAGAATGTGGAGGTGTCATATATGGAGATCCTGTAACTTCCACAATAGCTACATCATGTCAATGTAGTGGAACTCCTATGCTTGGCGTCCCTGTGGCTGGGCACCTAAAAGGTTTTTCAAGAAAAAAATAGATTTGAAAGAAAACGGGTCAGAGCCCAAGGTGAAAACATTTTAAAAATATTGCAAGTGTTTAATTACATTAAACCGTAAATATTATATACTTGTTAGTTATGTGCTCTCACGAGTTCCTCACCTCTCAACTAATGTGCACGCCTAACGTATATCCTTAACCCGTCCTAGTTATGCCGTAACTAACTAGTCTGTACCACTTCATGTCCTCACATTATAATATCGGGGTAAATTCATATCATTCTAATATCTCCTTCATGTAACTCACCTTTTCATTGATCAGATTAATTGATAACAGTTAAAATAGGAAAATCTGATTTTTAATCCCATTCAAAATGTCTCAATTATTCATATTCACACTTTAACAAAGAGTCCAAATTAAATACAAGGATATTATTCTCAGCACAAATATACAAATAGGTCACCCCTATGCTAAGCTGCGGTGCACACATACTCTGCTATCGAATCCTGGTACATCATGTACATAAGGACTACGTATTCCGAATCGCTCAAGAATCGTTCAAATAAACAAAATCACACATCTTGGAGGCGAACATAGTTCACATACCCATGGGTCACGCACATACCTACGCTCCCATGGTCAGCTAACTTATCAACTCACAAATAAGCCATTCACAGCCCTATGTCGTTAAGGTACCAATATAAATCCTCCCGTAGGCACACAAAGATCAGATGGTCCTATACTGAAAGATGACCTCTCGTAATAGCAAGTATGGTAGGTATGTCATACACATAATAATCCATATACTAAGCCCCACACAACTTACATAACTGTTATATTATTTAAGGTATATTCTCATCCTTATACCATTAGTCTAATTCATACAATATTTATTATTCGAGATTATTCACAATATATTTTGTCGATCAGTTTCACGCCGTATAGTTTCGAGTACTTAAAACCTATTCGAAGAGGTTACTAAGTCTCCTACGTATCCGATATATCAACTCAGCACTCCGAGGTCCTTATTTATGTCCCAAATCGTAGCTAATCACTCCTAAGAATTTAAATCGTGTTCTCGCATCATAAAATAGTAAATTACTCCCCAGACACTCATAAATTCAACACTAAATTCCAACCAAATCCTAATATGTATCGGGCTTTAATTCTATTTGTATTGGTATCCCTAAAGTCCTAATGTATCCACATAATCCAGAACTACATCGTTCGATGGCCAAAAACATTTAAATTCAAAAAGGGGAAAAAGGTCACGGTTTTGGGAAGATCGATCGATCGACCTAGGATGTCGATCGATCGAGCCCAGTCGATCGATCAACCTATGATATCGATCGATCGATTAGGAAGGTGCAGGTTACGGGTTTTCTTCATTTTTAGCCCTAGTTTTGTCCCAATTTCTCATTACAAGATGTTAAATCCTAAAGTAAACATATTGGTTCATCATACAACCTAAACACATGAATCTTAGCGTTCCTGAACTCCTAAATCATCATTAATTAGCCTTATTTTAAATCAAATCACCCTATTACCATGAAAACCCTATTTCTTTCTATTTTCTTCAAGAATCATCATATAACTCTTCATAAATCCATTTTTAACTAAACATGGTTTCTGATTTCGTAATTAGAACACTTCCAAAATCAAACTACATACAATTCCTACCCAAAATTAAAGTTTTATCTCCAAGTTTCATTAGTTTTCCATATTATCATGAATATCATCAAACCCTAACTATCATGGAGAAATTATTAGCTAAAACTTAATGAATCAACTCACATGCCTGGGAATTTGATGTTTTGATCCATTGATGACGTTAAGGGTTGGTTCTCTTCCTCTCTCTGGTCACAAATCCAGCGAATAATGGTGGTTATGGCCTTGCAACTTTCTTTGGAACTTCTCCTCTCTATCACGTTGCCCACTACTTGATTTTGGCAAATAATGGCCCTAATGGCCCTAATATTGGATGATAAATAAAGCCTAAATTTCGTGGGTCAAAATCCTTTAAAAATTAAAATAACTAAAATACCCTCCTGGGTTGCCGGTTTGGCCTAAAAATGCCCCGAGACCCAAACTAAACTCCGAGCAAGTGTTTTCTGACTATTTCGACCCTTCCGCACACGTTGACTCACTCAAAATGACTATACGGTTGATATAATTATAATTTACTTTTAAATCCCACTAAATTGATTCCTGACGCGATTGACACGCGCGTTCCAACTTAATTTCTGAATTATCGTATTTATGAATGACGACAATTTTAATAAATTCCATAATCATATATTACTATATTCACCCCGTAATATTCAACATTATTTTCATACTCAAATACCAACTCTCCTCTCGCTAGTATTTAAATCCAGATTAATTTCTAAATAATTATCCCATTTAATTTAATTAATTCCATTAAATAAAATCAATAAAATTACGAGGTATTACAACATGCTCTCGGGCTAACTCGACAAATCAATCTCATTGTATATGGTTTGCAAGGGTGGATAATTTGATTAAATAAATGGATCTTATGACACCTACAATGTTTGAACACACAACATCCAGTTAATGCTATATCTACAGTATTTGATTTGCTTGTTTAAAACTAAGTTATGTATTCTTTCAAAGTCGTTACGTTGGCATTTCCATTTTATTAATATTGAATAGTTCTATTTGCAATATCGAATCTTTGTTCTGAGAACACTAAGCACATTTTAGTGTTCTTGATGCAACATTGTTGTTGGGTTGGCTTATGTTTTAACCTACCTTCATAAATAATGTGAGCAGCAAGTGATCCCATGTGTGGGAAATATGTGTTCTCATTTTCATGTCCAAATTGGACTATAAGGGATTCAGATTTGATTATCCCAAATGATGTTTATTTTTGTCCTGATATGGATAATGTTCTTTTAAACAAAAATCTATTCCAGTGTGCCTAATCTTTCCCGGTATCAATAAAATCACATTTAGATCTTGAGTTTCAACCTCTGTAGCATAGTTTGACATGCTTCGTGTTTCTGTTTTCTATGATGCAGAATTTTAGAACAAAGTTGAGATGCATGAGGTTTTGGGCGAAGAAGCGTGGTGTTTATTCTACTGTATGGGTCGTATCTTTTTTTTTCCTTCTATTATTCTTTTTCTGATAATACATCATGGCATGTTATATTCTGTTTGGTGGACAAGTTGCAAGATTTCTTGGTGGTATAAATTGGGCATTTCTTGTTAATCGCATATGACAACTATATCCCAAATGCACTGCCCAATATGTTCTATTTGATGAAGAAAAAATTCATCACGTGGTGAATACTCAAATAGTAAAACTCAATATTTTTCTCCTTGATGCCATGAATAGATGGCAGGTAAGTTGGTAAGCATTAAGATCCACACCGGAGGTCCCAGCGCATGGTGAGATAATCTGGAAGCATGTGAACTTGTGATTGTAAGCGTCCCAACTTCACAAGCCCAGCACCACCGCTATCTTGACTATTTGGTTGCAATCTTTGTGGGAAATTTTAAATTTGCATCGTGTTTTTAGGCATAATTTGAGATTATACATAACCTTCAATTTTGCGCTTAGCCGTTGATTCATTATCTACCATTGGGCGCCTTAGGTGGGGAAGGGGTGAAATTAGGTAATTTGCTGAATTGCCTAATTTACTACGTGGTGTGGGTTTGCTGAATTTAATTTTTTTATGGTAGGTAATTTGTGATACTGAAGAGCAACTAATGTTGCCTTATTTGGTGGATATGTCCAGTAAGTTATTGTGATCATGCTAGCATTAGTTAATTCATTATATATGTATTAGTCATTGGACTCATTATATTGGAATTAGTTGAAAGAGTCTTATGCAATTTCTTTTTCTGGTGTTTGTGCAATTAATTTTGCTGGTGGATAATTTTGTAGCGCCCCGCTTAATTCCGGCGTCGGCCGCCACCAAAACTAAGTTTGGCGTCACTAAATTAAATACCATTCTCAGTATGTGATAGATATGAGACATAAAAAATTCATTGAACAAGGTAATAATGAAATCAATCCCAATAAATAATAATCATCAATGTGACATCAAGTCCATCACCATGCTAATCTCCAATAATATCTAACTAAAAAATAAATAAACTGAATCTATAATGAAATATCTGAATAAAATCGTAACAACTGTGCAACCGAATGTCCCACCAAATCCATAAATGGTGTCTCAATATAAATGCGAAGGAATGGAAAGCTAAGCTAAACTAAACTACTAAGCATAAAAGAAATAAACTCCAATTTCACCTCCAAGGTATATCTCCAAATACTCATATGTAGCCACTCAAACACTAATACCTGAAAAATGTTAGTCAACGCACAGGGTCAGAGCCCCGAGCATGAATATCGGCTACTCCCTCCAATTAGGATCCGTGAACCCAGACAATTGCATTATACATGATAAATATCACAATAGATTATTTTAAATTAAACGAGATAATTAATCATGATGCAAGTAAAATAAACCACATATGCTAGAATACCCATCTATGCCATCTCATCATCTAAGTCTCATTATCCAATCATTTAACTCAATTTAAGTTAATTCAATTTATTAATTTTTTATCATCACTAATATCACATGTGGGACTCCCACTTACATCTTTATCTCATTTTATTTGTTTGGTTGCGGTACTCCAGTTGTTCTACACCACACACATTTCCCTCGTCATAATCAGCCAACCCGTTTAAGCTGTCAGCCCCGCGTGTTATGTACGAGATTCCACACACGACACGTCTTCATAGTCAGCCATCCTGTTTAAACTGCCAGCGTTGCATGTTATTCAGACTCCACACACCCACACATCGTAATAGCCAGCCAAATCATTTCTGATTATTGGTCCTGCACATTATTAACGACACCAATATATTTTAATACCCGTTTTATTATCTTACGTATTAATTCAAAACTTCTCATACTTCTCATCATTTCACTTATTTATTTATCCCACTCTAATTATCTATGTGAGATCCTCAAAAACACCCTTAGTCCCATACCTAAGGGTCCCCAAAACGTAAATACGTCCTACCTTATGTATAGGATAAACTTCTATCAGTAATCTCTTCCTAGTCTTATTCCTAGGCTAGTGGATAGACCACACGACGTAAAAATCAGCCCCACCCCGGAATCACCCACCCGTAAAATCTACACTCACTAGTCCCATACCTAGAAAGCGTAAATTGCAACTAAGGCTTATCCACTAGTCTCATACTTAGCAAGTATCCTAAAATATAGGTGAGAGTATACTACCAAACTTCCGTCATACCCGCGATGGTAAATATCAATATCAAACAATCACATAATCTAACAACACATATAAACAATATCACAAACTTATTCGTGATGACACCATTTAATTTAATTTACTTAATAAAACCATCGTCGTTCTTAACCCATTATTTCCATTATATCATTATAGATTAATCAAGATGCAAAGTTATGAGATACACCAAAATTGTTCACTTTTATCAACTACATAATTTTTATGCGTGTGTACACGTCCCGATTTCAATTAAAATAACCCCCATAAATTCTACATGCGATCCTACGCTCATAATAACCAAAATCCACTACTCTTTCCTATGTAACCTTATTCCACATTAAAAAATTTCATCAAAACAGTACAAATTTAGTTTTCACTTTATCTAATAAAGTTACTAATTTATTTTAAGAAAAATATGTCATTAAAAATTTGGGCGACACTTAAAACGCATAACACTAAAGGAAGAGAATAGAGTATCCTTGCCTGAATAAAAATTGATTGAGAATTCTTATTTCAAAGATGCATTCTTATCAAAAAGTTGATAAATATCCATTCTTGACACGTCTTGAGAAAACCCCGTTAATCTTGACAAATCTTTAGTTAAAACCTTAAAGAAAATTGGGGCAAATGTTTGTAGATGGAAGCAAAATATTTTGGAGAACTACTCTGGAGGAAAAAGTTATGGAAAAAGTGATTTGAAGAACCCAACCACGAATTTGTTTTAATTTATAATGATTAGGAGTTCTAATGATAATAGAATTATATTTAAACTAAAAGAAAGTTTCGCCGTTAATCACGGCCCAGAACCGTGACAAACGTTTTTTTTTTCCATTTTGACTCCGATTTGAATTTTGATTAAAATTTAACTTTTCAATATTAAAACTCAACATTTTAAATCAATAAAACTTTATAAATTCTAAAATTTTACTTTATCCAAAAATTCTGAATTAATTTAAATAATAGCTACTAAATTCATGGGGTGTTACAAATTTTTTGTACTAAATTATTTTTTTATGACTAAATGTTGATACTATAACTAATATGATAATTTTATTTTGTTCGTCAAAATGCCATTTTTGGATCCTCGTCAAGTTTTGAGCATTGTGAGTTGCGGAGTTGACGTCGATGATAACAGAATAGAAGTTGAAAGTCAACAACAACGGACTTCTTTTTTATGTTTCATTTTCTTGGTTATCATTTTGTGATGATTGTCGTAGGATATTATATTGGATGCATTTATGAAAATAATGTAACTTTCGGGATGATTGTATTACGATATTTCATTTGTTCGGTTTAAGTTTCTTTTGTAAATGAAAAGTGGAGGCTTATATAAAAAGTAAATGTTGAATATAATGCCCTTGTTTATGTGGACTATTTTTGTATATGTTCTTAGGATTTGAATAGTGTGGTAAGAATAATTGATTTTATTTAAATTCAGAATATCTTGATTTTTTTAAATATGTATTAATATTACTAATAAATATTTATTGTTAAAAAATTAGACAAAAGTGTTATATAAAGGGTGTAATAAGGTTAAAATAATAACACAAAAGTCCGTTACTAAAGCAGAATTAGTAACAGTAAAACATTGTTGGTAAATTCGAAATTAGTAACAGTATATTACTGTTACTATTAGTAACGGTAAAATTCTGTTACTAATTTTGTGCCCCATGCCTCTTTTGTAATCGAAATATTCCGTTACTAATATTTTTAGTAACGGTAAAATATCTATACTAGAGGCGCGTTTTGAGGAAATGGAGAGCAAAAAATGTCTTGGAGTTGGTTCATTTAGACATTTGTGGGACAATAAATCCATCCTCAAATGGGGGTAAAAGATATTTAATTACTTTCATTGATGATTATACTCGAAAAACTTGGGTTTATTTTTTGCAGGAGAAATCAGAAGCTTGTAGTGCATTTAAAAGATTCAACGCGTGTGTCGAGAATGAAGCAAAAAGAGTTATTAAAACTCTTTGCACTGATCGTGGAGGGGGATATTGCTCAAAGGAATTTGATGATTTTTGTGATGAGTAGTGTATTCGAAGGGAACTTACAGCTGCCTACACACCACAACAAAATGGTGTATCAAAAAGGAAAATAGATTCATACTCAACATGGTGAGATACTTGGTGGCAAGAGGAAAAATTTCAAAATTTTTCTGGCCTGAGGCAGTAAACTGGAATATTCATGTGTTGAATAGATGTCCTACTTTTTTTATTCAAAACATGACACCCGAGGAGGCTTAGAGTGGGCACAAACCAATTGTAGATCACTTCAGGATTTTTGGTTGTATATCTTAAGCACATATCTCAGATGAGAAAAGGAAAAAGCTTGATGATAACGGGGAAAAGTGTATCTTTCTCGGTGTAAGTGAAATGTCCAAAGCATATAAATTGTTCAACCCACTCACGAAGAAGGTTGTCACCAACAAAGATGTCACTTTTTATGTGGAGAACACTCGGGATTGGAATAGACAGCGACCTATTCCAGTCATTCTTAATGAAGAAAATGATGAAAAAAATCAGCACCCTCAACAACCACAAATTATAACTTATTATGTCCCTGAAAATTCACCAAATGATGCTCTAACCGCACCTGAAACTTCATAAACAACAGTTGAATCATGTCTTCACCATTTTTAAAAGAGGCCTCAATGAATTAAATTATGAGGTAACAGGAATTGATGAAGCCGAGAATCCCATTACTCACTCTACTCTTGTTTCATATTGTGATCCTACAATTTTTGAAGATGATGTCAAAGAATAAAGATGATGGATAGTGAAATTGTTGTTGTTGAAAAGAATAATAATTGGGAGCCGATTGATCTTCCAAAAGTACACATGACTATTGGTGTCAAGTGGGTTTACAAGAATTTTTTTAATGAGAATGGAAAAATTGATAAGTACAAGGCTCAACTCGTTGCAAAGGGGTACAAACAAGAATTGGGTGTTGACTACGAAGAACTGTTATCTCTAGTAGGAAGGCTAGAAACTATTCGGTTGGTGTTTTCCATTGATGTCCAAAATTCATGGCATGTATATCAGCTGGATGTAAAGTCAGCATTTTTTTCATAGAGAATTAGAATAAAAGGTTTACATTGATCAACCACTTGGATACGTGAATCTAGGTCACGAAAAAAGCGTGAATGCTACTATATACAAGCAAATTGTTGGGAGTCTTATGTATTTGACATCCACAAGACCAGATATCATGTATGTTGTGAGTCTAATCAGTAGATAATGGAAAATCCATTTGAAATTCATCTCTTAGGTGCAAAGATAATTTTTTGTTACTTGAAAGGTACAATAAATTTTGGAATCATGTATAAAACTACTAGAAAAGCAATCCTAATTGGTTTTTTAGATAGTGATTATGTTGGAGACCTCGCTAATAGGGAGAGTACATCTGGTTCTTTGTTTATAATAATCTC
Organism: Sambucus nigra; assembly: GCA_949130495.1. Taxonomy (NCBI): domain Eukaryota; kingdom Viridiplantae; phylum Streptophyta; class Magnoliopsida; order Dipsacales; family Adoxaceae; genus Sambucus; species Sambucus nigra. The sequence goes on along the minus strand of OX422220.1, from coordinate 433,386,725 downwards.
TAGAGCTATAACTTGGTCATCAAAGAAGCAATAAATAGTGACATTATCAAATATTGACGCTGAGTTTGTTACAGCAGTGTTAAGCTCATGTCAAGATATTTGTTTACAAAGGTTACTTGGAGTTCTACACAATCAGTAACAAGGTCCAACTTTAATTTACTGTGATAATTTTTTTGCAATTAAGTGGTCAATGTGAGATTCCATTTTCTACATAGATTATGCTCAAATGGTGTTATTGGGTTGGTGTTTTGTAAGAGTGAAGATCAAATTGTAGATTTGTTAACAAGCACCTCAAGCCTCATGTTTTTATGAAGCTTAGAAGAATGCTTGGAGTATGCTCTTTAAAGGATATTATTTCAATGTAAGCTTAATATTCTTGTTGAATTGTTAGAAGTCGTTGGTCGTAAACTGATTTTTGCACATATCAATTTAAGGGAGGGTGATAGAGATTTATTTTTAATATTATTCAGTTATTTATTTGGAAGCCCCGTTATTTGTTCTGGAAGATTGTTGCTTGACCGAGTCCTTAGTCATTTATTTAGTGGTTATAAGAAAGTATCTTTTTATTTTGCCTAGTTTATGAGTTGAGGTTAATGCCTTAGTATGTAGACCTAGTTGCTTTTGTTTTTGCTCTACTTGTACTGCCTATTTATAGGTTATTATATTATCATATGAATAAATGAGAGCTTTACAGATTGCACACATTTTTTTTTCTTTTACTTTGTATCATAAAATATATGGAAACTTATCTGCATCAAATTTAACATTTTGACATTACCAAGTGTTGAGTTTTAAATGAATGAATTCACCACACCACATATACTCCCCAAATACTCCAAAACTTCTGCAACCATAAATCTGCTCTTAGAAAAATCATTCCGCCAACAGAAAAGCATAGGCTTTTGGAAGCAAAGCCTATTGGGAAATTGGGTGATGATATCTTTTGTAATTTGATTAGGGTTGTTTGTAATAATTAAATGTTTATGAGTTAGTATTGTATGTAAATAGTTGCACATAATACTACAAAGCACACATAATCTCTACACAAATCCATTTTGGTTGATTATTTGGAGATAAATCTCACTCCAATCGACTCAAGGATTCGAGGGTTGAGAATCTACGAGGACTTCATTTCAAGATACCTAGAGTACACTTTTCTCATTTAGGTGTATTTCTTGAGCTTTTTGTCATTCTTATTTATTGTGTAATTGAAACATATTCTTTATTTAATGATTATTTTGTGTTACCACCGAAAGGAGGTTGCAGATATTTTCCTACCTAGTTTGGAGTTTCACAATGTTAAATCTCTTCTTCCACTTTGAATGCTTTCATATGACTGTTATAATATCTGATAGCCATGTAACACCCCATACTTCTATGTATTTTGAATTTAATTAATTCGGTTATTTTTTCTAAATTACACATGTGTCGTAATTTAATTGAATTAATAATTATGTGTTCATTAAAATATTAATCGGGAGAGATAATGATTAATATCTATGGTATAACTTTACCAAGTGAGTAGTAAATAACTTGCGATAATAATTATACATCATAGCAAGTGATATCGACGTGACTGCGTTATATCTCAATCGGGAGTCGTGTGTAGACTATATTGAGGTTAAGATAAGAAATTAATGTATAGTGATTCGGATGACAATTTTTAGGTCACGGTTGATTCTGGATGGATCAAAATAGGTACAATAGTATACCCGGGGTGTAATGTTTGGGTCTCGAGGAGATTTTGGACCAACCCGACACCACGTAAGGGTGTTTCGATCATTTGGGAGGCTGGGGTAAAAGGAACTCCGAATTTTGGAGTGTTATATTAGCCCCTTTGAGTTATAGGTTAGGGTTACAACACTTGGGAAAGAGAGAAGGCCACATTACAGGACAAAAAGAAGAAACCTAGGCTATTCCACACCTTTTCGCATCACCAACGTAGTCGAAATTGAGATTAGAGAAAGGGAAGAACATCCTCATCATCTTAGAACAAAAATCAGACCTATTATTATAGGTCAAGTATTTTTCGTTCAATTCTTTTAAGCTTGTTATAATACCCATGTAGTGTAGGGTTTAAATTACATGATTTGGGTGTATTAATTCTTGGGATTTAATATGGTATAATCCATGATTTGGGGTAGGATTCATGAAAAATTAATTCCTCTAGTTAGATAATACAAAATCTGAGATTATGTGATGAATAACATGAAACAAATGTGGGAATTTTGTTGAATATGCATGAAGAACACCATAAACTAAGGTTTTATGAATTATGGCATTTAATCTGTTCTTGGGTATATTTCTTATAGATTTGATGTATTATTTACATTAGAAATGGTCCCTAGACATATGTTTGAGCTTTGGGTATGTTGGATGGGAGTTTGGAAAAGTTTCATAAAGGTTTGCGGTGTTAACCATGGAGAAAAACGAGTTTAGGACGAAGCTGAGAAAACCTAGGATTGATCAATCGATCATGGGACGTCAATCGATCGATAGACAGAAGCTAAAATTGGGTCTTTTGTTTATTTGCAAAGTCTTATTGGCATTTGTTGGGAACTTTGATGAAGTTATATTAACTATATAGAGTCTTAGATAAGATCAGTAGTCATATAGTTAAGGCCCAGTTTAATCTTAATGAGTGTAGAATTAGGATTAGGACCGAAGATAGTTAACCGATTGTGTTGCGTACCGAAAATTTACAAATTGGGTAACATGAAGAGTAAATGATGACATAAGGCTAATACCAGTAGGATAATGATGTGTTAACTACTTGACTTATTTAAAGGATAATTAGGACCCTTCGGGTAGTGAGTGATACATGGAAAATACGAAAATAGTACTATGGGTGAATCGTTAGTACGTTGAGTATTCGAGAGAAATAAATATTACGTACTGGATATATTATAGGCTGTGTATATGCCTATAATGAAGATATATATATATATATATATATATATATATATATATATATATATAGGTTGTGTGAATACCTATTATGTGCTTTGTTATATATGTGAAAATACCTATGCTGCCTGAGGTTCCGCACAGAGGTAGATCCCACCTTCGAGGTCTAGATGTGTTCCCCAGAACAGAGACCCTAGGGCGGCTCACTATGTGCGAGTGTATTAGTGGTACCAGCATGTCATTTGGGTACGCTAGGTATGTGCGTAGCCCAATGGCGTAGAATTATGTTTGCCTTCATTATGTGTTGTTTGATTTATGGTTCGAGGAGAGATTCTGAACCGATAGTCCTTGATTTGGTACGAGAGGTACATGGACTTAATAGTAGAGTATGCATGCATCACAGTGGCCATTCTGGGAGATGTTGTAGTTGTATAAATATATATACATGAAATCGACACAGGTGGGTAGGTAGAGAATACCTAGGGGCGCGAGATAACTCTCTCTACGGAACTCGACGAAATATCCCTGTAACTTTGAGATAGATAGTGTATATCTAAAAATAATTTAAGTATGAGAAGCTTAATTAACGGTGCAATATTAATAGTTGGTTAATATTGATCATTGGCTTTATGATAGCGTATCGTATAGGCAGTATGGGGGAGCTAAACATGTTGTGGTTAGTTGGATACTTATGTCTAGTTAGGTTGGGTAGCAAATCTAGGTCGGTAAAATAGGAGACGTCAGGTGTGCTCTATAGATGAGAGGTGAGGAATTCAAGGGAGTGTACGTGAAACTAATGTGTATATTTAATAACTGCTTTTAAACATCAATTTAAATACTTGCTAAATATTTTTCAAAGGTTTTGGGCTATGACCCATGTCAAATATATTTTCCAAAATATTTTAGGTATCCAACCATAGGGATGCCAAGCTTAATTATTCATTCCAGGGATGCGTAGCTGCGAAGGCATGAAAGATTTGTATAGAGGCTTCAGTTATTCATTCCTAGATTAGGATTTATGATTCAGAATTTTATTTGGGCATATTTCCGCTTCAGTTAATATAATCATTCAGTTTTATTTATCAGACTATGTATTTAGATTCAGGTTTATTTTTGTAGACTTAAAGTTTGGATATCAGTTTTGGAACCGATAGTTTATTCGATATTTATCATTTATATATTTATCATGTGATGATTCAGACTCCTATTAATTTTGTGGACGGTTGAGTTATATTATTTTAATTTCCGCATGTTGTTATATGTTAATGAGAGATAAAATTTGGCACCAGCTTAATTTAACATAGGTGGTTAGTAATTTAAAAAGGTTTCAATAGTGATGCTAATAATGAACCAAATGAGATCCCTGTTTGTTTTGATAAAGGACTGATCACCCGTGGTTAAAATAGGTAAGGTGTCATAACCCATTCCTAATTAGTAAATTTATATTTTAAATTTAAAAACTTAAAAATCAAGGATATTAAAATTAAAACAGATATTAGGATCTTAGTGAATTTGTGTAAGACATATTTTGTTATTCAAACTCTTGAGTTTTATATCAAAATAGGGTTTCTCAAAAGAATTTTTGGATTAAACATTAGATTTTTAACTTTGTTAAAAACGTTATAAGGTAATTATAAATTTATTGCCAAATGTAGGCAACCAACTTATCTCTAAGGTGGTTGTTTTCCTGTTATAGGCTAACCAATCCAACTTGGGTTGTACCACCGTTTTCAGGTGGGTTTGTTTCTAAAATTTATCTCTTGATTGTATAACTCCATCTTTGGTCATTTTATACTTATTTCAAGCCGGTGAACCCAACTTGGATTGTACCACCACTTTTGGGCAGGTTTGTTGCTGAACATAGGCGACCAACTTATCTTTATGCTTTACCACCCATTTTTAGGTAGGTTTTATGCATATTTTAAGTCGAACAATCCAAGTTGGGTTGTAACAGCATTTTCAGGTGGGTTTGTTGTCTAACATAGGCGACTAATGTATCTCTAAGTTGTACCAGCCATTCTTAGGCATGTTTTATGCCTATTGTAGGCCAAACTAACCAACTTAGGTTAAACAACCATTTTTATGTGGTTTTGTTTCCAAATGTATGTGACCAACTTATCTCTACGATATATCACATATTATTAAGTGGGTTTTATGACTAAGCTATATTTTCAGAACCAACATAGGTTATACCACTGTTTTCAGGTGGGTTTGTTATCAAACTTAGGCAACCAACTCATCTCTAAGTTGTACCACCCATTCTTATGTGGGTTTCATTCTTATTTTACGCTAACCAACCCAATTTAGATTGTACAACCATTTCCAGGTGGGTTTGTTGCCAAACATAGGCAACCAAGTTATCTTTAAGTTGTACCGCCTATTCTTAGGTGAGTTTAATTCATATTATAGGCCGAACGATCCAACTTAGGTTGTACCACCATTTTCAAATATAGGCGACAAACTTATCTTTATGTTGTACCACCCATCATTAGGTGGGTTTTAAGGATGGGATGTAATTTTGAAGGAATAATCATAAGGAGAGGATATTTATTAACACAAATAATTTAATTTAATTCAAAATGTTTATAAAAAAATTACCTATCTACTTAGTGATAAAACATCTTGAGGTGCACTACATTCTATGACATAGGTACTATTGTGTCGTCCAAATATTCCAAGTGGTATGATCCACCACCTCCCTTTGACACCACTCCATAGGGGACCGGCCAATACGGGTTCGATTTTCATCAAAGGGATTCCTTGTGGCCCACGGGAGCTTTCTAAGCAATAAGTCACTCAATTGGAATTCTTTAACTTTGATAACTTTTTCTTATTGCTTAGCATACTCTAGTTGGTATGCCGCAAGGTGGATAAGATAATCCTCTCTTCGTTATTCTGCTAGGTCAATATCACGGGTTACAGTGTTATCATTACGATCGTTCTCAAATGAATGACAACCTCTATGCCTTATGCAAAGGAGTACATAATTTCTCCCATCGATCTCCTGGGCATCTTTCGATATGACCAAAGGACGAATGGGAGTTCATCCACCCACCTTCCTTTTGCATTCTCCAATCCTCGTTTGATCCCGATAAGTAGAGTCTTGTTAGTAAATTTATCATGTCCATTGCATTGCAGGAACACTACTGAGGCATGGTGAATCCTGATCCCATATGCTGCACAAAAGTCTCTCAAGACGTCGTTATCAAACAGGGTCCCATTATCGGTTAACAAGGCTCTGGTAATTCCAAATCAACTTCTTTAGTATGAGTCAATGACTTTGATGCCACCCATTTGGTGAAATAGTTGGTGGAAGTAATCAAGTATTTCATATTCTCTGGTGTTGAAGGTAAATGTCACACGATTTTCATGATCTACTAAGAAAAAATCACTAGACTTGTGAGAGGATTGAGATCATCGGTCACTTGCTTGACGATGGGGGAGAACTCTGGACATTTAGCATATTTGCGAATGAACTGGATGGCTTCTTTTTTTATGAAAGACCACCAATAACCTTAGAATATCGGCCTATATGAGAGTGATCTTCCACCTGTGTGAGGATTCCTTCTAGTTAATCTGGGTGAACACACTTGAGTTGAGAACCTGTGAATGATCAAATGTAAGTTTTTCCTTTAGAGTTAAGGTAAAGCCTTTTCGACTAGATTTTCAGTTTGTGAGTCTCTTTATCGTCTGGGGAAAATCTATAATTTTCATATATGTGATGATAGGATCCATCTATAATGGGGATGACTGAATCTTCATGACTTCTGGGCTAATTTCTGGATCATCAATGCTCGGTCGATAAACATACTCCACCATAATTGTCCTTTTTAGATTGGTGTCAATGGATGATGACAATGTGTCTAGTTGTTAGCATGAATGTTGAAGTTCCTTTGCTAATATTCCATTGGGACTAATTTTATATCCTTGAGGATTCTTCTCACCCTATCACGCTAGGCGAGCATACGGAGATCCCCGCTTCATATTCCACTGAGCTGTTTAGAAATTATATGGGAATCGTAGTAAACTGTTGTATTTATGCTCCTATGGTGATCGTCCTCTGTAGGAGATGAATTATAGTCTCATTTTCTTCCTTATTATTGAATCTTTTGAATCCAGTTTAAACTGCGTGCTCAATGAGGCATCCCTGCGGGGTGACGAAGACGATCCCCGTGTCGATCCCACACTCATTAAAAGCATTATAGATGAAAAAATTTCACTTCTATGAAAGCATAAGTTTTCTCAAAGTCTTCGTAGGATTAGGTTGCATCATCCCATTGACCAAAAAACTTTGAGTCATAGTCTAAATTGATCCAGAAAGTTTCATTATCTAGATTTCAAGATCAGACTTCCTCATATTCATCTGAGAGTTACCTCAAGCCATTAGTAATGAGAATTCCACTTTTAGGATAAAGGTAAAGGACATAGATGACTTATTACACCTTGGTTAAACATAACTACAATTATATTTTCCAAGATTGGAGAATGTGTTAAACTTGTGTGTCTATTTTTAGATAAATTGTCAAATACACTTTGTAATATAATCTCTATATAGAACAAATATTTTCCTAGAAATTGCATTGTTCTATGTGTATTTTTTTGTGTATATTTTAAGTATGGGTGTTCTAATTTGAGAACAAACATACTTAGACTTTTTGATAAAATTATTTTCAAACCAAGAACTGGATGAATTCCCTGGAAAACAGCGCAATTTGCATTGTCACGACTAAAGTTTTTGTTACAGTGAACATATTTTCACTAGTATTGTCATTTCCGTGTATTTTTTCCAGAAACTCCCTTGACTTAGCTTCGCCACAGGTTCTCTCCAGCAACGACTTTCTTTAATGCGACGAAGCTCTAATAAACGCACCAGATCTGGCGTAAAAAAATCTTTCCAAAGCACTGCTTTGAAAATCATGTAGATTCCTCTTTGTTGCCATATATTTTGATGTGTTTGGGTGTAATGACACAACCCTAATTTATGGATTTCCCATGAGTCAACCCAATCCGAATCGGACGTTAGGTGTGAAGTCCAATTAAACAACCTAAATAATGTTGCTAGCCCAATTTTATTTTAATTAAAATTTCACTTGTTAGCATGTGATTCCAATTTCAAGGTAAAGTGCGTGAGGGACACATGGGGAGTACCCCAAAGTCCAAGTAAATAGAGCTACTAATGTAAAACAGAAATAAAATATACTTACCTGTGTAGCGCTCTCACAATACAGATCCTATCCCAACCTGTCGTAACAAAATGGGTTATGAGCCTATGCCCAGTGGGATTTATATTAATATGATTATATTTTAAATGTTTAACTTTCTCTATATTTTTTTAACATTACTTGTCACAAACATAATCATATTAATATAAGTTTATTTTAACCTTCTTACCCAATAATATTTTGGGCAATTGACAACGAGGTCTCTTTGTAACAATTTTTAAACATTTAAGAACAATTTACTATTAGGTCCACTTGTTATGCCACTAACATGAAAATCTACAAGAAGAGAATTAGTGGACGTAAGTGTTTAAAGTTTGTCAAAATTCCTTTAGTGTTTAAAATTTGTTTGTGAGTGACCTAAGAGTACTTTCCCCAAATATTTTCTTTCTATTTTAAATTAATAAAAAAGTCGTGAGTTGTTAACTACAATCTATATCCATGAATTATTAAGGATAATCTAAATCCTTGAGTTGTTAAAATATAATCCAAAACATGGCGTAAGTGGACCTAGGAGTACTAACATTGATTTCAAGTAATTATTGAAAAACAAAACCATAAGACATATTTTATATAACCCGAATTGAGTCCGAAGCTCGAACTTTGAATATATAAATAAATAGATAAATTATTTTATATAATATGGCATATTTATGTTAACTAATTCTATATTATATAAAATTTTATATAATATGACATATTACTTCCCTTGTTTTAATTTATTATATTTCATAATTATGTATTTAATTTAGGGGAGTTTTAGGGAAAAGTCCAATCTAACTCAAAGCGTATAAAAATAGGACACTCCACATAATTTTATAAATTTAGTCCCTCTAGTAAAAGCACCATGAAAAATAACCAATATGCCATTTGACAACTCATACAAAAAAAAAACCATCAAAATTTTAAAAGTCCATAACTTCAAATGTACAAATCCAAAATTCACAAAATTTATATATTTGAAATCTACTCGTCGAGATCTATCCAAAGACACCCATATTTGATATTTTTTTGACAAAAAAATCAAAACCGATAAATTTACTATTTCACTAAAACCTTCATTTTTTCGGAGAACACTATATTTATTCCGGTGAAAAACCTTCTTCTCCAGTGCTCGCAATGGTGCCGCTGGCGCGGAACAAAAAAAAAGAAATAAATAGACGAAGAGTATAAATATAAATACCTCTTTAACTAAAACAAATGAAATTACTTGTGTTGTGTACTCCTAACTATATAGGGATCACACAAATAAACATTATTGTACCACAGGGACTAGATTTATAAATTTGAAAACCATTGTCCTAAGAATCCAAATTTATGAAGGAACTTAACCTTGACCTTAATTTTCTATTTATTTTATGATATATCGATTAGATTTTATTGTCTTCATTTTCTCCGTGATGAAAATACTAGGAAAAAACACTAATTCAAACTTTTTTAACAAAAAAATTGAAATCGGGCCTGAAACCCATAATATTTATGAGCGGAGTTCGGGCTTGGATGGGAAAAATTAGTTCGGGCCGAGCTCAAGCTTGAGTATGGGTAAGGTAGTTCGGACGAAGCCTGAGCAACCTCAAGACCGGCTCACCCAAACCGATTTATAGCACTAGTCATGGGTGTAGTCCTATCTCTTGTTCCTTCTTACATTTATAACAACCGGCTACGTGTCATTTTTAACATATTTTACTACTTGTAATTTTCAGCATTCGGTATTACCCCTTGAAATTGTTTTTAAAAAAATAAATAAATAATAAATAATAAAAAGGCTATAATGAATTAAATGAAATTACAATCCTTCACATTATTTGTTCCTGCACCTGGAAGGAACAAATAACAAGTAATTATTCAAAGTGAGATTCTAGCAACCTTCCCTCCTCCCTCATTACCCAAGCAACTTCAGCGTCCCTTATGCCCTGTAACTCTAACTCAATAGAGTCACAAACAACTTCAACGTCCTCTATTCTCTATAAATATACCTAATCATCAACCATGGATCACAAAAAAACTCCAACTAGTGCACTCCACTTGAGCCTCTCAAGCCGTTTCTTGCTTCCCCTCACTCGTCTGTTTCTTTGTTTGTTTTTATTGAGAAAACTCATGAACACCGTTGAGCCTTGTTCATCCTCTTCATCATCTGTGGGTGGTTTGGCCCTCAATCCTCCACTGGGGTTTCGGTTTCACCCCAGTGATGAAGAAATATATACGTTGCTTTCCCAAAAGACCACTCAGGGCCACCTAAAAGATCATGTCCTCCAAAATCTTGTGAGGGAAAGGAACATGTACGATGAGGAGGAACTGCATGCCATATTTGAGGGGTTCAACAATAACCAAACCCTCTATTTCTTTACTCGCTTGCAGATGCACTCTCAAAAAGGAAGTAAAATTAAAAGAAGCGTTGGCAAGGGTAAGGGCACCTGGAAAGGCCAACACACCCACAAGATGAATAATGGGCGAGAGAAACGAAAACTGCGATATCACAACGATGGCTCCAGACACGACAAAAGGTGGCGAATGACTGAGTTCGTTTTGCCATCTCACAAGGAGTACGTTCTTTGCCGGATCAAAGGGAAGATTGATCATCCATAAGAGGATGACCAACCACCGGAGCCACTAACGCAGAATAATGATGAACTTGTAACATCACCAATAAGTGTGGAAGCTTATGCCCAACAGCCATCCAACCCATTTCTAACAACAACAATAAGTGTTGAAGATTATGCTCACCCACTGTCACCCATAACGGTGGAGGCTTATGCCCAGCCATCCGACCCATTTCTAACATTGCTTCAACCCCTACCGGATAATTATATTCAGAGTGTTGGGGGCAGACAACATTGCTCATCCCATGGACGCTTTTCTCACTAACTTTACCAGCTGGGAGAATGCCCAACCACCTGAGCCACACCAACAACTACCAGAGGAGGATACTCAAGAAAAAATTCAATGCGAAATTAATGAGCAAGACTATGCCCTTCAATGCGCCATTGAACCTCGCCGACTACGGGCTCAAAAATTTGGAATCGTCCACTCAACAATTTACGCAATACTCTCTCTCTGATCTATGCCATATAATGATGAGTTAGAAAACATTGATGATATTTGTATGTTTTTTAATTTGAATTATCACCTTTTTTTGTTTCAAGCTCATGATGCAGTAATAGTAGTAATAGCTGTAATTTTTTCTCTGTTACCTAGAGTATAGTTTTCCCATTTAGTGTAATACCCCGTATTTTTATGATATTTATTTATGGGATTAATTGAATTAAATGTGTATTAATTGGAAATTAATCCGGATTAAAATACTAACGAGATGCGAGTTGGTATTTGATTATAATGTGTATATATGACTATATATGAATATTGAATTATGAAATTTTTCGTGAGATTGAAATACGGCAATTTGGAATTTTGTTGAGACGCGTGTGATAGTCGCGTCAGGAATATAATTATTTTAATTAAAAAGTAAATTTTATTTCTATTAACCGTTTGGTCATTTTGAGTGCGCCAACGCGTCCGGAAGGGTCGAAATAGTCAGAAAACACTAGCCGGGGGTTTAGTTTGGGTCCCGGTGCATTTTTAGGCCATACCGACAACGTATAAGGGTAGTTTGGTAATTTTGGATTTTTGGGAATTAAAACCCACGAAAATTAGGAATTAATATCTGATTTGGAAATTACCCACTAATAACCTAAGGGGCTACGAAGGTTATTGAAATTAGTTCCAAAAGAGTTCCTAAGGCAAACCCTAGCCACCATTGTCACTTTGGAGAAGAAGGCTTGTAGAGAGAGAGAAGATAGGAGAATTCTGCAGAGAGAGAGAGATCACTTCATCAATTCGACATCAAAATCAGAGATACACATAAGGCAAGTGGTTTAATTACATATTTTGCAAAGAATGCTTCTTCCATGCGTAGGAAACTTATAAAATTTCATTGTTCTTGGAGAATGATAAAAACCCATTGAATTGGATGTAGACATTTATAATTATATGAGGAGATTGCATGTAGAACAATGTTAGGATGATTAGTCAGAGAAAAATACATCTTTTATACCATAAAAACGGATTTATTTATGTTTATGGATGAATTTAATTTCTAGGGTTCATGTTCTTGAGATTGGGGAAAAAGATGTAGAGATTATATATGTGGATGAGATTTAGGACGAATTAATCCCACAAAATACGTTAGTATATGACCTAAGTATGTTTAGGAATGATTAGAACCCATGAACGATTGTTGGATTGAGGTTTAGATGAGATTAGAGGTGAAGAAAATATGGAAAACGAGTTAAGGAAAATCTGGGCTCAAATCTGGCCACTCGTTAGAAGACCTGCCCAGGTCGTTCAAACGAGCTCGTTCGAACGAGCTTCTAACGAGTTGATAGTTTGACTTCTAACGAGAGGGATGTTCATTCGATGACTTTCATTCGAACGAGATCTCGTTAGAAGGCCCAGTTCGTTCGAACAAACTCTCGTTCGAACAGCCTCGTTCGAACGAGACTTCTAACGAGCTGACAGTTTAGGCTTTTTAGCCTGTTTTAATTCCGAGTGTTTCGTAACCTTGTTTATATGTAGAGATAACACTTCCTTGTGGATTAATTGGTATATTTGGGATATTTGGGATATAATGAGGAGTAAAACCTAGAAGTGTAGTTTGAACCTAAGGGAAATTATGAATTAGGACGTGAGTGTCTATTACGATGCGAGAACTATTGACGGCCTAAATAATTATATTAACTGGGAACATATAAATTGTGTAGCATTATATGTCGGTACGAGAATAAGAAGTGTACTACAAATAAATTACGGTGATTACTAAGATGTGTGTATACTTAGTATATGTATATGATTTTGTGTATGACATACCTACCATACTTGCTATCACGGGAGGTTTACGTTCGCTTAGGACCCTCTAATCCTTGTGTTTCCCGGATTTAGATTGGTACCTCGATGAACATAGGTCAGAGAAGGACTTATTGGGATGTTAATAAGTCTGCTGATCATGGGAGCGCAGGTATGTGCGTGACCCATGTGATGTGACTATGTTCGCCTCCATTGTTTGTGATTGTTGTTATCTGAGAACGATTCCTGAGAGATTCGGAATGCGTGATCCTTATGTACTTGATGTACCGGGATGGATAGCAGAGTAGGTGTGCACCGCAGCTTAGTCTCGGGGTGCTTGTATTGTATATTTATGACGTGAATAATATACACTTAATTAATGGGAACTTTCATGTTGGTATTGTGAATATACTTATGGTAATGTTTTGAGAAAACATAACGGGTTAACCGATAGTGAATTGTATTACTAATTGAGAATTCGAGTGTATGTAAAGCCCTCTATTTAATTGATAACGCTAGAATGTAATATGAGAATCGAGTAGTAAGGGGTAGAACGTATTACGGTTTGATTAGATATGTATGTTATTTAGATGGGTACGGTACGTTAGGAGTACACATGTAGTCGAGAGGTGAGAATTTCATGTGAGTGCACGTCCTAACATGTATTTTGCATTTAATGTTTTAATGTTATTAAAACACTTGCTGTTTTTAAAATGATTTCCACTTTCGGGCTCTGACCCATTTTCTTTCAAATCTATTTTTGTAAAAACCATTTTAGGTGCCCAGCCACAAGGACACCATGCTTAGGATCCTCATTCAGGTGACGAGCTGTAGCTGTTTGTGGAAGTTACAGGACTTTGCTTGTAGACGCTTCATCTATCTTGACTCTATATTCATCATTTATCAGTTGTAGGGCATGTTGCCCATTTCTTTTAGAGACATTTCATTTATTCAGACTTCGGGCATGTAATTAATTCAGGATTCAGACTTGTCATATTATTTTCAGTTGTGGGATTTTTGTGAGGAGTTTTCCTCCGGACTTATTATTATTTGTTGGTTATTTCATTACTTCGTTATGGTGAATGGATTATGTTGTTCTTCCATTATTCTTTTATTGTATGTTAATCAGACTTAAATTAAAATTTGGCAACTCACTTTTTAAATACTAGGTGGTTAGTAATCATTAAAATGTTTTCGACAGTGATGCTATTAACTGGGCCAACTTGACATTTTGTATTAATTTAATAAAGGAGTAGCTACCCGGTATTTAATTAGTCGGGGTGTCACAGGTGGTATCAGAGCATCAGGTTCTAGTGTCCTTTAGGATCTATACGGCTTATTATGTTTCCGCTGAGCTTTCTTTGATGTAGAGCCCTATATTTTAGGACAGTTGTATTCTTTTGTTTATGCTACGTTCTTCAGCTATTTTGAGTTTATAACTGCGAACTTATAGATTTTATTCTTGTTTCAGAATGCCTCCACGACGTGCACAAAGGATTCCCAGGGATGCAAAGCCAGGACCACAGCCCGCACCAGTTCAAGGCATGATGAATGCCGCCGAGGTTGCAGCCATTGTGGCCCAGGCGGTAAATGCCACACTAGCCGTAGTTCAGCAGGCACCCCCTCAGGCACCAATAGCCGCGCCAGTTCAGGCACTTGCATTCCCGTCTGCTTGGGAATGTGTACGTGATGCTTTTCAGAAAGCACACCCACCGGAGTTCGCAGGTAGCTCCGATGTTGTGGTTTCGAGTCAGTGGAGAAAAGACATTCAGCGACACTTGAGGATGTATGAGTGCACCGATGTCCAGAAGCAAATACTAGCTACCTTTAAGCTAGTGGGGTCTGCACTGCAGTGGTGGGAGTCTATTACCACCATGGAGGAGAGAGATACTCTCACTATCCAGGAGTTTTGGGTGCGGTTCGACCACAAATACTTTCCGTCAGCTGTTCACACGGAGATGAGGAGGAAGTTGATGAGCCTCAAGCAGGAGGGTGAGACTGTGGCCGAGTATGAGTCCGAATTCACTAATCTTCTGAACATTGTTCCGGATGAGATACCGACAGAGGAGAAGAAGATACAGAAATTTACAGACGGGTTGACTTGGAGGATCCGTCAGCATTTGTTAGGGAACCTATCGTTGGCTACTTACTCTGATGTGGTTAACGCTGCACTGCTCCATTGCCAGGATCACCGCTTTCACATGGCTGAGCGCAAGCGATCGGGAGAGTCCAGCCATCAGGGCAGGACTGGAGGAAATGGTGCCAGTGGGGCACAATCAGTTCAGGGGCAGAGACAGGGCGACCAGGGTTCCCAGCAGGGGGATCACAAGAGGTTCAGGTCGGGAAATTTCAGGCACGAACAGGGAGGTTTCCGGCAGGGCCATCGGGGTTCGAACGGCCTTCAGAACCAGCAGGGTCAGAATGGTCAACAGCAGTTTCAACAGGGCCAGCAGGGCCAGTGGAGGAACGGTAACAGCCACCAGGGCCAGGGGCAGCAGGGACAGAGAGGGGGGAACTTCCCTGGGAAGTGTTTCGTTTGTGGCAAGACTGGCCATAAATGCCAGGACTGTCCTGATAGGGGCAGGGCCCCGCAGCAGCAGCAGGGTGCTCGACATGAGCCATAGAGGCCACTTTTTCCACCTACCCTCCCAGCTCCAGCCCAGGTGCCAGCACTTCCAGCCATTCCAGCAGTTCCTGTGCAACAGGGGCAGTTACAGTATGGACGTGTCTATAACGTCCACCAGGCAGCAGCTCCAAAGGCACCACCCGCAATTGAGGGTATGTTTCCTATCCATGGCACTATGGGTCGGGTTTTGTTTGATACGGGGGCAACACACTGTTTTATAGCTACACATTTTGCAAAGGCCTTAGGGTTGTTAGCCACAGCAGAGAGCACAGTGACGTGTGTAGACTCACCATTGGGGAGTGGGTCGCTTATTTTCTTTATATGCCGGTGAGTTGGGGTAGAGATTGGTAGTTTGGTATTACCTGCAGACATGTTGGTATTAGATATGCATGTGCACGATGTGATTATCGGTATGGATTGGCTCGCTGATTATAGAGCCATGATTGATTGCTTCGGTGGGAGCATTGGTTTTGCCATTCCGGGGCAAGAGATGTTTGTAGTGGCAATGCCTCGCCCAGAGGGAGGTTCGACCGCTCATTTGTATTACATAGAGGAGGATACCTCTAAGGAGGTTATGATTTATTTAGATTCGATCCCAGTTGTCAGGGAGTATTCTGATGTGTTTCAGGAGATACCAGGCCTACCCCCCAGTCGAGAGATAGACTTTGTCATAGACTTATTACCAGATACGAGACCTATAGCACGCGCACCGTACCGTATGGCTCCGGCAGAGATGCGAGAGCTACGAGATCAGATTGAGCAGTTGTTGGGTCAGGGGTTTATACGTAGGAGTACTTTGCCGTGGGGTGCCCCTGTGTTGTTCGTAAAGAAGAGGGATGGATCGTTGAGGTTGTGTGTGGATTACCGAGAGTTGAATAAGGTCACGATACGGAATAAATATCCGTTGCCCCGAATCGATGACTTATTCGACCAGTTGAGAGGAGCTTCTTTCTTCTCAAAGATTGATTTGCGATCGGGATATCATCACTTGCGTATCAGTGAAGAGGATGTCTCGAAGACTGCATTCTTAACGAGATATGGTTCTTACGAGTTTCGGGTTATGCCTTTTGGTTTGACCAACGCTCCAGCAGTGTTTATGGACTTGATGAATAGGGTGTTCAGAGATTTCCTAGATCAGTTTGTCATTGTCTTCATTGATGATATTCTAGTTTACTCCCAGACAGAGGAGGAGCACGCCGAGAATTTGAGGCAAGTTTTGCAGACGCTACGTCAGAACGAGCTGTATGCAAAATATGAGAAGTGCGGGTTTTGGCTGAAGGAGGTTCAGTTTTTGGGGCATATTATTTCCGACCGGGGGATATCTATTGATCCGGGGAAGGTATCCGCGGTGAAGGAGTGGGGACAGCCCACGACACCGACGGAGATCCGTAGTTTCTTGGGACTAGCAGGATACTACAGGAGGTTCATTCGGGGATTTTCGAAGATAGCGGGTCCTTTGACACATCTGACTCGTAAGGGTGTGCCATTCATCTGGAGTGATGCCTGTCAGTTGGCATTTGATGAGTTGAAGGATAAGTTGACCTCAGCACCTGTGTTAGCATTGCCGAGATCGAGAGTTAAGTATCTAGTTTACACCGATGCGTCCTTGCAAGGACTTGGAGGTGTATTACAGCAAGAGAGTCAGGCCACAACTTATGCTTCCCGTAAGCTTAAGCCTCACGAGAAGAATTACCCCACTCATGACTTGGAGTTGGCGGCAGTTGTATTTGCCCTTCGGATATGGAGACATTACCTTTTGGGGGAGAAGTTTCGATTGTTCACGGACCACAAGTCCCTACAGTACCTATTCACACAGAAGGAGTTGAATATGCGGCAACGGAGGTGGCTTGAGTTCGTGAAGGATTATCAGTTCGATATCCAGTATCACCCGAGGAAGGCTAACGTGGTAGCAGACGCATTGAGCCGTAGGCCATTAGATGAGGTGGCATGGGTGTGGAAGGCCAAGTGGCAGAGTTGGGACACCAGGATGCAGTGGCCCGATCATTCATGTCGGTGATGACTGTTACACCACAGATTGTCATGAGAGTGGTAAAGGCACAAGCAGATGACTCGTTCTGTCAGGAGCAGATAGTTCGATTATTAACCGAGGGAGCCGAGTCCTATACCGTTAGCTCAGACGGGGGATTACGCTTCAATGGAAGATTGGTAGTTCCGGAAGGGGAAGAATTACGACACGAGGTGATGGCAGAGTCGCACGGCTCACGGTTCGCGGTACATCTCGGAGGGGACAAAATGTACCAAGACATGAGACGACAGTATTGGTGGAGCAGGATGAAGAGAGATATTGCCGTGTTTATTTCTAAATGCGCCACTTGTCAGCTAGTAAAAGTGGATCATCAGAGACCGGCAGGACTTCTACAGCCATTGGAGGTCCTGATGTGGATGTGGGAGAGCATATCCATGGATTTTATCACGGGGTTGCCTACGTCACAGAGAGGTCACGACTCCATTTGGGTAATTGTGGACAGGTTGACCAAAGTCGCTCATTTTCTACCCGTAAGGACATACTATAGTACGGGACAGTATGCCCAACTCTTTATTGCAGAGATAGTGAGACTTCACGGTGTGCCCCTAAATATCGTGTCTGACAGAGACAAGATATTTGTTTCACGGTTTTGGGAAAGTTTTCAGGAGGCCATGGGCACGAAATTGCGGTTGAGTACGGCATATCACCCGCAGACAGATGGGCAAACCGAGCATACAAACCAGATGTTAGAGGACATGCTACGTATGTGCATCATTGATTTCGGGGGTGGATGGGAGCAGTATCTTCCACTGGTAGAGTTTGCTTACAACAACTACTACTAGTTCACCATTGGCATGGCTTCATTTGAGGCATTGTACGGTAGACCTGGTCGTTCCCCAGCATGTTGGTTGGAGGTGGGGGACAACAAACTACTTGGGCCGTAAGTGATTCAGGATACTTCGACGAGGATAGAATTGATTCGGAGTCGCATTCGGGTAGCTCAGGATCGACAGAAGAGCTATGCTGATGCGAAGAGGTTCTTCAGAGAGTTCCAAGTGGGGGACCAGGTTTTGCTGAGAGTATCTCCTATGAAGGGGATTATGCGTTTCGGGAAGAAAGGGAAGTTGGTACCGAGATATGTGGGACCATTTCCTATTATTGAGCGGATTGGACCGGTTGCGTATAGACTTGGATTACCGGAGCATTTGTATCGAATTCATGATGTATTTCATATTTCCTCGCTAAGGAAATATCTTAGAGACGATTTGGTCCATTCTCACATTGCTTTGGAGGACATCGATCTCCAGCCTGATAGCTCCTACGAGGAGGGGCCGATTGCTATTTTGGATCGGAGTGAGCGGAAACTACGGTCAAAGATAGTCCCGTTAGTGCGTGTTCAGTGTAGACATCATAATGTCGAGGAGTCCACATGGGAGCGCGAGGATGAGATGCGCGAATGTTATCCAGAGTTGTTCTTACCAGGTACTTTCTAGTTCCGAATTTCGGGACGAAATTCTGTTATTAGGGGGGAAGTATGTAATACCCCGTATTTTTATGATATTTATTTATGGGATTAATTGAATTAAATGTGTATTAATTGGAAATTAATCCGGATTAAAATACTAACGAGATGCGAGTTGGTATTTGATTATAATGTGTATATTTGACTATATATGAATATTGAATTATGAAATTTGTCGTGAGATTGAAATACGGCAATTTGGAATTTTGTTGAGACGCGTGTGACAGTTGCGTCGGGAATATAATTATTTTAATTAAAAAGTGAATTTTATTTCTATTAACCGTTTGGTCATTTTGAGTGCGCCAACGCGTCCGGAAGGGTCGAAATAGTCAGAAAACACTAGTCGGGGGTTTAGTTTGGGTCCCGGGGCATTTTTAGGCCATACCGACAACGTATAAGGGTAGTTTGGTAATTTTGGATTTTTGGGAATTAAAACCCACGAAAATTAGGAATTAATATCTGATTTGGCAATTACCCACTAAACCCACTAATAACCTAAGGGGCTGCGGAGGTTATTGAAATTAGTTCCAAAAGAGTTCCTAAGGCAAACCCTAGCCACCATTGTCACTTTGGAGAAGAAGGCTTGTAGAGAGAGAGAAGAGAGGAGAATTCTGCAGAGAGAGAGAGAGATCACTTCATCAATTCGATATCAAAATCAGAGATACACATAAGGCAAGTGGTTTAATTACATATTTTGCAAAGAATGCTTCTTCCATGCGTAGGAAACTTATAAAATTTCATTGTTCTTGGAGAATGATAAAAACCCATTGAATTGGATGTAGATATTTATAATTTTATGAGGAGATTGCATGTAGAACAATGTTAGGATGATTAGTCATAGAAAAATACATCTTTTATACCATAAAAACGGATTTATTTATGTCTAATGATGAATTTAATTTCTAGGGTTCATGTTCTTGAGATTGGGGAAAAAGATGTCGAGATTTGATATGTGGATGAGATTTAGGATGAATTAATCCCACAAAATATGTTAGTATATGACCTATGTATGTTTAGGAATGATTAGTACCCATGAACGATTGTTGGATTGAGGTTTAGATGAGATTAGAGGTGAAGAAAAGATGGAAAAACGAGTTAAGGAAAATCTGGGCTCGAATCTGGCCACTCGTTAGAAGACCTGCCCAGGTCGTTCGAACGAGCTCGTTCGAACGAGCTTCTAACGAGTTGACAGTTTGACTTCTAACGAGAGGGATGCTCATTCGATGACTTTCGTTCGAACGAGATCTCGTTAGAAGGCCCAGTTCGTTCGAACGAACTCTCGTTCAAACAGCCTCGTTCGAACGAGACTTCTAACGAGCTGACAGTTTAGGCTTTTTAGCCTGTTTTAATCCCGAGTGTTCTGTAACCTTGTTTATATGTAGAGATAACACTTCCTTGTGGATTAATTGGTATATTTGGGATATTTGGGATATAATGAGGAGTAAAACCTAGAAGTGTAGTTTGAACCTAAGGGAAATTATGAATTAGGACGTGAGTGTCTATTACGATGCGAGAACTATTGACGGCCTAAATAATTATATTAACCGGGAACATATAAATTTTGTAGCATTATATGTCGGTACGAGAATAAGAAGTGTACCACAAATAAATTACGGTGATTACTAAGATGTGTGTATACTTAGTATATGTATATGATTTTGTGTATGACATACCTACCATACTTGCTATCACGGGAAGTTTACGTTCGCTTAGGACCCTCTAATCCTTGTGTTGACCGGATTTAGATTGGTACCTCGATGAACATAGGTCAGAGAAGGACTTATTGGGATGTTAATAAGTCTGCTGATCGTGGGAGCGCAGGTATGTGCGTGACCCATGTGATGTGACTGTGTTCGCCTCCATTTTTTGTGATTGTTATTATCTGAGAACGATTCCTGAGAGATTCGGAATGCGTGATCCTTATGTACGTGATGTACCAGGATGGATAGCAGAGTATGTGTGCACCGCAGCTTAGTCTCGGGGTGCTTGTATTGTATATTTATGACGTGAATAATATACACTTAATTAATGGGAACTTTCATGTCGGTATTGTGAATATACTTATGGTAATGTTTTGAGAAAACATAACGGGTTAACCGATAGTGAATTGTATTACTAATTGAGAATTCGAGTGTATGTAAAGCCCTCTATTTAATTGATAACGCTAGAATGTAATATGAGAATCGAGTAGTAAGGGGTAGAACGTATTACGGTTTGATTAGATATGTATGTTATTTAGATGGGTACGGTATGTTAGGAGTGCACATGTAGTCGAGAGGTGAGAATTTCATGTGAGTGCACGTCCTAACATGTATTTTGCATTTAATGTTTTAATGTTATTAAAAGACTTGCTGTTTTTAAAATGATTTCCACTTTCGGGCTCTGACCCATTTGCTTTCAAATCTAATTTTGTAACAACCATTTTAGGTGCCCAGCCACAAGGACACCATGCTTAGGATCCTCATTCAGGTGACGAGCTGTAGCTGTTTGTGGAAGTTAGAGGACTTTGCTTGTAGACGCTTCATCTATCTTGACTCTATATTCAGCATTTATCAGTTGTAGGGCATGTTGCCCATTTCTTTTAGAGACATGTCATTTATTCAGACTTCGGGCATGTAATTAATTCAGGATTCAGACT
Source organism: Sambucus nigra (assembly GCA_949130495.1). Classification (NCBI taxonomy): domain Eukaryota; kingdom Viridiplantae; phylum Streptophyta; class Magnoliopsida; order Dipsacales; family Adoxaceae; genus Sambucus; species Sambucus nigra. Next base: position 433,364,987 of record OX422220.1, on the reverse strand, counting down.
TGTCATGTTATTTTCAGTTGTGGGATTGTTGTGAGGAGTTTTCCTCCGGACTTATTATTATTTGTTGGTTATTTCATTACTTCGTTATGGTGAATGGATTATGTTGTTCTTCCATTATTCTTTTATTGTATGTTAATCAGACTTAAATTAAAATTTGGCAACTCACTTTTTAAATACTAGGTGGTTAGTAATCATTAAAATGTTTTCGACAGTGATGCTATTAACTGGGCCAACTTGACATTTTGTATTAATTTAATAAAGGAGTAGCTACCCGGTATTTAATTAGTCGGGGTGTCACATTTAGGTGTATTTCTCTAACATTATGTCGTTCTTATTTGTTGTGTGATCATAGCATATTCTTTATTTAATGATTATTTTGATATGCCACCCAAAAGAGGTCGGGGATGTTTTCCTGCTAGTTAAGGGTTTTACAAAGTTAAATCTCGTGTTCCACTTTGAATGCTTTCATATAACTATTATAATATCTGATGGCCATTTCTAATTAGTAGATTTATTTTCTCAAATTTAAGATTTAAAAATCAAGGATTTCATAATTAAAACAGAGATTAGGAGCACTACACCAGAACTAACATTTAGCCGCGAATTTTTTTGTAGCCAAAAATAAATAATTTGTTGCTAATTGTCTTTGGCACTAAAACAAATTTCGTAGCTTGTTCGTAGCTAAAGGTCTGTCGCTAAAAGTATTTCGCCACGGAATTATATTCCGTTGCTAATTGAGCAATCAATCAGCCACGAAAACTTAATTGTTGACAATGAATGTTTTCAACAGCGAAATTTTTCATCGATAATTGTACAACATTTCGTTGATAAAATTCTTGTTTCGTTGCCAATTTTCCTCAAGTAGTTGAGTTTGTCTTACTTTATGCTACGAAAATAGATTAATAGTTACGAACTGTAATCGTGGCAAAACATTGATGATTATTTATGGAAAGATGTTATTGTATAGAAGCAACTCTGAATTGTACCTATATAAAATGAAATAGAAATTGCATGAGTATTTGGAAAACTTTCCCATGTACCTTGGGGTATGGGAAGCCGTTGAAGACAACTAGAAACCCAAGGTTCCCATGTACACTCCTCTGATGATCAATCACACATTTAATTAAGCGTCACGTTATTTATAATAATTTAGTTACTTATTATATTATCTGCCATGGAGATCTGCCTCTTACGCATTTTGCAGCCATAGTTTTGGACTTCCAATCAAAAGTGCTTTAACTACACCTAATGCTATATGTCTAAAACATATCCAAGATGCTTGGTTTCAACAGATATTGACTTTGCATCGTAGTCATTCATTCATTAGTTAATGTGCTCTTTGTCAGATATATCGATTAAAAGTAATTATGTAACATGGTCACTAATCCCTTTTCCTAAGATAATACCGAATTTCTTGACTGATTTAGTCAATTAGCCTTTTCATTCCTGGTGTAGTGTAAGTGTTCCATTTCTCATAATCTAAAATGCAAAGTTCACGTACAAGGTATCGTAAGTCATGTCAAGATAACATCTCAATATATTTCCTAAAACTCAACATTTACATATGATGGTTATGTGCACCATATCAAATAGTAATTTTTTACCAACTTTTTAATGTTGTCTCATCTCCAACTCAATGCATATGTATACAATATTAATATTTTATTAGGTGTGTGACATATGATCGTTCAAACAACCAAATAGTTCACAGGGGCGTATACATGTTTCATTAAGCTTAGGATGTAATCCTAATGGATATGTGAGAAAGTTCATTACTAATATTCAACTTGTAGTACACGAGTCTCAAGAAAATTCTATTGGTCATCAAACGCTACCAAATCTAATGATTTTCTATCTTTGTTCTTTACGTACGCCCATTTATCTCATAGATATTTCATTGGGATTAGATTTTTCATTATTAAATATCACATGTGGAAATATTGGCAACTGTAATATTCTCCCGTGTCAAGCACTCATATACACAAATCTTATTGGAATAGTAAGAATGAAGAGTAATTATATTCATTTATAGCCAGGTGTGTGCTTTTAATGTTTATATAATGACACCCACAAAGACATTGATGGAGGACAACAGGTTATTCTTAGTCATTTTTACAACATGAGTAAAAGGCAACATTTTTAAATCTTCTAACAAGTTATGTAGTTTCTGTTTTAGTATAAGTTTTATGTGTTTCTGAATATAAACTATTAGTTCCGTTGTCCATGTTTAACTAACTGGTGAATGGTGATGATGTAGATGGTGGTTATAATTTGTTAATGGTACACTATATATTTGGGGTTGCCTTATATATAAATGCCTACTGAATTTTAGGACTACTAAATGATGATTTATTACTTCTCTAATTTATAATTTGGTGTTTGATCACAATACCACTTTCTCACAGTATTTTTTGCCAAGTGTTTATTTTCGAATATACCATTTCTATGGGGTGGTAGCTATCCGAAAAAATCAAACACAGTATGTGATTTTGGGACTAAAGGTGAATCAACAAGTATCAAGTATAAATAATTTCAATTGGTGTCTGAACATGCTCTATCATCAAGCCAAATAATGCTATTTGAATTGACAAATGATTTTTTTGTAGGACTAGTTTTTGTGAGACTAGTTTTTTGTAAAACTGGGATTAGATTTTTCTTTTATAAGTATCATTCGCAACTGCCATCTTCTCCCCTGCCAAGTGTTCATATACTCAAATTTTATTAGAGTTGTAAGAATGATCAGTAATTATATTTTTTACAGCCAATTTTGTGCTTTTGTTGTTAGTATAATGGCACCCACAGAGACATTAAAGGGTATTCTTGCTGATTTTTACAACTTGTGAAACGATAACTTTTTAATATCATCTAACAAGTTATATAGCTTCTGTTTTAGTACAAGTTTAATATGCTTCTGAGTTAAAATTATTAGTTCAGCTATGTTTAAGGAACTGTTGAAAGGATATGATGTAGATGTTGGTCTTAATTTTTTAATGGCACACTGTATAGTTGGTGTTGCCTTGTATATGGATGTGTATTGCATGTTAGGATTCTTATGATATTATTCATCAATTGATGATTAATTACTTTTCTAATGGAGCATTTCATGTTTGGTGGAAAAATGTTATTTTCGAACCAAAGGTGTATCCACAAGTATTTAAAGTGTGATCAATGTCCAATGGTGTCAGAACATAATCTATTATCAAGACAAATTATGGAAATTGAATTGACAGATAAGGTATTTTATGTAGGACTAATTTTTGTTTAAAATTATCAAAGAAGCTACATAAATGCGATGTGCAATGTTAGGGAGACCCAATTTTAGGACCTAATTTTTTAGACATAGTGATGTGTCGTAACTACATTGGGTGGTGAGGGAGTGGGGATAACCCACGACATCAATAGAGGTACGTAGTTTCTTGGGGTTAGTCGGGTACTAGAGGCGGTTCATTCGAGGCTTTTCGGAGATAGCGGGTCCGCTGACGAATATGACTCACAAAGGAGTACCGTGTGCATGGCATGATGCTTGCCACATGGCTTTTGACGAGCTGAAAGATAAGCTAACTTCGGTGCCAGTTCTTGCTTTGCCCAGGCTAGGAGTGGAGAACATAGTGTATACTGAAGCCTTTTTACCGGGACTCGGGGGAGTACTTTAGCAGTAGGAATAGGCTATAGCTTTTACCTCCCACAAGCTTATGCCTCACGAAAGGAATTACCCTACCCACGACCTGGAGCTAGCGGCGATCGTGTTTGCATTGAGGATTTGGAGACATTACTTATTGGGGGATAAGTTTTGCTTATTCACAGACCACAAGTCACTGCAATACTTGTTCACTCAGCGAGAGTTGAACATGCGTCAGTGCAGGTGGCTGGAGTTTGTGAAAGACTACCAGTTCGAGATATAGTACCATCCGGGGAAGGCTAACATGGTTGCTAATGCGTTAAGCCGTAGACCGATAGGTAACGCAGCAGAAGTATAGAGAGAAGGTGGAAAGAGTTTGGACACCAAGACGCGGTAGCCCGTTCCTTTATATTTGTTATGTTAGTCACACCCGAGATTATTACGAGCGTGATACAGGTACAAGCAGCGGATATTTATTGTCAGGATCAGATTGTATGGCTTTTAGCTGAGGGTGTTGAATCATATTCAGTGAGTTCTCATGTGGGATTGAGGTTTAATGGGAGATTGGTGGTCCCAGAGAGAGATGATTTACGTCATGCAATGATGACACAGTCTCAAAGGTCCATATTTATGGTACATCCTGGAAGGGATAAGATTTACGGGTCCAGATGATTTGGGAATTTATTAAAATTAATTTAATTGAGATAAATTAATTTAATATTAATCCGGAGTTTAATTTAAATATTTACTAGGGTGATGAGAGTTAGTAATTATTGGGAATTTGTTGAATATTACTTAATGAGTAAAGTAATATGTAGAATTGAATTTATTAAAATTATCACAAGTGATTAATATGACAATTTTGGAAATTAAGTCGGGACAAGCCTGCATGTATCGTGTCGGGACTAAAGCATTATAATACAAAAAGTGATTAAATTTTAAGTCACCCGTATGATCATTTCAAGTGTGCCAACGTGTCAAGATAGGTCGAGATAGTCAGAAAAGTATACCCGGGGGTTTAGTTTGGGTCCCGGGGCATTTTTAGGCCTAATCGGTATCCCGGGAGGGCGATTTGGTCATTTCCCATTTTCAGCCTTAGTTAATGACGAAAATTAATATTTAATATCAGATGTTAGGAGATCCCTCTAGGGTTAACATTCTCAAAGGTCTAGAACGGCAGTGAGAGGAAGAAAGGAGAAAAGTCTTCCAAGAACCCAAGGCCAAGAACCAACCCAATTGCACCCCACACCCACCAAAACGTAGATCGGAGCGAGGGGATCAAGCCTATACCTGTCGAACTTGTGGAATCAGACCTGCTATCTTAAGGCAAGTAATTTTCTTGCTGATTTCTAGTGGATAATTCAACCATGTTAGAATAGGATTAAATAGTCTATGTTTATTAGAAGAATTTGATGATTTAGGGAATTTAAATCACATGCTTTAGAAGAAATAAGTATATTCTGGAAAATCTTATCATATGTAGTGGATTACCCACAAAATTGTAATGATTTAGAAGAGAGAAATCTGGAAAAAGAATTAGAATATTGGAAATTATAATGAACCTAGGGTTCTTGGTAAATATTATGAATTGGGCCTTTAATCCTATACTTTTGATGAAATTCGTACATGCTTTATGTAGAAAATCATGTTGGTAGGTTAATATAACTATTAGTTTAATGGGTTGAGAGTTTGGGACTAAATTATGGAGTTTTGGTTGAGTTTGATGAAGGAAAACCGTAGTTAACAATGGCAGAATTCAGAATACGTGTTTGATAGATCGATCGACTCAAGAATGTCGATCGACCGACTGATCGAGCGATCGACCCCCTTTCATCGATCGATCGATCGACCCATTCTAGAAACTACATGTTTTTCCTCTTTTTGTTTAATTCGGATAAAATGCGTAAGAACCCTTGAATATCATTTAAAGAGTATAATGGATCATGAAGAGGACCAGTATGGTCTAAGTAGATTTTCTTAAATGTAATTTTATATGGGATTTAACTGTGGGTTAATGAGGGTTTGACACATATTGAAAATCGTGCGTACATTAACTAAGGAATTGAGAGATTCGTGACTGACTTAGACCAGTATGTTAGAGAGGGCATACCTACTGAATTTACCTTTAGGAAGAGAGAATACTTCGAGGGATGAGAAGTAATTACGAAATGATTATAATTGAGAACAAAATGAGATGAGTTCTTTATGCGTAAATATTGGGTAAATTGTATTACGTACGCTTGAAAATATTATTATGGGTCGTGGGCGAACCTAATTGAAAAATGTGAATATTGATATATATGACCGAGTGCATGTGTATGTATATATTATATGTTTGTGCATAATCATACCCACGCTACTTGATATTACGGAGGTTGCCACGCCGGGAAAGTATTATCTCCATGGAACCTTTATAGGGGAGGATATTGACTTGTACCCTAGAAAATAGGATTCCTTAGTACATGATATCTGAGAATGATAGTCGGACGGTTATAAGAGATGTGAGGGGTATGTACAGACCTCTTAGTGACTTGAAACTACGCTTCGCCTCCATTTTGTGTGTTTTGTGTTAATACAGTTCGAGAGTGATTCTGAATTGGTATTTTCCTTAGTACGAGAGATACGGGGACTTGATAGTAGAGTATGCCGGCACCATAGATTTTATGTTGGGTGCCGATAGTATATATAATATATGAGTGATTAATATATATATATATATATATATATATATATATATATATATATATATATAAAATAAAGAGTAATGGTATTTTTACTGTTCAATAAGATGATAACATAATTAAGGGTTGAGATCAATGCCACCTACACACGAAATGAAGGGTTGGGATTGAATACACTCTCTCGAATCTCTGATACATCAAAGACAATCTAAACAAAAGAGTTTTGTTGTCATAAAACGACAGCACAAGGACAGTTCGCAGGTCTCAAAAAAGACAATACAAGCTTTTGACATATTCATACACGCTGACGCTTCTCTCTCTCTAATAGAGCAAAGAACACACGCATATACTCAACTCTAATATTTAGTCCCACCCACCCACTCACCCACCTATACACGCAGACGCTTTTTTCTCTCTCAGAACTCAAGGTCCCTTCCAATGGCCTCTTATATCTCAGTTAGAGGCAGCGATTCCAACGATCCCAGTTCTGGATCCAAGATCTTTTGGAGGTATTTTCCTTCACTCCCCTATATTACCTTAGTGCTATTTTTTCGCAGATAAAAGGTACACCCTCATCAAGATTTTTATGGAGGTTTCACCGTATTTTTGGGAAGTTGATCAAATAAGCTACCGATCTCAGGAAATGCTCAACCAAGCTCAAACAGAGCATATTATCCCAAAAATAGGGGTCGTAAACTACATAGGACATCAAACTCAAACACATCATAGCAATGGGTATACACTACATTTGTTTTTGACGTCTTTTCTTAAGATTTATGGTGAGAATTAATATTCTTTATACTGTAGTTGATATTTTGGTGTCTTCATATGTTTTTGACTTGCAGGAACATATCATAGATATCTCCACAGGTGTTTGTCTATTTGATTTCTGATTTTGGATTTGTGTGAACTGATTTTGGCTACAAAGTTAGTTTTGGATTTTCGATTTGTCTATCTGATTTACGGTTTAAATCTCCGATTTTCAATTTGTATCTCTCCCTCATTTCGGTGTGTTCAAGAAATACGCCTGATCTTTCTCTCTCTCAGTATCTTCTCCCCAACAGATTTCACATTTAATGTTGTTTTTCTATTGTTTTGTTTTAATACTAGGTTTTGTATGATTTTTTTGTTGCAAATTTATCATTTATGTTTGAGACTTAGTTTTTTTTTTTAGATCTGCGACGCTGAGTTTTTTTAGAGATCTCCGGCGATAAGTTCTTTTTCAGATCTCCGGTGATGAGTCGAAAACCATTTTGACTGATTTGTTTATATCAGTGGCAGTTTCCCCGATCCTCTATTTTTTTAATAAGGTTTTGAGAGTTCCATTTTTCTCCTTGGCGATTTTGACGTTTACGACCCCCGTAAATGGGGCAAACTCAAGAATGACGGCCAGAGTCTCGGTTGAATCTCAAGAGTGACGAATGTATGGAAATTAACATTTTTTATGATTTATTTTCACGATCCAGGTGCGAAAAGTCATCTAATCTTCATTTATATATACTGGAAGACATCTGTAGAAAAGAATAATACTTAATTTTTCTTGCACAATCACTCCTTCATTCTTTTATGTCAAACCCATTTACATAACACCTTTCTTCTTTTCGTTTCATTATTTTTCTGGGTGCAAATTATCATTTTGATTGTGTAGTATTGATCATTGGTAAAGATAAATAATTTTTTAATTGAGTTTCTTAGAGATTTTTTTAGTACTGTAACAAATGTTAATTTTTTTAGAAATTTTTTTATAATAACAATTGCATTTTTTATTTTTCATTTTAATTATAATGAGTCTGAAATCCAAATACACATTTAATTTTTTTCCAGGTAGGATCATTTTAATTAGTTGTATTTAACAAGCATTGACACAAGATCATTATTTAGATTTACTACAAGAAAAAGTGTAACAGAAGAGTCTTATAGGGACTTAAAAGTGATGGCTCACCATTTGTGTTATGCATATTTTTTTGTACTGTGTTACGCATATTTTTTTGTACTTTGTTATGCATTATTTAGATTTTTGAATTGTGTTATGCATATTTTTTTTTTCGATTTATTTTCTACAATAATTTATATTTATGTAACTTGCAACATATGTGTAAAGATTATCATATCTTGACTTAAGATTTTTTAATTTAGGCTTGGTAATTCCTTTTATGTTTTGCCCATTTAGTTTATTTTTTCTTTCAATTACTACTTCTAAAAATAAGCAACTCTTAAATTAGAGTGAAATATACATGGTTCAAATCAAATTATTTTTAGGTTCCTGATGCTATGTTGTATTTATTTTTAGATTAAGTATTTCTTAAAAGAATGCAAGTGTCATTTAGTTTGAAAGTTTTTTAATGGTATTGAGCCTCATAAAGCGTTTTTGGTGTCATCTCTCTTTATAAAAGCTTACTAAAAAATGTGGGCACATGAATCGAGGCAAGTACTTTGAAGATTGGGGTATAAGGCCTAATGTCAAACTCTATTTCCCCAAAAGTACTCTGAAGATTTGATAAAACACTGAGTTCAACTCTAAAGATTTGATAAAAAAAATAATTTCAGCACATGGCTCGAGGTAACAAAGAAAAAAGCAAAATGAGAAAATCATGTTCTCATCATCTTTTTTCAAAAAAAGATTTTTTTTAATTTTAAATTAAAAAGTAACAGGCCATGTTGGTAGTGATGGGAATTGCTTCATTCAAGCTCTTTATTTAACACATTTGTTTATTTTTTATATAGTTTAAACAAAAAATGTCTAATTAAATTTTTACAGCGCTATAGTAAAATATAATGAAAGTCTTCTTGCTTTACTGTTCGCCACAGAGAATGAGTTAATAAATGAAACCTTAATTAGCTTTTAGGTTTTTTTCTTAAAAAATATATATCTTATTTATTCTCAAATCATAAAAGAATAATACCACCTAAACCAGTTATTATACCTCTGTCTAGGTTTTGGAACTTCCATTTTTCTCCTCGATGATTTCGAGGTACAAGAATACGACCCCCGTAAATGGGACAAATTGAATGCCGATTTTACTTTCTATTTACACTTTAGTTATGTAATTTATTGTGCAACTTAGGCCCGTTCATTGAAGTAGTTGTGTAATTTATTTTGTTGAAGTATTTTTAAGATGAATTTTTTATTTTTGAATATTGTTGGATTGGTTGTTACCCATAAGTATGGTGGATAGTGCAATAAACAAGTGGTATTGTGTCCATTTTTTAAACAATTGATATTGTTTATTTGAGGCACAATGTGAATTCAGTTGATGAAATTTGTATTTTCATGGTATATGTGAATTTGTTTGATGAATTTCTTAAATGTTGTTGGATTGTTTATTATTGGTTAAGTAGGATGGATGGTTCTATAAATAAATAATATTATGGCATTTTTTCAAAACTACACTTTGTTTTGTTGAGGAACGAAATTTTGCCATTTTGAGTTTACTTTTTTTGGAATTTTTCGTCGTGCCTTCAGGCACGGGCATTCCGCTAGTATATATATATATATGGAATTCTTCTGCTGTGCGTATCACTAGATAAGTATTGAATAAATGCTACAAAATTTATAGTAAGTGTTCGGGAACTTTTTTAATAGTATTGAGAAATACATGAGTAACGTAAGAAAACTTTAAGAGATTAATCCTTAAACTAAAATCATGGTCTTGTGACTTTTTCGAATAAAATTTATGGGAGATGAGTTAGATAGAATTATGAGGCATTTAGTAGTACATTAGGCCTGCACACTAGATGAGAGGTGAGAATTATGAAGAGAGTGTCGTGTGCTAACATGGAGGCCTTATCAATTAGTGGGCATTTAATTACTTGCTGAAACACTCTTTAAAGATATTTTACACTCGGGCTCTCACCCATTTCCTGTCTCTCTCTTGTATATATATATATATATATATATATATATATATATATATATATTACAGGTGCCCAATCACAGAGGCGCCAAGTGTAGGTTACTTGGACTGAACGTGCTGTAGCTTATGTGGGAGTTGGAGGTCTTTGCAGTAGACGACCTCACCATTGATTCCGTTTATGTTTTAGTTCCTCGGTAGACAGGGCATGTGTTGCCCATTTCCTATTTTCTGTTTAGACTTATTAGAGATTCCGTATTCATTTATGATTCCTTTATTCAGTACTTTTGTGGGATTTATTTCTTTGTCATGTGGACTTACGATGTGGTTATTTGTTTGGTTTGAGTAATCTCGTTGACATTATTATGCATGGTTGTTTTAAATTATCTCGAGTACGATTCATGATAGGTTATATTCTAAAAAGGTTTTCGATATGAAATTTAATGAATAAAAATAATTATAAATTGTTTTTACACTTAGCTTAATTATTTAGGGTGTTTAAATTGGAAAATTTTATTTTTCGACAGTGATGCTAAGAATGAACCAACTGTTCACCTGGATTTAATTTAACAAAGGATTGATCACCCGGAATATAATTAGGCGGGGTGTCACACATTTGTCTTTTATATTCATTATATTTGTATTGTGTGTATAGTTAAAAGTAGTTTTTCTAATTCGTTATATCTACTATTATCTCTATAGATATAGATATCTATACAAATAGACATTTATGTATTTTTATGGATTCATTATATTTTTCATTTTTTTTGTTTCGTTATATCTTCCATTTGATGTATAGTATGAATCTATGGATTTCTTCTTTGAATTTTGGTTTTTCCTCTAGCTTAGATAGTAAATTTATCCTTAAATGCTTCCATTTTCTCATGAACTGCGCATGTACGTTGAGTTAGATATATATATTGTTTATTTAAGACATACATCTAATACTTAATTTAGTTTCAGTTTTATGATCCGATACACCCGTTGGAAAGATAAGTGAAAAACTGAGATGGTTTATTATATATATGCTTATCTATGTGTTTTAGATTTATTGTTGCTTATTATCATGCTTCGGTTTATATATTGTTATTGAATAATGTAGAAAAGATTCTTATGAAGTTGGATTTAATTCATGGAAATCACAACTTGCATAACTGAAATAGTTGCAATATAGTTGTTCTTTGACATCATTTTGCTTACTATTGCTTTTATTTTGCCTTAGGGTTTGCAGTTCTTTACTTGCTTTGCTGTAGAGATATTGCTGCTAATTTAGTTCCCTCTTCACCAATTTCCACAACTAGGCTCACTACCGTTGAAGGTGAAGGTATTATTTCACATTATCTCTGCATAGGGTTTCATTACAATCAAGACTTCCTACAACATGTAATGAGTTCAAGTACCTTTAAATTACCATAAACTCCTATGACAACACCTAGACTTTAGTATCAAAGTTATAAATTGATAGGTCCACATTGATTTGAGTGTTAGTCCAACATTTACTAGCTTTGAAACTGATTTGTGAGAATAGTGTTTTTTGTTTGGCTTATTTATTTGATTTAGCAGTAAATTTATGAGATCTCTTGTTGTGTCATGTGATTTTGAGTATACTTATGGGAAGCATTTCATATTATTCTGTTTTAACAAGCTAGAAGTGAGGTTAAATATCATAGAACTGATGATTTTTAATTGTTTTCGAATATTAAGATTTTTCAACTTTGAATGCCTTGATAGATCTATGCTTTGCATGATAATTAATGGCTAGTTTGGTCGTTTGACATTAGTTAGTAGCAGTAAGTTAGGACCTATGGAGTAAGGATGATGGATTTGGTATAATTATGGTTAAATTTTCAGTGATGTTTGTTTACACATAAGACTCGCCCGGATTCATTATTTTCAGTGATGTGTGTTTTATACATAAGACTTGTCCTAATTCATTTGTATAATAGCTTTAAGGTTGAAATAGATTTATATACTTTCAGACGTTGATTACACACTATTATTTCATATTATCACAGTTAAACATGCGATCTTCAGTTAGTTAGATATTAAATAGAACTTTATTACTATTAAGATTTATGGCGTACATTGTTTTGCAATGCTTGCATTTATGTAAGATTTATGCCATACAATGTTCACTGGCGTTTGTTTTATTTTGGCAAATGACAGGGACTTATGGCTACTAGCCTAAAAAGGATCAAATTTGTGCTGGTGATATAAGTACACAATATAAGAGTGGATATACTAGTTTGATGCGAAAGTTTATACCTACTCTAATGTAAGAGAAGATGATCGGTCCATAAGAATTTGACTTCTCTATCTTTCTTGTGGATTTTTCTCATTTAGTGCAATTTTAAACAAATTTTGGAGTATTCTGATAATTAGTTTGTTATTTTAATTTTTGGTGTGTATTCTTTGTATGTGTTTAACTGCAGGTCTCTACCAAAGTGACCATTATTGAGGTGTTTTTAAGTACAAAAGCAGCATTTAACTTCAACATACCATATCACAAGTCTGGTAAGGTCAGTGCTTTGCAACTTAAAATAGAAAATAAGATCAACTGATATTGAATATAGATAGCATCGGATGTAACTCTTTGTTAAATCAATTATTTTTATTAATAAAAAAATTAGGAATCAATGTGGTCCTGTGGTGTTGTCAATTTTCCAACATCACCCTTTTTTAATAGGTTGTCTTAATAAGGCTTCTAAGTTTTTCGAACAGTGTTAGACAACAATCATCAATGGTTAAGCAATGTATCAACAGTGGTACTGGTTGAGATAACCATTAGACCTTAATGTAATCAACAATAAGTGTTAGACAATAATCAACAATGGGTAAGTAATATAATCAATAGTGGTATTAGCTGAGATTATTTTGTTTTTCAATCTCCTCCCTTTTTGAACAACTCGTTTCACAGTCCTCACAATCCAAGTTCTTTAAAACAGTGGCAGGTGATGAAAAAACTTCCACGAAGAGTGTTTAAACTATGTAAAAAACTTCCTAAAGTATCAAACACTTTGTGCAGGGATGCAATACCAGCTTGAATTCAGCTTTAAATGCTTCACAAGAGTTGCAGTGAACATAAAATGGTGTATGGTGGATTTAAAGACATGAGAGATGCTGCTTTTTTGGAAGTTTTGAGTTGTGTAATAAGTAATAATGGGTTTTATGAGATGAATTATGGGGGAATGAATGTGATGGCGCAATGTTAAGGAAATTTGTGGGTTTGTGAGTGTGTGAGTAGTACGGTCGAAGTGGCTCAGGAGGAATGTGGGGACTCGATTTCAGGCATTATGTTAGCTATAGCCACTACTCTCATGAAAGGATAAGCAACCAATATCCAGGTTAACTTAAACAACTCCCCTTTGGAGTTTGGAAATGGCTTTTGGCAACTCTTAAATCGTTTTGTATTATCAGTATTTAGCATTTTCCAATCTAAAAGTTAACCTATTTTGTTGAAAGTTTTGGGGGAAATTTAGCACCCGGGGAACAGCTCTATTGCGGCCCCAGGATTGGCGTGGCAGTATATTAGCCGCCTAGGTGCTTAACTTCATGGCGTGGCAAGACAAGTTGCCCAAACAAAATGGCGCAACCCATCCTTTTTTATGATATTTAAACATTGAGCCCTTTTATGCCAACACATGATTTTCATGTGTCGGCTGCGTTACGGTGACATGATGTGTCGTGTTATTGTAATATAGTAATCTACCAAATGCCTCATTGATGTTGTATACATATATTAACTGAGTCATGCCACATTTCAGCATTACACCTCTGCAGACACATGTATGAGTGCATTTAAATCCCCCCTTGATCCAAGCCGCGGTAAATGAAAATGGGATGGCAGTGGCTTGGGAGAAAGCTTTCATACAGTTAGTGAAGGTACATTTTTAGTCTGTATAGTTGCATTTTTTTATGTTTATTGAGCATAGGTATTGCTGATTTCTACTACTACCCCATTATTTTATCATTTGCATATGTGGTGTCATCATTCAGTTTTCTTTTTTATCCCCTCTATTGATTTAGTATGATGCACCATCATCTTATTGTTTTCTTATTGTTAAGTGCCACCGTATCTTGATGCATCATATTATATTAAGGTATGTTTGATTAACATTACATGTTTTTCAATTCCTTGTAAAATGTAACATAAATAACAATTGTCTATATAGATATGTATTTTCTAAGTTCTATTTGTATCACAATAATTCACCCATGTTTTTCAATGGAAATTGCTTATGCAATGTCACCTAAATAACTATTGTGTATATAGATATGTATTTTCTAAGTTTTGTTAGTGTCATAATAATTTACCCATGCCCTGCACATGTGTGACACCCCGACTAATTAAATACCGGGTAGCTACTCCTTTATTCAAATTAATACAAAATGTCAAGTTGGTTCAGTTCATAGCATCACCGTCGAAAACATTTTTAATACAATTACTAGCCACCTAATATTTAAAAAGTGAGTTGCCAAAATTTATTAAATTAAATTAACATGCAGCCAATTAAATTATAAGTTAACTATACCACATCCACATCACAATCATAATAGAACAATAATGGAATAAATAAAATGATTCTGGAGTAACACTCCTCTGAATAATCCAAATACTGAATAAATCCCAATACAGAGTTTGAATAAGTAAATAAATCCAAAATTGAAATGAAACTGAAATTCTGAGAATGCTATCTCTAAATGGAAAGGTGTGATATGCTCTAACTAATGAATGACCCTGAATAGAATCAAATGCAGAATGTGTAGGCATCTAATATCGAGATTTTGTAACTTCCACAACAGCTACATCACGTCAATGTAGTGGTACTCCTATGCTTGGCGTCCCTGTGACTGGGCACCAAAAAGGATTTGCAAGAAAAAAATAGATTTGAAAGAAAACGGGTCAGAGCCCGAGGTGAAAACATTTTAAAAATATAGCAAGTGTTTATTACATTAAACAGTAAATATTATATACATGTTAGTTACGTGCTCTTACATGAGTTCCTCAACTCTTAACTAATGTGCACGCCTAACGTATATCTTTAACCCATCCTAGTTATGTCGTAACTAACTAGTCAGTACCACTTTCTGTCCTCACATTATAATATAGGGGTAGATTCATATCATTCTAATATATCCTGCGTGTAACTCACCTTTTCATTGATCAGATTAATTTATAACAGTTACGATAGAAAAATCTCATTTTTAATCCCATTCAAAATGTCTCAATTATCATATTCACACTTTAACAAAGAGTCCGAATTAAATACAAGTATATTATTCTCAGCACAAATGTACAAATAGGGCACCCCTAGGCTAAGTTGCGGTGCACACATACTCTACTATCGAATCCCGGTACATCATGTACATAAGGACTACGTGTTTCGAATCGCTCAGGAACCGTTCAAATAAACAAAATCAAAAATCTTGGAGGCGAGCATAGTTCATATACCCATGGGTCACGCACATACCTATGCTCCCATTGTCAGCTAACTTATCAACTCACAAATAAGACATTCACAACCCTATGTCCTTAAGGTACCAATCTAAATCCCCCCACAGGCACACAAAGATCAGATGGTCCTATACTGAAAGCCGACCTCTCGTGATAGAAAGTATGGTAGGTATGCCATACAATAATAATCCATATATTAAGCATTCAAACAACATAGATAACTGTTATATTATTAAAGGTATATTATCATCCATATACCATTAATCTAATTCATACACTATTTATTATTACAGATTATTCATAATATATTTTGTCGATCATTCTCACGTCGTATAGTTTCGAGTACTTAAAACCTATTCGAAGATGTTACTAAGTCTCCAACATATCCCATATATCAACTTAGTACTCCGAGGTCCTTATTTATGTTCCAAATCGTAACTTATCACTCTTAAGAATTTGAATCATGTTCTTGCATCATAAAATAGTAAATTAATCATCGGACACTCGTAAATTCAACACTATATTCCAACCAAATCCTAATATGTACCATGCTTCAATTATATCCCTATTGGTCTCCCTAAAGTCGTAATGTATCCACATAATCCCTAACTACAATGTTCGATGGCCGAAAACACTTCAATTCAAAAAGGGGGGAAAGGTCATAGTTTCTGTGAAGATCGATTGATCGACCTAGGTTGTCGATCGATCGATCCCAGTTGATCGATCGACCTATGATATCGATCAATCGATCAAGCAGGTGCAGGTTACGGGTTTTCTTCGTTTTCATCCCTAGTTTTATCCCAATTTCTCATTAAAAGATGTTAAATCCTAAAGTAAACATATTAGTTCATCATATAAAGATGTTAAATCATATAACCTAAACACATGAATCTTAATGTTCCAGAACTCCTAAATCATCCTTAATTAGCCTTATTTGAAATCAAATCACCCTATTATCATGAAAACCCTATTTCTTTCTATTTTCTTCAAGAATCATCATATACCTCTCCATAAATCCATTTTTAACTAAGCTTGGTTTCTAATTTCGTTATTAGAAGACTTCTAGAATCAAACTACATACAATTCCTACCCAAAATTAAGGTTTCATCTCCGAGTTTCATTAGTTTTCCATATTATCATGAATATCATCAAATCCTAACTATCATGGATAAATTATTCGTTGAAACTTAATGAATCAAATAACTTGCCTGGGAATTTGATGTTCTGATCCATTGATGACATTAAGGGTTGGTTCTCTTCCTCTCTCCAGTCACAAATCTGGCGAATAGTGGTGGTGTGTGGTGGTTATGGCCTTGCAACCTTCTTTGGAACTTCTCCTCTCTCTCACGTTGCCCACTACTTGATTTTGGCAGATAATGTCCCTAATGGACCTAATATTGACTGATAAATAAAGCCTAAATTTCGTGGGTCAAAATCCTTTAAAAATTAAAATGACTAAAATACCCTCCCGGGTTGCCGATTTGGCCTAAAAATGCCCCGGGACCCAAACTAAACCCCCGGCTAGTGTTTTCTGACTATTTCGACCCTTACGGACTCGTTGCGGCACTCAAAATGACTATACGGTTGATATAATTATAATTTACTTTTAAATCCCATTAAATTGATTCCTGACGCTACTGACACGCACGTCCCAACTTAATTTCCGAATTATCGTATTTATGCCTCACGACAATTTTAATAAATTCCATAATCATATTACTATATTCACCTAGTAATATTCAATATTATTATCATAACCAAATACCAACTCTCATCTCGCTAGTATTTAAATTCGAATTAATTATCCCATTTAATTTAATTTAATTAATGCCTTTAAATAAAATCAATAAAATTACGAGGAATTACAACATGCTCTCGGGATGACCCAAAAAATCAATATCACTGTGTATGGGCAGCAAGGGTGGATAATTTGATTAAAAAAATGGATCTTATGACACCTACAATGTTTGAGCACACAACATCCAGCTAATGTTATATCAACAGTATTTGATTTGCTTGTTTAAAACTAAGTTACGTATTCTTTCGAAGTCGTTATCTTGGCATTGCCATTTTATTAATATTGAATAGTTCTATTCGCAATATCGAATCTTTGTTCTGAGAACACTAAGCACATTTTAGTGTTCTTGATGCAACATTGATGTTGGGTTGGCTTATGTTTTAACCTACCTTCATAAATATTGTGAGCAGCAAGTGATCCCATGTGTGGGAAATATGCATTCTCATTTTCATGTCCAAATTGGACTATAAGGGATTCAGATTTGATTATCCCAAATGATGTTTATTTTTGTCCTGATATGGATAATGTTCTTGTAAAAAAAAATTCTATTCCAGTGTGCCTAATCTTTCCCGGTATCAATAAAAGAACATTTGGATCTTGAGTTTCAACCTCTGTAGCATAGTTTGACTTGCTTCGTGATTTTGTTTTGTATGATGCAGAATTTTAGAACAACATTGAGATGCATGAGGTTTTGGGCGAAGAAGCGCAGTATTTATTCTAATGTATGGGTCGTCTCTTTTTTTCCTTCTCTTATTCTTTTTTCTGATATTACATCATGGCATGTTATATTCTGTTTGGTGGACAAGTTGCAAGATTTCTTGGTGGTATAAATTGGGCATTGCTTGTTACTCGCATATGACAACTATACCCCCAATGCACTTCCCAATATGTTCTGTTTGATGAAGAAAAAATTCATCACGTGGTGAATACGCAAATAGTAAAACTCAATATTTTTCTCCTTGATGCCATGAATAGATGGCAGGTAAGTTGGTAAGCATTAAGATCCACACCCGGAGGTCCCAACGCGTGGTGAGAGAATTTGGAAGCATGTGAACTTGTGATTGTAAGCGTCCCAACTTCACAAGCCCAGCACCACGCTATCTTGATTGTTTGGTTGCAATCTTTTTGGGAAATTTTAAATTTGCATCGTGTTTATAGGCATAATTTGAGATTATACATAACCTTTAATTTTGCTCTTAGCCGTTGATTCATTATCTTCCATTGGGCTCCTCGAGTGGGGCAGGCGTGAAATTAGGTACTTTGTTTAATTGCCTAATTTACTACGTGGTGTGGGTTTGCTTAATTTATTTTTTTATGGTACGTAATTTGTGATACTGAAGAGCAACTAATGTTGCTTTATTTAATGGATATGGACAGGTAAGTTATTGTGCTCGTGCCAACATTAGTTGATTCATTATATATGTATTAGTCATTGGATTCATTATATTTGTATTAGTTAAGAGAGTGTTGTGCAATTTCTTTTTCTGGTGTTTGTGCAATTAATTTTGCTAGTGGATAATTTTGTAGCACCTCGCTTATTACGGCGTCGGCCGCCACCAAAACTAAGTTTGGCGTCACTAAATTAAATACCATTCTCAACATGTGACATATATGAGACATAAAAAATTCATTGCACAAGGTAATAATGAAATCAATCCTAATAAATAATAATCATCAATGTGACATCAAGTCCATCACCATGCTAATCTCCAATAATATCTAATTAGAAAAAATATAATCTCCAATAAACTGAATCTATAATGAAATAACTGAATAAAATCGTAACAACTATGGAACCGAATGGCCCACCAAATCCATAAATGGTGTCTCAATATAAATGCGAAGGCATGGAAAACTAAGCTAAACTAAACTACTAAGCATAAAAGAAATAAACTCCAATTGCACCTCCACAGTATATCTCCAAATACTCATATGTAGATACTCCAGCACTAATACTTGAAATATATTAGTCAACGCATAGGGTCAGAGCCCCAAGCATGAATACTGGCTACTCCCTCCAATTAGGGTCCGTGAACCCAGACAATAGCATTATACATGATAAATATCACAATAGATTATTTTAAATTAAACGAGATAATTAATCACGATGCAAGTAAAATAAACCACATATGCTAGAATACCCATCTATGCCATCTCATCATCTTCTCATTATCCAATCATTTAACTCAATTTAAGTTAATCCAATTTATTAATTTTTCATCATCACTAATATCACATGTGGGACTCCCACTTACATCTTTATCTCATTTTATTTGTTTGGTTGCGGTACTCCCGTTGTTCTACACCACACACATTCCCCTCGCCATAGTCAGCCAGTCAGTTTAAGCTGTCAGCCACGCATGTTATGTACGAGATTCCATGCATGACACGTCTTCATAGCTAGCCAGCCCGTTTAAACTCTCAGCGCTGTATGTTATTCAGACTCCACACACGCACGCATCGTAATATCCAACCAACTCGTTTCTCAATTTCTCATCATTTCTCTTATTTATTTATCCCACTCTTATTATCGATGTGAGATCCTCAAAAACACCCTTAGTCCCATACCTAAGCGTCCCCAAAATGAAAATACGTCCTACCTTATGTATAGGATAAATTTATATCAATAATATCTTCCTAGTCTTATTCCTAGGCTAGCGAATCGATGGCATGACGTAAAAATCAGCCCCACCCCGGAATCACTCATCCGTAAAATCTACACTCACTAGTCCCAAACCTAGAAAGCGTAAATCGCAACTAAGGCCTACCACTAGTCTCATACCTAGCAAGTATCCTAAAATATAGGTGAGAGTATACTACCAAAATTCCGTCATACCCGCGATGGTAAATATCAATATCAAACAATCACATAATCTAACAACACATATAAACAATATCACAAACTTATTCGTGATGGCACCATTTAATTTAATTTACTTAATAAAATCGTCGTCATTCTTAACACAATTATTTCTACTAAATCGTTATAGATTAATCAACATGCAAAGTTATGAGATACACCAAAATTGTCCTCTTTTATCAACTACATAATTTTTATGCAGGTGTACACGTCTCGATTTCAATTAAAATAACCCCCAAAATTTTTACATGCGATCCTACACCAATAATAATTAAAACCCACTACTCTTTTCTACGCACCCAAGGGTTTCAAATCTTATTCCACATTAAAAAATTTCATCAAAACATTACCAAATTTAGTTTTCACTTTTCTAATAAAGTTGCTAATTTATTTTAAGAAAAATATGTCATTAAAAATTTAGGCGACACTTAAAACGCATAACACTAAAGGAAGAGAATAGAGTATCAATACCTGAATAAAAATTGATTGAGAATTCTGATTTCAAAGAAGTATTCTTATCAAAAAGTTGATAAAGATCCGTTCTTGACGCATCTCAAGAAAACCCAGTTAATCTTGACAAATCTTGAGTTGAAACCTTAAAGAAAATTGGGGCAAAGTTTTGTAGATGGAAGGGAAATATTTTGTAGAACTCTTCTGGAGGAAAAAGTTGTGGAAAAAGTGATTTGAAGAACCCAGCCACGGATTAGTTTTAATTTATAATTCTTAGGAGTTCTAATGCTAATAGAATTCTATTTAAACTAAAAGAAAGTTTCGCCGTTAGTCACGACCCAGAACCGTGACAAACACTTTTTTTTCATATTGACTCCGATTTGAATTTCGATTAAAATCCAACTTTTCAATATTAAAACTCAACATTTTAAATCAATAAAACTTAATAAATTCTAAATTTTTAATTTATCCAAAAATTCTGAATTAATTTAAATAATAACTACTAAATTCACGGGGTGTTACAAATTTTTTGTACTAAATTAATTTTGTATGACTAAATGTTGATATTATAACTAATATGATAATTTTATTTTGTTTGACAAAATGCCATTTTTGGATCCTCATCAAGTTTTCAGCATTGCGGGTTGCGGCGTTGACGATGATGACACCAGAACGGAAGTTAAAAGTCAACAACAATGGACTTCTTTTTTATATTTCATTTTCTTGGTTATCATTTTGTGATGATTGTCATAGGATGTTATATTGGATGCATTTATGAAAATAATGTAACTTTCGGGGTGATTGTATTATAATATTTCATTTGTTTGGTTTAAGTTTCTTTTTAAATGAAAAGTGGAGGCTTATATAAAAAGTAAATGTTGAATATAATGCCCTTGTTTATGTGGACTATTTTTGTATATGATCTTAGGATTTGAATTGTGTAGTAAGAATAATTGAATTTATTTAAATTCAAAATATCTTGATTTTTTTATTAAAATATGTATTAATATTATTAACAGACC
The DNA here is from genome assembly GCA_949130495.1 of Sambucus nigra. Lineage (NCBI taxonomy): Eukaryota > Viridiplantae > Streptophyta > Magnoliopsida > Dipsacales > Adoxaceae > Sambucus > Sambucus nigra. The sequence goes on along the minus strand of OX422220.1, from coordinate 433,343,251 downwards.
TTTATTGTTATAAAATCAGACAAAAGTGTTATATAAAGGGTGTAAAAAGGTTAAAATAGTAACACAAAAGTCCATTGCTAAAGCAGAATTAGTAACAATAAAATATTGTTGGAAAATTCAGAATTAGTAACAGTATATTACCGTTACTATTAGTAACGGTAAAATTATGTTACTAATTTTGTGCCCCACGCCTCTTTTGTAACCGAAATATTTCGTTACTAATATTTTTAGTAACGGTAAAATACCTCTACTAAAGGCGCGTTTTGGGGTAATGGAGAGCAAAAAATGTCTTGGAGTTAGTTCACTCAGACATTTCTGGGCCAATAAATCCATCCTCAAATGGGGGTAAAAGATATTTAATTACTTTCATTGATGATTATACTCGAAAAACAAGGGTTTATTTTTTGCAGGAGAAATCAGAAGCTTGTAGTGCATTTAAAAGATTCAAGGCGTGTGTCGAGAATGAAGCAGAAAGAGTTATTAAAACTCTTTGCACTCATCGTGGAGGAGAATATTGCTCAAAGGAATTTGATGCTTTTTGTGATGAGCAGGGTATTCGAGGGTAACTTACATATGCCTACACACCACAACAAAATGGTGTATCAGAAAGGAAAATAGATTCATCCTCAATATGGTGAGAAGCTTGGTGGCAAGAGGAAAAATTCCAAAAATTTTCCGGCGTGAGGTAGTAAACTGGAATATTCATGTGTTGAATAAAGGTCGTACTTTTTCTATTCAAAACATGACACCCGGGGAGGCTTGGAGTGGGCACAAACCATTTGTAGATTGCTTCAGGATTTTTGGTTGTATAGCTTAAGCACATGTCTCGGATGAGAAAAGGAAAAAGCTTGATGATAAGGGGGAAAGTGTATCTTTCTCAGTGTAAGTGAAATATCCAAAGCATATAAATTGTTGTACCCAGTCATGAAGAAGGTTGTCACCAACAGAGATGTCACTTTTTATGAGTAGAACACTTGGGATTGGAATAGACAACAACCTATTCAAGTCATTCTTAATGAAGAAAATGATGAAGAAAAGCAGCACCCTCTACAACCACAAATTCTAGTATATTATGTCCCTAAAAAATTCACCAAATGAAGCTCCAATTGCACCTGAAACTTCATAAACTACAGTTGAATCGCGTCTTCACCGTGTTTGAAAAAGGCCTCAATGGATTAGATTATGAGGTAACAGGAATTGACGAAGCTCAGGATCCCATTACTCACTCTGCTCTTATTTCATATTGTGATCCTACAATTTTTGAAGATGTTGTCAAAGAATAAAAATGGCAAATGATGATGGATAGTGAAATTGTTGTTGTTGAAAAGAATAATACTTGGGAGTCGACTGATCTTCCAAAAGGACACAAGAATATTGGTGTCAAGTGGGTTTACAAGAAAAATTTGAATGAGAATGGAAAAATTGATAAGTACAAGGCTCAACTCATTGCAAAGGGGTACAAACAAGAATTGGGTGTTGACTACAAAGAACTGTTATCTCTAGTAGGAAGGCTAGACACTATTCGGTTGGTTTTTGCCATTGATGTCCTAAATTCATGGCATGTGTATCATCTGGATGTAAAGTCAACATTTTTTTCATAGGGAATTGAAATAAAAGGTGTACATTGATCAACCACTTGGATATGTGAATCCAGGTCTCGAAAACCAGGTATACAAGTTAAAAAAGGCATTATATGGACTAAAACAAGCACCTAGAGTTTGGTATAGTCGTATGGATGCTTACTTTGCTAAGGAAGCATTTCTTAAATGTCCTTATGATCCTACACTATATATACTAAATCTGGAGAAGATGGGAAGATGCTTATAGTTTGCTTATATGTTCATGACCTTATTTATGTTAGTAATGATGGAGCCATGCTCGTTGATTTTAAGAAATCTATGATTAGTGAATTTGTTATTACAGATTTGGGGTTGATGCACTAGTTTCTTGGCATTGAAGTAGTGCAAACTCATGTTGATTTATTTCACAAAATAAATACGACATTAAAATTTTAGACATGTTCCAATTGAAGGATTACAATTCAGTTTTGACTCCAACTGAACTTGGTTTAAAACTCAAAAAATAAGGAGCCAGAAAAAGGGTGAATGCTACTCTATACAAGCAAATTTTTGGGAGTTTGGTGTATTTGACATCCGCAAGACCAAATATCATTTATGTTGTGAGTCTAATCAGTAGATACATGGAAAATCCATTTGAAATTCATCTCTTAGGTGTAAAGAGAATTTTTTGTTACTTGAAAGGTACAACAGAATTTGGAGTCATGTATAAAACTACTAGAAATTCAATCCTTATTGGCTTTTTAGATAGTGATTATGCCAGAGACCTCGCTATTAGGGAGAGTACATATGGTTTTGTGTTTATAATAAGCTCTAGAGCTATAACTTGGTCATCAAACAAGCAACAAATAGTGGCATTATCAAATATTGACGATGAGTTTGTTACTGCAGTGTTAAGCTCATGTCAAGATATTTAGTTACAAAGGTTACTTTGAGTTCTACACAATCAGTAACAAGGTCCAACTTTAATTTACTACGATGATGTTTTTGCAATTAAGCGGTCAAGGAATCTTTTTCTACATGGTAGGAGCAAGCATATTGATGTGAGATTCCATTTTGTACATGGATTATCCTAGAATGTTGTTATTGGGTTGGTATTTTTAAGAGTGAAGATCAAATTATAGATTTGTTAACAAGCACCTCAAGTCTCCTGTCTTTATGAACCTTAGAAGAATGCTTGGAGTATGCTCTTCAAAGGATATTGTTTCAGAGGAATCTTAGTATTGTTGTTGAATTGTTTGAAGTCGTTTGTCCTAAACTGATTTTTGCAGATATCAATTTAAGGGAGGGTGTTAAATATTTATTTTTAATATTATTCAGTTATTTATTTGGAAGCCCCATTATTTGTTTTGGAAGATTGTTGCTTGACCGAGTCCTTAATCATTTGTTTAGTGGTTACAAGAAAGTAGCTTTTTGTTCGCCTAGTTTATAGGAGTTGAGGTTAATGCCTTATTATGTAGAGTTAGTTATTTCGGTTTTTGTTCTACATGTACTGCCTATTTATAGGTTATCATTTTATCATATGAATAATTGAGAGCGTTACAGATTGCACACATTTTGTTTTCTTTTACTTTGTATCATAAATTAAATGGAAACTTATCTGCATCAAATTTGACATTTTGACATTACCAAGTGTTGAGTAAATGAATGAATTCATCACACCACATATACTCCCAAAATACTCCAAAACTTCTGCAGCCATAAATCTGCTCTTAGAAAAAGTATCCTGCCAAGAGAAAAGCATAGGCTTTTGGAATCAAATTGCGTGATGATATCTTTTGTAATTTAATTAGGGTTGTTTGTAATAATTAAATGTTTATGAGTTAGTATTGCATGTAAATATATGCACATAATACTACAAAGCACACATAATCGCTACAAAAATCCATTTTGGTTGATTATTTAGAGATAAATCTCACTCCAATCGACTCAAGGATTCGAGGCTTGAGAATCGACCGTGCGAAAAAAGTGTGTTCGTGTGAGGACACAATCGTTGTGTGTTTCGCCGCTGCGATACAAAGAAAACCTAAACTACTACTACACTTGACAATCAATCACAACGGTAAGTCGGGTATCGTAAGAAATACACAGGGAGTGATTAAATTTTAGATGTTAATTGTTTTAAAACTTCAAGAATAAAAGTGGTGTAAAATAAATAAAAGAAAAGGTGATAGGGTGGTTATGGTGACAAAAGAAAAGAATAAGTTACGCTACACAAAAGTAAAGCGAGGATCGGGATTGCATTCCACCACACAGGCTAAACAACTACTAATTAGAATTACGGTTCGAAAACATTTAATCGAGCATTTACAATTAAGCATAAACATCACACAAGAAGGAATTTAACCCAAAGTTGCGAGATTAAACATTTAACTGAAAATGGTCACACGCGGATTAAATTCGGATTATCGCTATAAACACTGAAGTTGAGTGACAAATAAAGTTAAACGCATAACAATACAACTTTAATACACACGGTTTCAATTAAATGTAATTTTACACGAAACCCTAACTTTCGAGGTCCAAACCCGAAAATGGCGGAAACACAATCCCGACCCTATTTATCTAAGGGTAATACATGAATTAAACTAAATTACAACTAATTAAATTAAGAAAGCAAGAAATAAAGCAAGTAAACTAATTAAAAAAGCATGTAAATTATCTAGAAAGCAAGAATTAATGGAAAATAAGCTATATTAATGGAGAGGGTAATGAAAAGTCAACTTACAAACCAATTAGATTGTCAATCCAAAGAGAAATGAAGAAGAACCATCCAAAACCCTCAAAACCCTAACTATTCTAACCTAAAATCGTGTATGTACTGATATCTCTTCTTATTACAACAAAATTGGCTTATATAGTAATTTGGAATAAAAATAAAGAAGAAAGAAAAGAAAGGAAAATATCTGCAGAAAACAGAGCATCGATCGATCGACCTAGGCAAAAATTCGAAAAATTAGAATGGTCGATCGATCGACCAGAAGTGTCGATCGATCGATCAAGCAGAGCAGATTGCAGCAGCACACTGCATTCCACTTTTCCTTCTTCTGCTTCTCCTCTTTTGCTTCCTTGTTTTTCCTCCTCTGAAATCGCCGTAACTTCTTCGTTATGAATCGGAATCGCGCACTGTTCGCGGACACGTAAAGCTAGCGAGGAGGGATACAACTTCCGTGAGATGTCGGGCCAGGTACCCAAGCTATGAAAAGACTAAAATGCCCTTGAACGTGCGATTGCGTATGGAACTTCATCGGAATGCGTTCGAACTTCATACTAAGCATCCAAACACCTACAAAAGCTCAATTAACCCCTGCAAAACATGTTAACATAGAAATCCGAGGTTGTCTGGTTAACGAGCATAAATATAGGGATTAAGATACCGGAGGGGGCTAATAACGCGTAGGTTAACGGGTGAAATACGCAATATTTGCGTCGTATCACACCCCCTAACTTACACATTGCTAGTCCCGAGCAATGAAATAGGAAACAACAAGAACTACAAGCAAACCAAAAGCAGGAGAAGTACAAAAATATGGTATAAAAGCATACGGCCACTTTCGCGGGCGATTCGATTGCATTTAGCATATGCAATAAGCCGTTAAACCCCTAGGTTACCCTAGTGGACGAGTGTCATCTCGTGAGGGTTTTCAGGGATGAAACCCACAAACATCATATAGTTTCCTCAAAATATGCCCAACCCAACATGCGACAAACTCAACAACAACGAAAAAGATTTCAAACATGTTATTAGCATATTGAACGAATTCAAGCTAAAGTCCGTTGTTATTAACAAGTTGAATGCACCTCATAGAATTGAAACTTTAAAAGTGGGAGGGGGGAGAGCAAATGCAAAATATGATTTGGCAAAAAACTTATATAAATTGGATACTAATATAAAGGCATGCATATATTCAATCCTCACGGGCATTACGCTCATCAAGCGAATTCACTCAAAACAGGGAGGTAACACACGGGACATGCGGGCTAAAGAGTAAATGTAAATGGAAACTAGGCCGCACACATGTCACAAATGAAGAACGCTATATATAAAATGAAAACTGTAATCTCAATGAAAGGATACCGCATACTAAAAGAGGCGAAATGCATTTTCACAGATTATCACAACTATTATGACTTTTAAATTAAATGCACCCTAAGATCACATAGGACTTTAAAGGATTATAATGTAGGTTAGGCTAGGGTACGAAATGAAGGAATGTATATACGGATTCAAAGTGTTCGGGATGAAAACTCGGGATAATGGAAAGAACGCGGGCAATAACAAAATTGGAAAAAAAAGTTCCAAAACGGCATTAGATATATCATCGGGGAGAGTAATCAAAGATTATTGAACACTATACACAACATTTACAACTTTCTCTTTCTTTTCTTTTCTTCTTTTTCTCACTTTTTTTTTCTTTTGTTTTCTATTGCTTTTTGCTTTCTCTTTTTCTTCACTTTTTTTCACATCACTTTTCTTTACTTTTCAAACTCTCATATGCCTAAATTGCAACCGAAATCAAAATAACATCATTCAATCCCAAGTAACATTCCAAACAAAGGTATGGAAAGTGTATGTATGGGCTAAAACTCCAATTTAGAGTTGGTTATGAGAATTTGGGTTATGAAAAGAAAGTCTATATTTAGGCTCAAAGGGGTTAACGAGGGTAAGCATATAAGGGTGAGGTCAAGGCTAATATGGGTGATATAACAAAGAGGGCCTATGATCATTTCCAAAATTTTACGCAATTCTCGAGTCAAAACAATATATGAAAATCATGCTCAAGTAAAACATTTCGAGTATGAACTCAATTAATGAACGGTCAAATGAAAGAATAGAGAGATTACCGACGAATTCAACGTTTTCAAAGAGAAAAGAATAGTGTATAACACTCACAAACGACGAAAGGTACAAAGCTTACTCGGTGTAAGTATATACAATGCAACAAAAGATTCCCGAGTTATAAAAATCTTAAACCAAATCAATATAACAAGGAAAGTGCATACGCTCATGGGATAAAGATTAATTCATGAAGTTATTCACAAAATCAATGATTTAAGGACTAAAGTCTAATAAATTTTAAAATCGAGAACATGCATCATAGAGTTGTCTATTGGATCGGGCAATTATTGAAATTTATCACTGGAAACAAGGCAAAATGCCCAACAAAGGAGAAAAAAGAAAGAAAATATTTTTGAAAATTTTCAAATTTTTCACAAAAGGCATACTAAGTAACTAAATGTGAGCAAATCAATGGACTATACATGAAATGGATAGAATATCCTACACCCCCTAACTTAAATGTTGCATTGCCCTCAATGCGCATTAAGAACACAACACAAAGAGAGGAAAGAACGATATTACCCAAAATTGGAGCGATCTCCATAAGCGCGAGTCCAAAGGAATCTACAAAACAAGTTAGTACCAAGCATAGCAAAAACAAATAACAAAAAGTTAACTAATTACACTAGACTAAATTAAAAGGAAAGAAAAATATGAAAGAAAGAAAATTAAAAAGCTAACTATTTACAACCTACTATTTAGGCTTCACACTAACTATACACTAGAAGTCTAAATAGTTGAGGGTCCACCCAAAAAGGTATTTGACTTTGAAAGATCAACGGTGGACCCTCCAAAGTGAACATGCCTCCCGGAAGATATGAATTCCGTTTGAACAACGGAAGGCATGTGGGTGGCGAAAAAAGTGAACCATCGCCAATTTGAAATTTTGGGCGGACGATGGCGGATTTGGATAACAAGGGGGACAAGAAAACTAGAGGTCCAAGAAAAATCGATTCATCTCCCAAAGGTTTTTCAAATGGAATGGGAGATGGTGCACACATGAGGATAACATCCATCGAAAACAAGTCCGGTAAGGAGTCCTCATCGGAAAAAAGTGTAGAAGTTTTAAAAGTTTCTACCGACTGATAGGAATCAACCGGTAATTCTAATGGTTCAATGATGGAAAACGAATATGGTGATGAAACAAATTCAATCTCAATCGACTCATCTTCGAAAAGATATTGAATTTCGGGGGAGAAAGACGCACACTCGATGAGAAATTCTTCGAAAAATTTAGGTGAAACACAAGTTTCCACCTCCTCGTTGTTTTGTGCATAAGAATTCATCTCATCGCAAAGTCCACCAAGTCTCATTCCAGCATCATTTAGGCTTTCCAAACCTTGGGAGTAAAGAAGCAAAGTCTCTTCCAAAGTAGGCTTCCTCGGATCAAGAGCCTCGGACTCCTCATTTGGTTGAAACTTGTCTTCGAAAATAATGAAATAAGAATCGTCATTGGATTCGAATAATGAATCCAACTCAAGCTCCCAATAACGATTCTCATTCCGATAAATGTTTTCAAGTCTTTCATTATCAAGAAAATCTTGAAAATGGAAAACTTGAAAACTATCCCCAAAGTATGAATCATTATAATAACCGTAATAACTATAATAGTAGGACATGATTACCTCGTTGTTTGTAGATGGAGAATTCGAGCACGAAAGTGAGCATCCGCGAATCAAAGTTTCTTAGCGCACAAGTATGCTATCCTGAAAAAAAGGTTAAAACAAAGAATACAAATACAAAAGGAAAAATACTACGAAATAATAAAATAATTACTATCTAAAACACACTCCCCGACAACGACGCCATTTTGTGATCGGGCGGAAAAAGTGTGTTCGTGTGAGGACACAATCGTTGTGTGTTTCGCCGCCGCGATACAAAGAAAATCTAAGCTACTACTACACTTGACAAGCAAGCACAGCGGTAAGTCGGTTATCGTAAGAAATCCACAGGGAATGATTAAATTTTAGATGTTAATTGTTTTAAAACTTCAAGAATAAAAGTGGTGTAAAATAAATAAAAGAAAAGGTGATAGGGTGGTTATGGTGACAAAAGAAAAGAATAAGTTACGCTACACAAAAGTAAAGCGAGGATCGGGATCGCATTCCACCACACGGGCTAAACAACTACTAATTAGAATTACGGTTCGAAAACATTTAATCGAGCATTTACAATTAAGCATAAACATCACACAAGAAGGAATTTAACCCAAAGTTGCGAGATTAAACATTTAACTGAAAATGGTCACACGCGGATTAAATTCGGATTATCGCTATAAACACTGAAGTTGAGTGACAAATAAATTTAAACGCATAACAATCCAACTTTAATACACGCGGTTTCAATTAAATGTAATTTTACACGAAACCCTAACTTTCGAGGTCCAAACCCGAAAATGGCGGAAACACAATCCCGACCCTATTTATCTAAGGGTAATACATGAATTAAACTAAATTACAACTAATTAAATTAAGAAAGAAAGAAATAAAGCAAGTAAACTAATTAAAAAAGCATGTAAATTATCTAGAAAGCAAGAATTAATGGAAAACAAGCTATATTAATGGAGAGGGTAATGAAAAGTCAACTTACAAACCAATTAGATTGTCAATCCAAAGAGAAATGAAGAAGAACCATCCAAAACCCTCAAAACCCTAACTATTCTAACCTAAATTCGTGTATGTACTGATATCTCTTCTTATTACAACAAAATTGGCTTATATAGTAATTTGGAATAAAAATAAAGAAGAAAGAAAAGAAAGGAAAATATCTGCAGAAAACAGAGCATCGATCGATCGACCTCTTTGGTCGATCGATCGACCTAGGCAAAAATTCGACAAATTAGAATGGTCGATCGATCGACCAGAAGTGTCGATCGATCGATCAAGCAGGGCAGATTGCAGCAGCACACTGCATTCCACTTTTCCTTCTTCTGTTTCTCCTCTTTTGCTTCCTTATTTTTCCTCCGCTGAAATCGCCGTAACTTCTTCGTTATGAATCGGAATCGTGCACTGTTCGCGGAAACGCAAAGCTAGCGAGGAGGGATACAACTTCCGTGAGATGTCGGGCCAGGTACCCAAGCTGTGAAAAGACTAAAATGCCCTTGAATGTGCGATTGCGTACGGAACTTCATCGGAATGCGTTCAAACTTCATACTAAGCATCCAAACACCTACAAAAGCACAATTAACCCCTGCAAAACATGTTAACATAGAAATCCGAGGTTGTCTGGTTAACGAGCATAAATATAGGGATTAAGATACCCGAGGGGGCTAATAACGCGTAGGTTAACGGGTGAAATATGCAATATTTGCATCGTATCAAGAATCTACGAGGACTTCATTTCAAGATACCTAGAGTATACTTTTCTCATTTAGGTGTATTTCTTGAACTTTTTGTCATTCTTATTTATTGTATAATTGAAACATATTCTTTATTTAATGATTATTTTATGTTACCACCTAAAGGAGGCTGCAGATATTTTCCCACCCAGTTTGAAGTTTCACAATGTTAAATCTCGTGTTACACTTTGAATTCTTTCATATGACTGTTATAATGTCTGATAGCCATGTAACACCCTGTATTTCTATGTATTTTGAATTTAATTATTTCAATTATTTTTTCTAAATTACACATGTGTCATAATTTAATTGAATTAATTATCATGTGTTCATTAAAATATTAATCGGGAGAGATAGTGATTAATATCTATGGTATAACTTTACTAAGTGAGTAGTAAATAAATTGCGATAATAATTATACGTCATAACAAGTGATATCGACGTGACTGCGTTATATCTCAATCGGGAGTCGTGTGTAGACTATATTGAGGTTGAGATAAGAAATTAATGTATAGTGATTCGAATGACGATTTTGAGGTCACGGTTGATTCTGGATGGATCAAAATAGGCAAAATAGTATACCGGGGTGTATTGTTTGGATCACGAGGAGATTTTGGACCAACCCGACACCACGTAAGGGCGTTTCGATCATTTGGGAGGCTGAGGTAAAAGGAACTCCGAATTTGGGAGTGTCATATTATCGCCTTTGAGTTATAGGATAGGGTTACAACACTTGGGAAAGAGAGAAGGCAACATTACAGGACGAAAAGAAGAAACCTAGGCTATTCCACACCTTTTCGCATCACCAACGTTGTTGAAATTAAGATTGGAGCAAGGGAAGAACATCCTCATCATCTTAGAACAAAAATCAGACCTGTTATTATAGGTCAAGTATTTATCTTGCAACTCTTTTATGCATGTTATACTACCCATGCAGTGTAGGGTTTAAATTTCATGATTTAGGTGTATTCTTGGGATTTAATATGGTATAATCCATTATTTGGGGTAGGATTCATGCAAAATTAATTCCTCTAGTTAGATAATACAAAATCTGAGATTATGTGATGAATAACTTGAAACAAATCTGGGAATTTTGTTGAATATGCATGAAGAACACCATAAACTAAGGTTTTATGAATTATGGTATTTAATCTCTTCTTGGGTAGATTTCTTATAGATTTGATGTATTATTTACATTAGAAATTATCCCTACACATATGTTTGAGCTTTGGGTATGTTGGATAGGAGTTTGGAAAAGTTTCATAAAGGTTTGAGTTGTTTACAATGGTGAAAAAATGAGTTTCGGACGAAGCTGCCAAAACCTAGGATCGATCAATCGATCATGGGACGTCGATAGACAGAAGCTAAAATGGGGTCTTTTGTTTACTTGCAAAGTCTTGTTGACATTTTTGGGGGACTTTGGTGAAGTTATATTAACTATATAGAGTCTTAGAGAAGATCAGTAGACATATATTTAAGGCCCGATTTAATCTTAATGATTGTAGAATTAGGATTAGGACCGAAGATATTTAACCGATTGTGTTGCGTATCGGAAATTTACAAATTGGCTAACAGGAAGAGTAAACAATGACATAAGGATAATACTAGTAGGATAATGATGTGTTAACTACATAACTTATTTAAAGGATAATTAGGACCCTTCGGGTAGTGAGTGATACTTAAAAAATACAAAAATAATACTATGGGTGAATCGTTAGTACGTTGAGTATTCGAGAAATATATATGTGTGTGTGTGTTTTGTTATATGTGTGAACATACCTTCGTTGCCTGCTATCACGGGAGGTTCCGCGCAGAGGGTGATCCCACCTTCGAGGTCTGGATGTGTTCCCCAGAACAGAGAACTTATGGCAACTCATTATGTGTGAGTGTATTAGTGGTACAACCATGTCATTTGGCTACGCTAGGTATGTGCGTTGCCCAAAGGCGTAGAACTATGTTTGCCTTCATTGTGTGTTGTTTGATTTATGGTTCGAGGAGACATTCCGAACTGATAGTCCTTGATTTGGTATGAGAGGTACATGGACTTCACAACAGAGTATGCATGCATCGTAGTGGCCATTCCGGGAGATGTTGTAGTTGTATATATATATATACCCGAAACCGACACAGGTGGGTAGGTAGAGAATACCTAGGGGCGCGAGATAACTCTCTCTAAGGAACTCGACAAAAAAGCCCTGTAAATTCGAGATAGATAGTGTATACCAAAAAATAATTTAAGTATGAGAAGCTTAATAAACAGTGGAATATTAATACTTGGTTAATATTAATCATTGGATTTACGATAGTGTATCGTATTGGCGGTACGGGGGAGCTAAACATGTTGTGGTTAGTTGGATACTTATGTCTAGTTACGTTGGGTAGTAAATCTAGGTGGGTAAAATAGGAGACGTCAGGTGTACGCTATAGATGAGAGGTGAGGAATTTGAGGGAGTGTACGTGAAACTAATGTGTATATCTAATAACTGCTTTTAAACTGCAATTTAAATACTTGCTAAATATTTTTCAAAGGTTTTGGGCTCTAACCCGTGTCAAATATATTTTCCAAAATATTTTAGGTGTCCAACCATAGGGATGCCAAGCTTAATGATTCATTCCAAGGATGCGTAGTTGCAGAACTTGTGGAGGCATGCAGGATTTGTATAGAGGCTTCAGTTATTCATTCCTAGATTAGGATTTGTGATTCAGTATTTCATTTGGGCACATTGCCGCTTCAGTTAATATACTCATTTAGTTTTATTTATCAGACTATGTATTTAGATTCAGGTTTATTTTTGTAGACTTATGGTTTGGATATCAGTTTTGGAACCGATAGTTTATTCGATATTTATCATTTATATATTTATCATGTGATGATTCAGACTTCAATTAATTGTGTGTACGGTTGAGTTATATTATTTTAATTTCCACATGTTGTTATATGTTAATGAGAGATAAAATTTGGCACCGGCTTAATTTAACATAGGTGGTTAGTAATTTAAAAAAGTTTCAACAGTGATGCTAATAATGAACCAAATGAGATTCCTATTTATTTTGATAAAGGACTGATCACCCGTGGTTAAAATAGGCAGGGTGTCATAAGCCATTCCTAATTAATAAATTTATATTTTAAATTTTAAAACTTAAAAATCAAGGATATTAAAATTAAAACAGAGATTAGGATCTTAGTGAATATGTTTAACACATATTTTGTATTTCAAACTCTTGAGTTTCATATTAAAATAGGGTTTCTCAAAAGAATTTTTGGATTAAACTTAAGATTTTTAACTTTGTTAAAAATGTTCTAAGTTAAATTTAAATTTATTGCCAAATGTAGGCAACGAACTTGTCTCTAAGGTGGTTGTTTTCCTGTTATAGACTAACCAATCCAACTTGGGTTGTACCACCGTTTTCAGGTGGGTTTGTTTCCAAAACTTATCTCTCGGTTGTACAACTCCATCTTTGGTAATTTTATACTTATTTCAAGCCGGTGAACCCAACTTGGATTATACCACCATTTTTATGCAGGTTTGTTGCTAAACATACGCGACGAACTTATCTTTAAGTTTTACCACCCATTTTTAGGTAGGTTTTATGCATATTTTAAGTCGAACAACCCAAGTTGGGTTGTAACAGCATTTTCAGGTGTGTTTGTTGTCTAACATAGGCGACCAGCGTATCTCTAAGTTGTACCAGCCATTCTTAGGCGGGTTTTATGCCTATTGTAGGCCAAACTAACCAACTTAGGTTAAATAATCATTTTTAGATACTTTTGTTTCCAAATGTATGTGACCAACTTATCCCTATAATATATCACATATTTTTAAGTGGGTTTATGACTATTCTATATAGTTTCATAACCAACATGGGTTATACCACTATTTTCAGGTGGGTTTGTTACCAAACTTAGGCAACCAACTCATCTCTAAGTTTTACCACCCCTTCTTATGTGGGTTTTATTCTTATTTTAGGCCGACTAGCCCAATTTAGATTGTAAAACCATTTCCAGGTGGGTTTGTTGCCAAACATAGGCAACCAAGTTATCTTTAAGTTGTACCGCCTATTCTTCGGTGAGTTTTATGTATATTATAGGCTGACCAATCCAACTTAGGTTGTACCACCATTTTCAAATGTAGGCGACAAACTTATCTCTATGTTGTACCACCCATCTTTAGGTGGGTTTTAAGGATGGAATGTAATTTTGAAGGAATAATCATAAATAGAGGATATTTATTAACACAAATAATTTAATTTAATTCAAAATGTTCATAAAAAAATAACCTATCTACTTAGTGATAAAACACCTTGAGGTTCACATCATTCTTACACATAGGTACTATTCTGTTGTCCAAATATTTCAAGTGGTATGATCCACCACCTCCCTTCGACACCACTCTATAGGGGACCTGACAATACGGGTTCGATTTTCATCAGAGGGATTCCTTGTGTCCCATGGGAGATTTCTAAGAAATAAGTCACTCACTCGGAATTCTTTAACTTTGACCACTTTTTCTTATTCCTAAGCATACTCTTGTTGGTACACCGCAAGGTGGATAAGATAATCCTCTCTTTGTTATTCTGTTACGTCAATCTCATGGGTTACACTGTTATCATTATGATCGTCCTCAAATGAATGACAACCTCTATACCTTATGCTAAGGAGGACGAAATTTCTCCCATCGATCTCCTGGGCATCATTCGATATGCCCAAAGGACGAACGGGAGTTCATCCACCCACCTTCCTTTTGCATTCTCCAATCATCGCTTGATCCCAACGAGTAGATTATTATTAGTAATTTTATCATGTCCATTACACTGCAGGAACACTACTGAGGCATGGTGAATCCTGATCCCATATTCCGCACAAAAGTCTCTCAAGATGTCATTATCAAACTGGGTCCCATTATCGGTTAACAAGGCTCTGGTAATTCCAAATCTGGTGATGATGTTCATCCACACAAATTATCTTACATTAACTTCTTTAGTATAAGTCAATGATTTTGATGCCACCCATTTGGTGAAATAGTTGGTGGAATTAATCAAGTATTTCATATTCTCTGGTGTTAATGGTAAACGTCACACGAATTTCATGATCTACCAAGAAAAAATCCCTAGACTTGTGACAAGATTGAGATCATCAGTTACTTGCTTGATGATGGTGGAGAACTCTGGACATTTAGCATATTTGCGGATGAACTGGATGGCTTCTTTTTTATAAAAGACCAGCAATAACCTTAGAATATCTCCCTATATGAGAGTGATCTTCCACCCGCGTGCTCATCGCAACTCACTTAATGCATCTCGATGAGGATTCCTTCTAATTAATGTGGGTGAACACATTTGAGTTGAGGGCCTATGAAAGATCAATTGTAAGTTTTTCCTTCAGAGTTAAGGAAAAACCTTTTCGACTAGATTTTCAGTTTATGAGTCTCTTTATCGTCTGGGGAAAAATCTATAATTTTCATATATGTGATGATAGGATCCATCTATAATGGGGATAACTGAATTTTCATGACTTCTGGTCCAATTTCTGGATCATCAATGCTTGGTCGAACTGGACGAATTCGAGAACAAACATACTTAGACATTTTGATAAAATTATTTTAAAACTTTGGTAGCTAAAAACTGGACGAATTCCCTGGAAAACAGCGCAATTTGCATTGTCACGACTAAAGATTTTGTTACAGCGAACATATTTTCACTAGTATTAGCCTTTGCGTGTATTTTTGCAAGAAACTCCCTTGAGTTAGCTTCGCCACAGGTTCTCTCCTGCAATGACTTTCTTTAATGTGGCGAAGCTCTAATAAATGCATCAGATCTGGCGTAAAAAACTCTTTCCAAAGCACTGCTATGAAAATCGTGTAGATTCCTTTTTGTTACCATATATTTTGATGTGTTGGGGTGTAATGACACGACCCTAATTTATGGATTTCCCATGAGTCAATTCAATCCGAATCGGATGTTAGGTGTGAAGTTCAATTAAAAAACTTAAATAATGTTGCTAGTCCAATTTTATTTTAATTAAAATTTCACTTGTTAGCATGTGATTCCAATTTCAAGGTAAAGTGTGTGAGGGACACATGGGGAGTACCCCAAAGTCCAAGTAAACAGATCTACTAACGTAAAACATACACAAAATATACTTACCTGTGTAGCGCTCTCACAATACAAATCCTCTCCCAACTTGCTGTAACAAGGTGGGGTTATGAGCCTATGCCCAATGGGATTTATACAAGGAGTATATAAACGAACGGCGTAAAGTAATATTCACACGCAACAACCACATGCATGCAAATATATGTATATATCTATATACGTATACCATGGAAAAATACATATTCCAATGCATTAATCAATTTTATTTCTGAAAACCTCATTTGCCCAGATTAATTGACCTTGGTCTTATTAAAGGATTTCATTATTCATAATTACCATTTCCCACTTTATTTAACACACACACAGTTCACCACTTAAAACCTTTACGCTTGATTTAGCAACATCATTCCTTTACCGGAATTTATCCTTTTATTCATTTAAATATCCTTTAGTAATTTCATTGAAAATCACCATATCAACACACGCATTCATCGTGTTAGAAAATACTTATTTAATCTTTGAAAACACTTTTGACAACACACTCTTGTGTTAAATATGGATTTCACCACTTAGGTTGCTTCCACCTTATTTATCCCTTTCCTTATCTTATGGACATTAGTAGATTTACGCATTAACTTGTCCATTTAGCCTTTACCAGCACATTTATTTCATTCATTCAAGTTAGGTTTTATTTACACATTTACCACACAACCCATTTCTTGATTTGTATTCCACTTTCCACTTAACATTTTTCTCGGAGACTTCCTATACCGCATACTTACACAGGCTCTACATCGACAGCTATGCGCACCATATCCTCTGGCCAGTGGTTTTGGGCTTTTCACCCAAGGGATATGGAACGTTCTTGCTTTATTCCGGTGTCATCCGAGTTCCTTTTATGTGTTTTAACATTTAATAAATGCCCAGATTATTCCACTTTTATTGGCCGAAGCCAAAAGCCTGGACTTAATTGTTCGTTTTTCCATTAACACTTGGAAAATGATTTCTTTCTTCTTTAACTACTTTATTTACCCACACGTTGATTTAATACCAAAATCATCCAAGTTTATGACTTAATTCATTATTCAACCCACACTAGTGTAAAACCATTCTTTGAAATTTTTATACCATAAAAATATCTCATTTCAAGTAAATTACCAATTTACCCTTCATGCCAAATTTGCAATTTAATCTTTTGACAAGTGTTATTTTCCTAAAATGGTTATTTAGCTTTCCAACTTAACATTTTAAATACCTTTTATAACCATTTTAACACTTGTTCAATATCACACTTATTCCCACCTTCTCAGTTACTACTTTAATATTTTCACCCTTTACTTCCATTATTCACTTTTACACCATACTTTATGGAAGACCATATCATTCATACATTTCAAGTAATCTAAGACATTTTTATCAATTTCTTTAAGACCGAAGAATGTCCATTTTCAAAAAGTCTCCATTTTGCGAGAAACTTAAAAATATTTATTTAATAAATATTTTAACAAGTTTATACTATCCAACACAAACACTATTCTCTTACATTTTTATTACATAAAAATGTCCATTATTCCTTTTACTAGAAATACACCAAATGACACTTTCTTACATTTGTATTCCATAAAAATATCCATGAATAGTATTCTCAATTTTATAACACTTCTAAAACTCATTTAAACCTTCTTTTAAATGCCCATTTTTCTTTAAAACATCAAGGGTGTATTTAATAAACTCATAAATACATTATAACATCTTTCTACACACTTTTACACTCAAATGGTGGAAAATAATAATTTGAATTTTTGTCTAATTCAAAACCCACTTTAAAACCTTTATTTGAGACCCATTTGTTCATGAGATCATAGAAATTTATCAATAAACTTCATGGATGCAAACTATCACAAATCCTACATATCTTAAGCCTAAAATATGTAAATAATAAATCTGAAATTTATACCTAACATTAATCTTAAACTAAGGTTAGCAAAACCCATCTCAAAGAGGCTCTAACAATGGTGGAAATGATGAAAAAGATGGAGGACCCCCCACCTACAAAGGTGGCACCAAGGGGGTCTCTAAAATCCCACCAAATCTTGTCTCCATGAATCCACTCCTCATCTTCATGTGATCTCTTTTCAGTACCCAAGGAACCTCCTTGAATCTCTATCTTCAAATACCCCACAAATATCAAGAACATCATCTTCTTCCTCAAGCAAGTTATCATAGGGTTTATATAAGCTTTTGATAGATTGGTTATGGTCTCTAGTGGTGGTTAATAGGCTTGGGTTTGGTAAAAATAGGTGAGAATAATCTGGGACAGAAGTTCTCTTCCATGGGAGCTCAAAGCTTGAGAGAGAAGGAGAAGAAATCTGGTGGGTTTTGTGTCTCTTTTAACTTGCACGACTATCTCTTATAACCAAAACAAAATGTTTGTTACCAAATGAGGACTTAATATGGCCCCCAAAGACTTCCCAAATAAGGTATTATAAGTCCTCTCGATCGAAAGGACATATAGATCAAGGGTTATGATTTGGACAGCACACAAACAGTCTCCCGTTCGTGGCTATATCTGGTAGGACCGGCCGACCGTAGCCAGTGGGTCGGTCGATCGCAAGGTGTAAAAACCAAACTTTTTCCCCTTTTTGACCCCATGAAATTTTTGTATATATTTTTAGTACCCCTAATAAATATTCAGAAATTTTTTATCGGCCATGAGGAACCCTATAAAAATCTTGCAAAGTTCTACTTTATTATGTCACGTATCGACACTATTATCATATTATGTTAACTATGTTCGTGTCACGTCCGTTCCTCGACTAAATCGTGTCGTACCACACTAATATACTAATTACAACCACTGGAATAGAAAAAATGCATCCATGCGGACCATACAACATATTTTTTTTCCTTTTTAGTCCTTATGTGCAACGCGTCACCTTTTGTACAATTTGGCCTAATTCCTTATGCATATGTTTCACGAATAATTTCTTTGGATAAACTATTCAATTTAAAATTAAAATATTTATTTCTGGGGAGGGGTATTACAAACTTCCCTCCTTAGGGAATTTCGTTCTCGAAATAACTAGTTTCCTATCCTAGTCCATCCTCAACACTAAGGTCTAAAATTTAAAGAATTTAATTAAATCAATCACCATTGTTAGTTCACTCACAACGATCCTAAGGTCTCATCAAAATTCTTAAGCATGCCTTACATGCCTACCTAAAAAAACCTCGAAGTGTTTGGTATTTGTCAAATATGGCACCATCACCAATGGACTCATTACAAAGGATCGTTTATATGTTAGGGCTTACAACCTACATCTCCCCAAACAACTGTGGACCATGCCTATTCCAGGTTGAGACAACCTCGACACTCTTCCTTATACTCATCAATAATTCCTAAGATGATCACATCACCACATAGGTCTACCCGATTGATATTTGCTACGACATCCTTATGCTAACCTAGAGTCATCATAGGTATCACAACGCAACTAGATACGAGCGATCACATCCTCAATCCGCATAACTCATAACATAGTGCAACGCTGGCACCTAATGTCTCACCAAGTTCTGATACTCACAATATTCTCAAGTCATAATCTCGGGACTCACGACCAAGTCATAACTAGCCATACCGATTAACTAACGAAATATGTTAACATAAAAAAAACAAGTAACCTATGCAAACCATATGCTACAAGTGCGAGATCACTTGCACACACATGTTGGTGTAGGATAAAAGTGTTTTTAAAGAAGAGTGTTCTAATATACTGTGGAGCACCATCCATAACTGGATTACCCCGCCCCGCTACTGAACTTATACGGCGCTACGCCCAAATCACAACTGATCAACAGCGTCCCATTACCGGAACTAAGAATACACAAGGAGGGTAATGATTCAGGCGACTGCCACTCCAAGAGAAAAAATCAAATTCTGACAATGAAAAGAAATACGCGAAGTACGAACCCACAACGTTTATTTGAAGTCTCTAATTCTCATTAACACTTGTTAAGCACCTTAGGCTTGCCACGTACCCTGTCTTGGCCTATCAACCCTGATGAGTTCTAACCATGAATCATCCACCCTTGTCGGACAAGCAGAATGCAAAATTAATTTCTTCGGGGAGCTGAAATGCTAGGCTTCCCTCCTTAGGAATAACACTACCAATCCACCACTAGTAAGAACAACGATCCTAATTTAAGGTAAAGTTACTTCTCTAGTCACTCATCAACTTTCAAGCATCACTCATGCAAAATTATTTCTCTCAACGGAGTCATTACTAACCATACATTTACCACACGAAGGTGTTGTAACCTAACCTAACATTTTATTCCTAGCGCTGCCTCTAAAAGACACGACGGACACCATCGTGTTCTAAGTCTCCCAGGTGCATCACCTATCATTTGTCAACCAAATTTTGAAATCATCCTCGAAAGTTATATCGTGATGCATGCCTATAAACAAAAGTCGTAACACCAACTCTAAGGCACCATCACAAGTCAACATGATCTAACCGTACTACAATCATTAAAGGTTTATCATCACTTATGTAAACTTTATTACAATAATGATTCCCAATGCCTCATGGGAGACGATGTCAGACTTAGTTATCTCTCTAAACAATTTACATGCCTATAATAAGAAACCACGAGTCATACCATGACCTATACTACACAACCTCGATGCAATATTACTAGGGAATGATTATAACTTGCACTAATATCTCGTCAGGTAAACCTTAGTATACATCTCCGAGGAAATTTCAACACGAATTCCTGTGCTTATTCGTGTTACTAATCGAAAGTCCACCTCACAAGGCTACATTATTAAATTCACAACGAGTGTTCAACCACGACAACTGAATTGTTGCATTATGAAATCATCGCACTGCGTGATAATCTATCAACTAACACAACTATATATATATCTTGGTAGGATACGGGGCATCTAGCATTGCCTATGAACACTAAGGCCCATGCTTACGAATGTCACCAATGATCCTATCTCTCAATGCCAACTATAACCACCAGACTCTAAATTAAAATCATCCAGGTTCTGGAAGGACACAGAACATTGGGTATTTCCTACGAGGAGGCCCACCCTACTGATGTCGCAAGAGGTACTTTTCTAAAGCGCCATAACTTAACTATTCAAAACCGAGTCGTCACGATTATCTAGGTTCACTTCTAGGTTACCCCAATCATCACGATAATCTAAATCCTCACTATAATTAAGGCATATGAATCATGACATACTAAACTCAAGCCCGCAACCAAGGGATCTAATACGTCCTCACCACAGGACTGACACTTATAAACACATTACCCAAGTGTATACTACCGGTATCAATAAAGATCCTATTCATCAAATTTTGCATTACTCCTTCAGTCACCACTCCGAAGGGTTACCTAAGGTTCACTCCCTTTCCACTACACCTCCTCATTGTCACTTACGTGACCCCTTGCCATAGATGGTTCGTACTTATAACCACGATTCATAAGATATATTCAACGACTAACAACCACTAAGGCACTCACCCATAAGGATATCACCATATCTAACTGTGACTGACTGTACCTATCCCTAAGTGTTTCCCCACACAAATTTACATACTGATCGAATTAACCATTAATCATGGTATTACCCCAAGGATCCAATTAGCCTACTCATTTCATATGCGTCACATCTAAGGCGGTATATGGTTCACAAATCACGATTTTCCTTTACATAATTATGACACTCTAAAAGTCAATCCTTACCGTTGATTATTCATACTTGGCTCCATTTTTCCAATGGGAGTCATTCCATTCTATCGACATCTCGATTAATTCTATGTCACAAAATCTTAACGGAAGCATTTTATGCTAACAACTACAGTGTCACCACTATAGGCTTATGTGGACACCCGTAAATTACTACCATTCTAATCAGAAATGGGGAAGCGGTTGATAACCATCAATCTAATCGTGTGCCTCTTGTCACTAATCTAACTTGTCGTGCAAACCTCCTAGACATTACCGTCGAGGACACGAACTATAACCGTCACCAAACTAACGTGACCGGCCCGAACCACACCGACGTCGAAAGATCCATTATCAACCTCGCCACATCACACCCAAAAGGAACCTTGAACCTAGAGCTCGGATACCATTTTTAACCACCCGACCCAGATTTATGGATTTCTCGTGAGTCAACCCGATCCGAATCAGACGTTAGGTGTGAAGTGCAAATGAGAAGAAGCATATTAAGTAATCCTTTCTCGAGAATAATTCTACTAGTCATAAAATGACATCCAAATCTTTAAATCCCAGTGTTTTTCACTTGAAAAAATGAATGTGGGAGTCGGGGCAGCAAAGAACTAGATTGCAGTTGATCAAGCCATCAAGGATGACATTTTTTAACACCTTTATAAAAAAAATTCGTTCTCCGACCGTTCAAAACAAAAGGTTCTTTCTTGGGTTTCTGAACAAGTGAGAATATATCAGAGGAATCTTAAACAGAGACATTTACTGAAGGGGGCATCAAGCTCTAACATTTTATTTATGAAAGACAGAGTCCCTCCGAATGATGAAATATCAACGGTCAATGGAATAACTTTTTAAAAAATGAGGTGATGGATTAAAATTTGGTCCGGGGGGGGGGGGGGGGATGACAAAATAGAGCAAATAAAGTTGATATCCACGAGTTGGGGCCAAAATCATATGAAGATTTAAGGAGTGAATGAGCAGAAAGTACAAAAAACGGTTCAGATGCTAGTAAAAAAACTGATCGGAGCAACTTGTATATGCATTCTCGATGGGACAAAGACAATAAATTCTCACCACACTTGTCTTCGAATCTGGTGAGTATGACCATCTATTTATTCATATATGTACATGTTATATAAAATAATGTTAAAATCATAATAATAAATATAATTTCACCCTACAGGAATCAAAGCCATTAGCATTCAATCTATTTTGACATGTTGTTCAACTTGAAGACATCGACTGGTTATTTCGATAATTTACACATCATAGTAAGCTACCAAACAAATTACATAAAACAATGCAAGTATCACGGCTGGAACATCATCATTCAATTCATCCCTTTTTTATTTCGGCATTGCTTTTAAGAGCAAAAGGATATTCGTCAGGCAATTATGCAACTAAGTTTGTGCTTTACCCTAATTTGTGCAAAAGTGGTAAACATAAATCACGTTAAAGCTAGGAAATCAACTTTAGCTGAGTCTATCTGTGTATTATGGAAATATCTTCCTTCACCAATCTTTGATATCACCATCCATTTTTTTGTATATTTATGCAATGATACTTTGTTATGTTGTCCCGTTAGGTATCATTGGATGTATGCTTTCAGCACTTGAGAAAAAACTGCAAACATTACTTTAAGAATACACTGTATATTTAAGGGTTAATTTCTGAAGAATACATAAGTGTGGAATCACCATTATACACTAGGTAACATATGACAGAAAAAGATTTGAGGAGGTTCAATCCTCATGGAGAAATAATGATTCTATAACCTGATGAGTTTGAGGATGAATTCACTTATGGTAACCCTAAAGAGGTGAGACTCATTTATATACAATACGAGAAAATAACTCGTTATGTCTCCGAATCGCAAGATAAAGTTGATGATTGGAGAGAGTAAGTAGCTACACAATTATCTTAATATTTCTATATATTATGATATAAACTCTACAATTTACCTTTATGAAGTACACCTCTTATGTGTGTAATTATTTATTCGTGTGTAGTAAAAACATGTCCTAATACAAATTCATTAATAAATTCATCTACTAATAAGAGGATATGTCTCTTCAAGGCTTGCACGCCTAGCAAAAGGTCACATATTTCTTGCAAAAGAGTATAAGAAATTTCGCACTAACGGTTTTCATTTCGTGTCATATCCATGTGAGAATTTTTTTTGATGCAATATAGCATAATTTTAATTTCTTCCTTGTCTAATTATGTCACTGAGAAAAGCGATAAATATCCAAAAGATACAGTGCTACCTATGACGGGATTGTCCAACAAATCCTAGAACTTAATTATTTATATTTCACAGAAACCATATTCCATAGTGACTGGGTGAAGGTGGACGATTCTGAGGATTATTGTAAACTTTATTTTGACATAAAACTTATCATGGTTAATTTATTTAAGATGAAGAGTAAAGAGGGCATAGTCGACGAGCCTTTTATTTATGCCTTTCAGAACGTAAAGAATGTATTCTACTCAAACTGCATAAATGATGACAATTGGTATATTATTATGCAAGCACCAAAGGATATGACTACTTTAGCAGATGCATTAAAGGCTCTTAAAGAGTTCCAGCCTCCTCTTGATGACAATCCTAATTTGAAGGATCCTTTAGTTGATTTAGAGGAAGATTGAGTATCAAAATATTTTTTTACCCTTGAAAATTATATTTGTATCCTATTATTATATTGGCCTTTGACAATCATATTTATATCCAAATTGTATCCTATAATGATATTGGCATTTTAGTTTGATTTATGAATGTTTAGTTCGATTTATGAATATTTGATATGATTTATGAATTAACTTGGATGGAATGGTGCTTTATTTTGAATTTTCAACTCCACGGTTGCAATAATATTGAATGGTATATGAATTGGTTGTTGAATACATGTTTTGGAGGTCTGCCTAAAAAATATTATTTTTTTAATATTAAATGGATATGATCATGACCGTAATCCGTGACCTTAATTTATTTAATAAATAATTAGTCACGGTCTAAGACCGTGACCCGTTATTTATTTGTTTTTTTTTTAAATTTAGGTCCACATATTAAGGTACTGGACCATTTTGAACCTTATACCATCCATGGTAATGGGCCTGGGTCGTGACAATGGGTTCACGGATTATGATCATGACCATGGAGTTAATATTGTCCCACTTTGGTCACGAATTCGGGCCGTGACCACGGAGTCACGGACTAAGTCCCCGACCATGGGACTAATATTATGCCAGGGGAGATACCATGACCCCCATATAGGGTCACAAATTATGTCCGTGACCACTAGCTTTGGTCATGGGGAAAATGTTCATGGCTGAGGATCGTGACTCGTGGCCTAGTCATGGACGAGGTCCGTGACAATCTTCGGTATATGGTGTAGTGTATGTTGGGCTTATCCCAAGTGGATTATGTCAAAGTTGTATACATAGGATTAGCATAAGGATTCCATTAAATGGTTTTCTTTTCAAGTATGGAATCATTATGTATGGGAATCAATGTTTTAGCTCACTTGATAGATAGAAGGAATGAGGAATATACCTAAGGCTTCGACG
The DNA here is from genome assembly GCA_949130495.1 of Sambucus nigra. Classification (NCBI taxonomy): domain Eukaryota; kingdom Viridiplantae; phylum Streptophyta; class Magnoliopsida; order Dipsacales; family Adoxaceae; genus Sambucus; species Sambucus nigra. The sequence continues at coordinate 433,318,086 of OX422220.1, read as the reverse complement.
GCGGGCTACCTCGTTAATTCTATATATATTATGTGCAAAGATCGAATTATGTTATGCCTTCGAAACGATCAACAGATTTTAGTTTAATATTTTTTTACCTTTTAAGCACAAAGACTAAATTTTCATTCAGATAAGGATTCCAAATTTTCTACCTAGGAATATGGGTTTACCCAAGGAGGTTGAGCTATAAGTTAGAGGATTGTGAAGTAATCAGGGATTTCTGAATCCACGAGGGAGGCGAGAGATGTTGTAAATTCGGGGATAACTAAAGAGGTTATATGTCCTGTTTACTTCCTAAGTAACTTCGATGAGGGTCCTTTAAGTGCCATTAGCGATTACACTTTTCAGTGTATATAGCAGTATGATTGTAAATTTGAGAGAACCGTAAACCCATAAAAAGTTTAAGCAAATTGATCATAGGTTTCACATAGTTTGCGAAATTAAAATAAATGGGTGATAATTTTATGATCAAAGGTTATTTCGGATAACACTCGGTTAATCCTCTACCGATATCTAGTAAATTGTCATGTTAATGGGTTGAGAGTTGGATACGTGGCTTTAAGACTAAGTGGTAGATTGTTGATGTTTTATTCTTAAAACCATGTATGATTGTTAATTTTAAGTAAAAGTGTGTCACTTAACATTGAAATAAGAATTGTGGTTTGGAGAATGCTTTATATTTGTTTAAATATATTGTTTCATATTAATGTTAGTCAATTGATCTTAATAGGATTTTCATTTATTCGACTTCGGATTGATCATAAGGAGATTGGAATTCCCGTTCTAGCACCATTGAAAATTTCACAACCTAGATATGAGCTTGAAATCCTAACAGAATGGTTTCAATACAACCCTAGTAGTTTATTTTAAACTACCGAGAATTGTTGTGATGCTTTCGGAACTTGTCTGACAGTTTAACAAAAGATTGTGATCGTTACATCCCAATAATGTGTTGAACGGGACCACCTATAAAATTTAAGTCTAAGGATTGTCTAGATTAGATCGGTAAATATCACACCATTTGCAAAGGGTACATAGATTCCTAATCCCTAAAATTTTGAGGATTAGGACTCTTAAATAGTTGTCACTTTAATTGTCGCTTTGATTGTTTTTGGTGTGATTAAACTTTAGATTGAATCAAATGATCCCAGCATATTGGGTGATAATTGTATGAGTAGGTATGAGATTATAATTCGAAGGAATTCGCGTTCAGTGGATACTATGGATTGTGATACCTATGGATGTGTTTGTGTTTGCATTTTTGTAAACAAAAATAAGATTTCGTGGCGAGTCGATTTTACTTGTATTGTGTCCAAGTAAAATCGACCTGACACGACACGAAATCTTATTTTGTTTTTTTTACAAAAATACAAACACAACCAAATTAAAATCCAACACATTACGAAATCTTATTTTTTTTTACCAAACACATACGACCAAGTAAAAGAGACACAACACAAAATAAAAGTTTTTATTTACGAAATGTTCATAATGACTTTGGAATTCACATTTTTTGTAACTATGATATTTACGAAATGTTCATAATGACGGTATGTTATTTATAAAAAAAATTTAAACATTTTTAACAAATAAAAAAAATGCATGTATTTTTAACTATTTTTATAATTCAATTAAAACATTTTTTATTATAAAATAGTTGATTTTGTTTTTAAATGAAATAGCGGTTGAAAGTATGACACTCAACAAAGAATAATCAATAACTATTTTTCAAAACGTTTTTAATTAAAAAAAACAGATGACAAATTTTTTAAACTACTAAAATGTCTTTTAAAACAGTTATGAAAAGTAATTTTTTTTTATAGATAAAAGCATTAAAACTCGCTAAGGGTGCAAAACCTGTATACAAAAAATATACAAACACTCCCATAACTAATTCCATTACATGATTTTTTTTCCAAACGCAAACAATAATATTTTTTATCGAATATAAACACGATTTTTTTACCAAACGCAAACACAAAGACGATCGAAGTAAAAAAAATATTTTAGCTGTGTTTCTGTTTTTGTAAAAAAAAGATTTCGTATTGTGTGACATTTTAATTTGGTCGTGTTTCTATTTTAGTAAAAAACAAAAATTTCACAACATGATTTTAATTTGGTCCAATTGTAAAATCTTTTTTTTTATTACAAAAACAGAAACACGGCCATATTAAAATACCACACAAAACGAAATCATTTTCTTTTATTCGATCGTGATTCTATTTTTGTAAATAAATTAAAATAATATTCCGTGTCATGTCATGTCTCTTTTCTTTGGATTGTGTTCGTGTACGTGTTCGGTTAAAAAACAATTTCGTGTTGTATCCAATTTTCATTGGGTCATGTTTGCATTTGATAAAAAAAATTATATTGTGTCGTTTTTACTTGGATCATATTCGTGTCAAGTTAAAAAAAAAATCATGTCGTTTCATATTTTAATCAGGTGATGTTCTTATTTGGTTAAAAAAGAATTTATATATATATATATATATATATATATATATATATATATATGTTAGAGAAAGATCCATAATCGTATGAGCTTAAAAATTTTGTTAGTAGTTTTTTTTTGTTAGTGTTGGAGAAATATGGCGTGTTTCCTTTTTTAAGCATAAAGGTTAGTTTTGTCATTTAAAAAAAATTAGAGCGCTGGAGGAGTTGAGTGGAGCGGGAATAGCTGTACCCTAAATATAATCCTAAACTTATGTCATATGAGTCAGTAAAAGTAATTAGGAATAACTAATAAAGACGTTAAATGACAAAACATACAGTAAGAATATGTATGATGGAACCATGACTACAGTAAGAACATCAGTCGGAGAAAGTAGTGAATTTTCAATTACTGTAGGCCTACACCAAGGTTCAACATTAAGCCCATATATCTTTGCTCTTTTTATGGATGAGTTGACTGGACAAATACAAGATGAGGTGTTATGGTGTATGCTATTTGCAAATGATATTGTTTTAATGAATGAGAGTAATACGGGGATTAATGCTAGGTTGAAATTGTGGAGAAAAACTTTAGAAACAAGAGGATTTAAAATAAGCATGACTAAAACAGAATATGTGAAGTGCAAATTTAATGGTAATAGGAGAACCAATAAAAATGTGATAAAATTGGATGGTCAAGAGATACCTAAAAATGACCATTTTCGTTATTCAAACTTAATTATCCAAAAAGTTGGAGATATTAATGATGATGTTACTCATAGGATTAGAGCAGGCTAGGGCAAGTGGAGAAGTGATACCGGTATATTGTGTAATAGGCATATACCTTTAAAGCTAAAAGAAAAAATTTATAGGACGGCCATTAGACCCGCCATATTATATGGAATAAAGTGTTGGGCAAACAAGAAAGAAAATGTGCAGAAAATGAATGTGACGGAGATGTAAATGCTAAGATGGATTTGTAGTAAAACTCGAATGGATCAAATTAGAAATGAACAAATTCGTGAAACGGTAAAAGTAACTCGTATAAAAGATAAATTGAGAGAAAATCAACTTAAATGGTTTGAACACATCAAACGTAGACCAATTAATGATCCCGTAAGGAAGGGAGATTTGATTACTATTGATGGTAACACAAGGTGTAGAGGTAGGCCAAAATTGACTTGGTGGGATATTATTAAAAAAAACATGATATCACGTTGTTTAACAGAAGATATTGCACTGGATAGAATGAAATAGAAAAATAGGATTCATGTAGCGGACCCAAAATAATTGGAAAAAGGCTTTGTTGAGTTGAATTGAGTTACACAATTACATGGGCATCGATACAGAAACCATTTCATACCTCCCACTTTCACAAACTCTGCTTGGATTAACTCTAACTTTAAATCTAGAAGGACTATTCTTCCCTTTTTGTAGCAAAAGAGTATTCAGCAAAATTAACCAAATCATATAAAAATTAAAGATTTTTCTATGTTTTCCCTCCGGCCCCAGGGTCTTTTCTGTGACTGGTGACTGCAACTTTTCCATTTCGCCCTCAGCATTGTTTGGCTGCATGGCATTTATATCAAGGATTTGGCTATGTTTTTGGTTTTTATAGCAAGTATAAACACTTTGCACTGATATTTCCAAACAAGACTTATGTAGCTTTGTTTGTGACATGAAGCGGTATATACTTTGAGGCATCCCAAACATATAGCTGCAAATGTCAACACAGACACGAAGTAAAGCTTAACTTGTACAAATAAATCTAGAGGAAAAAAATGTCAAATACGATACTCCTACAACATATTTTTACCAAAAAAATCCACATAAAAAAGATTTACCAAAACAAAGCACAATTTGGGTTTGATTTAATCTTGCACATTTTCCCACAAGTGCCTCTAGCAAGGACAACTTGGAGGAAAATCAGATTTTCCAAATCAATTCTAAATTGAGGATAATTTTGGAAAATCTTTTAGAACTGGATCATTTTGGAAAATCGTTTAGAGGTGTGTTTGTTTTTTTAAGAAAATATGGGAGCCAACAGCCAAAGGGGGAATATGACATTTCCCAAAATATTTTTCACCTAGGTAGAAAGTAAAATGCTAAAGTATTTTCACCTATTTGGACCTAAAATTTGTTCATTCTCTCAATGAGAGGAGAAACTTTCAGGTAACTGAAAAGAAAGTTAAAAAGATAAACATTTAGTCCAAGTAGGGACTTTTTGAGGGACTTTAGTCCCTCACAACATAAAAATATTCAAAAAAGGAGCTGAAAGTAAGAGAATATTATTTAAATGCGTGTTTGATTTTAGAATATAATGTATAAATTTCTTTAGAATGCATTTTCTACACATTTATTCATTTAATATTGAATTTCCGTTTTTCATTGTATCTTACAATATGATACACGATACGTGATACAAAGGTTTTCACACGTGATTTACTACACGATTTTACAAATATGTACACTACCATTTGAACAAATATTCTTATTTCATAAACTGAATTAGGTCGATTTACTATTTTATGTCCCAAATGCATGCAGATGCCTGTGTTTTCTGCATACTACGCTAAAGAATGCACGCACGCACCTGTGGTGTTAGACAAGGCAACGAAAGGCAAGGACGGGGAAACTTATGAGGCGTTGTGATTTTTTCTGTCAATGACATTGATTAAATGCTCTCGTACAAAAATAAAAATAAAAAAGTAACAACTCTCATGCAAATACAAGAAGTTGAAGAATGGCAGAAAAGATGGACATAAAGAGAGTACTTGATAGCTGTGTAATTTAACATTGTGAAGAGTAGGTCCGGCTTGTAGCACCCAATCAATAACTTTCCTAAGCTTTTCCTTCACTGTTATCCCAACTTGACAATCCTCTATCAAGTTGTCAGCGCCAACATAATGAAGTTGAATCCAATAACTTAGGTCGATGAACAGAAGAATATTGATGCAGCTGAGTGAGTGCATCAATGGGGAAAAAGGACGCAAATATTCATTATTTCCTTAAGGTCATAGCAAAAAATGATACAAATGAAATATATTCAGCATATTTCTCAGAAGCAGCACCTCAAAGCAGAAGAAAATCAATTTGCTTGTGGAAAATTATATTTAACGCCAAGAAGGTAGCAACGAGGATCTTTTCGCGGAGTCAGTAATTTAAGTTCTCTAAACTAGTTGCCAGTTCTATGTTTAACTTAGCCAAAGTGTATATATCAATTAAAAAAATCACAGAGTACTATCTTTTAATATTGTGTCCAATTGTTAATATTGTGTCCAATTGTTTCACATGGCTCACATAGGAAGAGAAAGGATTTTATGGTCGCAGAGTACTATCTATTAAAGATGAAAACATGGATAAGTCACAGTTCCACTTGATAATCTAAAAAAAACATAGGTAAAACTACGCTTTGATGAACAGAAAATACACATTCTTTGTGCTTGTACATATTAGGATTAATTACATAGTTATAATCTGTTAGTTTGTTAGACCAGCTGTCATTATTGTTGACAGATTGAGGGGAATCACCCATCACAATCGAAGAGGAAGGAAACAACACTCGATACTAGAAATCTAGGAGGATCAGAAAAAAAAATTTGCAGCAATTTGAAGCAAATTGCTCTGATACCATATTGATTTAAGCAAGTAAACTTGTTGAAGAAGATGGAAAAGTAGAAAGGAAGAAGAATTGTGTGAGAAGAGAAGTTCTCATTAATATCCAATTAGTTACATCAAATAGAAAATGGAAATACATATATACAGATAACTGAGTTGCAATGACAGCTGGTCTAACAAACTAACAGACTATAACTAACTATGTAACTAATCCTAATATATACAAGCACCAAAATTCAATCACAATCCTTGGCATACCTGGAGATGGCCTTGAATATAAAGATGTACTAAATTTGAATTATAATGAGATAGTATAACGTAATGACTGAGATGATCTCACCGTAAGATAATCACAACCTTCTCTTGACCCAATAAAAACTAATGACGGTGTCCAAATAATTGTATCACTGTGAATAATTATTTCCATGTATATGAGCTGTGAAATTTGGCTCAAAGATATGCAACCTAGGTTTCTACCCAAATTGGTGAGCAGCAAAGGGGGAAGAGGTGCTCCGAACAGGTCGCAAAAAAAAGGCAACAAACGGGTGTCAAAGTGCTGAAATGGGTTTTAAGTGAGGCTATATTTGGGGATTTTCACATGTAACATTTTAAGTCGAATGATGAGAGGGGTTTCTCTTTAGGATTTTCTTGACATTAAGACATCTATTCATCAAAAGAGAAGCTAAAAAGAATGAGGATTGCAATTTCCAAACTTGATTCCAAGGTGAGATTTTGGTGTATTTGGGGCTTAGGTTGATAATGTGCATAGCTCTTGTAATCCAACCATTGTAACCAATCTTTCTCTAATACTTTTGTCTTAAGAATGTAGTCAAGGTAAGTTTGTCGAACCACGTTAAATCTCTTATGTTCATCTCTATTTTGGGGCTTATTTATCTTTCCATCAATCTTCCAATATATATTTCCTCATCTTGATTAGGTGTGGTGCCACTAGTTCACAACAATTGGTATAAGAGCATTGGTGCACAATACTGTTTGGAAGTGTTGGGTTTGTTGAATTTGTTGTTTTATTCAATGCTGTAAGGAAATATTGCTTCACACTGGAAGGTGGATCGTTTTGATGGAAGTGGTAGCTTCACTTTCTGGCAAGTTAGAATGAAGGATAAGATGACAGATGATGATTGGGAAGATTTAGAGTCAAGGTGTTTGAGCACTATCTAGCTATCTATCGGTTGAAGCCCTTATACTTTTGACTCATTTGAGTCTAGACTGTATAAGAGCTCATCTAGTTTGGAAATTGTGACAAAATAGAGTCTATCCTAGAAACCAAAGAGCTTCAGAGATTGGGTTGCTTCTTCTTCTATCTATCATGTAATGATCCTAAGACTATAGCCATCACTCACACACTTAGAATTTGATTCTTGCATATCATATTGCACCCCTATGTGTTTTAATGTTGTGAGTGTGTTTAAATCCCTCAATTTGATTTTTAATAATTTTTTGGGAATTTAAAACATATTTTAAACAAGGTTTTATTTAATTAAAATTTGATTTAAAAAGTCTTGGGGTTATTATATAAATATGGATTGTTGTGTTTATTGGCCTAAAGTTACTCTGGGTAGAAACCGAAAGCGCTAGAGACTTTAGGGTTGGCTTTGTAATTATTTTGTGACGCGCGTTTACCTTCGTTCACAGGCCAACACCTGCTGTCTTCTGATTGGACCAAACTGTGTTTCTTTACTGAGACAAACCATCGCACGCTTACAGCCCTTGGATCTATCCTTATCGATGGCCTGCATGTCTTTTGAGTGAATCCCCGTGTAATACCTTAAGCCAATCATAGGCTGTTTAATCCACCGCCTGTTGTGAGCCCTTGGATTGCAGTCAATGGAGCTTGACTCAATCTCAGCCATTGTTTTTGAACGAGGCTCTGGAATCTTCTCCTCTCCCTATTTAAAGACCCTTCATCTCAGCCTTCGAAAGCTTTTGCCATTTTGCAAAGTCTCAGAGAATAGAGAGAGAGAGAGAGAAGAGAGAGAAGAGAAAAGAGAGAAGTTAGAGAGAGAAACCAAACCCTAGTTAGAAACCCTAACTTCGTCCAAACACTTCTCAAGCCCAAACTACTTACCTCTCCAGAAAAACCACCAAAACCAAAAACACCATCCTTAGTGTTTTTTTTTTGGTTTATGAGAGTTCTGGTTAAGAGATCTTGGGTTGCTGAAATCCTTGTGTTCATAAATCTTATTTCCAACTTAGACATAGACTCAGATCTTGTTTCTTTTTCAATAGAAATCATAGATCTGAAGTTTTTCATGTCACAGAACACTTAGCTGCATTTTTTTCTCATCTTGAGAATTTCGTTGTTGATTATTTTCTGTTAAAACATTTTTCTTCTTCAAAGATCAACAATAGATGTTTTTCTATTTCTGTTTTTACAAAACCTAACCTGACCTAGTGGGATTCGCACTTGGAGGGTTCTCAATCCACATAATATTTTCAAAAGTGATTGAGAAAGGTCTTGACCGATTTCTTAAGCAAGATCTCCGTGGAATCTGGGTTATTTTGAAAGGTCGAAAAGGTTCTTGGTTTTGTAAGAAAGAAAAATAACAAATACACTGCATATAGACTTTATATGTGATTTGTTAGGATCGTCTGTAACTAATAAGTGTGTGTGTGTGCATGCATGTGTTTTAGAACACCATTCACAAACATTGTCACACTACAAACACTCAAAGTGTTGGCTATAAGATTTGGTGAACATAAGTCGACGTAAAGTGCTGGAACAAAGAAGAGTTGACAAACTGAGACAACTACATCAACAAACAAGATCTGCAGAAAAGTTAAGGACGCCAGAGGGTACAATCCTGAACTTGTATAGATTTGTTTTTGTGTGCATGTTAGTTAAATAGGTTGTAACTCATATATTTGTTTTAGTGATTGTTTTTGTTTTACTCCGTAGAGGGAGTCGTGGATGTTTCCTCAAGGTTGAGGTTTTACCACGTTAAAAATCTGAGTATCAATATTTCTACATCTTCTCATCCCTTTCTGTTTGTGTGCTGAGTTTAAAACATTTTAAACTGTTTACTAAAACTTGTTATCAAATCTTGTCCATATCTCGTACATAATTTTGTTAACACATCTTGTGTTCAAAATAGTTTTGATTTAAGTAAAGAGTTTCTTCAACAAACTTTCGGAGTTGCTTAAATAGTTTATTTTTATAAACGGCTTTGGCAACGCTATTTCAATTGGTATCAGAGCTTTTGGTGAACTTTTTTCAAAAAGATCCTGAGTTTCTGAAACTGTTTTCTCAAAATCATTATGGACGAGAAAAACGAAAGATATGGTAACTTGACCAGACCTCCAGTCTTTGATGGAACCAATTTTTCTTACTGGAAAGTAAGAATGATTGCTTTTATTCAAGGCACTCTGGGAGATGATGTCTGGGATATCATTGAAAACGGATACTTTTATCCAACTAAACCAGCCACTGATGGAAGCAATGAAAGGATTAAGAAAATATTGAGTGAGTTTACTCAAGAAGAGAAACAGGTTTCTCGAAATAATAACAAAGGCAAGAACGCTATATTTATGTCTATTAACGAACATGAGTTCAAGAGAATCTCATCTTGTACCACTTCCAAGGAAGCATGGGATACCTTGATTACTGCACATGAAGGAGACTCTAGGGTAAAAGCTGCTAAGACTCAGATGTTAATCCAACAGTATAATACCTTAATCATGTCTGAATCTGAGTCTTTCGATGATTTCTATATGAACCTTACTGATATTGTCACTAAACTTCATGCCAATGGTATAACTTATGATAGACAGGAAATTGTCTCTAAAATTCTGAGATCATTGCCACAGAAATTTGACAATAAAAGATATGCTATTGAGGAGATGTGTGATGTAAATCTCACTCCTGAATTACTCAGTAGTAAATTAAGAACTGTGGAAATGGAATTGGAGTTTAAGAAACAATTGACCCACACTAATAGGAAACATACCAATTCCAATCTTAGCTTTACCTCTAAGATGATTAAGCCTGAGTTAAACACCTCTAGTAATGATTCTGATGAGGACTGTGACTTAGAAAGTCTAGATAATCAGATTGCCCTAATGACAAAACAATTTAAGAAAATTGTTAAATTTAGAAACAGTGTTGCAAATAGACAGGGCAAGTCTAATTATACCACTCCTTCAAATCACAAACCTCATGAGAAACCTCATGACAAACAGAACAAGGACAACACAAGACCTCACAGAGACCTCAAGAAGACTGAATGCTATAGATGTGGTAAACTAGGACACATTGCTCAAGACTGTAGAGTTAATTTAAATGCCCAAAACAAACACTCTAGAGCCAATATCTGCAAAACCTGGGATGACTCAAGTGATTCTGAAAATGAGGAACTTGAGACATCTGATGGTTTTGATCCTTGTTTAGCCTTCTTTGCCAAAATCATATACAATGATGACATTCCTATGCTTGATAGTGAGGATGAGTTTAGTAATTCTAGTTCTGTTGCTTTGAATCATACTTTAACTGGTTTAGATGCTTTACTTACTGAGAACATTAATACCTCTTCCTCGGGGTGTGTGAGTCAAAGGGAAATCGATACTGCTGATGTCAATGGGTGCGTGAGTTTAAGAAATGAAACCTTAGGGGTCACTTCACACACCTCACTTAGTGACTCAGATAATGATGATCTCCCAGACATCCACACTCTATATACTAAAACTCTAAAGAAAAGCACTAGACTAGAAAAGATTGTTAAAGATCTTACCAAAAAGTTAGAAGATCTAAGCCTAATGGTAAAACTGAATGCTGAAGAGTATACTACACAATGCATGTCTCATGACAGTGAAGTTAAAGTGTTTGATGAAAAACTGAAAACTTTGACTGAAGCTAATGAAATTCTGGAGAAAAAATACAAAGGGACATTATTAGAATTGGAACAAACAAAAGAAAAGACAGCAACTGTTTTCAAAAAATTTACCAAATTTGAAAACAACTCTAAATGTTTTGAGGAATTCGTTGCTGAATCTAAAACCAATTCTGATGATAGAACTGGAATAGGATTTTGCCCCAATTTGAAGACACAAACTAAACATGTTGAACCTATCAAGTTTGTGTCAGGAGGCAAAAGACCTATTGAAACATGTCCAGACTTTCATTCTCTAAAAACTAAGTTTGACCATCAAAACACCAACACTGAAGATGCAAGTTGCTCTAAGCTTGAAAGTTTATCAAAGGGAAAATATGTCTGCCCCCCTATTAGGAAAAGTGAACCTGCTTTCAAATCTGTGCTACCTAGGAATAAAATTCAGCCTCAAAAATTCTCAAAACCTTTGTTTAGAGACTTTCCTAAGGAAAACCCTATTCTGAGCAATCTTTATTGCTCCTATTGTGATATATATGGTCACTCTTTCGATAATTGCTATGCTAGGAGACTGATTAAACCTATCTACAACACTCCTATGTATCATAACTTTAACTATTCTAGGAGGAGTCGTAACAATTATGTCCTTCCCAGGCCACCAGACAAAAACTCTAACTATAGGAATAGAAGGACTAAACCTAAAAGGACATTTACTAGAAGGATAACCAGAACCTTTTCTAAATCAAATGCTCAGGAATTCAAATTTATACAAAATCATGCGCAAAATGTTTTTCAACAAAAATCTAATGCTCGCAAATTTTATCAAATAAGAGCAAACAAGCGCAAACTAAAAACAAGGGCAATTTGGGTTAGAAAAGATGATCTAGCACCCCAGATGAAATGTAACATTGTTGTTTCTGCTCTAAAAGCTGAACTTACATCTTCTGGTTGGTACTTGGATTCTGGATGTTCCAAGCATATGACAGGTGATGATACAAAACTTTTAAATAAAACCCATTTTGATGGTGGAAAAGTTGTTTTTGGTGATGGTATATCATCCCAGATCATAGGCAAAGGAACCCTTAAAGAAAAAGGACTTCCTCTTCTTGAAAATGTTCTCTTAGTTAAAGGTCTTAAGGCTAATTTACTTAGCATTTCACAATTCTGTGACTCAAACTACACTGTTACCTTTTCAAAGAACAATTGCAAGATTTTAAATGAAAAGGGAGAATGCTTAATTACAGGATTCAGGACCCCTGACAATTGTTATACTGTCATGTCTAGTTCTGAAATCTGTAATGTTGCCAGAATGGATGACAACGAGATATGGCATAACAGAATGGGTCACATTAATTACGAAAATTTGAGTAAATTGTCTTCTCAACAGATAGTTAGAGGAATACCAAAAATTAAACCTATTCATAACATTGTCTGTGGTCCCTGTCAAGAAGGAAAAATTGTTAAAGCACCTCATAAAAGGGTTAAAGATATCCTTACCTCTAATCCCTTAGAACTCATCCATATGGACCTAATGGGTCCTTCTCAAACTGTTAGTCTTTGTGGACACAGTTATATTCTTGTTATGGTTGATGACTTCACCAGATTCACTTGGGTAGCTTTCTTAAAACAAAAATCCGATACCTTTCAAACCTTTTTAAAGATTCTCTTACGGATTGAGAATGAAAAAGACACTCAAGTGAATAGAATCCGAAGTGATAGAGGTGGTGAATTCAAAGACACTGGTATTGTAGAATATTGTGACTATAATGGTTACAAACATGAGTTCAGTGCTCCTAAGACCCCTCAACAAAATGGTATAGCTGAGAGAAAGAATCGAACTCTTCAAGAGATGGCACGTGTCATGCTCCATGCTAAGAACTTACCTAAGTATTTTTGGGTAGAATCTATTCGTACAGCCTGCCATCTTATTAATAGGGTCTATCTTAGAAAGAATTCGAAACAAACCTCTTATGAACTTTGGTACAATAAAAAGCCTAATCTTAAGTACCTTAGAACCTTTGGTAGTACCTGCTATGTTTGCAAAGATAGGGAACACTTATCTAAATTTGAGAGTAGAGGAGATAAAGCCATATTCTTAGGTTATTCACCTAACAGTAGAGCTTATCGAGTGTATAATCTTCGCACTAAGACCTTAATGGAATCCATAAATGTAATTGTTAGTGACACTACTGTAGAAAGCAAGACTAGTGAATTAACTATAGAAGAAGAATCGTCAAATATTTTAGAAAATGACTCTTCTGAAATAGATAATTCATTACCTATTGAGTCACCTGAAGTACCTAACTGGGTTTCTAAAGATCATCCCATAAACAACATAGTTGGTAACCCTGGTGAACCAGTACGTACAAGATCCCAACTTAGAAATTATGCTCTCTATGCTTGCTTTGTTTCTCTCTTGGAACCAAAGAATGTAAATGAGGCATTGAATGACTCTCACTGGATTTCTGCTATGCAGGATGAACTTTTACAATTTGTCATTCATGATGTTTGGTTTCTTGTTCCACGTCCTGATCACAAAAAGGTTATTGGTACTCGTTGGATTTTCAAAAATAAAACTGATGAAAATGGGATGATAATTAGAAATAAAGCTCGACTAGTTGCTCAAGGTTACTCCCAAATAGAAGGACTGGATTTTAATGAGACGTTTGCTCCTGTTACTCGTTTAGAATCAGTTCGTCTGCTTCTTGCTATAGCTTGTCACATGCATTTTACATTATATCAAATGGATGTTAAGTCTGCGTTCCTTAATGGTATACTTGCCGAGGAAACCTATGTAGAACAACCTAAAGGGTTCATTGACCCTAATTATCCTAATCATGTATTTCGGTTGAAAAAGGCTCTATATGGTCTTAAGCAAGCTCCTAGAGCCTGGTATGAGCGACTGTCCAGTTTTCTGCTGGACAAAGGTTTCAAAAGAGGTGGAAATGACCAAACCTTATTTGTCAAACAGTTTGGCAAACACATTACTATCGCTCAAGTCTATGTAGACGATATCATATTTGGATCCACTTCTACCTCAGAAGTAAAATCTTTTGCTGAAATTATGAGTAAGGAATTTCAGATGTCCCTTATGGGGGAGTTACAGTTCTTCCTAGGTCTCCAAGTCAAACAACAACCAGATGGCTTGTTTCTTTCGCAGACTAAGTACGCATTAGAGATAGTTAAAAAATTTGGCCTCGAGAGTGCTAAAAGTGCTAAAACGCCTATGAGTACTACAGAGAAATTATCTAGAGATGAAACTGGAACATCTGTAGACTCTACCTTATATCGTAGTATGATTGGCACATTACTCTATCTGACTGCCTCGCGTCCTGATATCATGTATGCTGTTTGTGTTTGTGCGCGTTATCAAAACAACCCGAAGGAGAGCCATTTAAACGCTGTTAAACGCATAATTAAATATGTTAAAGGCACTCTAAATTTAGGAATTTGGTACACGAATGACACACCTAGCACTATTATTGGGTACACTGATGCTGATTGGGCTGGGTGTACTGATGATAGTAAAAGCACTTCAGGCGCATGTTGTTATATTGGTAATAACTTGGTAGGATGGAGTAGTAAAAAACAGAACTGCACATCTCTCTCGACTGCTGAATCTGAATACATAGCCGCCGGTAGCTGTTGTGCCCAATTGTTATGGCTTAAACAAATGCTAAGTGATTATGGTATTCTAGAACCCACACTTCATCTCTATTGTGATAATCAAAGTGCGATTAACATTTCTAAGAACCCAGTTCAACACTCGCGAACTAAGCACATTAAAATAAGACATCATTTTATTCGTGAATTAGTTGAAACCAAGGAATTAGAAATCAATTATCTTTCTACTGATCTACAACTTGCAGATTTATTTACCAAACCTCTTGATTATAGTAGATTCATTTCTTTACGTAAATCTATTGGTATGATTTGTGCTGAGTAAATACGTGTTATGTTTGCCAAGTTTCTTCCCTTTGTCCATTTGAGACAAAATGGGGGAGAAATTTGAGTCTACTGCATATACTAAAAAGCTTGATCTTAGTAATTTTTTGCAGGTATTCTTCTTGTACAGTCATTCTTCATTGTAATAATAGGATGTTAAACTGTATATAGTTGAGTTATGTAATTTTTGCTTTCTAGGATTTGGGTAGATAGAACCTTTATAGGAATAAGTTTTTTTTTGTTGTCGCCCTACGAGTTGAGATGACTCAAAGGAGATTTTGTCTCATATTTCCAAAGGGGGAGATTGAAGCCCTTATACTTTTGACTCATTTGAGTCTAGACTGTATAAGAGCTCATCTAGTTTGGAAATTGTGACAAAATAGAGTCTATCCTAGAAACCAAAGAGCTTCAGAGATTGGGTTGCTTCTTCTTCTATCTATCATGTAATGATCCTAAGACTATAGCCATCACTCACACACTTAGAATTTGATTCTTGCATATCATATTGCACCCCTATGTGTTTTAATGTTGTGAGTGTGTTTAAATCCCTCAATTTGATTTTTAATAATTTTTTGGGAATTTAAAACATATTTTAAACAAGGTTTTATTTAATTAAAATTTGATTTAAAAAGTCTTGGGGTTATTATATAAATATGGATTGTTGTGTTTATTGGCCTAAAGTTACTCTGGGTAGAAACCGAAAGCGCTAGAGACTTTAGGGTTGGCTTTGTAATTATTTTGTGACGCGCGTTTACCTTCGTTCACAGGCCAACACCTGCTGTCTTCTGATTGGACCAAACTGTGTTTCTTTACTGAGACAAACCATCGCACGCTTACAGCCCTTGGATCTATCCTTATCGATGGCCTGCATGTCTTTTGAGTGAATCCCCGTGTAATACCTTAAGCCAATCATAGGCTGTTTAATCCACCGCCTGTTGTGAGCCCTTGGATTGCAGTCAATGGAGCTTGACTCAATCTCAGCCATTGTTTTTGAACGAGGCTCTGGAATCTTCTCCTCTCCCTATTTAAAGACCCTTCATCTCAGCCTTCGAAAGCTTTTGCCATTTTGCAAAGTCTCAGAGAATAGAGAGAGAGAGAGAGAAGAGAGAGAAGAGAAAAGAGAGAAGTTAGAGAGAGAAACCAAACCCTAGTTAGAAACCCTAACTTCGTCCAAACACTTCTCAAGCCCAAACTACTTACCTCTCCAGAAAAACCACCAAAACCAAAAACACCATCCTTAGTGTTTTTTTTTTGGTTTATGAGAGTTCTGGTTAAGAGATCTTGGGTTGCTGAAATCCTTGTGTTCATAAATCTTATTTCCAACTTAGACATAGACTCAGATCTTGTTTCTTTTTCAATAGAAATCATAGATCTGAAGTTTTTCATGTCACAGAACACTTAGCTGCATTTTTTTCTCATCTTGAGAATTTCGTTGTTGATTATTTTCTGTTAAAACATTTTTCTTCTTCAAAGATCAACAATAGATGTTTTTCTATTTCTGTTTTTACAAAACCTAACCTGACCTAGTGGGATTCGCACTTGGAGGGTTCTCAATCCACATAATATTTTCAAAAGTGATTGAGAAAGGTCTTGACCGATTTCTTAAGCAAGATCTCCGTGGAATCTGGGTTATTTTGAAAGGTCGAAAAGGTTCTTGGTTTTGTAAGAAAGAAAAATAACAAATACACTGCATATAGACTTTATATGTGATTTGTTAGGATCGTCTGTAACTAATAAGTGTGTGTGTGTGCATGCATGTGTTTTAGAACACCATTCACAAACATTGTCACACTACAAACACTCAAAGTGTTGGCTATAAGATTTGGTGAACATAAGTCGACGTAAAGTGCTGGAACAAAGAAGAGTTGACAAACTGAGACAACTACATCAACAAACAAGATCTGCAGAAAAGTTAAGGACGCCAGAGGGTACAATCCTGAACTTGTATAGATTTGTTTTTGTGTGCATGTTAGTTAAATAGGTTGTAACTCATATATTTGTTTTAGTGATTGTTTTTGTTTTACTCCGTAGAGGGAGTCGTGGATGTTTCCTCAAGGTTGAGGTTTTACCACGTTAAAAATCTGAGTATCAATATTTCTACATCTTCTCATCCCTTTCTGTTTGTGTGCTGAGTTTAAAACATTTTAAACTGTTTACTAAAACTTGTTATCAAATCTTGTCCATATCTCGTACATAATTTTGTTAACACATCTTGTGTTCAAAATAGTTTTGATTTAAGTAAAGAGTTTCTTCAACAAACTTTCGGAGTTGCTTAAATAGTTTATTTTTATAAACGGCTTTGGCAACGCTATTTCATCGGTGATAATATTAACAAAGCCAATAATGAGGACACTATGCCGAACTTGTGGAAAAGATGGAGGAGGGCTGAAACCGCATGGATCACATTAGTATATTTCAAGGGATTGTGGATCAACTTCAAAAGGTTGATATGAAAATAGAGGAAGAATATAAGGCCTTGTCACTTCGTAACTCTCTTCTGAATTATATGAGAGCATAGTCATCACCATTTAGTATGGTAAAGATACGGTTAAAATGAACGAGGTGAAGTCAGCTATATTGTCCTATGAGAAGAGGAAGTCTTCGTGGGAGGAGTGTTTGAGCTCGACTTTGTATACTCATGGTCGTAATTGAGAAAGAAATAAGTGGGGATCTCGTGAAGGTAATAGTAGGTCTAGAACAAGGGATAGTGGAAAAGGCCGGTAATGTTATGAGTGTAAGGAGTGGGGTCACATAAAACGGGATTGTCCTTTTAAAAATGATGATGGGGGCTCCGATAGCGCATCAGTGACATGCGGTGGACAAAGATTTTGAAAAGTCTCTCACACTTTCTAAAGGTAAATCTCTTTCTCAAAGTGAATGGGTATGGGATACGTGACCTTCGAATCTTGTTTTCTCCAAGAGAGAGTGTTTTGAGACGTTCCAAGATAAGAAGAAAGTTTTTTTTTTTGTGTCTTTGCCAAAAGGGAAGAAATACGCTGCTAAGGGGGTAGGAACAATTAAAATCAAAATCATTGATGGAGTAGAGCGCATTTTGGGGAGGAATAATCTATGCTCCAAAGTTTTGGGCAAACTTAATATCCATTAGCCAATTGGATTCCAAGGATTGCCGAGTGTTTGTAGTTGGTAGAGTCTTGAGATTTAGACATGGCTATATGGTCCTGACAAAGGGAGAAGATAAAGGAGGTTTGTATCATCTGAAACTAAATTCATGAGTAATGGGGAAGCTACATGCAAAAGTTATCGAGCACTCAAGGCATGTCTCATTTGTGACTTAACCGAAGGCATCGGTTGCAGGGGAAATTTCACGACAACAGACGATGATGAGAGTGAACGTCTTACTAGAGGAGGGGATGGCTCGGGGTCCCCCTTTAGGGTTAGCGAATGATTTTTACTCGGGGTAGTAGCACACATGTATTGGCCATTGATGAATCAAAAGACAGAGTTTAATTTGAGGTGTGTGTAACGTGAAGTTTGGCTTGAATTGTGCGCGGAGTACTCTTCATAAGCAAATTATTGTTCATACACTGGGTATTATTTATATGTGGGGTATTGTTCATTTTTTCTCCTTACTAAAGGAGGGTTTCAACTATGGTTCACACTAACACCAACACAAATACAGAGTTAGAGGGAGTCTTCTTCCAAAGGTGAGAGTTTGGGGTGGGAGGTGAGGGATTTTCCCTCTTACTCATGGGTATGGCTCGATGGTGGAAGAAGGGTATGGGTGTGAGTGTGTATAGTAGGTGTTCTTAAGATGTAATGTGTGGGGGATTTCTCATCGGTTTACATGGAAGCAGGATACACCGAATTGGGTACACTTGGAAAACACTTGAGGGCAAGAGATTAAAGGTTTATTTACTGTTCTTATAATTTCTTGAAATATAGTGGAATCGGGCCTTTCGGTGGAGGTAGCCAAGTTGGTGAACCATATATATCTTTGTGTTGTCTCTGTCATTTACATCTTTATGTGCTTGTCATTATTACCATTTTAGCTTGATTATATTCGGGGTCATAATTGATTGGAGGGTGCCCTAACAAATTGGACTTCAGGTCACAAAAATTAATATCAGAGCTCTTAGTGCGCACAAGGTATTTATCAAAAGTCTGGAATGAGATTTTGGTATCAAACCACTAACGCTTGGATTTGTTCGGGGTGTTCATTCAATCATGATAAGGGATATTGCTTCACAAGTTTAGGTAGAAGGATTTGATGGAAATGGGTGCTTCACTCTTGGTGATTAGAGAAGAGGTCATTCTTGTTCAACATGGATCTTGTAACGGAGTTGAAGGAAGAATGAAAGTCGGAGAAAGATGAAGGTGTATTTGCTTTCCCGAAATGCAATTGGTGATGTTGTGATTGCTAGCCCGGAATGCAATTGGCAACCGTTGATGGCCACCTACATGGCTTATTGATACGGTTTGATTTTCGATCAGAAGAAAATTAATTGTCAGTGATGTTGTCATATCAAGTCTACATCCAAGGACTATGAGCACTGCTATTTGAGGGGATAATGAGTCGTTTCTTGGTTCGATATTAATACAAGGATGGTGGTGGCTCGGGAAGTACCTCAAGACGGTTAACAATATTCAATGAACATTTGGGGATAACCTCACAATCTCCAAATGACGTAACCACACGTCTAATGGCAACTCTAAAGGCACCACACCAATTTAGAGAGAGAAATATAACTAAGCTTTTACTCAAAAGTTCAAGTACCCAAATGAGGAAGAGGAGGGGTCTATTTATAGGATAGGTAGGAGAGCACTAAAGGAGTAACTAACCAATGTGGGACTTATGCCCATCTATACAATAAACATTGTGTTCTAAAAGGCCCACCTAGGCTTGAGGCTTGAGAGAAACGCATCGCCTACACCTTATTCTTGGTAAAAGGGTTAAGGCACACTTTTTTTTAAAAAAACAAAGGATTAGTTGACAAAAATTGGTTATGGGGCATGGATATGAGAAAGATCGCTACCAAACATATGGATATATTTTCAAAATTCAAGGTATGTATTATTTTATTATATTACTAGCCTTAGAATAATTAAAATAATAAAAAAAGGAAAAATGCCCTTTTATGCGCCTAGGCTCCTAAGGCTTGAGGCTTGACCTCTACACCTCGACCACGCCTCGCACCTTTTAGAACCGTGAATAATCATAATACTCAAGTGTTCACCTAAAGCCCATCCTCTAAATAGACAAATATAATATGAAATGAAATAAAATAAAATGTAACATAACAAGAAAATATGATTAACTAATATATGGAGCCAAAAATAAAAGAGGATATGATCGAAATATTCCTCGGATCACATCACTCTCCCCTTCTCACAAAAGAGTTCGTCCTCGAACTCAAAGAGGGATGCCCTCCTCGTCGCCGGTCAAGATAGTGATGAATACATGCTCGGGGTCAACATAATCATCCAGCAGGTAATCGGGCACATGAGTTATTGCCATCAGTGCACAGCGGCATGGAGTAGGACGAGCAGAAGCTCGATGACCAATAACACCACATTTGTAGCACTTGAAGGTGGGAACGGGGTTTGAAGGTGGTGCGGTAGTAGCAGAAAGGGCGGGAGCGGAAGCTGGAGCTAATGGAGGAGCTGGGACGGTGGTCACTGGAGGAGATGTAACCCGGGAGGAGGCACGGGCTGTGGCTACTTGATGATGTGTCTCGAGCTTGGTGTCATACTCCACCGCCTAAGCTAAGGTGGGTATGTCACGTAAGGCCAATTCTCTCTATATATAGGACTGGAGGTCGGTGATGTAGCGGCTGATCCGCTGCTCCTCAGACTCGTCAAGTGGGGCCCGAGTACACAGTAACTGAAAACGCTCTGTATAATCAACCACCGTTGTCTCTTGGAGCAAAGTCTGAACTCTAGCGAAGAGGTCCCTCTTATATGTAGCTGTAAGAAAGGCGGCAAGCAATAGAGCCTTCAACTCGGCACAAGTTTGAATAGGCGGACACCCGTCTCTGCTCTAGATCATGCCACCAAACAGCGGCATACCCCTGAAACTTCGTCGCGGAAAATAGAACACACTTTCATCCCGTAACGTATTTGTAATTAAACACGTGCTCCATCAACGCAAAGCAATCAACAATTGCATCCGACTGTTGTCGGCCGTTAAACATGGGTACATCGATCCGAATGTCCCCATGCAAACTCCGAGAGAGGAGCTGAAGAGCTAAATCCAACGGGTCACCCCCTAGTGGGGCAGGAATCACAGCATCATCGCCTGTGAGGAGATCCTCAAAACCAACAAACGGAGTCTGCCTTGTGAACTGGAGGGGAGGAACTAGGGCCTGGACATGAGGTGGGGTGGTCGGAGGTGGATATGAAACTAGAGGTGGGGGGAACACCGGGTGGTGGAGAGGATGGACATGGTAAAAATGGGGACAAGCACCAAGTAAATGACCCTGCTCATGGCAATAAAAGCATCAGCGGGCATCTAAAGGGGCCAGGGGCAGGGGAATATTATCCGATGGAAAAGGAGGCAAGTTGGGGGGTGGAATCCAATCACGAATATGGGGTTAGGAGTCGTGTGGAGTGGAGGAAAAAGAACTAGACACCTCACTCACATCAATGTGAGACGGAAGGGGTGAGGTTGTATAGGGGGGCGTGGGTGGTGTAATATGGGTGAACAAAGGTGGGGGCAAGGGTGGAGGATGCAACGGGGGTGGGGTGGAGGGTGGTGAATGGATAGGGGACATGAAAGGACCATGGGTAGGGTGTATGTGGTGGGGGATAACCATGGGAGTCATAGTGATAGGGGTGGGGTTGGGGTTGAAATTGGTGGGGGTGGTGTTTAGGGGTAGTGTACTGGAGGCGGAGGGGTGAGGGTAATATATGGAGTGGAGTGGATGAATGAACAGGTGTTTGGAAAAATAATGGGGGTGGGGGAACTGAAATTGTGGTGGTGGTGAGTGAGAAATGGGTGGGGGAGGGAGGAGGGATGGGTGGGTAGGTGAGAGAGTGGTAGTAAGTGGGTGGGGAAGGGGTAAAACCCTAGAATTAGGTGGGTAGGATAATTCAGGAGTTATTCGAGTTAAAAATGTGGAAAAAAGAGGGGTTTGGGAGGCTTGGGGGCTGCCCCACCTCGTTTGGCCGGAGTTTCGGCGGTCCGGTGACCGGAGTTGGCCAAATGGGATGAAAATAGGGGGGGTGGGAAATATGAATCGAAAGACGGATCGTTGATTGGACCACCGGAAGAGGGTGGGGGAAGGGCGTCAGCTTCACCGGAGCCGAGGGAAAAAGGGGCAGTAGAGGCTGTTTATGGGGATTTTGGGAGAGGTTCTTTAAGAGAAGTTGTAGATCGGGTTGAGATGAGGGTGTCGGAGAAATTTGGAGGGATTTGGAGGAGTTTGAAAAATTTTCGGCGACCGAAGAAGTGACAGCGGCAGGGGGCTGGTGGCGGCAGGAGAGTGGTGTAAGGCTGGTGGTAAAATATTAGTGGGTGGGTGGGTAGTTGGGGCGGTGGTGTAGTAAGTGGTGGAGTTAAGGTTAGGGTTTAGGTGGGGGGAAGATGAATATGGGTCTTGGGGGTATTTGGGTATGGGGTTAGGGTAGAGTTAGGGTTTTGAAAAAGAGATGACATATGTTAGGTGAGGGTGACCAAGTGTTGCCCCATGAGGGAGGCCATTTCTTCTCTCATTTGTTCTTGCATTTGGATAAATCTCTCATTAAGTGTTGCCTTTTTGGGAGACATTAAAATGTGGAAAACGATTTAAATGGGAAAAAAAAGTATGGTGACACCTCACACACAATGGGGGAGCGACACCTCGCTTTGATACCAATTGACGTAACCACACGTCTAACATCAACTCTAAAGGCACCCCAACAATTTAGACAGAGAAATATAACAAAGCTTTTACTCAAAAGTTCAAATCCATAAATGAGGAAGAGGAGGGGTATAATACCTCGTAATTTTATTGATTTTTTATTTAAGGGATTAATTGAATTAAATGAGAATTAATTGGGAATTAATCCAGATATAAATACTAGCGAGATGTGAGTTGGTATTTGATTATGATGTTAAAATTAAATAATTCTGAGTATGTATGGTAATACATGAGTATTGAAAAGATTTTAATTGTCACGAGTCAGAAATACGACAATTTGGAAATTTAATTGGGACGCGCGTATCAGCCGCGTCAGGAATGAAATTATTTGAATTATAAAGTGAATTTTATTTTTATCAACCAAATGGTCATTTTGAGTGCGCCAACGTGTCCGGAAAGGTCGAAATAGTCAGAAAACACTAGCCGAGGGTTTAGTTTGGGTTCCGACGCATTTTTAGGCCAAACCGGCAACCTAGAAGGGTATTTTGGTAATTTTAAAAATAGGGGAATTAAAACCCACGAATTTTAGAGGTTTATTTTATATTAGAAAGGAACCCACTAAGTCCAATATAAACATTTAACAAGTAGTGGACCGCGGGAGTTATAGGGAGAGTCTTAAGAGGTTCCAAAAGAAACCCCTAGCCACCATCACCATCCTTGGGAGAAATTCTGCAGAAAGAAAGAGGAGAATCAACCTTCATTCACCAACATCAAATCAGAACATCTAAGGCAAGTGGTTTAATTACATAATTTCAAGCGAATGTTTCCTCCATGCTTAGAATTGAATATATATATATATATATATATATATATATATATATATATATATATATATATATATATATATATTGTATTTAAAGTTTGATGAAAACCCATGAAATTGGAGATATAACTCATAATCTTAGATAGAATTGCATGTAGAATGGTTAGGGATGAATTTCATATCCAAAATATATCTTTTGATGATTTAAAAATGGATTTATGAGGAGTAATTGTAGACTTTAAATTTTGTGTTCATGTTTATAGGGTTTGGGACAAGATTTGGGAATTATGATGATTATATGTTAATTTAGGAGGTATTGGCCCCCTATATATGTTAAAGAGTAACCTAGGAGGACTTGGTGTAGTTTAAACACATTAAAACTTAGTTTGGATGATCATAGGATGGATTTAGAAAAGAGAAAAACGAATTTGCAGATTTCTGGGCGTGTTCTGCCATCTCGTTAGAAGACCTGCCCAGGTCGTTCCAACGACCTCGTTCGAACGAGTTACTAACGAGATGACAATACCCCTTATAACGAGTTAGTAGTTCGTTCAAATCCTTTCGTTCAAACGACACTCATTCGAACGACCTCGTTCGAACGAGACTTCTAATGAGTTGATAGAACGGTCTTTTAGGCCTGATTTTATTTCAAATGTCCCATAGATTTAAATAAATGGAGAATTAACCTTACCTTAATGACTAGTGGGTACGATTGTGAGAATTGGAGTACGTTGAGAAGTAGAACATAGAATCTTATAGTAAACCGAAGGACGATTGTGGATTTGGAAACGAGTACCTAATTATGACGTGAGAAAAGTTGATAACTCTAAGGCATTTAAAACGGGAACTTATAAACGTATAACAGTAAATGATGGGATAAGAACGTGAAGTATACCTCTATTAATATACTGAGATATCTAAGAAGTGTGAATGCTTAGTATATGTGGTTATCTGTGTATAACATACCTACCATACTTGTTATCATGGGAGGTCAGCGTTCGATCAGGGCCAGCTAATCTTTGTGTGCCTACGGGGGGATTTAGCTTGGTACGTCGAGGACATAGATCAGAGAATGACTTATTGAGAAGTTAATAACTCTGCTGATCATGGGAGCGTAGGTATGTGCGTGACCCATGTGATGTGAACTATGTTCGCCTCCATTATTTGTGATTGTTGATATTTGAGAACGATTCCTGAGAATTCGGAATGCATGGTCCTTATGTACGCGGTGTACCGGGATTGGATAGCAGAGTATGTGTGCACCGCAACTTATCCTCGGGGTGCTAATATTGTATATTTTTGTGATAAGAATAATATACGGTTAATTGAAATACACTTTCATGTATGAATTGTGAATATAAATAATAGCAACGTTTTTGTGAAGATAAAAGTGGAAATCCTCCCGTAAGTAGTATTACTAATATGGGAAACCGAGAATGAATGTAAAGCTCTCTGTTTAAATGAAGATATCATAATTAAAGCATGAATCGTATAGTAATGTTAGATTTTATTTTGGACTAGTTAGATATGGGAATAACTAGATTTGGTTACGGATACGTTAGGAGTGCACAGATAGTTGAGAGGGGAGTATTTCATGTGAGAGCACGTCCTAACATGTATTTTGCATTCATTGTTTTATCGTCATTAAAACACTTGCTATATTTTAAACTGTTTTCACTATTGGGCTCTGACCCGTTTGCTTCCAAATATATTTTCTTGTAAAAACCTTATAGGTGCCTAGCCACAAGGACACCATGCATAGGAGTTCTATTCAGGTGACATAATGTAGCTGCCGTGGAAGTTACAGGACCTTGACAGTAGACGCCTCCACTTTCGATCCTGACTCTATATTATCAGCTTCTCTCATTTGTTGGGAATGTCGCCCCATTTCTTTTAGAGACATTCTACCTATTCAGTTATTTCAGATTTTGGGTTGTAATTAATTTAGTGATGCAGACTTGGTATTTGCTTATTTCAGTATTCGGATTGTTGTGAGGAGTATTCCTCCAGACTTATTACTACTTTATGGTTATTCTATTGTCATTATGTTGTGATGGTTATGTTAGAATTTCATAATCTACTTGTTGCATGTTAATCAGATTTAATTAAAATTGACAACTCACTTTTTAAATATTAGGTGGCTAGAAATTGTTAAAAAAATTTCGACAGTGATGATATGAACTGAACCAACTTGGCATTTTGTATTAATTTAATAAAGGAGTAGCTACCCGGTATTTAATTAGTCGGGGTGTCACAAGGGGTCTATTTATAGGATAGGTATGTGAGCACTAAAGGAGTAACTAACCAATGTGGGACTTATGCCCATCAATACAATAAACCTAATATTCAAGTGCTCACCTAAAGCCCATCCTCTAAATAGACAAATACAATATGAAATGAAATAAAATAAAATGAAACATAAGAAGAAAATATGATTAACTAATATATGGAGCTAAAAATAAAAGAGGATATGACCAAAATATCCCTCGAATCACATCAGATGAATTCCAATGACAATGTTGCTCGATTGTATGTGGAGTTCATAAATCACACGACGTTGTATGGATTTTGTATGATTGGTTGATGTTGTGTGGATTGATCTCGATTGTGTATTTTGGGAACAAGGTTCGCAAGTGAGAAAGGCCTTCCAAATGCTCTCGTTTACAACCGATGAGCAGGGTGTATGTTCCAGCAGACGATAGTGAGAGGAATCTTGCTAGTGAATGGGTAGGGTCGAGGTCCCACTTTGAAGTTTGATATTGAAACAAGGATGGTGGTGGCTCGGGAAGTACCTCAAGATGGTTAACAGTATACAATGAACTTTTAGGGATAACCTCACAATCTCCAAAAGTGATGAATTCCAAGGACAACGTTGCTCGATTGTATGTGAAGTTCATAAATCACACGAAGTTGTATGGATTTTGTGTGATTGGTTGATGTTGTCTGGATTGATCTCGATGGTGTATTTTGGGAACATGGTGCACAAGTGAGGAAAGCCTTCCAAATGCTCCCGTTTACAACTGATGAGCGGGATGTTTGTTCCAGCAAACGATAGTGAGAGGAATTTTGCTAGTGAAGGAGTGGGGTCGAGGTTCCACTTCGAAGTAAATGGGTATATTCGACTTATTGTAGCTACATTTAGGCATCGACTCGTGTGTTCAACTTTAGAAGATGTTCGAGAATAGCAGTTGGAAATTGCAAGGTGCGGTGGGAATATTTGCAAGAGTAGCATGCTCCGAGGTCAATTTTCATGGATTAATTTGGATCTTTGAAGTGTCATTGAACGTTATACGGATATACGTAACTGGTACAATGAGGCTCAATGGTGGTTCTTTCAGTGGCATGGAAAATGGGGAGATTCGGATAGAGAAAATTCTCATCAGGTGGAGTCTCGGTCGTGGTTTGCGATATTTCTCGCCAAGGTAGATATTTGTTAAGTTTGACTTGAATTTTATGCGGATACTGTTCATACGCGGGGGTACTGTTCATTTTTCTCCTTATTTAAGGGGGGTTTCAGCCATGGTTCACACTAACATCAACACCAACACAAAGTTAGAGTGAGTCTTCTTCTAAATGTGAGAGTTTGGGGTGAGAAGAGAAGAATTTTCCCTCTCACTCATGGGTATTGCTAAAAGGTGGAAGAAGGTTATGGGTGTGAGTATGAGTATTTCACATATGGTAGGTGTTCTTGAGATGTAATGTGTGGAGAATTTCTCACTGGTTTACATGAGAGCGGGATACACCGGATTGGGTACATAGGAAACACTTGAGGGTAACAAATTGAGAGGGTTCTTGGATTCACTTGGGTGGAGAGTAGGTGTACAATGACAATCCGGGATTTGGGTAGGAGAGTAGAGGGTATGTAATTTATCTTTGTATATTATCTATTGTACTTGTAATTTTTTCAAACATAGTGGAATTGGGCCTATCCATGAATTTATCCAAGTTGGTGAACCACGTATATCTTGGTGTTATCTATCTCGTTTACATGTTTATGTACTTATCATTATTACCATTTTATCTTGATTATATCCGAGGTCGTGGATGATTGGAGGGTGCCCCAATAATTTGGGCGTTGGGGCACAACATGTAACTAGTACTATGAAGGCCAATGGTTGATCATTTGCAGTTTTGCAAGCGGGGAATCACGATCTAATAGAGTAGCGGTAATTTTGCCAAGGTGGAATTTTGTGAAATTTGGCTCAAAGATCCCCAACTCAAGTTTTTGCCTAAATTCGTGGGCATCGAAGGAGTTTTACTGCAAGTCACGAAAACAGGTGTTATTGGGCGGAAAATGGGTATTAAGTTGGCGTATTTTAAGGCTTCACATATAAAATTTTGTGAATACATAGAATGAGAGAGTTATGCATCGGATTAGAGGCTAGAAGGAGAGAGGTTTAGAGTTTCTAAACTTGATTCCAGTGAGAATAGGGTGTATTCGGGGGTTGGAGTGAGAATTTGACTAATTATTGTATGATCCTACCATTGTAACCTATATTTCTCAAATAATGGTATTGTTCACTCTCTTTTGTGGATGTAGGCAAGTTAAGTTTTTTGAACGACGTTAAATCTCGTGTTCGTCTCTACTGTGTGGCTTGTTCATCTTTCCATCAATCTTGCAATATATATTTATTTGTTTTGATTGGGTGTGGTGCCATTGGTGCACAACAAAAACCATGTGTTCCCTGTTCCCTGTTGACATGGCATCTTAGGATTAGCAGTTTGATTTTTATGCTATCAATAGATAAATAGAAGGAAAAAGAAAAAGAAAACTCCCAACATAAAAGAAAAATAATACCAACATTCATGAAACTTAGAAGGCTAAACCATAGTTTACATACATATTAGCATATATAAATTATATATAAAGGGCATAATATTTCAACACAACGAGACGAGGTGTGGACATTGGCTCAAAATACCCACTCCTTCACTACAGCGAAGGGGTGGTTCATTACCTATGGAGTGGGGCAGAGTTTTAGGGACATGCGTTTAGAAATTTGGAGCCAACAAAGGAAACCTTCGCTGTAATGAAGGTCATTTGGCAGCGAGGGAAAACATATATGCCACAGCAAGCTTTGTGACAGTTAGGTTAAATGAGGGGTATTTAGGATTTAACCCCAAGTTTTCTCCCAGACATAAAAGGATTGTTTAGGGACTTTAACCCCAGGTTTATAGAAGCTCTTTGTAGAGGTTGAGAGAGATGATAGTGTGTTCCTAAGGTGAGGGTTTTGGGTCAGAGGTGTGCTATCTTCCCTCTCACCTATGGCCTCAAAGGTGCAAGAATGGTGAGTGTCTTAGTGTTTCATGTATTGATTGTGCTTTAGATATTGACAATAGCTCAATAAGGGACCTTTTAGAAGATTCAGATGAGGAATTCATCGGTACCGAAAGAAGTCTTTTTCCCGCACACCTCTACTAGCAATGTTGGTACCAGAGGTAATGTTAGGCCAGTAAAAATTCGGAATGGAGCAAACAATTCTTGCTCTAATCAAAATTCCCACAAGTCTCAAAAATTGTGTGTGTGGTGGTGGTGGGGGGGGGGGGGGGGCTATTAATAATAATTTCAAAATTTTCAGGTTTCAATAGAAAGAGGGAAAATTTTAGTGAAGCGTAAGATACTTTAATCTGAAAATTGTGGTTAACCAAGATTCGGAAGAGAGAAGTAATGCAAGAATACCTAAAGGGAGGGAATTAACAAAACTTGAAAAGCAAAATAAGCTATGACAGAAAGAACCTTAGGAGTTGTATAAGGACCAAAGCAGGTTATTCATGAAGATTTTCTCTTGTAATATTAAGGGGTAGGAATAAAGAGAAACGAACAAGAACAACAACAATCATAATGAGGGTAAATTACACCAAACCCTCTAAACTATTGATTTTTTACACCCAGACCCTTTTCCATAAAAAAATGTTGATTAAACATGAATTTATATATAAAAAATGTTAAAATTTTGTTGAAAAAGAGTTGGGTGTAGAAAATTGATATCGGTGGGGGGGGGGGGGGGGGTGGTGTAATTTATCATAATAACATTTTAGTCAAAGAAAATTCCGTGATTTGGCAAGAAACTAAGAGAGAAATGATTGATTGTAGCCTAATTGCTTTTATTTGGGTTGTTAGATTTAAATAGTCCGTATCTCCTACCCTCTATAGGGAGAATGGGGGTTATTTGGGACATAAGAGTGCTAGAGATTATAGAATCTCTAGTGGGAGAGTTTTAAAGTCAGTAAAAATAAATCAATCTAATGAGGAAGGGGGGTGGCTCTCAGGTGTATACGGGGGCCATGTATTCCTAGAGGGAGAAGTGTGTTTGGGGAATAACTAGTTGGTCTTATGGGATTGTAGTCCCAACTGGTTATTAGTAGAAATTTCAATGTTATTTCTCTAGCTTCGAAGAAAAAAGTGGCAATATCAAGGTCAGAAAAGGATGAGTGATTTCAATTTGATTAGGGAGGCGGAATTGAGTGGTATCAATATGGTAACGGGTATTCGTTTGGACAAATGGAAGGATATGGTCGAGGATTGATAGGTTTTTATTCTCTCAAAAATGAGAAGATATTTTCCCTAACGTGAGACACGAGATTCTATACATATCATTTTTTTTATCATTGTCCTATTGTGTACGACCCTAATCTTACGCAATGGCCTCCCCTTTTAGATTTGAGATTATGTGAACTAAACATAGGGATTTTGAAGGGAACGTAAAAACACTGGAATGAAAGAAGGGCTTATGGGTGGGGGGATTTAAGATGATGAGAAAGTTGAAAGACATTAAAAATATTTTTATAAGTCAATATAGGGAGGTTTTGCAGATATTAGTGTGACAACCCGGATATAATTATAGAAAATTATATTTAAATGATGCTTATCTTATGTGATATGGATAATTTGTTATTAGTATATCTAATTCAAAGTGATTACGTTTAGTCTAATCCTACTTTCATAAATTGTGAAATGTCGAGTTATGTAAGAACGGAAAGTTTTGTTATTTTCGATAGAAATATTCTTGTTTAAGACTAGTTTTGACCCTTATAACCTTAAAAATGACTCGAGGTGAAAACTAGATAGTTGTATACATGTGATTTAGGGTTGTGGTGCATCAAACGGATGTCCGAGTAAGAAGTTAGGACGAATTTACGAACAAGGGGCAAATCTGTCCATTTCCTTTAAGTGGTAAATTGTCTTTTAGTAAACCATATGGCTTATTTTGATTGGATGGAAAGGAGGCATTCCATTGCCGACTTAAAACTCTTCTTTTAACTTATTTCTTTAGCAAATATAACCCTAGGTTCAGTTTTGAGAGATTTAAGCTTAAGGAAAGAGAAGTAGAAGTTAAGGAAGAAAGGGTTACAAGGAAAAGCTAGGAAAACTATTCCAAGAAAATCCTTAAGGTGTTTTCAAGGTAAAATTATGTGTTAATATTGCTTTAATCTTCTATTATACTTATTTAAAAGTATATAAATCGTGAAGTATTGATTAAAATTCCATCCTCCTTAGTGATAATATGTATTGGTTCATATGTGAGATAAGTGGTGTTATAGGTCATATTGCTTTCTATTGAAACCCTTTGTATTCAAACTTTCATATCTCTTTGTGTACTTACTGGAATTCAGAAATTCCAATTGGATATGAAAATAGACTCATATATTCATATCATAAAATTAGAATTTAACTCCTTATGGTTAGTCCTTAGTGATGGTTGCAAGTTGGTATATAATTGTTGTTTGTATATTTCATTTCGGTATGCCCTGAGTTTGGTCAAGCTTTTGAGATAGCAAATGAAGTCCAAATATTATGAAACTTTAATTATGTCCTATTCAGTATGTGTACTAAAAGTTTGTTGAAAATCATGGAAAGTTATTCTGTATAAAAATTATGAAAGTTCTTGGAAGTTGAAGGAACAACAGAGGACCTTGTAGGGAAGATTTCTTATGTTATAAAGAAATGATCATAACATGCTCTAGGAGGCTTGAAAATTTACACCATCACTTGTAATGGAAATTATATTCATATATGTTTTCATATTGATAAGGCTGGACACCTGTATTTATACAATTTAGGAATATGGGATGGTTAAGTATGGAGGACAATAATTTGAGGCCATACTGGATACCCCATGAAAGAAGGTTTATATCTTCTCTTTCCCAAGGGTGTTTGAGTACATGTTTCATGTGTATATAAATTGAGTAGTATACTTTTATGTTTAATTGATTTTAGTTATAAATTCCTTACGAGGTATTTTCTATGGTTGAATGTTCATAACCTTATCAACATATATACCATTGTTTCGTCTTTACACATGTTTCATGGAATGTGACTTGAGCAGAATTATATTGTTGTTGTAAAGTCATTGAAAGTTACATAGATATATTAAGATAATACTTATGATTGAGATTCAATACTGATTTAGTTGGATTAACAGGTGTAAGGTCAAATCAACCAAGTTCATCCCCACCCGAGGGAAACGCTAATACATAGTTGACAACCCAAGGTGAGTGTACTTACCGAGTTGATTATGGATATCATGTGTATGTATTATATATTGAGATGATATGGATTATTAAAAGTCATGAGATGTTGAGATGTTATGACTTATTAAAAGTCAAGAGATGTTGTTATGACTTTATAAAAGTCAAGATATGTTGAATTGCTATGAAATTCAGGAGATGTTAGGTTATTAAAACCTATAGAGATGATTATTACCTACGGGCAGGAGATGTGGGGCTTATTAACTCCGAATATGTTTATGGCCTAATTTGGCCCCGAGATGGATATATTTATATGTTGAGATGTTAATATAATACTTTTACTATATAGAGATGTAGTACATTCACTGAGTCTTTAAACTCATGGTTTTATATGTTTACATTTTCACATTTTCAGGTTTTGAAGCTGCCACTGCCAAGTCTAGGATGTTGAGTAAATAGTAGTATTGTCTCGTTAGTTTGTTTTGTACATTGTACTAGTTGTAATTAAGTTAAGTGGTATGAGAGTTTTATTTAAATTATGTCTCCTTAAAACGATTGTATTTTTTATTTATTCCGCATAACAACTTTGAAGTTGTTTTAATGTGTATTACTAATTAAATAAATAAATAATAAGTGTGGTTTGTGAACTATTGAGTTAATTATATCCTAATGGGGTTCGGGGGTGACAATTAGATTGGTGTAATTTATCCAAATAACATTTTAGTCAAAGAAAATTCCGTGATTTTGCAAGAAACTAAGAGAGAAATGATTGATTGTAACCTAATTGCTTTTATTTGGGATGTTAGATTTAAATAGTCAGTATCTCCTACCCTCTATAGGGAGAATTGGGGTATTGTCATTATTTGGGACATAAGAGTGCTAGAGATTATAGAATCTCTAGTGGGAGAGTTTTAAAGTCAGTAAAAGTAAATCAATCTAATGAGGAAGGGGGGTGGCTCTCAGGTGTATACGGGGGCCATGTATTCCTAGAGGGAGAAGTGGGTTTGGGGAATAACTAGTTGGTCTTATGGGATTGTAGTCCCAACTGGTCTATTAGTAGAAAATTCAATGTTATTTGTCCAGCTTCGATGAAAACAGTGGCAATATCAAGGTCAGAATAGGATGAGTGATTTTAATTTGATTAGGGAGGCGGAATTGAGTGGTATCAATATGTTAACGGGTATTCCTTTGGACAAATGGAAGGATATGGTCGAGGATTGATAGGTTTTTATTCTCTCAAAAATGAGAAGAGATTTTCCCTAACGTGAGACACGAGATTCTATACATATCATTTTTTGATCATTTTCCTATTGTGTATGACCCTAATCTTAAGCAATAGCCTCCCCTTTTAGATTTGAGATTATGTGAACTAAACATAGGGATTTTGAAGGGAACGTAAAAACAATGGAATGAAAGCAGGGCTTATGGGTGGGGGGGATTTAAGATGATGAGAAAGTTGAAAGACATTAAAAATACTTTTATAAGTCAATATAGGGAGGTTTTGCAGATATTAGTGTGACAACCCGGATATAATTATGGTAAATTATATTTAAATAATGCTTATCTTATATGATATGGATAATTTGTTATTAGTATATCTAATTCTAAGTGATTATGTTTAGTCTGATCCTACTTTCATAAATCGTGAAATGTCGAGTTATGTACGAACACAAAGTTTTGTTATTTTCGATAGAAATATTCCGGTTTAAGACTAGTTTTGACCCTTATAACATTACAAATGACTTGAGGTGAAAACTAGATAGTTGTATACATGTGAGTTAGGGTTGTAACACAACAAATGGTGCATCAAACGAATGTACGAGTAAGAAGTTAGGACGAATTTACGAACAAGGGGCAAATCTGTCCATTTCCTTTAAGTGGTAAATTGTCTTTTAGTAAACCATGTGGCTTATTTTGATTGGATGGAAAGGAGGCAATCCTTTGCCGACTTAAAACCCTTCCATTAACTTATTTCTTCAGCAAATATAACCCTAGGTTCAGTTTTGAGAGATTTAAGCTTAAGGAAAGAGAAGTAGAAGTTAAGGAAGAAAGGGTTACAAGGAAAAGCTAGGAAAACTATTCCAAGAAAATCCTTAAGGTGTTTTCAAGGTAAGATTATGTGTTAATATTGTTTTAATCTTCTATTATACTTATTTAAAAGTATATAAAACGTGAAGTATTGATTAAAATTCCATCCTCCTTTGTGATAATATGTATTGGTTCATATGTGAGATAAGTGGTGTTATAGGTCATATTGCTTTGTATTAAAACCCTTTGTATTCAAACTTGCATATCTCTTTGTGTACTTACTGGAATTCAGAAATTCCAATTGGATATGAAAATAGACTCATATATTCATATCATAAAATTAGAATTTAACTCCTTATGGTTAGGCCTTAGTGATGGTTGCAAGTTGGTATATAATTGTTGTTTGTATATTTCATTTCGGTATGCCCTGAGTTTGGTCAAGATTTTGAGATAGCAAATGAAGTCCAAATATTATGAAACTTTAATTATGTACTATTCAGTACGTGTACTAAACGTTTGTTGAAAATCATGGAAATTTATGTTGTATAAAAATTATGAAAGTTCTTGGAAGTTGAAGGAACAATAGAGGACCTTGTAGGGAAGATTTCTTATGTTATAAAGAAATGGTCATAACTTGCTCTAGGAGGCTTGAAAAATTACACCATTACTTGTATTGGAAAGTATATTCATATATGTTTTCATATTGATAAGGTTGGACAACTGTATTTATACAATTTAGGAATATGGGATGGTTAAGTATGGAGGACAATAATTTGAGGCCATACTGGATACCCCATGAAAGAAGGTTTATATCTCCTCTTTCCCAAAGGTGTTTGAGTACATATTTCATGTGTATATACCTTGAGAAGTATTCTTTTATGTTCAATTGATTTTAGTTATAAATTCCTTACGAGGTATTTTCTATGGTTTAATGTTCATAACCTTATCAACATATATACCATTGTTTCGTCTTTACACATGTTTCATGGAATGTGACTTGAGAAGAATTATATTGTTGTAGTAACATCATTGAAAGTTATATAGATATATTAAGATAATACTTATAATTGAGATTCAGTACTGATTTAGTTGGATTAACAGGTGTAAGGTCAAATCAACCAAGTTCAGCCCCACCCGAGGGAAACGTGAATACATAGTTGACAACCCAAGGTGAGTGTACTTACCGAGTTGATTATGGATATGATGTGTATGTATTATATATTGAGATGATATGGCTTATTAAAAGTCATGAGATGTTGAGATGTTGAGATGTTATGACTTATTAAAAGTCAAGAGATGTTGTTATGACTATATAAAAGTCAAGATATGTTGAATTGCTATGAAATTCAGGAGATGTTAGGTTATTAAAACCTATAGAGATGATTATTGCCAACGGGTAGGAGATGTGGGGTTTATTAACTCTGGATATGTTTATGGCCTAATTTGGCCCCGAGATGGATATATTTATATGTTGAGATGTTAATATAATACTTTTACTATACAGAGATGTAGTACATTCACTGAGTTTTTAAACTCATGGTTTTACATGTTTACATTTTCACATTTTCAGGTTTTGAAGCTGCCACTAACAAATCAAGGATGTTGAGTGAATAGTAGTATTGTCTCGTCAGTTTGTTTTGTACATTGTACTAGTTGTAATTAAGTTAAGTGGCATGGGAGTTTTGTTTAAATTATGTCTCCTTAAAACGATTGTATTATTTTTTTTATTCCGCATAACAACTTTGAAGTTGTTTTAATGTGTATTACTAATTAAATAAATAAATAATAAGTGTGGTTTGTGAACTATTGAGTTAATTATATCCTAATGGGGTTAGGGGGTGACAATTAGATTGGTGTAATCTATCCTCGTAACATTTTAATCAAAGAAAATTCCATGATTTGGCAAGAAACTAAGAGAGAAATGATTGATTGTAACCTAATTGCTTTTATTTGGGATGTTAGATTTAAATAGTCAGTTACTCCTACCCTCTATAGGTACATTGCGGGTATTGTCATTATTTGGGACATAAGAGTGCTAGATATTATAGAATCTCTAGTGGGAGAGTTTTAAAGGCAGTAAAAATAAATCAATCTAATGAGGAAGGGGGTTGGCTCTCAGGTGTATACGGGCCATGTATTCATAGAGGGAGAAGTGGGTTTGGGGAATAACTAGTTGGTCTTATGGGATTGTAGTCCCAACTGGTCTATTAGTAGAAATTTCGATGTTATTTGTCCATTTTCGAAGAAAAAGTGGCAATATCAAGGTCAGAATAGGATGAGTGATTTTAATTTGATTAGAGAGGCGGAATTGAGTGGTATCAATATGGTAACGGGTATTCGTTTGGACAAATGGAAGGATATGGTCGAGGATTGATAGGTTTTTATTCTCTCAAAAATGAGAAGAGATTTTCCCTAACGTGAGACACGAGATTCTATACATATCATTTTTTTATCATTGTCCTATTGTGTACGACCCTAATCTTAAGCAATGCCCCCCCCCCCCCCCCCCCCCTTTTAGATTTGAGATTATGTGAACTAAACATAGGGATTTTGAAGGGAACGTAAAAACAATGGAATGAAAGCAGGGCTTATGGGTGGGGGGGATTTAAGATGATGAGAAAGTTGAAAGACATTAAAAATACTTTTATAAGTCAATATAGGGAGGTTTTGTAGATATTAGTGTGACAACCCGGATATAATTATGGTAAATTATATTTAAATAATGATTATCTTATGTGATATGGATAATTTGTTATTAGTATATCTACTTCTAAGTGATTATGTTTAGTGTAATCCTACTTTCATAAATCGTGAAATGTCGAGTTATGTATGAACACAAAGTTTTGTTATTTTCGATAGAAATATTCCGGTTTAAGACTAGTTTTGACCCTTATAACATTACAAATGACTTGAGGTGAAAACTAGATAGTTGTATACATGTGAGTTAGGGTTGTAACACAACAAATGGTGCATCAAACGAATGTCCGAGTAAGAAGTTAGGATGAATTTACGAACAAGGGGCAAATCTGTCCATTTCCTTTAAGTGGTAAATTGTCTTTTAGTAAACCATGTGGCTTATTTTGATTGGATGGAAAGGAGGAATTCCTTTGCCGACTTAAAAATCTTCTTTTAACTTATTTCTTCAGCAAATATAACCCTAGGTTCAGTTTTGAGAGATTTAAGCTTAAGGAAAGAGAAGTAGAAGTTAAGGAAGAAAGGGTTACAAGGAAAAGCTAGGAAAACTATTCCAAGAAAATCCTTAAGGTGTTTTCATGGTAAAATTATGTGTTAATATTGTTTTAATCTTCTATTATACTTATTTAAAAGTATATAAATCGTGAAGTATTGATTAAAATTCCATCCTCCTTTGTGATAATATGTATTGGTTCATATGTGAGATAAGTGGTGTTATAGGTCATATTGCTTTGTATTGAAACCCTTTGTATTCAAGCTTGCATATCTCTTTATGTACTTACTGGAATTCAGAAATTCCAATTGGATATGAAAATAGACTCATATATTCATATCATAAAATTAGAATTTAACTCCTTATGGTTAGGCCTTAGTGATGGTTGCAAGTTGGTATATAATTGTTGTTTGTATATTTCATTTCGGTATGCCCTGAGTTTGGTCAAGATTTTGAGATAGCAAATGAAGTCCAAATATTATGAAACTTTAATTATGTACTATTCAATATGTGTACTGAACGTTTGTTGAAAATCATGGAAATTTATGCTGTATAAAAATTATGAAAGTTCTTGGAAGTTGTAGGAACAATAGAGGATCTTGTAGGGAAGATTTCTTATGTTATAAAGAAGTGGTCATAACTTTCTCTAGGAGGCTTGAAAAATTACACCATTACTTGTATTGGAAAGTATATTCATATATGTTTTCATATTGATAAGGTTGGACGCCTGTATTTGTACAATTTAGGAATATGGGATGGTTAAGTATGGAGGACAATAATTTGAGGCCATACTGGATACCCCATGAAAGAAGGTTTATATCTGCTCTTTCCCAAAGGTGTTTGAGTACATATTTCATGTGTATATACATTGAGAAGTATACTTTTATGTTCAATTGATTTTAATTATAAATTCCTTACGAGGTATTTTCTATGGTTTAATGTTCATAACCTTATCAACATATATACCATTGTTTCGTCATTACACATGTTTCATGGAATGTGACTTGAGCAGAATTATATTGTTGTTGTAACGTCATTGAAAGTTATATAGATATATTAAGATAATACTTATAATTGAGATTCAATACTGATTTAGTTGGATTAACTGGTGTAAGGTCAAATCAACCAAGTTCAACCCCACCCGAGGGAAACGTGAATACATAGTTGACAACCCAAGGTGAGTGTACTTACCGAGTTGATTATGGATATGATGTGTATGTATTATATATTGAGATGATATGGCTTATTAAAAGTCATGAGATGTTGAGATGTTGAGATGTTATGACTTATTAAAAGTCAAGAGATGTTGTTATGACTATATAAAAGTCAAGATATGTTGAATTGCTATGAAATACAGGAGATGTTAGGTTATTAAAACCTATAGAGATGATTATTGCCTACGGGTAGGAGATGTGGGGTTTATTAACTCTGGATATGTTTATGGCCTAATTTGGCCCTGAGATGGATATATTTGTATGTTGAGATGTTAATATAATACTTTTACTATACAGAGATGTAGTACATTCACTGAGTTTTTAAACTCATGGTTTTACATGTTTACATTTTCACATTTTCAGGTTTTGAAGCCGCCACAACCAAATCTAGGATGTTGAGTGAATAGTAGTATTGTCTCGTCATTTTGTTTTGTACATTGTACTAGTTGTAATTAAGTTAAGTGGCATGGGAGTTTTGTTTAAATTATGTCTCCTTAAAAAGATTGTATTATTTTTTTTATTCCGCATAACAACTTTGAAGTTGTTTTAATGTGTATTACTAATTAAATAAATAAATAATAAGTGTGGTTTGTGAACTATTGAGTTAATTATATCCTAATGGGGTTAGGGGGTGACAATTAGATTGGTGTAATTTATCCTCGTAACATTTTAATCAAAGAAAATTCCATGATTTGGCAAGAAACTAAGAGAGAAATGATTGATTGTAACCTAATTGATTTTATTTGGGATGTTAGATTTAAATAGTCAGTTACTCCTACCCTCTATAGGGACATTGCGGGTATTGTCATTATTTGGGACATAAGAGTGCTAGATATTATAGAATCTCTAGTGGGAGAGTTTTAAAGGCAGTAAAAATAAATCAATCTAATGAGGAAGGGGGTTGGCTCTCAGGTGTATACGGGCCATGTATTCATAGAGGGAGAAGTGGGTTTGGGGAATAACTAGTTGGTCTTATGGGATTGTAGTCCCAACTGGTCTATTAGTAGAAATTTCGATGTTATTTGTCCATCTTCGAAGAAAAAGTGGCAATATCAAGGTCAGAATAGGATGAGTGATTTTAATTTGATTAGAGATGCGGAATTGAGTGGTATCAATATGGTAACAGGTATTCGTTTGGACAAATGGAAGGATATGGTCGAGGATTGATAGGTTTTTATTCTCTTAAAAATGAGAAGAGATTTTCCTTAATGTGAGACATGAGATTCTATACATATCATCTTTTGATCATTGTCCTATTGTGTACGACCCTAATCTTAAGCAATGGCCTCCCCTTTTAGATTTGAGATTATGTGAACTAAACATAGGGATTTTGAAGGGAACGTAAAAACACAGGACTCAAAGCAGGGCTTATGGGTGGGGGGGATTTAAGATGATGAGAAAGTTGAAAGACATTAAAAATATTTTTATAAGTCAATATAGGGAGGTTTTGCAGATATTAGATTGGAAAACAAAGTGCTTGAAATATTGATTAACTTGATGAGATAACTTCTTTATGAAGTGTAAGGACATTTTTCTCATGTCCAACATGTTACATTTGTGTATGTCGTACGCCGCTACATTTGGCACGTCACCTCACGATCTCACATGACGGCCTCTATCCGAATTTCGGGAATCAAGCATTCAACATCTCCATTAATGTGTCCCACATCTGCCTCAACGACTTCACGTTCCAAGATTTTAGGGGCTTAATGCAAGCGGTACGAAAGGGAAGTCAAAACAGTGAAAAAAAGGCACGATAGGAGTGTTCAAGGGCATTTTCGTAATTTCACATCCATAGTTAGGAGGTCTGGTCAACTGTAAAGTTGAAGAGCTCGCCGCAACGAAGATATTGGAAAAAACGGCACCTCAATCCGAGCTATGGTGAAGGAGTTATGACCTTTTGAAGATTGAGAAAATTCCTTAAAGAATGCGTTTTATTTTGTACGCTGGATAGAATTTTAATGTTTTAAAAACGTGGGACTCTTCATATTTTTTCCTATAAATACCAACTTCGGGGGAGTTATTTTGCAAGACTTGAGAAGACGTTTTTGAGAGTCCAAATACCTCTAGTCTTCATATTTTTTTAGTCCCAAGACTCATGTTTTGATTCACACATCCTTGCCAAATATTTGTGAATCCTTTTGCAACCCAAGAACACAACTTTGGTTTGTTCAACCCTTGTGGAGAAGCCGTTTCTCTTCTCCATTGCAGCCCTACTGGAAAGGGATAGTTCCAGCCGTGACTACAGAATCTGACACCTGAGGGTAATTCTTAGGCAATTGTATTTTCATTGTAATCCGAAATTGTATAGCCTACAATATTATAATGAAAATAAATGGTTTTGCCCCTTTGGGGGATTTTTCCTCAATTGCATGTGTTTGAATGTTCTTGCTTAGATTATCATCTTATTCAATCACATAATGTTGCATGTTTAGGGTTTGTTTGGGTTAAAAGGCTTTTAATATATAATTTGCTCATTTGAACGCAAGCACATACGTTCTCAAATTGGTATCAGAGCAGGTTACGCTAATCAATCGCGTATTCCTATTTTCCGCAAAAAATTTCTAAGATATCAATTTTCTGAAAAAAATTGATTTTTGAAAAAGTGCGTGTTCAAATGGAGAAGGTGTATAATAAAATGCCTGTTTTTGATGGGACAAATTATGCTTATTGGAAAGCCCGAATGAGGTCGGCTTTAAAAGCCATTGATGAACGTGTCTGGATTCTGGTTGAACGAGGGTGGACTCCTCCCTCCGTGACTGTTAATAATGTGACCAGCTTGAAACCTGACACTTCTTGGACTGAGGAAGAGTTTAAATGGTCATCTTTTAATTCTAAGGGTCTAAGTGCTATTTCTGGGTCTGTCACACCTGATGAGTTCAAACTCATAATGGCGTGCACCACGTCAAAAGAGGCATGGGATGTTTTACAACTCACCCATGAAGGAACTAATGCTGTGAAAGAATCTATGTTGCAAAATTTCACAACTCAATTTGAAACCATCACCATGCATGAATCTGAATGCTTTGATGAATTTTATGTTACACTTTCTGACATTGTGAAGACTAGCTTTAATCTTGGTGAACATATTCCTAATGCTAGAGTTGTTAAAAAGATTCTTCGTTCTTTACCTAAGCGTTTTATCCCTAAAGTCACTGTGCTAAATTCTATGGGTAATTTAAATACGCTAAAATTGGAAGAACTTGTAGGAGATTTGCAAACTTATGAAATTGATATGTTCCCTAAAACTGCTAAATCTAAAGATAAGGGAATTGCTCTTAAATCCCAAGAGAGAAGGAGTGAGGGGTCGGCTAGAAAAAGGGTAGAGTCGTCTAGAAAGAGAGAGACTGACACGTCAGATTCTGAGTGTGATTTTGACCTAGATGATTTGTCTCTTTTTGCCAAAATTTCAAGAGGATTCTCAAATTTAAGAAAAATGGCAATTTTAAAGATAAAAAGAAATTTGAGAAAAATAAGTTTGAAAAGAAAAATGAAAAAGACTCCAAAAATACTCCTAAGAAAGAAAGTGAGAAATGTTTTGAGTGCGATGGTAGGGGTCATAGAGCCTTTGAGTGTGCCAATCGTCTGAATAGAGAGAAAGTGAAAGATGTCCTTAATGCTACCCTTAGTGACGACAGTGAGGTCGATACGGTGGATTCCGGAGATGAGTCACCGCATGAGTGTAACTTCACCGCATTCATGGCCAGTCAAGTGAGCACTCCTAGTTCTCTTCACGACGATGAAGATGATGCTTCACAGGGACACCTCGACAGTGAGATCGATGTGAGTGAGGGGGAGGATGACTCAAGTGAGAGCGAGAGTGATATTCAATGCGCCTACGCTGAGTTATATTCAGAGTCTTTTAAAACTAAAAAACGTAACAAAGCGCTAGTTCTTAAGATCACCGGCTTAGAGGATGATTTAAGAAAGGCGAGAGAAAGAGAGTCCTCCACCGTCACTGCCCTGAGAGAGAGAATCTGCCTATGTCGAGAAAGAGATTATGTTTAGAGAGAGAGAGAGTGTTTTAGAGAAAGATAGAGGGGACTTGACTAAACAAGTGGCTAGTCTTACGAGTAAGCTCCATTCCTCCGTGGAGACTCGAAAGAAACTTGAAGCCCTTGTTTCCCAGCTGACTCATGATCTTGAGAAAGCACGGGAAGTCAAGGTACAAATCGAGGATAGATCTGGGAAGATGGGAAAGATGCTCCTCGGCCCCGCTTTAGGTTTTGGTGATCGGCAAGGAATTGGATATGATGGTGCCTCCACGTCCCAAATTGCATCTGGACCAGTTCCTGAGTTTACTACAACTCCTTATGGTCACCGTTAAAAACCTCGTAGGGGAGTTCGACCAAGAAAAGCAAACCAAGGTCCGCCTTTGACTGTGCTCTTTTGTACTTATTGCAAAAGAAAAGGACACCTTAGGGAGTATTGCTACAGCATGGGTCGGACACGACGTACTACTGCTCCACCACGTCATACTGATGAGTTTTCTAGTCTGAGAGAGCGAGTTGAGTTCTTAGCTGCCACGACTCAGAGTTTAATGGAAGAATTCCGACGGATGTCTTTGCCGTTAGTAAATACTTCTCACATTTCAGCTAAAACCAACAACAAAGGCAAACAAAAGGTCAGCTCTGCTTGGGTACCTAAGAAAGATAAAATGGCCTTTGTTGTTCATGTTGCTCTCAAAGAACATAATACCTCTCAGTGGTATTTTGATAGTGGGTGCTCCAGACACATGACAGGTGATGCCTCATTTTTTACGACTCTTGAGGACTATCAGGATGGCAGAGTCACCTTTGGAGATGGGAGCAAGTCTAGCATTATAGGACGTGGTACTGTCGAGTTACCAGGATTTCCTAAGCTAGAAAATGTTTTGTACGTCAAAGGTTTGAAAGCAAACCTTCTCAGCATTAGCCAGCTGTGCGACACTGACTTTG
This sequence comes from Sambucus nigra, assembly GCA_949130495.1. NCBI lineage: Eukaryota > Viridiplantae > Streptophyta > Magnoliopsida > Dipsacales > Adoxaceae > Sambucus > Sambucus nigra. Next base: position 433,274,795 of record OX422220.1, on the reverse strand, counting down.
CAGTAAAGTTTGACCAGGACGCGTGTAAAGTCTACAATCAAGCTGGTAAACTTTTGATGCAAGGGGTGAGGACCGAGGATAATTGCTATGGGATTGAGCCCACATCCTCACTTGTCTGCAACAGCGCCACGATCACCCCTATGGATCTGTGGCACCAACGTCTAGGTCACGTGAACATTAGAGATCTTAATCGATTAGCTAAAAAGGATCTAGTACGTGGCTTACCATCTCTTGGAAAGTCAACTTCGACCGTTTGTGGACCCTGTCAGTTGGGAAAACAAGTTCGTAGTCCTCATAGGAAGTTGCTATTCCATTACCACCTCTCGTGTTCTGGAGTTGATTCACATGGATCTTATGGGTCCCACTCGTACTGAGAGTCTAGGTGGTAAGAGGTACATCCTCGTGATGGTAGATGATTTCTCCAGGTACTCCCTTGTAGGTTTTCTGAGAGAGAAATCCGACGTTGTAGAATTTTTAACGACCAAGTGATGTGTCCTGCAAAATCAACACGGTGTCACTATTAACAGAATACGTAGTGACAACGGCACTGAATTTAAGGAAGCAAATGTGGATTTGTACTGTGATAGCCTTGGGATCAAACATGAGTTTTCTGCTGTGAGAACTCCTCAGCAAAATGGGATTTTTGAGAGAAAGAATAGAACGATCCAAGAGATGGCTAGATCTATGCTTCTAGGTCGTAAAGTTTCTAGGAGATTTTGGGCAGAGGCAGTGTCTACTGCATGCCACGCGGTGAATAGGTTTTATTTGCGTCCACACACACTACAGACAACTTATGAGTTGTGGACCGGCAAGAAGCCCAACCTGGCGTATTTCCGTGTTTTTGGGAGTAAATGCTACATCCTACGGGATAGAGAGCAACTAGGAAAATTCGACTCCCGGAGCGACGAGGGAATATTTCTAGGATATTCATCGAATAGCAGAGCGTACCGAGTTTTTAACCTGAAGAGCTCTAAGGTTATGGAATCAATAAACGTTACCGTGCAAGATGGCGAACCTTCGACGGTTATTGATCCTAACCTTCTATGTGAGGATGAGAATTGTTCTGACAGTGATTTACCTGTTCCTCTCACACACCCTGTGGACCCTACTCCTGCGCTACGGGAAACACCTGCTTGGGTTCGCAAGAGTCATGACCCTTCTGCCATTGTTGGTGATCCCACTCTAGGGGTCAAGACTCGTGCTCAGCTAGAGAACGTTGTTAGCCATCTTTGCTACACGTCCAAAGTCGAGCCCAAGAACCATAAAGAAGCACTCAAGGATGAACACTGGATATCTGATATGGAGGATGAGTTACTTCAGTTTAAAAAGAATAATGTCTGGGAATTAGTCCCCCTACCTAGTGAGACTAATGTGATAGGTACCCGGTGGATTTTCAAGAACAAAATGGATGAATATGGTACCATAATCAGAAATAAGGCTAGGTTGGTCGCTCAAGGATACACACAGATAGAGGGTGTAGACTTTGGGGAGACATTTTCTCCTGTTGCGAGGCTTGAGTCCGTCTGTCTTCTGCTCGCCATTGCATGTCATCTGCGCTTCAAGGTGTATCAGATGGATGTCAAGAGTGCCTTTCTGAATGGCATTCTATAGGAGGAGGTTTATGTGGAACAACCAAAAGGGTTTGAAGACCCTCAGCACCCTGAGCACGTCTACTATCTGAGGAAAGCCTTGTATGGTTTGAAGCAAGCACCCTGTACTTGGTACGAGAGGCTTACTTCCTATCTCTTAGCTCGTGGCTTCAAGAGAGGGGGAGTAGATATGACGTTGTTCTTCAGGAGAGATGATGGTGCTATTTTGGTTGCCCAGGTCTATGTGGACGACATAGTCTTTGGATCCACATGCTCCCAGCATGCTCACCACTTTGAGGAGGAGATGAAAAGTGAGTTTGAAATGAGCATGGTTGGTGAGATTACATTCTTCCTTGGTCTCCAGGTTCGTCAGCTAGAGGATGGGATGTTCATCTCCCAATCCAAGTATGCTAGAGACCTAGTGAAGAAATTTGGTTTAGACTCCGCTAAGCATGCACGCACACCTATGAGTACCACTACCAAGCTTAGTAAGGACACTTCAGGCAAGGACGTAGAGCAAACCTTATATCGGAGTATGATAGGTAGTCTTCTCTACTTGACTGCTAGTCGTCCTGACATCGCCTTTAGTGTTGGAGTCTGTGCGCGATATCAGGCATCCCCAAAAGAGTCACATTTACTTGCTCTAAAACGTATTATTAAATACATGAGTGGAACTCTCTCATACGGGATTTAGTATTCCTTTGATACCGATGACCGTCTGTCCGCCTATTCGGATGCCGATTGGGCTGGGGATGTAGATGGATGTAGGAGCACTTCTGGTGGGTGTTTCTATTTTGGTTCTGCTCTTGTCTGCTGGCTGAGCAAGAAGAAAAATTCCATCTCTTTGTCCACAGTGGAGGTTGAGTACATAGCTGCCGGGAGTTGTTGCACACAACTCTTGTGGATGAAGCAAATGTTGGAGGATTATGGGATTTCACAGGACACCATGACCATTTCATGTGACAACACGAGCGCGATACACATATCCCGCAATCCAATTCAGCATTCGCACACCAAGCACATCAGGATACGTGAGCACTTTATTCGTCAGTTAGTTGAGGAGAACACTGTATCCCTGAGTTTTGTTCCCACCGACCGTCAGTTAACCGATATTTTCACGAAACCTTTAGATGCCCTTAGATTTGAGAGTCTTAGGAAGTCTTTGGGGATTTGCACAGTTGATTGAGGGGTTGGTCTATGTCTATAATAGGATGCTTCTTCATGTTCATATCATATGCTTCCTATTGCTAGTCTATTGTATTTGTACCATTGCTTAGTTGTACAGCTTTGTTTTATTCTTTTTGCTTTTTATATTTCTTTTGAAAATACAAAAAGATGTTCCTTTAAGAAAATTTTAAGAAAAGCACAAAAAGATTTTATTTTGATAAAATTTTTGAAAAATCCAAAAAGATTTATGTTTTTGCTTCTTTTATGGATGACCATGTAAGATAGCCAAGTCACAACTTCATTCCATTTATCCATGTGACTGTTTGATAGAGATTTGAGATGCTACATCATTTCATCCATGTGCTTTACTTAGTATGGAGTCTTTGAGATGTAATTAGTGATATCTTCCTACATGTTTGACTCCTATATCCTTTATTGCACACATGCACGGCTATATTTGATTATTGCACTTGTCTATCTCATATATGGGCTTGAGTGTTTCCATCTCAATTCTGTCTATACAATGTACAATATGCGATAAAACTTGACAAGATTGGAATGCATGTAAAAACCGTTTTGGTGAGACTGTGTGTTTTTGTATAACGGGGAGGGGCTGCGAAAGGTAATCATCTATCCTTTGCGCAAAAGCCACCGTTAAAAAGGACCTAAAAATGGAGGAATTTTAATATCCGAGGTCCAAAGAGGTTAAAAGAGCCCGAAAAAATTTACAGGCAATAAAAAGCAATTCATGCCAAATATGGGCCACTTAGGTTTCACCATCAATTCTCCAAAGTTTGAGAATTTAGAATGCCTCTATTCAAAATTATATCTGAGGGAGTTTGGTTGGCGAATCTTTAAACGGGTTTGCACTTCCTTGAAAGTCCTGAAAAAGCATAAAATCATTTTGGACGTTATTGGTGTGAAAATCACTTTGAGCTTTGATTTGTTGATTTGATTGAGTCAATATCTTATATTGTCATTCGTTTACACCAAAGGAAGCATTTGAGTTCATTCGCTAGGAGTATCCAATATTCATCGTGCACATATGTCATGTTTGTATGCATTGATTTTTCTATCGAATTTGATCACACCACTTCATTTACGCTATCATCGTCTTGGTTGCTTTGTGTTCATTCATGGTGTGATTTTATCCTAGTGACACCCCGCACTTGCTTATTTGATTTATTTCTCTCATTTGTCTATTTGGGGACATCATAAAAAGGGGGAGAATGAATTATCTTATTATGGGGGAGATTTGAAAGTTTGAGTTTGCTCATAAATTGGTATATATGTTTATCTCATTTCAAACTCGATATGTCACTTGGTATGTTGTCGTGTCTCATGTGTGTAGGTACTACATGGATTATCATTGTACTGCACACCCTGATGAGAAAATCGTTGAGATTCCTGAAGATTTGAAGAACAAATGATGAAGACTATTCATTTGTACCTTTTCCAGTTTTGGATTCATGGGAGGGTAGATTTGTATAGGCAATTTCATATTTGATAATTCGGATTTTTTATGTATGTACCGGCATAGACATAGGGGGAGATTTGTAAGGACATTTTTCTCATGTCCAACATGTTACATTTGTGTATGTCGTACGCCGCTACATTTGGCACGTCACCTCACGATCTCACATGACGGCCTCTATCTGAATTCCAAGAATCAAGCATTCAACATCTCCATTAATGTGTCCCACATCTGCCTCAACGACTTCACGTTCCAAGATTTTAGGGACTTAATGCAAGCGGTACGCAAGGGAAGTCAAAACAGTGAAAAAAAAGGCACGATAGGAGTGTTCAAGGGCATTTTCGTAATTTCACATCCATAGTTAGGAGGTCTGGTCAACTGGAAAGTTGAAGATCTCTCCGCAACGAAGATACTGGAAAAAACGGCACCTCAATCCGAGCTACGGTGAAGGAATTATGACCTTTTGAAGATAGAGAAAATTCCTTAAAGAATGCTGTTTTTTTTGTACGCTCGATAGAATTTTAGAGTTTTAAGAACGTGCGACTCTTCATATTTTTTCCTATAAATACCAACATCGGGGGAGTTATTTTGCAAGACTTGAGAAGACGTTTTTGAGAGTCCAAATACCTCTAGTCTTCATATTTTTTGAGTCCCAAGACTCATGTTTTGATTCACACATCCTTGCCAAATATTTGTGAATCCTTTTGCAACCCAAGAACACAACTTTGGTTTGTTCAACCCTTGTGGAGAAGCCGTTTCTCTTCTCCATTGCAGCCCTACTGGAAAGGGATAGTTCTAGCATCGACTACAGAATCCGACACCTGAGGGTAATTCTTAGTCACTTGTATTTTCATTGTAATCCGAAATTGTATAGCCTACAATATTATAATGAAAATAAATGGTTTTGCCCCTTTGGGGGATTTCTCCTCAATTGCATGTGTTTGAATGTTCTTGCTTAGATTATCATCTTATTCAATCACATACTGTTGCATGTTTAGGGTTTGTTTGGGTTAAAAGGCTTTTAATATATAATTTGCTCATTTGAACGCAAGCATATACGTTCTCAATTGGTATCAGAGCAGGTTATGCTAATCTATCGCGTATTCCTATTTTCCGCAAAAATTTTCTAAGATATCAATTTTCTGAAAAAAAATTGATTTTTGAAAAAGTGCGTGTTCAAATGGAGAAGTTGTATAATAAAATGCCTGTTTTTGACGGGACAAATTATGCTTATTGGAAAGCCCGAATGAGGTCGGCTTTAAAAGCCATTGATGAACGTGTCTGGATTCTGGTTGAACGAGGGTGGACTCCTCCCTCCGTGACTGTTAATAATGTGACCAGCTTGAAACCTGACACTTCTTGGACTGAGGAAGAGTTTAAATGGTCATCTTTTAATTCTAAGGGTCTAAGTGCTATTTCTGGGTCTGTCACACCTGATGAGTTCAAACGCATAATGACGTGCACCACGTCAAAAGAGGCATGGGATGTTTTACAACTCACCCATGAAGGAACTAATGCTGTGAAAGAATCTAAGTTGCAAAATTTCACAACTCAATTTGAAACCATCACCATGCATGAATCTGAATGCTTTGATGAATTTTATGCTAGACTTTCTGACATTGTGAATACTAGCTTTAATCTTGGTGAACATATTCCTAATGCTAGAGTTGTTAAAAATATTCTTCGTTCTTTACCTAAGCGTTTTATCCCTAAAGTCAATGTGCTAAATTCTATGGGTAATTTAAATATGCTAAAATTGGAAGAACTTGTAGGAGATTTGCAAACTTATGAAATTGATATGTTCCCTAAAATTGCTAAACCTAAAGATAAGGGAATTGCTCTTAAAGCCCAAGAGAGAAGGAGTGAGGGGTCGGCTAGAAAAAGAGTAGAGTCGTCTAGAAAGAGAGAGACTGACACGTCAGATTCTGAGTGTGATTTTGACCTAGATGATTTGGCTCTTTTTGCAAAAAATTTCAAGAGGATTCTCAAATTTAAGAAAAATGGAAATTTTAAAGATAAAAAGAAATTTGAGAAAAATAAGTTTGAAAAGAAAAATGAAAAAGACTCCAAAAATACTCCTAAGAAAGAAAGTGAGAGAGGTTTTGAGTGCGATGGTAGGGGTCATAGAGCCTTTGAGTGTGGCAATCGTCTGAATAGAGAGAAAGGGAAAGATGTCCTTAATGCTACCCTTAGTGATGACAGTGAGGTCGAGATGGTGGATTCAGGAGATGAGTCACCACATGAATGTAACTTCACCGCATTCATGGGCAGTCAAGTGAGCACTCCTAGTTCTCTTTACGACGATGAAGATGATGCTTCACAGGGACACCTCGACAGTGAGATTGATGTGAGTGAGGGGGAGGGTGACTCAAGTGAGAGCGAGAGTGATATTCAACGCGCCTACGCTGAGTTATATTCAGAGTCTTTTAAAACTAAAAAACGTAACAAAGCGCTAGTTCTTAAGATCACCGCCTTAGAGGATGATTTAAGAAAGGCGAGAGAAAGATAGTCCTCCACCGTCACCGCCCTGAGAGAGAGATAATCTTCCTGTGTCGCGAAAGAGATTCTGTTTAGAGAGAGAGAGTGTGTTTTAGAGAAAGATAGAGGGGACTTGACTAAGCAAGTGGCTAGTCTTATGAGTCAGCTCCATTCCTCCGTGGAGACTCGAAAGAAACTTGAAGCCCTTGTTGCCCAGCTGACTCATGATCTTGAGAAAGCACGGGAAGTCAAGGTACAAATCGAGGATAGATCTGGGAAGATGGGAAAGATGCTCCTCGGCCCCGCTTTAGGTTTTAGTGATCGGCAAGGAATTGGATATGATGATGCCTCCACGTCCCAAATTTCACCTGGACCAGTTCCTGAGTTTACTACAACTCCTTATGGTCACCGTCAAAAACCTCGTAGGAGAGTTCGACCAAGAAAAGCAAACCAAGGTCCGCCTTTGACTGTGCTCTTTTGTACTTATTGCAAAAGAAAAGGACACCTTAGGGAGTATTGCTATAGCATGGGTCGGACACGACGTACTACTGCTCCACCACATCATACTGATGAGTTTTCTAGTCTGAGAGAGCGAGTTGAGTTCTTAGCTGCCACGACTCAGAGTTTAATGGAAGAATTCCGACGGATGTCTTTGTCGTTAGTAAATACTTCTCACATTTCAGCTAAAACCAACAACAACAAAGGCAAACAAAAGGTCAGCTCTGCTTGGGTACCTAAGAAAGATAAAATGGCCTTTGTTGTTCATGTTGCTCTCAAAGCACATAATACCTCTCAGTGGTATTTTGATAGTGGGTGCTCCAGACACATGACAGGTGATGCCTCATTTTTTACGACTCTTGAGGACTATCAGGATGGCAGAGTCACCTTTGGAGATGGGAGCAAGTCTAGCATTATAGGACGTGGTACTGTCGAGTTACCTGGATTTCCTAAGCTAGAAAATGTTTTTTACGTAAAAGGTTTGAAACCAAACCTTCTCAGCATTAGCCAGCTGTGCGACACTGACTTTGCAGTAAAGGTTGACCAAGACGCGTGTAGAGTCTACAATCAAGCCGGTAAACTTTTGATGCAAGGGGTGAGGACCGAGGATAATTTCTATGGGACTGAGCCCACATCCTCACTTGTCTGAAACAGCGCCACGATCACTCCAATCAGTAAGAAATGTGTTCTTGGCTGGAGTATGTAGGTACTAATGGGGTGGAGTGGAGTGGCCTCCAATCAGTAATGGGGTGGAGTGGAGTGGCCTCCAATCAGTAAGAAAGGTGATAGAGAGTATGTAGGTACTAATGGGGTGGAGTGGGCTCCAATCAGTAAGAAATGTGTTCTTGGCTGGAAATAAGGTTTAATGAAGGAAGTCAAGGGAGCTAGTCACGACGCATTGCTTTAAGAGTGCTGCGATGTGGTGAAGGAGGACATCATGAATGTTTTCAATGAACTTTTTGATAATGGAGTTACAAATATAAGTTTGTTCCCCCAAAAGACCCATTCTCTGAGAATTAGAGATTTAAGGGCAGACAAGTTTGGTTTCTATCTTATACCAAATTATGGCAAAGATATTGGCTTCTAAAACTAGTGTTAGATGAAACAATTTTTAGAAATCAATGGGATTTTGTGAGAGATGAAAACATTCTTCACTTGGTTTTGATAGCAATGAGGTGGTGGATGAATTTAGGATTGAAAAAGAAAGGAGCGGTGCTCACGATTGATTTGAAAACTCTTCTGATCGTGTGGATTGGGAATTTGTTCTCGAGCGAAAAATTTTCTCTAAAAGGTGGAGGAAATGGATTAGACGTTGTTTAAGCTCGGTAAACTTCTCTATATTTGTTAATGGGAGAACAAGAGGAAAATTAGGGGCCTCTAAAAGCATTAGATAAGGGGACTTGTTATCATCATTGTTAATAGAGGATGCTCTTAATGGAATGGTAGAGAGGGCTATAAAGGGTGGGTATATTGAAGGCTTTCGGGTGGTTGGGAGAATGTGGAGATCTCACATCTCTAATTCACGGATGATATTATCTTCTTTGTAGCTAAGAAAGAGAACAGTCTTGAAAACATACTAAAAATTATTGTGTTATATAGTTTGGTATCCTGATCAAAATTTAAATTGGATAAAAGTGCTTTAGTGGGTAATAATGTAGGGATAAAGTGATTAATGAACAAAGCAAGTTTGGTGGGGTGTGGAGTGGATCGATTACCTTTGAGTTATTTAGGCCTTTCGTTGGGTGGGAATCCACTCTTTTTAAACATTGACATCTGGTGTTAAATAAAATAAATAAAAGACTAAATGGGTGATAGAAGAGTTGTTTATCCAAGGGTGGTAGATTAAATTTAATCCAATCAGTTTTGAGTAGCATGTCGATTTATTATCTTTCTATTTTCAAATTGCCTCTCAAGGTAACTAAAACTATTTAAAAACCCACTATAGACTTCTTTTGAGAAGGGTACGAGAAAAAAAATAATCATCTTTTAGAGTCATCAATTTTAACTGAAGATCAATGTTCTAAAAGGCTCACCCAGACTTGAGACTAGTGAGAAACGCTCTGTCTATGCCTTATTCTTAGTAAAAGGCTCAAGGAATACTTTGTTTTGGGAAAAAAACTTTTAGTGAAGCGATATCGCCTTTTAAAGACTTTTTTTTACAAATTGAACCAATATCTTGTCAAAACAATTAAAAGACAAACAATATCCCAAACCTCTTTGCCTCTCTACCAAAAAAAAATCCCTAACATTGCCGACCGACTTGCGACCAAAGTCTATATGTTTCATTTGAAAGGTGAAATATACATTTCTTATATTAAATCATTTTTTATCGATTATTGAATGATTATTGAATGATGAAAAATACATTTTGTATATTGCTTAATAAATATTGAGAATTACATTTTGTATATTGATTAGGGAGCATGCATATGAGAAAGATGGCTACCAAACATACGGATATATTTTCCAAATTCAAGGTATGTAATATTTTTTTATATTACTAGCCTTAGAATAATTAAAGTGAAAAAAAAGGGAAAATGCCTTTTTACGCCTAAGCTCCTAAGGCTTAAGCTTGACCTCAATGCATCGACCATGCCTCATGCCTTTTAGAACTATGCTAAAGACAAAAGGTACAAGGGATTGGGAATTGATAACTTAATAGTGAAAAATAAGGCTCTTTGGGGGGAAGTGTCTATGGAAACTTCCCAAGAAAGAAGATCTCTGTGGTATTCATCAGTCATAAAAAGCATCTATGGTTTTGCATGAGAATTGTTGGGAACATGGCTACGAAGGAACCTTTAAAAGACCATGAACATATATCTCTAGGGGACTCAACTCTTTTCTCTCTTGTGTTGCCTTGTAAGTGAGGGTTGGAGGTTTTATTAAAATTTAGAGGGGAATACTTGGTGAGGAGATAGAGCGTGAAAAAGAGGATTCGCACAATTATGTCTTATTTCTTCCAATGAAAATTTAACCATTTCGGATGTGGCCTTGATTCCTATTTTTGGAACTTATCCTTTTAAAAAATCTCAAAAGATAACGAAACTACTCAATTGGTGTCCTTATTCAATTTATTGGTGGGAGTTAGATTGCCGGAGGGAGTGGGGGATTTTAAAAGATGGCTTTTAAGTCGTGAGGGATTTTCTTGCAAATCGTACTTCTCTCATAATATTTCACCTCCTTCTATATGTTTGTTTGCACCATTCAAATTAATCTTGACAAGCCGAATCCCTTCGAAAGTACAAATATTTGCTCGGTTACTGGCTCAATGGAAAGTTAACACTAATTTCGTGATCCAAGTGAGAAGACGAATTGGTACCTCTCAACAAATTGGTGAATGCTATGCTACAATGCTAATCAGGATCTGAAGGCACTTGCTGATTCATTGCAAGTTGGCCTCTTATATGTGGAGCTAATGTTACCACATACTCTCTCCCCCTCTTTGAGTAACGTGTTCCAACAATTAACTAGTGAAATGAATAACAATTTATTAAATTATAGAGTTTGATTAGCACTCTTAATTCAATTGAAAGCTAGTTTCTTTTTTTGTTATCAGAAACAAATTTTGTTGATAACATAAAAATATAAGACAAACACTCCATAGCAATCTACTTATAACAAAACAGAAAAAGCAAAGCATAAAGAAAGAGAAGCTTGAAATAAAACAACCACAAACCCGAAAAGACTGCCTTGAACTAAAGGATTGCAATTCTCTAACTCAAGTTAATAAGATAAAGGATAATCTTCATGAATACTTTAGAAAAATGTTAGCTGATACTCTCTCCCACCTTGAATACAGCGCTTCCGACTCTTGCGTATCTTTTAAGGTACTTTAGCTCTCCAAATCTTATGTCTTGCTTTTGTTTTAAAGAATAGAAGAGAATAACAAAGAAAGGCAAGAAAGAAATCATGTATATTACAGAGTTCTCTTAATTTTCTTCATCTCCAACATATTTACAAAAAAACTAGGTACCTCAATACTATGTTCTGAATAGAAAATCATAATTCAAATGAATACATAAATTGAGTATGCGTGTCTAAATACAGTGTGTAAGGTACCTAAAATGATTCCAAACCAACCGCAAATGAAATAGCATAACATCAAGATAAGCCTACCCCAACATAATGTGTACCATGTACCCAACCATGTACCACACCAACGCGCTCCATGTTCCATGTAATTTTGACTAGAGCAAGGTGTTTAAGAATTTTAGTATTGAATCTTTTCTTCCGGGTCAAGCCATGGATCTTTTTAATTTGGAATTGATATGACATGAACGGGAAGGGGTGAACCTGGAGCAACGGTAAGGTTGCCCCATTGTGACCTGTAGGTCACAGGTTTGACTCATGAAAAAAACTTCTCTGCATATGTATGGATAAGGATGCATACAACTAACCCCCAGTACCCCGTAGTGGCGAGTGTCTCATGCATTGGGTTTGCCCTTCATGACAAGAAAGGAAGAACATTCGAAGATATTTTTGGAGATGTATTGTTGCAGCTACTTTCTGGATTATAGAGTGATAAATTCAATAATTTTTTAAGGAAAAATGCTCGACAAGGAAGCTATTTGGGAGAAGATTATTTCCAGTTATTTCAAGGACGTTTTGTATTGTTGGTTAGGTTCATGTGCCCATGGTTTTTTAATTACAGTTGTATTTTTTCTTTAGGGGACTGCTTGTCCCTTTCCCTTATACCTTCTCTATTTTAATTCAATGATAATTTTGTTTCTAATAATAAAAAAAGAAAAATTATTTATGATACTAATAGAAAATCAAATGTAAGTCCACCCACTAGCCACAAATCCACATAATTCTTTACCCAAGTGTAAGGGCAAATTTCCAATCGAGTCAATTTGTAGTATTAGCTTAATTCCGAACAAACAATTTAGGTCATAGGATAGATGTTCATATTGTATCCTTTCAACCCTATGACAAGTGTATGTTGAAGACGTAACGGCCAGAAATTGAAGAATATATCCTTTGTCGATTTTCGTGCCAAGTTTCACGTCATCAATATTTGGATTCCAATGTCTCCTAAAGGTATGAATGCATTAATATATATATACATAGGAGCTTGGAATATTTTTTATGGGTGGTAATTTTATAAAGTTTTGTCCAAACGACTTGTTATTTTTTCAAAAAATCATTTTAGAACTTATCGTAAAAGTTTTGGGGTTAAAAAATTGAATTTAGGATTTTCTGCAAAGTCGTTCGAACGAAATTGGGATCTTGCTCGAACGAGAAGCCCCGGTCGTTCGAACGAACATCAAACGAGGTTCCAACGACTTAATAGCAATATACTCTGTTTTCTCATTCGAAGTTTCATTCAAACATCCTCGTTCGAACGAGTTTATCTAACGAGTTTTTGGCCTTGTTTTTCTTTAGTTTTCTCGTTCGAACGACATCAAAAAGTTGTTCGAACGACCTGGGCGGGAAAATTAAAATTTAGGAAGTTTTCTTTTTTAACCACCCTTTCCCCACTACTTTTCCCACTAACGGTTACCAGCTTTACTTAGTGCGGGAATAACAATTTTCCATGTAACTTTTGTGAGATTTTCTAAGTGCTAGAGAGAAAAATTGTTTATCCAAAAGTTCCTTTTATGTTCTTGAACCCTCGTGAATTAATTTGTTTAAGACACAAATATACACCCATGTGTTTGTTTAAAATCCAAGTTCTTCAATATATATATCTTGCTTGGAGATTTTTTGACACCGATTTACTCTCGATCCATCAAAGGAGATAGTTTGGGTTTCTTCTCCACCCCAAAAGAAGATTGGTTTTTGTTGCTCATACGGTGAAAGGCACCGTGTGTGGGTTGACGGTAGCGAGGCCCCATTGATGGACTCCAAGATTTCGGTGGACTCCGGAGTTATCGACTAGGCAGAGGTTGAAGCAAAAAGGAGCGTCAAGGCTTGAACGGAGTCAAGTCATCGTTGTAAGTCTGTTGTCTTGTTTTTGTAAACATACCATACCTAGTGGATTTGTAGGCAGAGACGTCCGAGGTTTTTCCCGCTGTGGGTTTTCCTCGTACATCGCGGCGTAGTGTGTTTGTGTTTATTTTTATCGTGTAAAACCACCTAGATATATGCTTAGGTTTAATCAAGATAAAATTTGGTTTAAACACAAAATAATTTAAATTGGTGCTAGTTTAATTTTGGGTAAATTTAGTTTATTTAATTCAAGTCATCATATGTAATTTGGTAAAATTTATGGTAAGTGTGTTTGGCCTATCTTTAATCATGAATTAATTATTGTTAGGCTATTTTGGACTTGAGTTGAATTAATTTGATTTAAAAGAAAAATTGGAGTTAACTTTGTTTAAGGTAAGTTGGTATATTTGTTGAGTTAATTGTAATTTTGAAGAAATTAAAATTGGAATTCTATAATAATAAAATTTTGAAAAGAAATTTTACTTTGGTATATTGTGTTGAACCATCTCATAATTTGAGTAGTTTAGAATTAGGGGGCATTCACCTCTATCAAGTGGTATCAGAGCTAGGAGTGCTAAGTTATTGCGTTTAGGTCCATTTGGGCTTGTTTTAAAAATGGAAATTTCACCGTTTTCAAAATTCCCTATTTTTGATGGTTCAAATTACGCGTATTGAAAGGCGCGAATGAAATCGGCACTTAAGTCCTTAGATGAGAAGGTTTGGCAATCGGTAGTTAGCGGCTGGTCTCCACCTACGTGTCTAGTTTAAAAAGAGCGTGAACCTAAACCTGTAAAGAGATGGAGTGAGAATGGTCTTAAATTAGCAAATTTTAATTCCCCTGGTCTGAAAGCTCTTTTCAGTGCGGTCACAACAAATGAATTTCGACGTATCATAACGTGTGAAACTGCTAAAGAGGCTTGGGATATATTACAACTCACCCATGAGGGAACTAGTGTCGTGAAAGCTTCAAAACTCCAAAACCTCACCACTCAATTCGAAACCATTAAAATGCTTGAAAGTGAGACTTTTGATGAATTTTATGCTAGACTTTATGATATTGTTAATTCATCCTTTAACTGGGGAGAAAAGATACTCGACAACCGTGTAGTAAAGAAAATTTTCCAAAAGTGACTGTGTTAAATTCTTTACCCACTTTAGCCTTTACGAAACTTGAAGAGCTCATAGGTGACTTACAAACCTATGAACTTGAGATGTTTACCTCCAAGGGTGAGAAAAAGAAAGAAAAGGGCATCGCTTTAAAAGCTCGAAAGGAGTAAAAACAAGTTTCGAATGATGAGAGTGACATCAATTTCGATGAGATGGCTATGTTTGCTAGGAAGTTTAGAAAATTTCTTAAATTTAATAAAGACAATCTTAAAAGGTATTTTAAGAAATTTGATAAGTCTAAGTATGACAAGGCCGAGAAATTCCCCACAAAGTATGATGAAGATCTTAATAGAGACGAATCGAATAGATGTTATGGTTGTGAGGGTTATGTTCATAGGGCTAGAGAATGTCCCACTAAACTAAAGAGAGAGGGAAAATAACCAATTTCATATAATGCCACCCTTAGTGATAGTGATAGTGATAAGGAAGAGGGACCCGATTTTCCCATTGAGCACAACTTTATTGCGTTCATAGAAAGTCATATGAGCATTGATAGTGAATCTTTTCATGAAGATATTCCTTTACATGACACTACCAAGGCCATTGTTTGTGAATCCCATTTGTTTGATGGTAATGAGAGTGGAGTAGAAAGTGAGAGTGAGAAAGAAGGAGAGGATGAAGAAGAGGTTGATGTGAGTGAACTTCAAGTAGCTCTTCAAGAGCTGTATGCCGAATCGATTAAATTAAAAAGGGCCAACTTGAAGTTAGAAGTTAGTTTGAGAGATCGTGCCAAGGAAAATAATGAGAGGGTTTTAGTGGAAGAACTTAGGGCACGTGAGAGAGTTATTCATGAGAAGCTTGAGTATGTAGAAGGTGAGAGAGATAGCCTTAGAGGTTTAACGGAGGCTATGAAGAAAGAGCTTCTTGGGTTTGAAGAGAGTAGGTGTTTGCTTGAGTCTAAAATTTTAGAGTTAGATGAGAAATTGAGAGATTCAAGTAGGGTCAAATTTGATTTGGAATGTAGGTCCGAAAAATTAGATAAAATACTTGGAACCGTCCAAATTAAAAATGACTTGTGTGGCATTGGTTTTTACACTCAAAATGATTCAACTAATAAAGCCAAAACCATAAGTTTGAGAGAATCTACTAGGAACACTTTCAAAGGTCAATCCTTAGGTACTATTTTTCGTCGAGTCATTCCTTGTTCACATTGTGGTCGAAAAGGTCATCTTATGAAATTTTGTTTCGATCTTAAAAAGGGTCCTAGGAAGTCCATTGGTAGAGTCCCAAAATTTCAAAATCCCGAGAGTGCCACAGTTAGTGGCTTTACAAGATAGGATTTTTATTCTCATTTGCTTGCATGTGATACCTCCCTTGCTAAATTTAAAGGTTAAATGTGTTAGCTTTGTGTGACACCCCGCCTAATAAAATACAGGGTGATCAGTCCTATACCAAATTAAAACAGGAATCCCAATTGGTTCATCCTTAGCATCACTATCGAAAACTTTTTAAAACATACTAACCACCTAGTATTCCAAAAGCTGGTGCCAAATTTTAACTTTTTAATTAAACAAAACAGTACATGCGGAAATAAATATAAACCATTCACACAACTGAATAAAACTCAACTGAATAATTAATTACACAACTTGCCGAATAAACCATCGGCCACCGAAGTGAAATAATCCAATACAAATATTCAACACCGGAATAAAACAAATCTGAAAATTGAACTGAAAGTCTGGGCGACATTCCCTAAATAAAACTGGAACTGATGAATGATTCCTACTCAAGGAATGAATAAGCGATGCGTATAATCCAAATTCCTTCTAGCATCCACATATGCCGCAGCTCCATGACCCTGGAATAGAATATCAATCCCGGCGTCCCTGTGGCTGGACACCTAAAATGTTTTGAAAATAGTTTTATAGCAAGGGTTAGAACCCAAAACATTTTGAAAATATTTAGCAAGTGAATTAACTGCAGTAGTTAAAATGCATGAATGCGCTTCATATATAAGTTAGTGTCGCACTCCCTTGTGGACATTCTCACCCCTCCACTAATGTGCACACCTAACGATTACCTTAACCCCACCTAGTTGTACTACCCCGTCCAACTAGTCTTGGTATAACCTCCCCTTGCCATACTACTCTAACCCGAGTATAATGATTCTTGAATATTATAAGTTATCTCACAATTAACTTAATTAATTCCTTCTTAAATAGTAGCATATAACCATGTCATAAGTTATATAAAGTAAATACATCACACATTGTATTATTACCTGTATATAATATTGAATACCGTTATACACGTACCTTTACTAAAACATCCACACATATAACATATGTATATCCATCCCTTCGAGTATCCCCTCGCCGGATGATTCCCTCTAAAGTATTATCTCACTAGGTGTGCTCACATAACCTAGTTACCCAAGTTGGAACCGCTCACCAACCTGGCCCAAAACATAAAAGAAATAGAGGCGGTTATATTCCTTCCCTGAAAGTGAGATAATCCCCTCACCCATTACCGGACGCTATGACCTGGGGATATACTCACCCTACTTCTCAAGCTAGGGGATTCACCCACATCGCGCAACCTCCCTTGATAGCACTAGAGTATATAAATTAAATAACTATTTAATCACTGATTTTTATTAGCGCACACACACAATATATATATATATATATATATATATATATACTATCACTACACCGTATATATATACTATAAACCTCGGCTTTACCGTGTACTCAAAGATCTGTAACACTAGCCTGAAATTTCCCGAGTCTCTGGCCCGATTCAACTTAATTAATTTTCTCACTTACTGAATTATCATTACCCCGAGTTTGTGGTCCGACTCTAATATATTTAATTCACACTCAATTAATATAATATTTTTCCCCGAGTCTATGGTCCGACTCTAATTAAATTAATTAACACACCTATTAGTTTAATACCGATCCGAGTCTGTGGTACGACTTTCATTTAATTAATTTACACATTAATTAATTTATACCCTTCCCGAGTCTACAATCCGACTCAAAATTAATTAATCACAACATCAATTAATTTAATACTTTTCCGAGTCTACCTTTCGACTCTACCTTAATTAATTAACACATCCATTAATTTAATAACTTGGTGTCACTCAACCATTATCCCCGAACTCGCTCACTTGTCCCATAACTTAATATTTCCCGAGTCTATGTTCCTATCACAAGGAAACACACAATAGGCATTCACAACCGAAGTAATCCTATAAAATAGTAGGTATTTACACAACCCAATTATTCATACTTGTACGCAATATATTTCTCTCTAATATTCACCGTACTTATTTGCTTTACGAATTTATTTCACTTTCGTGTTAATTCAAGTATTCACACAACTCTAAGGGTCCTAGTTACCCCTTGTTATATCAATTTAGTAGTTACCCTTGTTAACCCACTGACCTAACAAATTTAAGCTCGCTCACGTTTTTCCGTAATTATATTCTTATCATCTCGAATTAGAGTACGTCAAAATCAAGCCTACGAATCTCCACTTTAACTCTCTAACAAAATTAAAGTTCAACACTCAATCATAGACCTACTTCCATATCATTATTCCATCAATATATTTCATCAAGGTCCCAAACACTTCCACAATAAAATTTTAGACATTTGAGGCTTAAAAAGAAAAATCTCAAAAATTCTGGCAGATTGACATCTTGTGTTCATCAATTAAACCCTAAGTCAGTCAAGATTCATGTTCTTCATCCAAGAACTCATAAAGATTCCATGTTATTCATCAAATATATTCAAATTTCATTTTATCTTTACTTAGGGATATATAATACACCTATTTCTTACTTTGAATCTCAGCCAAGTATTCAATTAACAAAACCCCATTTTGTACCCATTCATCCCCAAAATGAATTTTAGTTTACACATCACCAAAATATGGATTGGATATCACTATTTACACATTATAGCAAGTTAACCACTTGCCTGGAATTGTTCGTAGGGTCTGATCCGTTGGTGTAGAGAATGGTTGATGAAGAACACCCCAAATTAGCTCCTTAATTTGGCTCCAAAAGATCCTCCAATTGACTTCTTGATTAGCTTCCTCTAATCCTCTCCCAAACCCTAGGCTTAGAATTTACTATCTACCGTTCCTAGTCCCCCAATTAGGTTAGAAACACTAAATCCCGTTTTTGGCCATGTGGGCCTAATTAAAAAGTCCCAACTCACCCCGTGTGGGCCTGACTATGCCTAAAAATATCCCGATCCCCAATTACTACCCCAGGGTACTCTTTTTTTATTATCTCGACCCATCCGGACTTAACCACGCACTCAGAATTGCCATCCGAAATACTTTTTGACATATCCAAATTTCGACCTCAAAATGCGACACACATTAATTCGGACAATTAAACTTAAAGTCCCCAATTATAAATAATTCGGCTCACTCAAATCAATTCTCCAACTCATGAATTTAAGTTTCTCCAATTTAAATATTTATAACTCCCAAAATAATTAAATATTAAATCCTCAAAATTATGGGGTGTTACACTTTGTTTACATACACTAGCTTATGTGCATCATGATATAGTCTTGCTAATTATATGTTTGTTTGTCATTTTTCAGTTTATGCGTCATTATAAAAATTGTTGCGATAATTATGACCTGTTTATCTTTTGCATTTTATTTTATTTTGTTTGGTGTTATTTAAAAAATACAAAAAGATTTTTCTCTGTTTTTTCTGGAATTGAATTTTGTTTGTGTTTGGTAAAAATTTTGAAAAACTCAAAAAGATTTTTGTGTGTATTTTAGTTTTACACATTTTGTGTGGCATATACTTGTGTTTGAATCCAATATCATATCCTCTTCCACGTGGCTAGAACTTTTGATTTATATTTTCAATCCTTAAACTGTTCTTTATCATGCTTGCATCGAGTAGTTAGATTTTGTGTTGCTTAATCGAATCTATTTTTATAAGCCTCGATTCACACATGCACGAACTAATTTGAAATTTAAATTCACATGTATATTTGAGCTAAGTGAGATGTTCTACTATCAATTTAGTCATCAACATGTTGCTATGACTATGGAGGTTTTGTGCATGTAAGAACCATTTCTCGGATTTTAAAAAAAATATAGAAAAATATTTATCCGGTGTAGTTGCTTATCAATGGAATCGGGCTGCGAAAAACAAAATTACTTTGCGTGAAAAGTCACCATTGAAATTTGGCATAAAAATATTGGCCAAGGCCTTCATTATTTAGTTGGTATGTTCATAAAGAAAAGAAAAAGAATATTAATGAGGAAGTTTGGTTGGATATATCAACGGGTTTGCATAATAACTTTGTATCCTAGTTATGCTATTCTTGTCATGACTCTATTGGTGTGTAGAATCATCGATATTCTAGGTTTGTGTGCATTGTGTATGTCTATTCATTGAGTTCGTTCTATATTGTCACATGAGGTTATATTTAAGTGTGATAAAGTTTTGCAATCAAATGCCATGTTTAGGTGATTGGGTCTATATTAGTTCAAACCCCTTCACTTCCGTTTACCACATGTATTTAGACATAATATTATCATATGAGTGTGGAAAGCCTATTGTATTTTGTGTCGTGGTTTGTGCTTATACCTATGTATATGTGCGTGTGCGTTATTCATAAATATTTGTGCAGATATATATATATATATATATATATATATATATGGTATTTTTATTTTGAGTCTTTACTATGCTTGCTAGTGCATATATGCTTTTAATTAAAAATTGGTACCTAACTTGTTGGGAATTTTTGGTTGATACCCATGCTTATCATAATACATGTTAATGGTATCTTTTGCTCGTGCATCATAAGTTGATATCTATTTATCCTTGTGTGGATTAGTTGTTCTTCATTGTTGCCCATATGCTTAATTGCTCTTATCACTTTACACCATCGCATGTTTAACTTGATTTTCTTCATTCATATCCCTTGTTTAGTTTAGGGAGAGTATTTGTTTTAATTGGGGGAGAAATAAGTTATTTTTTATTCTTTATCCTTTGTCGATTCCTGAACAAAAAGGGGGAGAAGTGGTATCTAAACCTTTAGTTTGGGGAGATTTATCTTAGGGGGAGTCGCGGTCTTCTTAAGTAGATCATGTTAGATAAAGCGAGAGAATTAATTAAAGGGGAGTATTATTATTATTTAATGCACTTTAACTTGTTATATTCCCTATGCATTTTATGGTTTCTTTAAGTGTGCAGGATCTCATCTTTAGCGGCATTATTTAAAGCGGCAAGGCATTCTCTATGAGTCGAGTCAAGCGTCTGAATTTTATTTTATTTTTGGGTTGGATTGTCCCTAGGCGTGCTTGATGGCCCATAGGATTTTTTATTTGGTTTAGTCCCGGAATAGCCAAAGGGGGAGATTTGTAAGGGCAAATTTCCAATCGAGTCAATTTGTAGTATTGGCTTAATTCCGGACAAAACAATGTGACTCATAGGATAGATGTCCACGCTATATACTTTCAAGCCTATGACAAGTGTATGTTGAAGACGTAGCGGCCAGAAATTGAAGAATATATCCTTATCGATTTTTGTGCCAAGTTTCACATCATCAACATTTGGATTCCAATGTCTCCTAAAGGTATGAATGCATTAATATATATATATATAGGAGCTTGGAATATTTTTTATGGGTGTTAATTTTATAAAGTTTTGTCAAAACGACTTTATTTTTCGAAAAATCATTTTAGAACATATCATAAATGTTTTGGGCTTAAAAAATTGAATTTAGGATTTTCTGCAAAGTCGTTCGAACGAACATCAAACGAGGTTCCAACGATTTTATAGCAATATACTCTGTTTTCTCGTTCGAAGTTTCGTTCAAAAATCCTCGTTCAAACGAGTTTATCTAACGAGTTTTTGGCCTTGTTTTTCTTTTGTTTTCTCGTTCGAACGACATCAAAAAGTTGTTCGAACGACCTGAGTGGAAAAATTAAAATTTTGGCAATTCTCTTTTTTAACCACCCTTCCCCGCTACTTTTCCAACTAACTGTTACCAGCTTTACTTAGTGCGGGAATAACACTTTTCCATCTAACTTTTGTGAGATTTTCCAAGTGCAAGAGAGAAAAATTGTTTATCCAAAAGTTCCTTTTGTGTTTTGGAACCCTCATGAATTAATTTTTTCAAGACACAAATATACGTTTATGTGTTTGTTTAAAATCCAAGTTCTTCAATATATATATCTTGCTGGGAGATTGTTTGGCACCGGGTTCCTCTCTACCCATCAAAGGAGATAGTTTGGGTTTCTTCTCTACCCCCAAAAGAAGATTGGTTTTTGTGGCTCATACGGTGAAAGGCACCATGTGGGGGTTGACGATAGCCAGACCCCATTGGTCGACTCCAAGATTTCGATGGACTCCGGAGTTATCGACTAGGCGGAGGTTGAAGAAAGAAGGAACGTCAAGGCTTGGACGGAGTCAAGTCGTTATTGTAATTCTATTCCCTTTTTTTTGTAAACATACAATACCTAGTGGATTTGTAGGCAGGGCCGCCCGAGGTTTTTCACGTTGTGGATTTTCCTCATACATCGTGGCGTAGTGTGTTTGTGTTTATTTTTATCTTGTAAACTCACCTAGATGTATGCTTAGGTTTAATCAAGATAAAGTTGGTTTAAACACAAAACAATCTAAATTGGTGCTAGTTTAATTTTGGGTAAATTTAGTTTAATTTAATTCAAGTCATCATATGTAATTTGGTAAAATTTGTGGTAAGTGTGTTTGGCCTATCTTTAATCATGAATTAATTATTGTTAGGCTATTTTGGAGTTAAGTTGAATTAATTTAATTTAAAAGAAAATTTGGAATTAACTTTGTTTAAGGTAAGTCGATATATTTGTTGAGTTAATTTTAATTTTGAAGAAATTAAAATTTGAATTCTATAATAATTAAATTTTGAAAAGAAAATTTACTTTGGTATATTGTGTTGAACCATCCCATAATTTGAGTAGTTTAGAATAAGGAGGCATTCGCCTCTATCACCTAGGACTCAACAATCCATTTCATATCTTCTGAAGATATATGTTACATGTAAAGTATCCAATCCAAAAATATATGGCACTGGTATGGAGAGACTCATTCAAGTTAAATACCAGCTTCGAAAGCATCAAGTATTAGTGTGGGATAAGATCTAACAACCTCACTCACACCCAGCCAGGCTCGCATGTTTAGAATAGGTAAGATGCAAATGTGTATGTACAAACGAGGAAGCGAAAGGCTTAGGGGCACACCCAAAAAAAACATATGTCAATGCGTGGAGGGTGGAGCACTCAAGTGATGTAAACTTGCTTGAGATGCTTTAAAATGGCATTCAAGTGATAAACTAGCTTGAGACTTCAAAATACTGATATGGGAGAAGCTCTAACACTACTAGCATAACAAATCAGCATAATGAAAACATAATCCATTCATGATGTTCTTGTTATCATCTCATTTGATAACCCTTTCTTCATTCATAATCCTCGTGAATACTTCATTCCACACCGAAAGCACTAACCATGCGGACATCATTTTCATTGTGACATATATTTACTCAGGTGTTAGGGTCATTACAAATTTGGAAATGTCCTGAAGTGTGTAAGGTACAAATGGCAAAGAGGGAAACAACATCAAAGAGATGCCTCCGATGTTTAAACCCCCACCCCAAAAAATAAATAAAAGAGAAGTTTAATGAATCGACACGACAACATTAGATTCTTATGATAATGCTAAACATATAGTCCCATAAAACTCGGATCCTTTCCTTTTTATCCATCACAAAATGAGCCAAAAAGGGGGCTCTAAAGGAAGTATAGGAATCATCCACTCTATACAAAACCGACCCAAAAAAAAAGGAAACATATCCAAAAGAATTCTAAAAAGGCAACTCTATAGCTACAAAGGAATGATACATCCACAAAACATGATAAGCAAAATCAAAAACCAGAGCTTATGAACACGGTGCGATAAGACTGATCTTGGTGTTACCCAACGCATATCAAACAGAGAAAGCAATATAAACCACGAGCCTCTGACACCTGCATGAATAAGGAAATAATTCGTTGAATTGCCTTCTTAGTTTGTCAACGATAAAATCGCTTCCAATGCTACTATTTATAGGAAAATGGCAACCATTAAATGTGTTTTGGATCCCCAAACACATCTCTATGGGAACTCCTATAGTCTCTTCAACTAGACTAAGAATTGGATGGAAAAAAAGGTAGTGTATAGTCCTTGCAATCCATGTACAGATAGTCACTTTCCCCTTTCGTGGGCGAGCTTCAAATAAGAGGCTAAGCAGCTGCCCATGAACTTGTTGTCAGGGACTTATTTGGTGGCCTCGACTGGGAAGCCTAAAGCCCCTATAGGGCTCACCACCAATAGAGATTGTCGAATGTTCCCACTGGATTACAGTAAAGCCATGAGACCAATTGCCTTTATTGGAACTAGCACCTCTCATCCCTCCTTGCCTTCAAGTACAAGGTATCACTATTCGTTCGCACCCATGTATAACTGTATTTGATTTCTTGGATCCCTAACTGAATTTGGTAAAACTCATTAATCCAATTGACCCCATTCACTATCCTCCAACTTTTTGGGGTACATTGGGCAGGTATTATATTGAAGTATTCACAAAACTTCATAAAGAATTGGTTCGGAGGGAAGGTCACACCAGCTTCAGCAATAAATTGGGAGGACATCCAATGTCCTCCCTCTATGTTGTAATAATCGTTGATTTTTTCTCCAAACTCTATCACGGCCCATTAAAGGATAGAGAAACACTTTCTAAACTCTCTTATGGACCTCTCGCTCACTAGCAGACCATTTTTCAACTCAAGAAATAAAAATGTAGAAAAAATGCCAAGGTTGCTTGAGAAAAAAATTACACAAAAATAAGGAACGAGAGAGAGGAAGACTTATAGTTAATGGAGAAAGAGAAGGGCTTCGAGACGTTTTGAGTAATGAAGAAGTGATAATGCTTTCCAAAAATAACGGTAGGGAAGTGATCAAACAGCCTGGTTCAACTTCCAAGAAAAGCATATCATTTGAAATGCGACCCTAGATGATAGCTGACATGCATGACATCGCATCTTGGTTTAATCAGCGCGTAATTATCAGCGTACCCCATAAAGAACAGGTCAAATTACAAGTGTGCCCTTTATCCTCAACGGGTATAACAAAGTTGGTTTTTATCTTAAAAACACGCAGTGTTGACATTCTCCAACCATAGTTTCTATGGGCGATCAAATTTCACTATCGACCAACGTCAAAATCAATAGCCGACCAAACCTCTTAACACCATTCATGTTGTAAAGATTCGGGTGCGGAGCAACTGTGGGGGAATTATCCGACCTAACAGGAACATATAACACCTGTCCAGACAGCTAGATAGATGACCGTGGCTTGGAGGTAAGCACAAAGGAGGAGCCGATCAGCGGAGAACTTCGTCTTGGATTCGCCCGATTATATCATAACAACATTCCAAGGATATAAAGTTTTACACACCTTATTCTCCTTCCCATCCCCTAAAATAATGTGCATGTAATCTTTGTTATCAACAGTTGATCAATAGAGAGAGAGAAAGATAGGAAAAAAAATGTGGACGTAGGCACATTACTTAACCACGTATATTCTGTGTTGTGTGACTGTGATTTTAATTTATCCTCGGCTTAATTGTATTGAATCAATCATAGTAGGTCTTTCCACCTACACTAAGGGTGTATTTGATTCCAAATATGGAAAATGTGTATAAAATAGTTCATTTGGATGAGAAGTTGGAAAATGAGTGGAGAAATATATGAGTTTTTAGTCTTACTTTTTCTATTTTTCGTGGAAATCAATTCTTTGGTGGGTGGATAAAAAATATTTTCCACTAAAAATGAAGCTTGAGATGGAGCACTTGTAATGTGGATGAGTGTTGTTCTTACATGAAAAGGTACTACAAACCTATGAACTTGACATGTTTACCTCCAAGGATGAGAAAAAGAAAGATAAGGGCATCGCTTTAAAAGCCCGAAAGGAGGAAAAACAAGTTTCGGATGATGAGAGTGACATCGATTTCGATGAGATGGCTATGTTTTCTAGGAAGTTTAAAAAATTTCTTAAATTTAATAAAGACAATCTTAAAACGGATTTTAAGAAATTTGACAAGTCTACGTATGACAAGGCCGAGAAATTCCCTACAAAGTGTGAAGAAGATCTTAATAGTGACGAGTTGAATAGATGTTATGGTTGTGAGGGTTATGGTCATAGGGCTAGAGAATGTCCCACTAAACTAAGGAGAGAGGGCAAACAACCAATTTCATATAATGCCACCCTTAGTGATAGTGATAAGGAAGGGGGGCCCGATTCCCCCATTGAGCACAACTTCACCGCGTTCATGGCAAGTCATGTGAGCATTGATAGTGAATCTTCCCATGAAGATATTCCTTTATATGACACTTCCAAGGCCATTGTTTGTGAATCCCATGTGTTTGATTGTAATGAGAGTGGAGTAGAAAGTGAGAGTGAGAAAGAAGAAGAGGTTGATGTGAGTAAACTTCAAGTAGCTTTTCAAGAGTTGTATGCCGAATCGATTAAATTAAAAAGGGTCAACTTGAAGTTAGAATCTAGTTTAAGAGATCGTGCCAAGGAAAATAGTGAGAGTGTTTTAGTAGAAGAACTTAGGGCAAGTGCGAGAGCTCTTCGTGAGAAGCTTGAGTTTGTGGAAGGTGAGAGAGATAGCCTTAGAGGTTTAATGGAGACTATGAAGAAAGAGCTTCTTGGGTTTGAAGAGAGTAGGTGTTTGCTTGAGTCTAACATTTTAGAGTTAAAAGAGAAATTGACAGATTCAAGTAGGGTCAAATTTGATTTGGAATGTAGGTCCGAAAAATTAGATAAAATACTTGGAACCGTCCAAATTAAAAATGACTTGTGTGGTATTGGTTTTGACACTCAAAATGATTCAACTAATAAAGCCAAAACCATAAGTCTGAGAGAATCTACTAGGAACGCTTTCAAAGGTCAATCCTTAGGTACTAATTTTCATCGGGTCTTTACTTGTTCACATTGTGGTCGAAAAGGTCATCTTAGGAAATTTTGTTTCGATCTTAAAAAGGGTACGAGGAAGTCCAATGGTAGAGTCACCAAAATTTACAAATCTAACACATTTAACCTTTAAATTTAGCAAGGGAGGTATCCTGTGCAAGCAAATGAGAATAAAAAATCCTATCTTGTAAAGCCACCAAAATTTACAAATCCCGAGAGTGTCACACTTAGTGGCTTTACAAGATAGGATTTTTTATTCTCATTTGCTTGCACAGGATACCTCCCTTGCTAAATTTAAAGGTTAAATGTGTTAGCTTTGTTTACATACACTAGCTTATGTGCATTATGATATAGTCTTGCTAATTGTATGTTTGTTTGTCATTTTCCAGTTTATGCTTCATTATAAAAATTATTGCTATAATTATGACTTGTTTGTATTTTATTTTATTTTGTTTTGTTTGGTGTTATTAAAAAATATAAAAAGATTTTTTTCATTTTTCTTTGGAGTTCAATTTTGTTTGTGTTTGGTAAAAATTTTGAAAAACTCAAAAAGATTTTTTTTTTGTATTTTAGTTTTACATATTTTATGTGGCATATACTTGTGTTTGAATCCAATATCATATCCGCTTCCATGTGGCTATAACTTTTGATTAGGATTTTCAATCCTTAAAGTGTTCTTTATCATGCTTGCATGGAGTAGTTTGATTTTGTGTTGCTTAATGGATTCTATTTTTATATGCCTCGATTCACACATGCACGAGCTCATTTGAAATTTAACTTCACATGTATATTTGAGCTAAGTGAGATGTTCTCCTATCAATTTAGTCATCTACATGTTGCTATGACTATGGAGGATTTGTGCAGGTAAGAACCGTTTCCCAGAGTTTTTAAAAAGAATATTAGAAAATATTTATCCGGTGTAGTTGTTTATCAATGGAATCGGGCTGCATAAAACAAAACTACTTTGCGTGAAAAGCCACCATTGAAATTTGGCATAAAAATATTGGCCAAGGCCTTCATTATTTAGTTGGTATGTTCATAAAGAAAAGAAAAAGAATATTAATGAGGAAGTTTGGTTGGATATATCAACGGGTTTGCATAATGACTTTGTATCCTAGTTATGTTATTCTTGTCATGACTCTATTGGTGTGTAGAATCATCGATATTCTAGGTTTGTGTGCATTGTGTATATCTATTCATTGAGTTCATTATATATTGTCACATGAGGTTATATTTAAGTGTGATAAATTTTTGCAATCAAATGACATGTTTAGGTGTCTGGGTCTATATTCCTTTAGTCTCTAGTTGACACCCCTTCACTTCCGTTTACCACATGTATTTAGACACGTCTTTGTCATATGAGTGTGGAAAGACTATTGTATTTTGTGTCATGTGTGGTGTTTATACCTATGTATATGTGCGTGTGCGTTATTGATAAATATTTATGCAGATATATATATGGTATTTTTGTTTTGAATCTTTGCCATGCTTGATAGTGCATATATGCTTTTAATTCAAAATTGGTATCTAACTTGTTGTGAATTTTTGGTTGATATCCCATGCTTATCATAATACATGTTAATGGTATATTTTGCTCTTGCATCATAAGTTGGTATCTATTTATCCTTGTGTGGATTAGTTGTTCTTCATTGTTGCCCGTATGCTCAATTGCTCGTCACATTACACCATCGCATGTTTAACTTGCTTTTCTTCATTCATATCCCTTGTTTAGTTTAGGGGGAGTATTTGTTTTAATTGGGGGAGAAATAATTTATTTTTTATTCTTTATCCTTTGTCTATTCCTAAACAAAAAGAGGGAGAAGTGGTATCTAAGCCTTTAGTTTGGGGAGATTTATCTTAGGGGGAGTCGCGGTCTTCTTAAGTAGATCATGTTAGATAAAGGGGGAGAATTAATTAAGGGGGGTATTATTATTATTTTATGCAGTTTAATTTGTTATAGTCCCTATGCGTTTGACTGTTTGTTTAAGTGTGCAGGATCTCATCTTTAGCGGCATTATTTATAGCGGCAAGGTATTCTCTATGAGTCGAGTCAAGCGTCTGTATTTTATTTTATTTTTGGATGGGATTGTGCCTAGGCGTGTTTAACGGCCCATAGGATTTTTTATTTGGTTTTGTCCTGAAATAGCCAAAGGGGGAGATTTGTAAGGGCGAATTTCCAATCGAGTCAATTTGTATTATTGGCTTAATTCCGGACAAAACAATGTGAATCATAGGATAGATGTTCATGTTATATCCTTTCAAGCCTATGAAAAGTGTATGTTCAAGACGTAGCGTCCAGAAATTGAAGAATATATCCTTGCCGATTTCCGTGCCAAGTTTCACGCTATCAATATTTGGATTACAATGTCTCCTAAAGGTATGAATGCATTAATATATATATAGGAGCTTGGAATATTTTTTATGGGTGTTAATTTTATAAAGTTTTGTCAAAATGACTTTTTTATTTCTTCAAAAAATCATTTTAGAACTTATCATAAAAGTTTTGGGCTTAAAAAATTGAATTTTGGATTTTCTGCAAAGTCGTTCGAACAAAACTGGGATCTTGTTCAAACGAGAAGCCCAGGTCCTTCGAACGAACATCAAACGAGGTTCCAATGACTTTATAGCAATATACTATGTTTTCTCGTTCAAAGTTTCGTTCAAACATCCTCGTTCGAATGAGTTTATCTAACGAGTTTTTGGCCTTGTTTTTCTTCTGTTTTCTCGTTCGAACAGTGTCGTTCGAACGACATCAAAAAGTTGTTCGAACGACCTGGGCGGGAAAATTAAAATTTCGACTGTTTCCTTTTTTAACCACTCTTCCCCACTACTTTTCCCACTAACTGTTACCAGCTTTACTTAGTGTGGAAATAACACTTTTACATGTAACTTTCGTGAGATTTTCTAAGTGTTAGAGAGAAAAAATTTTTATCCAAAAGTTCCATTTGTGTTCTTGAACCCTTATGAATTAATTTGTTCAAGACACAAATATACACCCATGTGTTTGTTTAAAATCCAAGTTCTTCAATATATATATATATATCTTGCATGGATATTGTTTGGCACCGGGTTCCTCTCTACCCATCAAAGGAGATAGTTTGGGTTTCCTCTCTACGCCAAAAAGAAGATTGGTTTTTGTTGCTCATACGGTGGAAGGCACTGTGTGGGGGTTAACGGTAGCTAGACCCCATTGGTGGACTTCAAGATTTCGGTGGACTCCGTAGTTATCGACTAGGCGAAGGTTGAAGCAAGAAGGAGCGTCACGGCTTGGAAAGAGTCAAGTTGTTGTTGTAAGTCTATTGCCTTGTTTTTGTAAACATACAATACCTAGTGGATTTGTAGGCAGGGCCGTCCGAGGTTTTTTCCATTGTGGGTTTTCCTCGTACATCGCGGCGTAGTGTGTTTGTGTTTATTTTTAACTAGTAAAATCACCTAGATGTTTACTTAGGTTTAATCAAGATAAAATTGGTTTATACACAAAATAATCTAAATTGGTGCTAGTTTAATTTTGGGTAAATTTAGTTTAATTGAATTCAGTTCATCATATGTAATTTGGTAAAATTTGTGGTATTAATTATTGTTAGGCTATTTTGGACTTGAGTTGAATTAATTTGATTTAAAATAAAATTTGGAATTAACTTTGTTTAAGGTAAGTTGATATATTTGCTGAGTTAATTTCAATTTTGAAGAAATTAAATTTGAATTTTATAATAATTAAAATTTGAAAAGAAATTTTACTTTGGTATA
Organism: Sambucus nigra; assembly: GCA_949130495.1. Classification (NCBI taxonomy): domain Eukaryota; kingdom Viridiplantae; phylum Streptophyta; class Magnoliopsida; order Dipsacales; family Adoxaceae; genus Sambucus; species Sambucus nigra. The sequence goes on along the minus strand of OX422220.1, from coordinate 433,244,750 downwards.
TTGTGTTGAACCATCTCATAATTTGAGTAGTTTAGAATAAGGGGGCATTCGCCTCTATCACCTAGGACTCAACAAACCATTTCATATCTTCCGAAGATATATGTTACATGTAAAGTATCCAATCCAAAAATATATGGCAATGGTGTGGAGAGACTCATTCAAGTTAAATACCAGCTTCGAAAGCTTCAAGTATTAATGTGGGATAAGATCTAACAACCTCACTCACGCGCAGCCAGGCTCGCATGTTTATAATAGGTAAGATGCAAATGTATATGTGCAAACGAGGAAGCCAAAGGCTTAGGGGTACACCCAAAAAAAACATATGGCAATGCGTGGATGGGGGAGCATTCAAGTGATATAAACTTGCTTGAGATGCTTTAAAATGGCATTCAAGTGGTAAACTAGCTTGAGATGCTTCAAAATACTGATATGGGAGAAGCTCTAACACTACTTGCATAACAAATCAGCATAATGAAAACATAATCCATTCACGATGTTCTTGTTATCATCTCATTTGATAACCCTTTCTTCATTCATAATCCTCGTGAATCCTTCATTCCACACTGAAAGCACTAACCATGCGGACATCATTTTCATTGTAATATATATTTACACAGGCGTTAGATTCGTTACAAATTTGGAAATGTCCTGAAGTGAGTAAGGTGCAAATGGCAAAGAGAGAAACAACATCAAAGAGATGCCTCCGACGTTCAAACCCCCACTCCAAAAAAATAAATAAAAGAGAAGTTTAATGAATCGAAACGACAACATTAGATTTTGATGATAATGCTTAACATATAGTCCTATAAAACTCAGACCCTTTCCTTTTTATCCATCACAAAATGAGCCAAAAAGGGGGCTGTAAAGGAAGTATAGGAAGCATCCACTCTATACAAAACCGGCCCAAAAAAGAAGGAAACATATCCAAAAGAATTCTAAAAAGGCAACTCTATAGCTACGAAGGAATGATACATCCACAAAACAGGATACGCAAAATCAAAAACCAGATCTTATGAACAGGGTGCGATAAGACTGATCTTGGTGTTACCCAACACATACCAAACAGAGAAAGCAATATAAACCACGAGCCTCTGACATCTGCATGAATAAGGAAATAATTCGTTGAACTGCCTTCTCAGTTTGTCATTGATAAAATCGCTTCCAATGCTACTATTTACAGGAAAATGGCAACCATTAAATGTGTTTTGGATCCCCAAACACATCTCTATGGGAACGCCTATAGTCTCTTCAACCATACTGTCTAAGAATTAGATGGGAAAAAAAGGTAGTGTATAGTCCCTGCAATCCATGTACAGATAGTCACTTTCCCCTTCCGTGGGCAAGCTTCAAATAAGAGGCTAAGCAGTTGCTTATGAACTTGTTGCCAGGGACTTATTTGGTGGCCTCAATTGGGACGCCTAAAGCCCCTATAGGGCTCACCACCAATAGAGATTGTCGAATGTTACCACTGGATTACAGTAAAGCCATGAGACCAATTTCCTTTATTGGAACTAGCACCTCTCCGTCCTCCTTGCCTTCAAGTACAAGGTATCATTATTCGTTCGCACCCATGAATAACTGTATTTGATTTCTTGGATCCCTAACTGAATTTGGTACAACTCATTGATCCACTTGAACCCATTCACTATTCTCCAACTGTTTGGGGTACATTGGGCAGGTATTACATCGAAGTATTCACAAAACTCCATAAAGAATTGGTTCGGAGGGAAGGTCACACCAGCTTCAGCAATAAATTGGGAGGACATCCAATGTCCTCCCTCTATGTTGTAATAATCCTTGGATTTTTCTCCAAACTCTATCACGACCCATTCAGGGATAGAGAAACACTTTCTAAACTCTCTTATGGACCTCTCGCTCACTAGTAGACCATTTTTCAACTCAAGAAAGAAAAATGTAGAAAAAATGCTAAGGTTGCTTAAGAAAAAAATTGCACAAAAATAAGGAACGAGAGAGAGGAAAACTTACAGGTAATGGAGAATGCGAATAGATTCGAGACATTTTGAGTAATGAAGTTGTGATAATGCTTTCCAAAAATAACGGTAGTCAAACAGCCTGGTTCAACTTCCAAGAAAAGCATATCATTTGAAACGCGACCCTAGACGATAGCTGACATGCATGTCACCGCTTCTTGGTTTAATCCAAGCGTAATTATCAGCGTACCCCTGAAACAACAAGGAAAATTACAAACGTGCCCTTTAGCCTCAACGGGCATAACAAAGTTGGTCTTTATCTTAGAAACACATAGTGTTGACATTCTCCAGCCATAGCTTCTATGGGCGATCAAATTTCACTGTCGACCAATGTCAAAATCAACAGCCGACCAAACCTCTTCACCCCATTCATGCTGTAAAGATTCGGGAGCGGAGAAACTGTGGGGGAATTATCCAACCTAATAGGAACATATAACACCTGTCCAGAGTAGATAGATGACCGTGGGTTGGAGGTAATCACAAAGGAGGAGCCAATCGGCGGAGATCTTAGTCTTGGATTCGCCCGATCATATCATAACAGCATTCTAAGGCTATAAATTTCTACACACCTCATTCTCCTTCCCAAACCCAAAAATAATTGGCATGAAATCTTTGTTATCAAAAGTTGATCAATAGAGAGAGAGAAAAACACCCCGTGGACGTAGGCACATTACCGAACCACGTATATTATGTGTTATGTGACTGTGAGTTTAATTTATCCTCGGCTTAATTGTATTGAATCAATCATAGTAGGTATTTCCACCTACACTAAGGGTGTGTTTGATTGCAAATATAGAAAATGTGCGAAAAATTGTTCATTTGGATGAGAAGTTGGAAAATGAGTGGAAAAATATACGAGTTTTTGGTCTTACTTTTTTTTATTTTTCATGGAAATCAATTCTTTGGTGGGTGGATAAAAAATATTTTCCACTAAAAACGAAGTTTGAGATGGAGCACTTGTAATGTGGATGAGTGTTGTTCTTACATGAAGAGGTACTACAAAGGTAAAACATGAGTCAAAACAACTATTTTACTTGAAAAAATTTCCATGTCAATCAAACACACCCTAAGTGTGTTTTGGATCCCCAAACAAATCTCTATGGGAACTCCTAGTCTTTTCAACAAACTTGTATAAGAATTAGATGGAAAAATAACTATAGTCTATAGTCCCTGCAGTCCATCTCCTCCAAATAGTCACTTTCCCCTTCCGTGGACGAGCTTCAAATAAGAGGCTAAGAACTAAGAAACCCTTGTTCATTCTATTTCCATAATTCCTAGCATTTAATTTCCCTATTAACAAACTAACTTGACAATTTTGAAACACGCTGAAGAGAGGGTAACAATTTTTAACACGATAACCCATTTACAATAATAACCCGATAAGACCCGAAGTGAGGGTAACAATTTTTAACACGATAACCCGTTTACAGCAATAACCCGATAAGACCCAAATATGACACGATTAGCTTGCTCAAAACTTTACTCAAACCCAAAAAAATGCAACTCGAATATGACATGACTAAACCAAATTGCCAACAAAACATGAATGCAGTTCAACATTATCAATGCTTTGAAGCAAGTGAAATAAAATCCTAAATATAGAAAAAGAAAACACAGCCCAGGTGATAAATGCACTTTTGAATGAACAAAACATAACTACGCGTGGAGCTCTCCACTTAATAACTAGTATTTAGTCATTTAGATACATTATGATAGACAAAATGTATGTAGTTATATGTAACGTACTGTGTAGAAAAATGAGATTGCCAGCAAATAGTGTGGATCGCATTTGCTTTTGCCATATGGATACAGAAAAAAATGGGCGCGAATCATCACCAACTTGAATATCTGTTCTCACTATTTCTCCTTCTTTACGCAACTTGTACTGCATGGCACCAAAATATTAATTATGAACTTCAGTACAAACAAATGGGTAAATAAAATAAAAAGAGAGATTTTGGGACTTGAATGGGAGTGGATTTGTGAACAAAAACAAGGAGTTGAACGTAATCTCCAACATGAGATGAAGCTTTGGACAGATCGATTAGCGGTCCGTACCATCCGATTGTTGTTGTCATTTCTTTTCCTACCCTTTGTGCTCGCTTTGGGGTTTTTCAATTTTCATTAACATTTGGCGCGTTACAATCGCAAAGGTCACATTTTTTTTTCATGTTTTTTTGTTTTATGCTTTTCTTGGGAAAAAATTACTCATTTGGCCTCTAAGATATTTGGATTATTTCAAAATAACTCTTAAACTTTATTTAGTATTTAATTAACCCTCAAACTAAACAAACGGATTTGATAAGGCCCTTTTGCCATTTTGGGTATTAAATTTAACGGAAATAGATCATGGTTCAAACTATTAAAAAAATTAGGAGTTTATCTCCATCTCCTTATAGGCATAACCACTTTACAGACTATTTCCTATGACCTCTTACATCCACCCTCCCACTCGTCATTTTTCGAGAACTCCACCCCCACCTTTTATTTCGATCAAAACCCTCCCCCAACCACCCCATCAATCATTTTGGTCGAATCCCAACACTTCTTACGGCCCTCGAAGGTAATTTTCTAGTCCAACACTATTTACTATTATCAACTAGTAGCTCATTGTTATTCTTTTTCCCCTATTCTGTGGGTTTTTCAGAATTGCGGGTGGGTGGGTGGGTGGGGTTGGATAGGGTTTTGTTGAAAATAGAAGGTGGGGTGGGGTGAGTGGGTGGGTGGGGGTCACAAAAAATGACAGGTGGGATGGTGGATGGATGGGACATCGAAAATAGACAATGAAGGGTGGCTAGGTTGTGTCTTTACAAAAGTGAGATGAAGGACTCTTAGTGGGGTTTTTTTTAATTTGAACCCAAGTTTTAAATTAATTACTTTAAGCCCCTTGAAATTATTATTATACTTACTTCCCTTCACAGATAGGTCATGTGCTTGGCACATGACCTATTTTTGTCAAATTTTGAGAAAGTGGGTTCGTATGGATTGTTCATATATTATTTTCCTCACAAAAGAATTCAAATTTTAATCAAGTATTATCTTAACTAATAATTAAGTGTTCATGAGATGATAAAATTCAATTCAATTTCTAATCAATCACACGCTTGAATCACGCATGCAAAGAAATAAGAAAACATCCTTAAAAAGGGAAAAACCTTTTATTCAACACTATAGAGAATTTGACAAACGCAACCAACTTACATATTACTTAGTAAAACTAAGTATAATGCGTGGAGTCTTCAATTCTTTTGCAGAATACGGACCAGTCCAGTGCCATCCACATGAAACAGTCTTCCCTCGGTATCTACCGATCAACCTTTTTCTTCTTCAGCAGTAAAACTTCGATTCCATAATTCATCCATAAAGATGGACTCTATAAGGGTTTATGTAAGGTGTATGAAAACTGGGGTTTCATAAACTCACAAATCACGTGCGGGGATATATGATTTGGAAAACAAAAATCGACTTGAGAAATTTTGGAACATAGATTGGAAAATCATTTTCGTAAAAGTTCTTAAGAAATTCTTAACAATACAGGTTTCTATAGCAAAATCATGAATTTCGAGGAGACGGGTCGTTCGAACAAAATTAGATCTCATTCGAACGAAAAAAATAGTTTCGTCCAAACGACATCCTATTTCGTTTGAACAAAACAATCTTCTCGTTCGAACGCACTTCTCATGAGCTTCAAACGACAAATCTCTGTTTATACAGGGATGTCTTGTTTGAAGGTCATTTGAAGTTGTATCTAACGAGACTACCTCGTTTGAGAAAGATTCAATCTAGTTTGAACGAGACTTGAAAAAAAATCATTTTAATTTCCTTTTATAGAAAGCCTCGATTTTAAAAGAAAACATCCCCAAATATGCTTTATATACTACACCAAAATGGTCAAATTGGCACCCTTCAAGCGGCTAGCCTTGTCATGGTCATTGACCGTGATAAAAAAATATGCATTTTTTGTCACGGTCATTGACCGTGACAAGGCCGTGATAAATGTTTGTCACGGTCGATGACTGTGAAATGTCCGTGACAATTCTGTCAGTAAAAAAATCCTCCCTCTTCTTTTTCCCCACCGATTCTAATTCCCTCCATTTTTTCTCTCTCTCTCTCTCTACGATTTTAGTTCGTTTTCTCTCTATTTATGTATATGTATATGTGTATGTATATATGTGTGTGTGTGTGTGTGTGTGTGTGTGGTGTATATATGCGTGTGGTGGGGATGAGGGGCAGGGCTGGGGGAGGGGAGGGGGTTGTTTATGATACGCAAATATTGCTTATTTCATCCCTCGAACCTATGCATTTTAGCCCCCTCGGGTATATTATTCCCTATATTTATGCTCGTTAATCAGACAACCTCGGATTTCTATGTTAACATGTTTTGCAGGAGATAATTGAGCTTTTATAGGTATTTGGATGCTAAGTGTGAAGTTCGGATGCATTCCGCTTGATTTTCGTACGTGATCGCACGTTCAAGGGAATTTTAGTCTTTTCATAGCTTGGGCACTTGGCCCAACATACACAGAGGTTGTATCCCTCCTCACAAGCTTCGTATGGCCGCAAATGGTGCACGAATCCGATTTAGAACGAAGAAGTTACGGGGATTTCAGCTGACGAGAAAGGCAAACAAGCCAAAACAGCAATGCAGTGTGCTGTGACCTGCTTGATCGATCGATCGACCAAAGGGGTCATCGATCGATCCTTCACGACAGTGGGCTGGATTTCTGATGATCTATCGATCGATCCCATGTTTCCAGGAGATATTTTGCCTTATATTTTCTTTTTCCTTTCCTTTTTTTTACTTATTCCAACTTACTATAAATAGCATTTTTGTTATAAATATCAGATATTAAGGTTTTAGAATAGATTGTAGGTTAGGGTTTGGGAGTTGATAGATCGTTTCTTCTTCCTCATATGGTGTGACAACATTTGGGTTTGTAAGATTTTACTTTCATCTTCCTCTCCATTAATATAGCTTGCATTTCCTTTATTCTTGCTTTCTAGATTAGTTTACATGCTTTGATTTACTTGCTTTCTAGTGTAGTTTTATCGCATTTATTTATCGCTTTATTTATCTTGTTTTTAATATGCTTTCTAGCTAATTTAAATTAGATTGTGCTTGAATGGAAATCACTCGAGTTGACGCGTTGCTTTGCTTTGGTGATGGTGTTTACGGGTCATTTGGGTGCGTTGTCCTAGTTATTGCCCCTAGGAGATTTGATGGGGCATATCATGTATATCTCATGCTTACGACCTTGCGTGCGCAATTTTCGGGGTATTTGTTGACGCCAAAATCTTATTAGGCTTTTATACGGATTTAGTGGCGTGACAAGCCTTGATTCAATTAACTGTCGAAACGAGACGCATTCGTAATAACTCGTCGACCCATGTATCCATTTTATACAAATTAACTCGGGTGAGGGATATTCGACGCAACCTATAGTTTTACTCGCTTTGTTAATCTAGTTTCAATACCCTTGCCTAGAATAATCATTTCCCTTTTACGCATCTTTTCCTTTTTAGTTTGTAATCACATTTTACACTTTTATTTAGGAGTATTAAATCAATTGAATTATAGCATCTCGTCTTAGTGGATCTTTCGATACCCGACTTACCGTTGTGATTTAGGATTTTGCATTACCGCGGTGAAACGAAAACAACGACTGTGCACCTTACACGGGCACACTTTTCACGCGTGATCAAAATGGCGCCGTTGCTGAGGATTTCATTGAAAATCCCCAAAGAATAACATTTCAATGAAAATGATATTATTTCCTTTGAAATTCAATCTTCATGCGATGATTACTACTACACTTCATTGTGCACCTTACACGCGATATTTCCCCGGCAACGGCGCCATTTTGACCGAGTGGGAAATGCGTGCGCGTGTAAGGTGCACGGTCGTTATTTTTGTTTCGCCTACTCAATACAAACAAACCAAAATTACTACTACACTTGCGAGCAAGCACAGTGGTAAGTCGGGTATCGAAAAATCCACTGAGACGAGATGCCAGAATTTATAAGATTTAATATTCCGAAATAAAAGTGTAAAAGGTGAATTACAACTAAAAAGGAAAAGATGCGAAAAAGGGAAATGTTAATCTAGGCGAGGGAAATGAAACTAGATTACCAAAGCGGTAAAAACTATAAGTTGCGTCGAATATCCCTCACTCGAGTTAATTTGTATAAAATGGATGCATGGGTCTACGAGTTATTACGAATGCGTCTCGTTTCGACAGTTAATTGAATCAAGGGTTGTCACGATCCTAAATCAGCATAAAAGCCTAATAAGATTTTGGCGTCAACAAATATCCCGAAAATTGTGCACGAAAAGTCGTAAGCACGGGACATACATGATATGCCCCGTCAAATCTCCTAGGCACAATAACTAGGAAAACGCCCCCGAAATAGTCCCGTAAACACCATCACCAAAGCAAAGCAATGCGTCAACTCGAGTGAGTTCCATTCAAACACAACCTAATTTAAATTAGCTAGAAAGCATGGTAAAAACACGATAAAGAAGGTGGTAAATAAATGCGGTAAATCTACACTAGAAATCAAGTAAAGAAAGCATGTGAAGCTAATTATCAAAGCATGTAAATCTAATTATCAAAGCAAGAATTAAGGGAAAACAACTATAGTAATGGAGAGGAAGATGCATAGTGCAACTTACAACCCAATTGGGTGTCAAACCAAGAAGAATCAAAGAAGAACTCTTCAAATCCCCTAAACCCTAAGCTATTCTAAGCTAAAATCTATCCTAATCCTTAATATCTGATTTTTATAACAAAAAACCTTTATATAGTAAGTGGGAAAAGAAGTAGAAAAGAAAAGAGAAAAGAAAATAAAATAAAAGGGAAAAATATCTCCTCAAAATAGGGGATCGATCGATCGATCCCCTGGAATCGATCGATCAATCATCAAAAATCCCGCCCACTGTCGTGAAGAATCGATTGATCGATCGATCAAGCAGGTATCAGCACACTGCATTGTTGTTTTGGCTTGGTTTCATTTCCCGTCCGCTAAAATCGTCGTAACTTCTTCATTCTGAATCAGATTCGCGCACTGTTTGTGGCCACGCGAAGCTTACGAGAAGGGATATAACTTCCGTGTAGGTGTTGGGCCAGATGCCCAATCTGTGAAAAGACTAAAATGCCCTTGAACGTGCGATCGCGTACGAAAATTTGGTGGTATGCGTCCGAACTTCACACTTAGCATCCAAATACCTATAAAAGCTCAATTAATCCCTGCAAAACATGTTAACGTAGAAATCTGAGGTTGTCTGGTTAACGAGCATAAATATAGGGAATAAAATACCCGAGGGGGCTAAAATGCGTCCGTTCGAAGGATGAAATACGCAATATTTGCGTATCATCAGTTGTATATGTGCATGTGTGTGTGTGTGTGCGTGTATGTGTGTATATGTGTGTGTGTGTGGTGGATAGGGGGCAGGGGGTGTGGGTGGGTGTGTATATGTGCGTGGGTGTTTATATGTTTGTGTGTGTGTATATGTGCTTGTGTGTATTTTTTTAATAAAATTTTTATTGGTTTATTAGATATTGCCCCTCATATTGTAGTGCCCTTGTAAAAGAATTGATTAATTAAATTTTTAGTAGGGTTGCCCCTCATTGTAAATTAGTAAATTAATAATTGTATAATTTAATTGTTAGTTTAATTGATGAAAATAATTAATTGAGTAGATGAATTAGAAGGAGTACGGGATACACTTTGGTTGTTGCCATTGCGGTTGGATTATAGTGGATCGATGTTAGGTTAGTTAATTTTAAAAGTACTTCACCACTGGATTATTGTCCATATGGAGGATTTTTCAATTTTTTTTAAATTACTTTGTATAATGAACAATATATATATATATATATATATATATATATATATATATAGTATGTTAATTAAATGAAACATACTTGAAATTACATATAGTGCGCATATATACTAGCCTTCTAGTTCTTATGCGTACGCATTCAATAGCCCTTAGACTCGTTCGAGAGTCATTACCCCTGTAATGAGATCTCTCGAATTGTCCCATTTGGACAGCTTGGGACTGCATAATTTCTGATTAATAATATTCTTAGTGGCTTAAAGTTGTTACTTTTGGAGGAAGTTATGCAATCGTATCCTAATGTTCTATGGGTACATACTTGATTGACAAGTGTGATTATTATTTCAATTGATCAATTGAAATAACACTCACACTTTCCAATCTACGTCGTGTACTTGGAGAACTACGGGCATATGCTGCCAAATTTTTCTCAAATCGTAACAATGTGCATGAGCTGTTAAGTATATTACAGAAATATGCAGTCTTGAATGGGATAGGACCACTCACCCTTTAGAGGAGACGGAGGAAATTGGAATTTCTATTATATATTGAATTTTAATTTGAAATTTAAAAATTGAATATAAATAAGACATAATTAAACGAAACATACTATAAATCTAAGTTTTGTTTATACTAATCAATGAATATACGCTTCTTACCTTTAATATGTGATTAGTTGTGGTAGCTGTGATGGGATATCCGAAATACAAAGAGTGGATGGGTGAGACAAATAGAATGGGGGATGTGTTTCATAGAGGTGCTAATGAATTTGTGAAATATGCAAAGAGATATCATAATGATGAAGAGTTTTCGTGTCCGTGTGCTAGGTGTAAGAATGGTAAGGTGTTTGAGTGGAAAATAGTTGAACTACATTTGTTAAGATGAGGTATGCAAGATATTTATCGATTTTGGAGTTTTAAAGGTGAATTAAAAGTTCCTTTTATCCCCGAAAAACCTTCAAAATTCTTTGACATAAGTGTTCACTTATTGGTACACCTATGCAACGAGGCACTTCTATGTGGTCCAGTTAGATAACGGTGGATGTATCCGTTTGAAAGATTTATGAAATTTTATAAAGATTACGTCAAGAATACGCGATACATTACAGGTTCAATTGCAGAGGAATACATCACCGTGGAGTCATCAATCTATACTCGAGAATATATGCGTAACTCGACCATCGTTGATGACACTAATGAGTTCGTCGATGATGGTGGTCATGTGATTGGAAAACGAGTGAAATTAGCGAATTTGCAACATGAACAAGTAGCTCGTTATCTATTTGACACACATAAAGATGTCGAAGAATGGAAAAAGTAAGTTTAAATTATTTTTAATTTTACATTATTTTAGATTATTTTATACATGATTAATTTTGTAATATGCAGAAAATATGAAGCCTGTGAGAACAATAAAAGGGAAAAATAATGGTACAATCAGACAGCGAATTTAAGCTATGGTTGTCACAAGAGGAAATTATAGTGAAAACGATCGTTATATAACGTTACATTACACTCTAACTTTACAACTAACCTAATTATGCGACATCAAGTCTTACCCGTCTAGACACTGGCCCCTTTTTCATGGCACAAGAGTACAAAAAGTATTAATTGAATGGTTACGTATTCGGCGCAAATGTGTACGAGGAAAGTACAAATGTATAGAACTCGGGCATTTCATACAAGGCTCTTACTTTCTTTCGAGCGAGCGCAAAAGATAAAAACCTCGTTGAAGCTGAAATGACTTACTATGGTGTAATTCGAAATATATTTGAATTGGATTATATAAGATTAAAAGAGGTTGTATTTTACTATGACTGGGTAAGAGCTGAGGATAAAAATGCTTCTAAAGTTGATCCTGGCACCAATTTGATCATGGTTGACTTGTCCAAGTTGAAGACCAAAGACCACGTGAGCGATGAGCCGTTTGTTTGTGCATTTCAAAAGGTCAACCGAGTGTTTTAAGTATATCGACAACGAGCCGTGGTAAATTGTCCTACATGCGCCGAAGCGTCTAAATAGTAGTGTGGATGACTTGGCTGCTCCTACCGAATATCAATCCATTTTTTATGATAACCCGAATTTGAAACAATTTTTCAATTTGTAATAAATATTCCAATTTGTACTGCATGAATCAATTTTTAATACTTTTAATTGATTTGCACTTTATCATTTTCACTCTTTTTATTTTTGTCTCTTTCCTTTGTATATGTATGGGTGTATAGTGTTCGTGTGTGATGTTTGAATAGGTGCATATATTTGAATGTATAATTGTCACGGACGTGTCACGGTCATTGACTGTGACAATTTTTTAAAGATTGCCACGGGTTTTCATGGTCCTAAACCATGACAAAACTTATCAAGGTCATAGACCGTGACAAGTTCGTGACAACAAAAGTTGTCACCCTCGGACTTATCACGGTCATTGACCTTGACAAGTTGGACTTGTCACGGTCACTAACCGTGACAATCTGGCAGATTTAGTGTAGTATAACAATATATGAAAACACAAGTTTTTATACCTCTATAAAGTGTCAGTGATAAATCCAGAAATGGAGCTCGCTCACTAACGTATCTTTGAATGAACTTGGAGATATAATGTTCAGTTTGAGATGATGGTTTATAACGGGATACACCAAAACTATCAAAAATCCTAAGCTATGAGAAATTATAAAATCTTGCTCTTGCAAATATCCCGCTTTGGCTATTCTACCGGTACATAACAAAATCAAAAACGAAGTTATAGTAAAACCCTATAAGACAATTAATCCTAATGTCTTCCCAAACACATAAATGGAACGACATATGAAACTTTGTCTTTAAGTAACTTTATCTCCCCTTGGACAACTTTGTATTCATCTCGTGTAGTCCACGAAATTACCATCAAAGCGGAAGAGACCTATGCACATGAAACTAATAAATATCGTGACGCGTACGAGTTTTAAATAAAAATAAAAATAAAACTTGCCCTTAATTTGTCCCTCCTCAATTTGTTCTCCCCCTTCTTGTTCGTGGTAGGCAAAGGATTAGAAACTAGTCAAGCAAAATAAGCATCAAATTAAGAAGGAGAGATATCATTGCTTAATATGTAATAATATTTGTTCTTTCGTATCCCCTTTCCATTGCTTAATATGTAATAATATTTTTTGGAAAAATAAATCCGTGAAATGGTTCTTACATGCACAACTTATCTCTTTTTACATTCGGTTCATTATTAAGAAGAATTGAGATGAGACCATCGTATTCGACACATGACAAGTAAGTACAATGTTAAAAAAGTTTGTGCATATTTGCAATAAAGGTGACAAGGAGTTAACCATGCAAAAGTAGTCATCAATGATCAACATAATGATATCCATCTGTTATTAAATACAATAACGAAATAAAGTCATGTCTCAAAGCACTATGAAAAAGTCAAGCAAATATATGGAATGTAAGGGTGATCCAAATATCTTAAATGTCCATTTATAAACAGTGAAATACGAAAAATACAAAACTCTTTTTATCTTTTTCAAAAAATTTATCAAAATAAATCTTGTTCACTTTTTCATAAAAAAACGAATATCTTTTTGTATTCTTCAAAAAATTTCATAAAAACAAAACCATTTTTGGAAATTTTCAAAATATATCAAAAGGCAAAACATATCAATACAATACAATGATAGTGAAATCTAGTAATATGGATATAATATGTGAATATGATAAATACTTTATTCTAAAAACAATTCTCGGACTCAATCATTAGGCTCGAAGGAATTCTCAAAAGGAGAAGACATCCTATGAAATTTCTCTATCAAACATTGTGAAGTCTTGAGTAAATACTCCACTTGCTCTCGAAAACTCTCAAAATCTCTATGACAGTGTGTGGGAGCATGTGGAGTAACTTGTGTGGGAGTGTGTGCAGAAACATGTGCAGGGACTCATTTATGAGCATATCGGGGAACATGCATATGAGAAACTCTCTCTAACTTAAAACAAACTCTCTAAGGTGACCTATTTACTTGCAATGGGAACAAACATAAATGGTCTTGGGTCTATCTACCGTCTAGGACGATCTCTCCTTAGTAGGTTAGGTCGCCTTGGTAGAATAGTTTAGGGCCATAAGGATCCATCACAAACTCAGTAATCGGCTTGGGTGCGGCTTTAGAAGTGGATCCACTGTCATAACCTATTCCTTGCCTCTAAAGTTTGCCAGACACGTTGGGACACAACAGTTAGAAATCTATTGTTATTGTCTCTAATAATAGCTCCAACACAGGTGTTAAAATCTTTAAAAGTGGTTGCGTTAAAATTTACTTTTACCATACTCGAATTTGGAGGCATCCACTTGTCAGAATCAAAATTACCATGAGTAGTATCCTTGGACCACACCTTTCAAAATTTTGAGAATAAGTAAGAGAACTCTAAATTCAGACCATGAGCTTTATCACCACCCACGCCATGGAAAATATTGTTTCTATTATTCCTTAAATCCCACAACGCACAACACACGAAATTAAAATCGTTTTCTTTTTAAAGTATCGGGTAACAAGAAGATCCAACTACCCAAATCATCATTAAAAGATCCCAATAAATTATAATTCAGCCAACTGACTTTAATCACCTTAATTGATGGGGGATATTGTTTGAACAAATGAGATAAGGAGTCACTTCCAATTTTGCACCCATAACAGTGTAAATTTTAAAATATCATATTTCGCTTGTGAAAATTCTCCCCGATAAGGAGGAAGTTAGTGCAAAGATGGTATAGGATGTGCTTCACTTTATTCGGCACGAACCCTTGCCACATGAAATTCTAATTGTGGGGCTAGTGGGGGAAGCTGGGAATGCAAATCTTTTCTCTCCATTGGTAGAACCAATGCTCCAAGCAATGCTGTAGCCACTTTTAGTTGAGAATTTACAAAAAAAAATCAAAATGCAATATTTCTTTATCTTGTGATGAAGGTCCATTGAGCAGACTCTTCTAAATATCGTTAATTTTCTATTGAGAAAAAATAGCAGACATAAGATTTTGGTCCCATTGACCCAATAGGGGATCAATGATAACTTTAACATATTTAATACTATGTTTGTGAGTCGGCCTTGTAGAAGCTCTGGAAGTGCAAGGTCTGGGACCTATCTATCTTCTCAAATTTTAATTTTCTCCCCATTACCCGCTCGCCACCTCATCCTTCTGGCCAAGATAGCCCTACCCTCCCAAATGTTACTCCATATGTCATAGGAGTTGTTTCCCCATTTAGCTTCCCAAATGGAAACTTTAGGAAAATATTTGGTATTTAATATTTTACTAGCTAAAGAATGAGGATTAGTAATGATTATCCAACCCTATTTTATGAGGAGTGAAAGGTTAAAAGCTTTGAGGTCACGGAAACCTAACCCCACCTATTTTTTTGACTTACACAAATTCTCCCGCCAGCTAATCAACAACACACCTTTACCCCAGTTTCTACTAGCCCACCAAAAATTGCACATGAGTGATTTAAGGTTCTCGCATAAAGAATTCGGTATTTTGCAGTAACTTAGTGTGTAAGTAGGGCATGCTTGAAAGTTTCCTTCAATCCCCACACTTTCTTCCACTCTTTCTATCTTAACCCCACAAAATCTCCTTTTTTTTGTCTCCCCACCACCCTAATTACTAAAGTCTCACCAATGGACTCCTTAAGCACACTAAGAGTATTTTAGCTGTAAACCACACCATATTTTTTTAAATTTATTGTTGTCCCAATGCAAACTCATAACTGTCAAGGATATTTTTTATTTCAACAATCTCACTCATCTCGGCTTCATGAATAATGATACTATCATCCGTAAAGAATAAATGGGAGACTTTGTTTGACTCCCTATTAATCAATACCGAGAATGAAACTGAAGACACACAGTTCATGATCAACGTAACCCATTTTTTTACTAAATTCCATATTAAGCATAACCCTCTACAGGAAAACTCAATCCACTCTGTCATGTGCTTTGCTCATATCGACTTTTAAGCTAAAAAAATCCTTCCTCCCTCTCTTCCTTAACCGTTCATAGAAATGATCCTAATCGGTTAAGGTAATTATGTCCGGTTAATATAAAATTAAGATGATATTAGTATCTAACGGCTCACAATATCTGTATAGAAACTAGCACATGTAATCCACTAACCGAACCTAAATAAGAGATTTTAATCCAAAAGCTTATGGATCAAATTCTAACACAAGTAGCAATCGGTTATATATTTAAAAGAAATCTCAAAATGATGCAACGCTCATAACTATAACTCTACGATCTAACGGTGTAAATAATGAAAGCTAGGATCTATTCTCCAATGGTTGGATTTTCTCACACTATACCCATACAATCTGATGGTTCATAAAAGTTTGGGAAATGATTCCAACACTTTTGTTAAAACAAAAAGTCTTGTATAATCCTATTGGTGATTCAACTATAAATCGGATCAAAGATTACACAACATTATTAAAAGTTAACCAAGGGTCTATAAACATAACAGAATATGTGAGTGAGAAAAATCACATGTACATTTTTTTAAAGGCACGTGTCTACAAAATTTATCATTTTATTAAACAAAACCATATTACAAAATTCATGGCATGTATATCAACTGGATGTAAATTCATTATTTTTTTCATAGGGATTTGGAATAAAATGTGTACAATGATCAGTCACGTGGATATGTGAATCCAGGACTCGAAAACCAGGTATACAAGTTAAAAAGGCATTATATGGACTAAAACAAGAACCTAGAGTTTGGTATAGTCTTATGGATGCTTACTTTGCTAAGGAAGGTTTTCTTAAATGTCCTTATGAGCCTACACTATATATACTAAATCTGGAGAAGATGGTCAGATGCTTATAGTTTGCTTATATGTTCATGACCTTATTTATGTTAGTAATGATGGAGCCATGCTTGCTGATTTTAAGAAATCCATTATGAGGGAATTTGATATTACAGATTTGGGGTTGATGCACTAGTTTCTTAGCATTGAAGTAGTGCAAACTCATGTTGATTTATTTCAAAAAGGAAATATGTCTTTGAAATTTTAGATATGTTCCAATTGAAGGATTGCAATCCTGTTTGGATTCCAACTGAACTTGGTCTAAAACTCACAAAATAAGGAGCCGAAAAAAGGGTGAATGCTACTCTATACAAGCAAATTGTTAGGAGTCTGATGTATTTGACATCCACAAGACCAGATATCATGTATGTTGTGAGTCTAATCAGTAGATACATGAAAAATCCATTTGAAATTCATCTCTTAGGTGCAAAGAAATTTTTTTGTTACTTAAAAGGTACAACAAAATTTGGAATCATGTATAAAACTACTAGAAAATCAATCCTGATTGTTTTTTTAGATAGTGATTATGCTGGAGACCTCGCTAATAGGGAGAGTACATCTGGTTTTGTGTTTATAATAAGTTCTAGAGGTATAACTTGGTCATCAAAGAAGAAACAAATAGTGGCATTATCAAATATTGACGCTGAGTTTGTTATAGCAATGTTAAGCTCATGTCAAGGTATTTGGTTACAATGGTTACGTGGAGTTCTACATGATCGGTAACAAGGTCTAACTTTAATTTACTGCGATAATGTTTTTACAATTAAGCGGTCAAGGAATCTTATTCCACATGG
This sequence comes from Sambucus nigra, assembly GCA_949130495.1. Classification (NCBI taxonomy): domain Eukaryota; kingdom Viridiplantae; phylum Streptophyta; class Magnoliopsida; order Dipsacales; family Adoxaceae; genus Sambucus; species Sambucus nigra. Next base: position 433,227,290 of record OX422220.1, on the reverse strand, counting down.
AAGGAGCAAGCATATTGATGTGAGATTCCATTTTCTACATGGAATATGCTAGAATGGTGTTATTGGGTTGGTGTTTTGTAAGAGTGAAGATCAAATTGTAGATTTGTTAACAAGCACCTCAAGTCTCCTGTCTTTATGAAGCTTAGAAGAATGCTTGGAGTATGCTCTTCAAAGGATATTGTTTCAGAGGAAGCTTGGTATTGTTATTAAATTGTTAGAAGTCGTTTGTCCTAAACAGATTTTTGCAGATATTAATTTAAGGTAGGGTGTTAGAGATTTATTTTTAATATTATTCAGTTATTTATTTGGAAGCCCCATTATTTGTTATGGAAGATTGTTGCTTGACTGAGTCCTTAGTCATTTGTTTAGTGGTTACAAGAAAGTAGCTTTTTATTTGCCTAGTTTATAGGAGTTGAGGTTAATGCCTTAGTGTGTAGACTTAGTTGTTTTGGTTTTTGTTCTACATGTACTTCCTATTTATAGGTTATTATTTTATCATATGAATAATTGAGAGCTTTACAGATTGCACACATTTTGTTTTCTTTTGCTTTGTATCATAAAATATATGGAAACTTATCTGCATCAAATTTGACATTTTGACATTATCAAGTGTTGAGTTTTAAATGAATGAATTCCCACACCACATATACTCCCAAAATACTCCAAAACTTCTGCAGCCATAAATCTGCTCTTAGAAAAAGCATCCTGCCAACAGAAACGCATAGGCTTTTGGAAGAAAAGCCTGTTGTGAAATTGGGTGATGATATCTTTTTTAATTTGATTAGGGTTGTTTGTAATAATTAAATGTTTATGAGTTGGTATTGCATGTAAATATTTGCACACAATACTAAAAAGCACACATAATCGCCACACAAATCCATTTTGGTTGATTATTTGGAGATAAATCTCACTCCAATCGACTCAAGGATTCAACGGTTGAGAATCTACGAGGACTTCATTTCAAGATACCTAGAGTATACTTTTCTCATTTAGGTGTATTTCTTGAACTTTTGGTCATAATTATTTATTGTATATTTGAAACATATTCTTTATTTAATAACTATTTTGTGTTACCACCTAAAGGAGGCAGCAGATATTTTCCCACCGAGTTTGGAGTTTCACAATGTTAAATCTCGTGTTCCACTTTGAATGCTTTCATATGACTGTTATAATGTCTGATAGCCATGTAACACCCCGTATTTCTATGTGTTTTGAATTTAATTAATGCGGTTTTTTTTTTCTAAATTACACATGTGTCGTAATTTAATTTAATTAATTATTATGTGTTCTTTAAAATATTAATCGGGAGAGATAATTATTAATATCTATGGTATAACTTTACTAAGTGAGTAGTAAATAACTTGCGACAATAATTATACGTCGTAGCAAGTGATATCGACGTGACTGCGTTATATCTCAATCGAGAGTCGCGTGTAGACTATATTGAGGTTGAGATAAGAAATTAATGTATAGTGATTCGGATGACGATTTTGATGTCACGGTTGATTCTCGATGGATTAAAATACGCAGAATAGTATACCTGGGTGTATTATTTGGGTCTCGAGAAGATTTTGGACCAACCCGGCACCACGTAAGGGCGTTTCGATCATTTGGGAGGCCGGGGTAAAAGGAACTCCGAATTTGGGAATGTTATATTAGCCCCTTTGATTTATAAGCTAGGGTTACAACACTAAGGAAAGAGAGAAGGCCAATTTACAGGATGGAAACAAGAAACCTAGGCTATTCCACACCTTTTAGCATCACCAACATTAACATTGTCAAAATTGAGATTGGAGCAAGGGAAGAACATCCTCATCATCTTAGAACAAAAATCAGACTTGTTATTATAGGTAAAGTATTTATCTTGCAATTACTTTAAGCATGTTCACTACACCAAATCTGCCATATTGTCACGGTCATTGACCTTGACAAGTTGTACTTGTCAAGGTCAATGACAGTGACAATACTGGTCGAGATAACTTTTTTTGTCACGGACGTGTCACGATCATTGACCTTGACAAGTTCGTAAGAATTGTCACGGCGGTGTCACGGTCCATGACTGTGACACGTTTTGTCACGGTTATTAACCGTGACAAAGTCTTGCCACCTTTTAAAAAAATTGTCACGGTCATTGACCGTGACAAGTCCGTGACAACTGTTGTCAATGACTTGTCACGGTCAATGACCGTGATAATTCTCGGTAGAATTTAAAAAATCTGCTGGGCAGTATGGCCACTGCCACTGCCCAGCACTATATTTGTACCTGTCATAGCAACGTTGTAGCTGTTCAAACATCATATATCCAAATAAACTAAAGATAATGCAAGTATATATTCAAAATAGAAACTATTTAAGAAGAAACAACATCACCATCAATTATCTCAAACTATTTAGCTGGAAAAGAGATTTTGTACCGCGACGCTCGGGGACACCTCCTTATCCTTCCCTTCTCGTTCGAATAGCCACATAACTATCGAGCATATGTGGCCTACCCTCAGGGCCACTCCCTGTCCTCTGAATTGAAATAAATTAAAATTAGTATCCATCCAGCAAATATAGATAAATATAAATCGAAATCAAAATCGAAATTGACATATAAATATAAATACATTACCTGTAGTGTCACCCAAACAACTAACTTGAGCTCAAATGGAACCTCCTTCCAACTAATGTACCCCGGGCCATCGTGTCAAATATAATTCTCTTCATATCTAAACACTAAGAAATGACATAATCCTATGGAGTTATGCGCTGCAAATACCTTCCAACCGTTGTGCAGCCAAAAATCAGCAGTTGAAGTTGTCAATTCCACCTTTCAATGGTCTCCCATGTTTTGCTAGAGGTTCCAAGTGGTGGGGTATGGAAAGTGGAATTGACAAATTCAACCGGTGATGTTTGGCTACATAACGGTTAAGAGGAATTTGCAGAACATACTCCATAGGATTATGGCATTTCTTAGTATTCGGATAGATGAAGAGAATCATTCTCCTCTCCACAAGTAGGACACCCCAAATAACTATGTACTAATCACCTATTAAAGGTAAGAAGCGTATATCCATGGATTAGTATAAAGAAAACTTAGATGTAGTTGGAATATTTATGTATTAATTTCCTCTCCACACACGCATGCCACACGAGTGAAAACGATAAAGTGCAAATCAATTAAAAGCATTAAAAATGGATGTTTCAGTACAAATTGAAAAATTTATTACAAATTGAAAAATTATTTCAAATTCGGGTTATCATAAAAAATGGATTGATATTCGGTAGGAGCAACCAAGTCATCCACACTACTATTTAGACGCCTTGGAGCGTGTTGGACAATTGACCACGGCTCGTTGTTGATATACTCCGAATAAAACACTTGCTTAACCTTTTGAAATGCACAAACAAACGGCTCATCGCTCACGTGGTCGTTGCTCTTCAACTTGGACAAGACAACCATGATCAAATTGGTGGCATGATCAACTTTACAAGCATTTTTATCCTCAACTCTTACCCAGTCACAGTAAAATACAACCTCTTTGAAGCTTATATAATCCTTCTTCAAATATATTTTGGATTACACCGTAGTAAGTCATTTCAGTTTCAACGAGGTTTTTATCTTTTGCGCTCGCTCGAAAGATAGTAAGAGCTTTGTATGAAATTCCCGAGTTCTGTACATTTGTACTTTCCTCGTACACTTTAGCCCCGAAAATCTAACCGTTGAATCGATACTTTTTGTACTCTTGTACCATGAACAAGGGTCCAGTGGCTAGACGATCAAGCCTTGATGTCGCATCACCCGTCTATAGGAGCTGAGAATATAGATAAATTAATTATATTAGTTGTAAAATTTGAGTGTAATGTAACGTTATATAATGACTGTTTTCATTATAATTACGTCTTGTGTCAACCACAGCCTAAATTCGTTGTCTGATTGTACCATTGTTTTTCGTCTTTTATTGTTCTCACAGGCTTCATATTTTCTGCATATTACAAAATTAATCATGTATAAAATAATCTAAAATAATGTTAAACATTATAATAATCGAAACATAATTTTTCCATTCTTCGACATCTTCATGTGTGTCAAATAGATAACGAGCTACTTGTTCATGTTGCAAACTCGTTAATTTCACTCGTTTTCCCATCATATGACCACCATCATCGACGAATTCATCAGTGTCATCAATGCTGGTCGAGTCAGGCATATATTCCCGAGTATATATTGATGACTCCATGGTGATGTATTCCTCTGCAATTGATCCTGCAATGTATCGCGTATTCTTGACGTAATCTTTAAAAACTTTCATCAATCTTTCAAACGGATACATCCACCGATATCTAACTGGACCAGAAAGAAGTGCCTCGTCACATAGGTGTACCAACAAGTGAACACTTATGTCAAAGAATGCTGGGGTAAAGTACTTCTCCAATACACAAATCGCTTCGATTACAGCCAATTTTGCGGCCACTATGTGTTCTCGATTCACTACCTTCTCACACAATAGGGAGAAGGTAATACTAATTTGCATAATAGCCGTACGCAAATCCTTGTGCTTGGAGAAACAGTGCTTAAATAATAGAGGAACCAATTGCATGATCACATGCCAATCGTGGGACTTACACATATGTAAATCATGAGTAGCATAATTCACAATCCTTTGCAAGTTGGACGAAAAAGTAGATGGGCCCTTCAAATGATATATTATGTCTAGAAGCACCTTCCTTTCCCCACTCTTCAAAGTAAATGCACCAGGGGGAATTATTGTCCTTCCCCTACTATCTTCTTTCAACCATAGTTGTGGCTTAAGTTTTAACGTTTTAAGGTCTTTTCGTGCATTTTCTCCATCCTTCGAATGAATCCCCCCAAGGCAAGTACCCAAAACATGTTCAGCGAAGTTCTTCTCTGCATGAATCACATCCAATACATGGCACATCGAGTTATTCTTCCAATAAGGCAAGTCAAATAAAATTGACCTCCGAGACCATGCCTTTCTTATCTCAGTTTCATTCCCAGTTGGGGTCTTCTTATGCTTAACATTCTTAAATTTGGGATTCTTACCTGGCATATTAGGGGCACATTCAGAAGATTTACTTTCAATTTCTGAACCCGAAAGTTGTCTCGACGGTAGCTTATGTTCAACTCCGCCCAATAAAAATTGGAACCTTTCTCAGATCTGAAACTATGAGCTGGGGGTAAAAACCTCCTGTGGCAATGGTATACATTTTTTAAGCTAGAGGATAGACGAAGAGATTCAGTCTCCTCTCCATAAATAGGACACCCCAAATACCCATGTACTACACAACCGGATAATGTCCCATAAGCTGGAAAATCATGAATTTCCCACATCAACATAGCTTTCAGCGTAAGCTCTTCTCTTCTAAAAGAGTTAAATGATTGCACACCCTCTTCCCACAACTCATTTAATTCTTCTACCAAAGGAGCCAGGTAGACGTCAATGTCATCACTTGGTGCCTTTGGTCCAGGTATCAACAAAGCCATCATTGAAAATTTAGGTCTCATACATTGTGAAGGAGGGAGGTTGAGTGGGGATAGGATCACTGGCCATACACTCTGATTGGTGCTTAGATTTCCAAATGTATTGAAACCATATGTTGATATAGCCAAACGAATGTTGCGTTGTTCTTGAGCAAAATCGGGATACTCAAAATTCATCCTCCGCCAGGCAGTAAAATCAATAGGATGACGCATGATATTACGCCCTACTTCTGCCCTAGCATGGCAAGTCATTACCTCTGCAATCCATGGTACTGTGAAAAATCACTTTAATCTAGGCCCAACGGGAAAATATTTAAATACTTTTTTATGCACTTTTGAGCTTGTGCCTTCCTTACTAGTAGATTGGACATATCTAGGTTAATCGCATACCAGACAACGATCGAGATTTTCATACTCCTTTCGGTATAGTATGCAATCATACACACAAGCATGAATCAATATATACTTCATTCCCAAACCTTTCAAACTGTTCTTCATAACAGGATAGCTATTTGGAAGTGTATTCACCTTGGGTAATAAGCTCTTCACCCATTTCAGAATTCTCGTCACGCTATTGCCAGACAAACCGTATTGCGTCTTCAAACTGTACAAACCAACCATGGCATGTAAAGTTGTTTGATCTTTCTCACAGCCCGAGTATAACGGTTGGGTCGCCTTAAATTTTAAACTTTGGTAGTCGTCGTCAAGTTTTATCGTGTTATCTTCACGAGCACTTGAATCTTCGACATCATCAGTAACCTCATTCTCCCATGCTTCATAAACTCCGTACGCATCATCAACTTAATCCTCTAACATATTATGATCTACTTCGTCCCCTTCTATATTTATTCTACTTGTTGAAGGTTGTTGTGAAGGTTGGTCGGGGACAAAAGGAACTTTCAATTCACCGTGAAAACTCCAAAATCGATAACTATCTTGCATACCTGATCTTAACAAATGTAGTTCAACTATTTTCCACTCAAACACCTTACCATTCTTACACCTAGCACACGGACACGAAAACTCTTCATCATTATGACATCTCTTTGCATATTTCACAAATTCGTTAGCACCTCTGCGAAACACATCCCCCATTCTATTAGTCTCACTTATCCACTCTTTGTATTTAGGATATCCCATCACATCTACCATAACTAAACACCTATTAAAGGTAAACAAAACTTAGATTTATTGTATGTTTTATTTAATTATCCCATCATTTAGTTATCCTATTAAAGGGTGAGTGGTCCTATCCCATTCAAGACTGCATTTTTCTGTAATATACTTAACAACTCATGCACATTGTTACGAATTGAAAAAAATTCGACAGCATATCCACGTATTTCTCCAAGTACACGACGTAGATTGGCAGGTGTGAGTGTTATTTCAATTGATTAATTGAAATAACAGTCACACTTGTCAATCTAGTATGTACCCAGAGAACATTAAGATACGACTGCAGAACTTCCTCCAAAAGTAACAACTGTAAGCCAATAAGAATATTATACAGAAATTATACAGTCTCAAACTGTCCAAATGGGACAATTCCAGAGATCTCATTATAGGGGTAATGACTCTCGAACAGGTCTAAGGGCTATTCAATGCGTACGGATAAGAACTAGAAGGCTAGTATCTATGCGCACTATATTTAATTTCAAGTATGTTTCATTTAATTATCATAATATATATATTGTTCGATATACAGAGTAATTTTCAAAAAAAGTTGAAAATTCCCACCCCCATATGTACAATAATCCAGTGGTCATGCCACTTTTAAAACTAACCAACCAAACATTGACTAAACGAAATAATCCAACAACAATGTCAACAACAAATGTGTATCCCGTACTCCTTCTAATTCATCTACTCAATTAATTCATTTCATCAATTAAACTAACAATTAACGTATAGAATTATTAATTTATTAATTTACACTGAGGGGTAATCCTACTTTCATATGGTAATTGCACGATATTAAGAGAATTACAATGGTATCTTGAATTACCCCGCCTCCCCACCCCCCCCCCCCCCCCCACCCCCCCTCCCCCACACACAAACAAATTGACAAATTCATGGGTTAATTCAAATACAAAAATAAATTTATGGGTTAATTCATTGGTAAATTCAAATACAAAAATAAATTCATGGGTTAATTCAAATACACCCCCCCCCCCCCCCCCACTCACCACATACACAAACACCCACACCCCAAATACAGCCCCCTGCCCCACCCCCTACCCCACCCCCCACACATGCACACACATACACGCGCACACACACACATATGCACATATATACACACACACACATATATATATATACACACAAACATATATATAAATGGAAGAGAGAGAGAGAGAGAGAGAGAAATAAACCTGAAAGTAGAGAGAGAGAGAGAGAGAGAGAGAGAGAGAGAGAGAGAGAGCAACGTAGAGAGAGAGAGGGAGGGAACGGCGCAAGGGAAAAAAAGAAGGGGTAAGGGTTTTTGCTGACGAAGTTGTCACGGTCGTGTCAAAGTCATTGACCGTGACAATTATTTAAAGAATTGTCACGGTCGTGTCAAGATCAATGACCGTGACACAAAACGCGAGATTTGTGTCACGGTCAATGACCTTGACAAAGGTGGCCGGCTGAAAGGTGACAATGTTGTCATTTTGGTGTAGTGGTTATAATACCCATGTAGTGTAGGGTTTAAATTACATGATTTGGGTGTATTCTTGGGATTTAATATGGTATAATCCATGATTTGGGGTAGGATTCATGCAAAATTAATTCCTCTAGTTAGATAATACAAAATATGAGATTATGTGATGAATAACTTGAAACAAATCTGGGCATTTTGTTGAATATGCATGAAGAACATCATAAACTAAGGTTTTATGAATTATGGTATTTAATCTGTTCTTGGGTAGATTTCTTATAGATTTGATGTATTATTTACATTAGAAATTGTCCCTATAAATATGTTTGAGCTTTGGGTATGTTGTAAGGGAGTTTGGAAAAGTTTCGTAAAGGTTTGAGGTGTTAACAATGGAGAAAAATGAGTTTAGGACGAAGCTGCCAAAACCTAGGATCGATCAATCGATCGTGGGACGTCGATTGATCGATAGACAGAAGATAAAATGGGGTATTTTGTTTATTTTCAAAGTCGTGTTGACATTTGTGGGGGACTTTATGTGACACCCTGCCCAATTAAATACCGGGTGATCAGTCCTTTATAAAATTTAAAACAGAATGTTCAGTTGGTTCATTCTTAGCATCACTGACGAAAACATAACAACCTTATTAACCACCTAATAATTAATTAAGATAGTGTCAAAATATTATTTTTCCTTTTTAAATTATAACCAAAATCATTTATTTATAAAGTCCAAGAATTTAAATATAATCCATCCACCACACAACTGAATAAAATAAATACTGAATCTGAATTATGTATTGAAATAAATGAGACTGGATAAAACATTTCCTGTTCAAAACTCTAAACCAAGAACCATATTAAAATAAATCCAACTGAAATGACTGGAAAGTAAACTGAATACAATCTCTGATAAAAATGTCTAAGGAGTGGGCGACACATGCCCTAAATGAAAAGTTTAGATAAAATCGAGTGAAATGATAGAGGCGCTTAATGCAAAGTCCTACAACTTCGACAACAACTGTAGCATGCCAAGCAATTGAAGTCTCTAAGTCTGGTGTCCCTGTGGCTGAGCACCGGATATAATACATATATATAGCAAGAGAGAAAAGATATTCAAGAGACGGGTCAGAACCCGAAGTGTAAAAATATTTGTTTTAGCAAGTATTTAAAATTTTGCAATAAAGCAAGTATCAAATGCATGTTAGTTCGAACTCTCACATGAGATTCTCACCTCTCAACTAATGTGCACGCCTTACGTACATCTAATCTATCCTAGCCATCCTTAACACTTATAACTAGGTAAAGACTTATACTTCTAGTTATACCTCGTGGTAGCAACCCGTGATTACCAGCTTTCCACATTATTAATATCATCATTTATTAATTCGGTTAAGTGTTATCAAACTAAGTTAAGTACTCACGGCTTACGTTACTTAAGATTGTACTATCCTAATAACCTACAGTTATCTCACAGTAGGAATAACGCAAGTATACATATATATATTCACCACTATAATATGCATATACTAATACAGCACCCCAAGGCTAAAACTGCAGTGCATTGCATACTCTGCTATCATGTCCCGGTACATCTTGTACTCAAATAAGGACTATCGGTTCGTAAGTCTCCCACAAACCATAAACACAAATCACACATAGTGGAGGCGAACATAGTCCACATACCTATTGGTCACACACATACCTACGCTCCCATAGTTAGCTGACTTATCAACTCACAAATAAGTCTTCACAGTCCTATGTTCTGAGATACAAGTCAAATATCCCCCCGAAGGTCACCCATGAAAAGACTGTCTCTACACAAACTCCCGCGATAGCAAGCAGCTAGGTATGTTATACACATAATATTAAGCACCTAATAGGTATCCACATATCCTATTAAAATCCGTTAGGTATCTATCCAATCTAATCATATATATTCCATACGAATTATTCTCTCATTACTACGTATAATATGTTTACTTTATCCCCGATAATCTACGTAGTAGTGATTTATAGCTAGATTCATTTATGAACGCTCACGAGTATTTCTCCTCACTCAAAGGGTACCACCACATTTACCTAACAAGACAATAGGTAAGGTCCCTATACTCTACTGGTTCAGAGTATAATTCTCCTATAATCTCACAATTTAAGATTCTAAAGGTTCTCCAAAGTTCTGTAGCAGCACTGGAAGTCTGCAGAAAAGCAAACTGAACTGATCCTCCAAAAAATGAACCGATCCTATTAAAATAACAACGAATCGATCCTATCAGAAAAAGGAACCAATCCTATCAGAAAAGGAACCGATCCTATCAGAAAAATGAACCGATCCTATAAAAAAAAGGAACCGATTCTGTTATGTGAGACCTGTTCTTCAGCAGTTACATTTTCACCATATTCGCACCCAAAACCTCATAGTTCATACCCAATCTTCAATGTAGCTATTTTGATTGATAACCCAACATGTTTACACAATTTCTAACATCCTAGGATCATTCAATCATTATAAATCACAAGGTAAAAAACCAAATCCCCAATTTATATCATAAGAACCCTAGTTTCACAAGTTCCCATTAAAGAACTTAATTTACCCAAATTTGTTCATCAATTTGTACTCCAATTTCGTATTAGATTCTCTTGCATACATGAAGGAATTAACTACTGAACTATCTATCAATAATTATAAATTACTTCTCCAAATTTTCACCCAATTTCAATGTAATTCATTATCAAATTTACCTACACTAACATGAACATGATTATTGCTACAGGAAAGCAAGTAATAAAAACTTGCCTGATTACGAAGGTTTGATTCCTCGCTTGAAATTAGTATAGATGTGATCTCCTCTTTCCTATCTACGCGTTGATGGAGTTTTTGGTGAAGGAGAGCTGGGTTTGGCTTTAAAACTCCTAGGAACCTCTTCTCCTCCTTCCCCTAGGACTCTCTCTTTTCTTTCACAGATGAGACCCTAACTGTGACTACGTAAGGGATAATAAAACCTTATAATTTTCGTCCATTAATTAGCCCCAAAAAAACAATTTACTAAAACGCCCTCTCGGGATGCCGGTTAGGCCTAAGATTTCCCCGAGACCCAAACTAAACCTCCGGATACACTGTTCTGACAATCTCGACCCTTCCGGACTCAACGGCACACTCTAAATGACCATATGAGTTGCTTAAAAATAATTTATCTTTTTATTTCATTAAATTAGTCCCGACACGACTCACACGCACGTCTGACTAAATTACTAATTGTCGCATTTCTCATTCCTGATAATTTATCAAATTTAATAATTCCATATTACTTATTCACTCAGTAATATTCAATCAATAAGTATTAATGCTAGCACGCTAGTTAATATCTATCTATTTTAATCCGGATTAATTAATAATTAAATCTCACATTTTAATTCAATTAATCTAACAATAATTACAAATCACATAATTGTTTAAATGCTAAAAAATACGGGGTGTTACATACTTCCCCCCTAATAATGGAATTTCGTCCCGAAATTCGGAATGTAAGGCATTTCTAGTAAATGATAGAAAGAACTTTTCGATTATCCTTTTCTTTTGTCGTTGCTGGAAAAGTCCTTCTAATCAAAACCTCAAATACCTACAAAATATAACAATCTCAAGTGTAGAGGTAAGTAATGGTATCAATCCACTTCCAAGGGGGTAAGCTAGAGACAAATTCAATTGTAATTCACTTTTTATTTTCTTTTTTTGTGCTTTTTTACTTTTTCTATTTTTTTTAGCTTTTCAGTATTAAAACAATAAGGTGAGGTGAGGTTTTAAACTAAACTAAACTAAAATGTGAGATGAAAATAACTAACTAGAAAGTGACTAAAATGAAAAAAAAAAGTCTAACACTAAAATAAGAGATAAAGTGAGGTAAATAATTATGAGAATAATCAAGGAGTGAGATTACACCACAAATTTTAATTAATTAATTTAATTAATTGAATTCTCCCAAATTAATATCAAAATTACAAATCAACTCTCGTTGCAAATGTAATTTTATAGTAACCTTTTATAAAATTAAGTTTAACACCGCACAACTCTAGAAAATAGATCTACACTTCTTTTAATTAATCACCCGCTAGGATCGATCAATTAAAATTTATGTAAATCTTAGAAAATAAATTTAGAGTTGAAATTCAAGTAATAATACCCCACTTAAGAAACCCCTATCTCTAGTTTGAATCTAAAATGGGTATTATAACTAGAATTTCGATTTTCTTTCGAAAAAAATTTACCCTCTCTCGAGGCGTAAATTTAAGGGTGAGGGATCAAATTAACATTCAAATGGATTTTTCAAGTAATCAAACTAATTAAACTAAAATAATATCAAATAAGGATTTTCCCCTGTGGGTACCCGGAAATTAGAACTATGGGCCTGGACGAGTAGCCCAGTCCTGGCGGCCCAAAGTCCAGGCCCTTCATTTTTTATATTGATCCAGTCTCCTCCCACGATCCCATGAAGGGAAGTTATAAGGGAGATGGGAAATATGGAGGAACCCATCACCTCCACTAACCTACATGTACATGTATATATTAAACCCTAGATCCGGGGCAAATGGACGAGTTGTATTCTCTGTAATCACTCTCCGAAGTATATAGAAATAATACTGACTGCACCACCGTGGACGTAGGCACATCTTTGTTGAACCACGTACATCCTTTGTTGTGTAATTGACATTTTATATTACTTCTCCCTCTTTGGTAATTGCTTCTCTCATACTTATTTGTGTTGCATAATAATTGTCACCACAATTGGTGCCGTCTGTGGGAAACGTTCATCTTTCCCTGATAAGAGCCCACACCAAGGAAGGAGTTTAAGATGTCTGGTCACAGCAGCAATGCCCCTCAAGCAGGAGATATTCAAGAGCCACCTGCTCCTCGCAGGATTAGGTCTGAGGTCCGGCGTTCAGATCAGAGAGCTCGCCTAGAAAGTCCAGCCTCAGAAGAAAGTCAGGGACCAGCGAGGTCCACACAGATATCAATATTGATTGATGCATACGAGGCAAGGCTCCACGAGCAGAGGAAGTCCTCTCGTAGATACGAGGCTGAGAATGCTCGCTTGAAAAGAAAACTAGAAAGACTAGAGAGGGAACTACGTCCTGATACCAGGAGACGCCCATATCGCACTCCTAGCCCTCAGGCGAACAAGTCTCGCAGCCGAGGAAGGAGCCCTAGGAGAGAATCTCAAAAGGTTGAAGGTGGCGAATCAGACGACGACCTCCGCGAACAGCTGCGAAAAGCTCGTCGCTACCAGAGCCCTTCTCGCAGTGACGAGAACATACGAAACCTAGTCCATAGAGAGATGGGCCAACATCCTGCTCACTACGGAATAAGATCAACCAGAGAGCTCGTGAGGAGAGCTCTCAAAACCCAGATGAAGTCACTCTTCACGAGGGAAATCGAAGAGGAAGAGGCTCCCAAGAAATTTGCCATTCCAAGGTTTAAGATTTACGACGGGAAAACTGATCCCATCGATCACATCAAGCAATATCGACAGGCCATGACCCTCTGGAATCACCGAGATTCCCTGATGTGTCGCATTTTTCCCTCGAGCCTGGATGATGTAGAACAGAAGTGGTTCGAAAGTCTCCCCCACCGTTCGATCAAGAATTTCAAATCCTTAGCCGAACTCTTTACGGCCCGATTCATTACCAGTAGCTCCCACCCCAAAAGGATGGATGCCCTACTAACGATGAAGAAAATGCCTCAAGAAACCCTGCCAGACTATGCGAAAAGGTACTAGGAGTTATTCAATGAGATCGAGGACTGCGCGGAGGAAGTGGCAGTGGCTTCCTTCAAAATTGGGTTCCTAGCTCTTCCCTCCTCTACCAGTCCCTGACGAAGAAGGAAGATATGACTATCGACGACCTAATGGCCCGAATCGAGAAATACGCAAAGGTGGAAGATGTCACTCGCCTTAATGCAAACTCACTACCAAGGGAAGTGAGAAAACTGAGAACCAGAAGAAAGGAGGAAAGAGTGGGGGCAAAAATGGCCCCAAGAACGGAGGAAACCCTGACACATCGAAAGCATTCCAGGTGGTCAACACAGTCTTCAAAGAACCAATTTACAAAATTCTCGCGAAGATCAAAGATGAACCGTTCATCAAATGGCCCCGAAAAATGGGAGGAGATCCCTCGAAGAGAAACAACGCATTAAGATGCGCTTTCCACAAAGAAGGAGGACATAAGACCGAGCACGAAAAATCTCTTAAGTCTCACCTCGAGGAGTTGGCCCAGTCTAGGCACTTAAACGAATTTATGGAAAAGAGGGCAGAGAAAGTGGCTGCCAACAAAGAAGCGAGACCCGACAACGTGCTGGAGGACGATGCAGGACATGAGTTCGCAGTAATCCACGGAGCATCGGACATCAAGCAGATACAAGGGAAATCGGCTCGAATAGAAATGAAAAAACTTACGACGGTAATGCAGGCCTTTCAAATTGATCTAGCAAAGTTCCAGTCAGGAAAGCGTCGACGAGCAGAGGATGTCAATTATAACAAGCATATTGTTTTCACAGATGAAGATCTGGTGGGAGTAAGTACCCCACATCATGATGCTCTGGTCATTACACTCAGGATAGCCAACTTTGACGTTGACAAGTTGCTCGTCGATCAAGGAAGCTCATCCGAAGTAATGTACCTCGACCTATTCAGGAAGTTGAAGTTGAGCGTCGCCGACCTAAAGGAAGCTACTGCTCCTTTGGTCGGCTTCGCTGGAAAAATGACCATGCCCCTGGGCAAGATAGTACTGCCAGTACGCGCTGGAAACATCTCCAAGATGATTGAGTTTTTGGTAGTTGACATCGACTCACCTTACCAGGCCATCCTCGGCAGGGGATGGCTTCATGTGATGAAGGCAGTCTCCTCGACCTACCATCAGAAGCTCAAGTATGTAACCGAGCAAGGAGTAATGGATATCCACGACGACCAAGCGACGGCAAGGAGGTGCTTCATAGCAGCCATCCGACCAAAGCCAGAGAAGAAGGCCGATCAACCCAGCAAGAAATATGAAGAAGGTGAGACACCTTCCAAATAGTAATTAAAGTACGAAAGACTCGGAGTAAAGGAGACTAGGCTCCTCCCGTCCGAGCGCGTCGTCGAGGACCTGGTAGAAATTATGGCCGAAGATGGTGACAGTAGAAGAGTCTTCTTGATAGGATCATCTCTCACCGACGAAGAGCAGAAGGAGTTGACGACCTTGCTGAAGCGCAACATAGATGTTTTCGCATGGGAACCATACGAGCTGCCTGGAATCGATCCTAATATGGTCTGCCATTAGCTGTACGTCGACCCCACATTCAAGCCAATCACGCAGAAGGCACGATGAACTGCACCCGAGAAGGCTAAAGCGATAGAAAAGGAAGTCGAAAAACTGTTGGATGCAGGATCCATACGGGAAGTGCGATTCCCCAAGTGGTTGTCCAACCCAGTAGTAGTTCCGAATAATAATGGGATAGTTTCCCTCTCCCAAAGATAGACCAACTAGTAGACGCCACTACAGCTCACGAGTGAATGAGTTTCCTGGACACGTACTCGGGATATCACCAGATCCCCTTGTATGCCCCAGACCAGGACCAAACGGTGTTCATCATGACAGTTGCGTTATATTGTTACAAGGTCATTCCTTTTGGGCTCAAGAATGCTGGGGTAACCTATCAACGACTGGTTACTAAAATGTTCATAGATCAAATGGGAGACACAATAGAGGTCTACATCGATGACATGCTCGTTAAGAGCAAGAAGAAAGAAAATCACCTCTCGGACCTGTCAAGTACCTTAAAAATCCTCAGGAAGTACCGGATGAAACTTAATGCGAGTAAGTGTTCCTTCGGTGTCCAGTCAGGAAAATTTCTTGGGTACTTGGTCAGTAAGCGAGGCATAGAAGCTAATCCAGACCAGATCGATGCAATCAACAGAGTGCAACCTCCTCGCACAGTCTGGGACGTGCAGAAGCTCACTGGAATGCTCGCTGCCTTAAATCGTTTCATTTCCAAATCCTCCGAGAAGTGCAAGCCTTTTTTCCCGCTCCTAAAGGGGATTAAAACGATAGAGTGGAGCCCAGATTGCTCGCGAGCATTGGACGAGCTCAAGTCCTACTTAAGCACTCCGCCGCTGCTCGTCATACCACATCAAATGGATTCTTTGTACCTATACCTATCCGTATCCAATCACACTGTCATCTCTACGCTAATATGCGAGGTCGCAGGGATCCAACACCCCGTTTATTATGCTAGCAAAACCTTATTAGACGCCGAGCAAAGGTACCTGCCATTGGAGAAGCTCGCCTTTGCTCTAGTAATAGCCTCGAGGAAGCTGAAGCATTATTTCGAAGCTCATATTATCATCGTCCTTACATAGTACCCCCTCAAGGCGGTCCTAAAGAAAGCGGATTTATCGGGAAGATTGTCTAAATGGTCAGTCGAGATGGGACGGTTTGACATCCAATTTTAACCAAGGATAGATATCAAGGGACAGATCATTGCTAATTTCATAGCCGAATTCACGGGTGAAGAACTCTCCGACCATCCTCAGCCAACAAAGCAAAACAACCAAGCAACAGTGGAAACCTGGAAGTTATTCATTGATGGAGCCTCCAACTCAAAGTGGGAAGGGGTAGGCATTGTTCTCATCACTCCAGAAAACACAATCCTTGAGCAAGGAATCAGGCTGGGATTTGTAGCCTCCAACAACGAAGCAGAGTACGAATCCCTAATAGCCGGTCTCCAAAAAATGCAAACTCTGGGAGCAAAATGTTTACAAATGTTCGGTGATTCGCAACTAGTATCCAATCAGATATGTGGAGATTATAATTCAAAGCATAAAATAATGGCGGCCTACCTCGCCTTGGTGAAAAAATTAATGACGAGCTTTGAAGAGGTCAACATCCAGTAGTTTCCTAGGGGGCAAAACAGTCATGCTGATGCCTTAGCAGCCCTGAGTTTGGCAGTTGATTCTAGCCTTAAAAGGGTCATTCCCATCGATTTCCTCATTTGTTTGAGCATTAGCCACAACAGCAAGCTGCTAAACGTGGAACAAATACTCCAGGTGGGATCAACCCCTAGCTGGATGGACCCCTTAAAAGACTATTTAAAGGAGGGTATGCTACCAGAGGATAAGAAAACTATCCACCAAATAAGAGTCAAAGCTGCTCACTTTCACTTGTCTACGGGAGGTGACTTGTATAAAAAGTCCTTCTTCGGCCCCTACCTTAGATGCGTCCACCCAGGCGATGTTGAGCAAGTGCTGCACAATCTTTACGAAGGAATCTACGGAAGTCATGTTGGAGGAAGGTCTCTAGCCTTTCGAGCAATGAAGGAAGGCTATTGGTGGCCATATATGCAGAAGGACTCCGCAGTATATGTCCGCAAATGTCTAAAATGCCAACTCCACGCTCCAATGGTCCACCAACCTGCCAGCGACCTAAAATCCCTGACCAGCCCATGGCCCTTCGCCCAATGGGGAATGGACATCGTAGGACCACTGCCCACCGCTGCCGGCAATCGCAAATACCTGTTGGTTACAATCGACTACTTCACCAAATGGATCGAAGCAGAACCATTGGCGAATATCCGGGATGCTGATATAATAAGGTTCATATGGAGGAATATAATCACTCGATTCGGAATCCCCAGGACCATCATCACTGATAATGGGACACAATTCGAGAGTGGCCCCTTCCAGGACTTCTGTAAAGAACACGGGATCAAGCACCACTTCAGTTCGGTGGCCTAACCTCAGGGCAATGGATAAGGAGAAGCTTCCAACAAAATTGTGATCGATGGATTGAAGAAGAGATTAGAGCGAGCCAAAGGCGCATGGGCAATCGAGCTACCACATATCTTATTGGCATTTCGAACCACTCCTCGGCGAGTAACAGGAGAAACCCCATTTTCACTAACATATGTCATGGAATCAGTTATCCCACTAGAGGCGGGATTGCCAACAATGAGATCCGATCTTGTCGAGCAAGGCCAGAATGATGAGACATTGCTCGCTGAACTCGACCTCGTCGACGAGCGTAGAGAGTTTGCCCTGGTGAAGCTTGCGAGCTATCATCAACAGCTCGTAAGGTACTACCACAAAAGGGTTAACCCAAGAAGATTCCAAGTTGGAGACTATGTTCTAAGAAAAGTCCTGGGCAATGCGGTGAAGTCATCAGACGGCAAGCTATGCCCAAACTGGGAAGGACCCTTTAAAATAACTAAAGACGACCTACAAGGTGCCTATCATTTGGAAATGATGGAGGGCAGAGAGATACCACAAGCATGGAACGCAGCTAATCTCAAGAAATTCTATTTTTAGATTCTCAAGGAATTCTATTGTTGAATCTTTTTCCTGTTTTTTTTATGTGAAAGGACGATTCATTTCCCTTATTACTAATGAAAGTTACTTAATTGATTGTCCTCTGATCAGTAACAGTTGCATTTTATCACACATCCTTTCCATATCACAGGCACGATGGTCGATATAGCAGGGGAATACCCCTCCTCAGGTCATCGTCATGAAGCACGAAAGACCTCTTATCATTTCCCATGGCAATATGTAAATCCCTATAGAGTATTCTTAGGCATCAAACCTACTTTGATTGAGCAAAATCCTGATCGGATGAAGACATCCAATACCAGGTGTGTCCTCGCCAATTACCCTACTTAGTCCTAAGGGAGTGTGACGACACAACCTAAAAGGTAAAGTGGGGCACAATGGTATTTTGGTATTATAATAGACTGGGAGGACATTTGCACGACAAAATAAAAAGGATTATGAAGCAGCAAGAATATAAAAAGATTGGATGAACACGTTTAGTCGGCAAAATTGTCCAAAACATGAACTTTTCATTAATCTCTTATATTTACAACAATGATAATACATGTTTAGTCGGCGAAGCTCGCCCAAAGCATTTACATTATCAAAAATACAAAAGAATAACAACTTGCAAAATCTCAAGGAGGTGGAAGCCTCCGAACAAGATAATCTGCCACTCTAGCTCTTCTTCCGTCAACAGGAGCGAGGGCTAGCTCTTCCACGACCTCATTTGCGTCCAACTCCAATAGTTATCGAGGAATAGCATCAATGGGGATCCATCGATCATCCCTCCTGAATGGATTGGGCATCAGAGTGGAGGAGGACATCTCATGACGATACTATAACATCAATTTCCTCGGGACCTGCAGATCTTTCAAGGCACTTAACCACCCTCTGATGAAAGAAAGTTCCTTGAACTCAGATAGTCTTGTTGGAGCATCTAGCCAGCCTTGATCATAACTGTCAGCCCACGCTTGCCGAGGACCTTTCTTGAATAAATGCCGCAATCGGGTAACGTACCTTTGAAGCCTAGAAACAATTACATATGCTCGCCGGACATCATCGCGGAACTCTTCCATCTCCTTATCACGCTGTTCTTCGGCTTCCATGTTCCTGCCCCTGGTGCCCCTACCAGCTCGCGAAAGGGGAGGACGAGTGGAACCTCGCGGAATAGGAGGATTGCATCCAGCTCGCGACGATGAGGAGCCTTGCAAGACTGCTGAGACAGTGCTCGACGCATGGTCCCTAAGTTGTAAGACTTCCCTCCTCAAGTCTTCATTCTCCTGCTGCAGGAAATCCCCAACCTGGTTGATCTCGGTGGCCTCTAGTAACCTTGCTCTTAGTTCATTGACTTCCTCTTGCACTGAGGCACCAATATCTTCCATCTCCTGGAGCCTGTCCTTCAGCTTATCCACTAGCTCGGACTGCTCCTTGTATTTCTGATTTCTAGACCTAAGAGACTTGCAAAGTTTAACAAAGGCCTGGAGAACTTCAGGGCTCGCATTGGGACCGAGGGTCCTACCCAATTGAGAAGTAGCAGGAATGTAATCATCCGCATCGACTAACTATAAGTAAGAAGAAAAATAGAGGAGAGAAAGAGATCAGCATAAGAAAAAATGAAGCCTTTTCATTTAATAAGGATTGATGTTACATCAGATTGAAGAAAGAAAATTTACAAACTAGAAAAAGACAAAATACAAAGCAACCCTATTAGTTAGCAACCTCGGGTGGCCCGGCAGGAGTACTGTCCTTATCAGCACCAACAGGAGTGCAAACATCAGCAGGGATGCCCTCTGTCCCCTCAACACGCAAAACATCAGCTGGAGTTGCCTGATAGATAGGAACAGAGCCTTCAACAGCTGGGGCAGGGTCCTCGTCCACAACTGGCCTCGGCCCTGGGTTATGCTCTTCAAAGAGTGGGGATGCAACATCCACCCTAGCAGCTATGAGGGCCTTGTTCCATCCTTTCTTGAAGTTCAGACGGCTAATACAGCCTATCTGAACTTCAGCATCTTCATATCTTGCAGCCCATCCAGAATTATAGGACTCCTCCTTGGCAGTGATAGCCTCGGACTTCTTTTTCTTCAGCTCTTCGGAGATCACCCTCTTCTCCTCTTCAACAGCGAGTTTGATCGAGCAAACTAGGTCGTAGGCTTGCCTCAGCTCCTTCAGATTATTGACTGCGGTATCCTTCTCCTTTCTCACGATGGCAAGAGCCAAGTCGGATGAAATCCGAGCTGCCTCGACAGCCTTAAATTTGGCCTCAAGCTCCTTTACCTTCAGGTTCAGGGAAGAATTCTCTCGCTCTAGCTCGCTGTTCTTCTGTACTAGCTCGTCGCATGAACTATACAGCACGGCAAAGTCAGTAACAAACTGCGAAAAAGAAAAAGCATTAGAAGAGGAAAATGAAGGAAATCAGAGAAACATAAGGGAAAATCTTACCAGGGCGAGCCTCTGACTCGCCTGAACGGCCAAGTGCTCTGAACCAACTGTCCTTGAACGGTCAGCCGGGAGGACAGCTCTCTCGATCAAGGCTGGAGCTAGCTGAGGAGAGATTGACATGGAGGCCCCCTCTAGCAGAGCAGATACTGAAACTAAGGCCTGCCTGGCCTTCGTCCTCACCTCAGCTCTCCTCTTCTCCTCCTCCTTGTCGCTATCTCTCTTCCTCCTCTCCTTGACCCTCTTCTTTTAATCCACCATCTTCTTCCTTTCTTCTCTCTCTCCCTCACCTGCTCCTCTTCCTTCCTTCTCCTCTCCTGCACCTGAGCAGAGGACCGGGGACCAGTAGCCACGGCCCCAGAAGCAGACTTTTATTTCTTTGACCTCTGTGAAAGAAGCACGTTATCCTCATCATCATCATCTCTAATCAAGATCTTCCTTGGAGGCATCTCCTCACTTGAACTGCTGGAAGTGCTCGATGATCCTCGAGCTTCAAAATCCTCCTCACGATTAGAGGAACTGCTACTGTCAAAACTCCCTTCACCCAAATTACTCGCAGCTCCTACAGTCTCACTTTCAGAGCTGCTCTCCTCTTCGTCCAAATGGATAGGCTCAGCAGTAGTCTCTTCAAAGAAATTGAACTCTGGTACACTATCCACAGGCCGTGCTATGAAGATGGAGCCAACGTTCTTACACTCGAGCAAAAAGGCAGCAGACCTGGGATGCTCGCCGTCACCCATAGGCTCCCTGATATTCCAAGCTTTTACTAACTCCGAGATACGAACCTCGCTAAGAGCAGGCTCCAAATTCTTTGGCCTCGCTGTGGAAGAAAAAGCAAAGAGGGGTTAGAAAAGTCACAAATCAGCAAAGGTTGAAACAACAGTACAATGTCTACCTATATATTCCTCCCCACATAAAGGAACAGTGAACCTCTTAGACCTTGACCCTTCAATTGGGGAGAGAACTGCCAGTTTCTAATAAGGAAACCTTTTTGCCAGTAGTCCTTATGGGAATCAGGTAGATTTACTACTAATACCCTGTCAAGGCTCCTAGCTTTGAGGTACAGGACGCCTGAACTAGTTCGAGAAAAGGAATAACAAAAGTAGACCTCGATAAGTCCTAACCTAGTGCCATACAATTAATTTATCCTATGCACGCCGTTCACTATTTTCCATACATTGGGTGAGCATTGTGCAGGACCAATATTAAAATAGCCAAAAAAGTGCAAAAATAGATCATTAGGGGGAAAAGTAAGTCCCCCTAGGAAAGCAACAAAACATGGATCCAGTGGGCATCCTCTATATCCCTAATGTTCCTAGGAGGGAAGGCACAACACTCAATATCTACCCACTCAGGGATGTTGTAGAACTTCCTAAATTCAGAGATTGACCTATTTCCAATCTTTGCCATTGGAAAACTCAAGAAAAGCTGCAAACCAAAGAGAAAGTACAAAGAAAGGGCACAAGAAACTTACAAAACAGAAGATCGGTTCAAGCGATGAAGAAGCACGAGCTGAAGACGACTAAGAAGCAATGGGAATGGAGGTTGAGAGGAGAAGGTACGAGGCGCTAGAGTTATCAGAAGATAGAAAAATACAGGAAAAGCTGAAGCGACGGGAGGAAATGTGGCTATTCCAACAAGCCTTCAAAATCTAATCATAGTGCATAATAAGCGAAGCGGCTGCCCTCCAAAATAAACTCCACAGCTCTCTAGGAATTGCAACACAGCCATTACGGCTAATCATTTAAATCTATTGAGCCCATAAACATGGCACAACAAATTTAGGGACAATTGTGGGTACCCGAAAATTAGAACTACGGGCCTGGACGAGTAGCCCAGTCCTGGCGGCCCAAAGTCCAGGCCCTTCATCTTTTATATTGATCCGATCTCCTCCCACGATCCCATAAAGGGAAGTTATAAGGGAGATGGGAAATATGGAGGAATCCATCACCTCCACTAACCTACATGTACATGTATATATTAAACCCTAGGTCCGGGGCAAATGGACAAGTTGTATTCTCTGTAATCACTCTCCGGAGTATATAGAAATAATACTGACTGCACCACCGTGGACGTAGGCACATCTTTGCTGAACCACGTACATCCTTTGTTGTGTAATTGACATTTTATATCCCTTCTCCCTCTTTGGTAATTGCTTCTCTCGTACTTATTTGTGTTGCATAATAATTGTCACCACACCCCCAACCCTTGAAAGGGGATTTAGCTTAACATGATATGAAATTTGACAAATTAATAATCAAGGCTACTAAAATTTAATAGAAGGGAATAAAACAAGCAAACCAAATCTCTTTTATAAAGTTGAACTCTACTCTTTCAAATTAAAGCATACAATCCCTCTAATTGAGCATCCAAGTGATTTGAAATTAAATATCCACTCAATTAACTCTCTTACAATATTTAATCTCACAAATATCTAACAAAAATAAAAAGAATAAAATAAAACTATTTACAAATGGTATTTTTCTCTACAATTCTCTCTCTAAAAATTCCTATCTAAAAGCTCTTTTTTTCATATGAGGTCTTCATCTTCATTTATAGTAGGCACATGGAGCGTGGAGGTATTTTTGGGAATTGGCTATGGGTGTGCATGGAAATGGTGAGGTGTGAGGGCATGTGGGTTAAATGGGGTGACACAATCAGATTTGGTTTAGAGGGTATAATGGGTATTAGGGTTAAAGTTGGTAGTTGGGGGGTATTTGGGTAAAAAGAAGAGGGTTAAGTGGGATTTATCACATGTGGAAATTGGTCTTTGTTTGGTTTTATTTTTGCAGGTCACACGATTTTGGTCTTGGAGAAATGGGTCTTGGCTTGGATGGGTATTCGGGTTCTTGGTTGTCGGAGGTGGGTCAGCAGGTTGAGATCGGGGGTTTGCAGGTTGGGTCACCTGGCGGGTTATGGGAGTCAGAGAGCTTGAGATTGCGAGTTTAGGCGATCGGGTATGGGCTGCGTGGACAAGGTATGGCTGGCCGATGACGCGCCGGAGGTGGCTGGTGCGGGTCGATGGGTTTTCGGTTGGGGTTGGGGACAGATGGGGCAACGCCTGGCGCCGCTGGGTTTATAGGGGAACCGACGGGTTTTTGGTTGAAGTGGTCGGATTAGCGGTTGGGCATCCGGGTTGTGCTGCTGGCCGGAGGTGGGTTTGTGGGTTAAATGGGGTGTTGGTTGATGGGGGGTTTTGGGATATGAGAATGAGAGAGAGAGAGAGAGAGAGAGGAATTGTTAATGGAGGTTGTTTTTGGTTATAGTGTAGGAGAAAGAGTATGGGTTTGGGGAAGATGATGATAGAGGTGATAAGGTGTGTGAGGGTGTAGGAGAGTAAGTTTGTGGCTTAGGGTGTAGGATAAATTAGTTGGGTTTAAAATAAGTGTATGTGGGTAATGTGTGTGTGTATAGTTAATTTGGATCCTTAAAAAAATAAAATAACAATAAAACCACTATAACTAAAAATCTAAAATTAAATTCCTACTCTAAAAACAAAATAAAGACTCAATTAAAAAAAAAGAAACTAAAAAGAGAAATAATAAAAATAAAATCTAATAAAACTAAAACTAAAATCCTAAATAAATGTAAAATCAAATAAAACTAAAAAATAAATTAAATCCTAAAAAAATCTAATCCTAATAAAAAATAAAACTAATCAAAATCAAAGTAAAATAAAATTATACTAATAAAAATAAAATAGAAAAATAGAAAATAAAACCTAGAAAATACTAAATAAATCTAAAATAAATCCTAAAAATAAAAATGACTAAAACTAAAAATCCAAAAAATAATAAAAAGAGACAAACAAAACACGCACAGGATTTGGGGTAGGTTTGGGCTAGGTTTAGGGTAGGCTAGGGTTACGGGATAAGGGAATTAACTCCATTTTAACTACAAATTGCGTGAAAATTTAGCTTTTGACACCACAACTGCAATTAAGCCTGCAAAATGAATATTTAAGCACATAAGACTCATATTTTAGAGAATTAGCAACTAAAGTACGTCTATTCGGCGTATAAAATGTACAGTTTTGGGTGCTTATCACACCACCCCCAAACAGAGCGTTGCTAGTCCTCAAGCAATAAGATAGAGAGAAAGAGAAAGATAAGTAACCAAAAGTGTACCACTTTCGCGGGCACTTACGATTGCATTTAGCATGTGCAACAAGCCTTTAAACGTATGGGTTGCCCTACAGGACGAGTTGTGTCTCGTGAGGGTTTGAAGGGAATATACCCACAAAATTCTTTATTTGCAAAAATTTATTGGAAGGCAGTCAATCTCTTATTAGACATAGAATAATCGCACAATCCATCATGAGATAAATGATTTGAGAAATACAAGCTAGAATGTGTTAAAATTTTAGCTGATTGAATACTCAAGGCACATCCTTCCTAGAACTCAACACGTGTAGTGTGAATCAGTCAAAACGGGTCGAGCATCACAAGAGTAATTCCTAGATTGCCTTATCAGAATCAATGCTTCAACTTCAAATCTCACGGATATATCTCTCTCAAACGAACTCTCGAGATTAGGGTTAGTGTATCGCTCGTGTGTGAGGAGGTGAGTAAATGTGAGCATGTTCAAACCTCTCACACACACATAAAAAAGAACGAACAATTAGAAAGAAAAGTGATCTCATGAAAGAATACTAATCACTATAATGAGAACGTCGAGTAATTCACCACGTTGACTATCATTTTCCCGAACACCTAGGGGAACATGTTTGTATATGGGCGAGGGGGAATGAAATGGGATGAGGTAGGTAGGATAGTGATATGATGGATAATGGATGAGTGATGAGTGATGGATGCGATAAGATTGAGAAGAGTGTATACACTTTAGGCACAAATGTCTTTATTACTGACTAGAAACTCTCTTTCTTTTCTTTTTTCTCTTTTTTTCGATTTTTCTTTTCTTTTCTTTTCTTTTTCCCTTTTTTTTATTTTTATTTTTTTTGCTATTTTTATGTTTTTCTCTCCCCTTTTTTTTCTCTCTCTTTTTTTTTTCTTTTTTTTTCTCTCACTTTTCAAACCAACCATTAAGACATTTAACATTTTGAATCAACACTCTTTTCCTCAAAAATGAATATGATATGGAGATGATAGGTGACGGTGTGGGAAAATATGTGAGAATATTGAAGAACATGAAAATGCAATGGGGGAGTGAATGGAAATGAAAACCTAGTGATCGGGACAAATTTAAAGACACGCGTTTCTTACAACTCGAAAGTGATGTCGTTCTCAGTGATCAAGCCAAAATTTAATGAAGAATAATGTGATCATACAACGATTTAAGTGCGGACCCAAAGGAAGTTGAATCAACTTGTGACTCGGAGATTGCGTAAAACTCTCTGAAAGGTGAAAGGCACAAATCTCACAAGCTAAAGTCTCCACAAGTGATCCTTAAGGTTCTCTTGGGAATTGTAGTACTCTTCAACTCTAACCGTAGTGACTTGATAAGTGCGCAAAGTTTTGTTGAGTCTAAAAATTCATGGTGCAACATGCCTTGTTACGTATTACATAAGCTATTAGAAAAATATAAATCCTCTAGCTTGATTCCTAGACTTAGAAATATGGATGATTGAAAATTCACATCAAATGATTGAGATGTAAGAAACTGCACAAAATTTTAAAAAAAATCAGGTTTAAAAATCAAAATTTTTCAAAAGAGGTACGATTTTGATAAAATTCCCCACCTCCAAACAAAAAGGAACATCGTCCTCGATGTTAGGTGAAATGATTTTTAAAATTGAGAGCATAAGGTAGGAAAGAGATTACCATAATGAACCGCTAATGAATTGGGCAGATGAAGCCAAAATGAAACCTGAATAAAAAGTGATAAGAGAGAAAAAAATGTGTACAAGTCTATAAACATGATAAAGTATAGGGTGATGTGAAACACCACCCCCAAACAAGATGAGACTAGTACAAGAAACGCGGTTTGCCTCCCAGTAGCGCTAGGTTTAATGTCTTCAGTCAGACCGATAGAATCTCACCTTAAGGATAAGAACTATGATGGCACGGGGTGGCAGAAAAATTGGGTGATGAGAATCACCCCCAAACAAGACTGAAGCGTCAGTCTTGTTGGATAGAGGCTAAAAGGGTCAATGCACTTGTATGGAAAAGTGCATCACACGATGCAAAGTATCGGTGGACCAAGGGCGGGTGGGGAAAAGGGTAAGGGTGAGGGTTATAAGGTATCGGTCACGGGCCTTGTTGAGCTTAAAGGTGAGGGCGACTAGGGTCCTGTAAGCATGGTGCTCTAACTGGTGAGGAAGACGAAATGGTGTGGAAATAGTGATGGAATGGGTCTCATAGAAATGACACGACCATTCTGTGAATGGACGATGATAATGGTCGCGTCGTGACACGCCAGGGAGCTGTCGATTGGAAAAATCAACACCACATGGAAGTGGTGTGCATGAAGGAACTAGCTCGATGTCACGGAAGTGGAGAGTAGCATCACAAATACTCTCATGGGTTGGGGATGATTTTAGGTGAGGATCTAAATATGTATATGGAAACTTGAAATGTGTAAAATCAAGATATAAACCAAGTGGTGGGATGGAAGGGATAATGGTTGGGTTGGGTGGGACAAATGGTGGATCAGGTGGGATAAATGGTGGAGGAAGATTGATATACCCATACATACCCTCCACTCGGACGACCCCTCAGTGGTCGACCCGTCATCAGATTCCAGACGACCCCTCAGGGGGCCGACCCTTCATCATGTTCCAGACGACCCCTCAGGGGGCCGACCCTTCATCAGGTTCCAGACGACCCCTCAGGGGCCGACCCTTCATCAGGCTCCAGACGACCCCTCAGTGGGTCGACCCTTCATCAGGCTCCGGACGACCCTCCGAGGGTACGACAGTACGAGGCCTAAATTAGGCCAGACTCACTACCAGAAGGAACTTTTCCCTCGGCCTCGTCTCATAGGCCGAGCGTGACATCATCACAGCGCGTGGTTTAGGAGACGCGTGGAACAGCGCGTGTGAGGCTCACATGGCACATGGAAGACCGTTATAACAAAATCACACCCTCACGTGAGGGAATATTATGTCATCATTTGCCATTTACAGGTGTCGACAGGGGATTGGCTAGATCACCATTCACATGCACCATGCATACTTGGGGGGTACATTGCACCCCCCAAGACCTATATATACTTGTCACCTACAACCCTACAGGGGATGGATCGATATTTTGTAACCCTAGCTAAAACTCTGCTTGTACACACAGTAGAGGGAGAAAGTGAGCTTATGTGCATTGTATCCAAGGCCATTAGTGCCCATACTTAGTGGATCACACACTCACAGTGGATGTAGGCCAAATTGGCTGAACCACTATACATCATTATCTTGGTTCCTCTTATACTCATCCCCTTCTACATACTTATACACTTATACATCTCTATGGCTGCCATGGTTACTACTGTTTGAGCTCATTATCACTTATCCGGTGGTGCTAAATCTCAGCATCATCAGTTTGGCGCCGTCTGTGGGAACGAGAAGACATCTCTTCCGTTGTACAGCTTGACCTCACTGGGAACTCTGGTGGTGATCTAGCTCTCCCCATGTGTGGTGACATTTCACCATTAAAAGAGACCCATTAGGGTTCTTAAGCTCACTAGTCCTTTTTCCAGTTCAGTTGTTCACAGCTCAAACAAATGGCACCAGAAATGCCACCACCACCGCTTCCCCCACCGGATGAGGGGGGAGGAACCAGTTCCAGTCAGCCACCACCTTAGTCTGAGATGGCAGATGTTGCGGCAGCCTTGAAGTCTCTGGCAGCAAGCCAGCGAATCATGCAAGAGCAGTTCGCAGCTCTGAGCCAAAGCATATTAAGGCCACCAGGGGTCTCACCTGAGATGATTACTCCGGCAGCAGCTCTAGGACAACATGGGGCCAGGGGACCACCCCGGGAACCACGCAAAGACCTACCACCCCCTCAGCGGCATAGGGATGTTGCTGACCCCCAGCATCTATGCCTGGGGAGGCAAGGAAACCCTTGCCCTGAAGACAGGTATGACGATCTGGAGGGAGAGGAGGCCCCTATAGAATGCTGGGAACCGTATGAGGTCTCCAACAATACTGTACGACCTCTCCAGGATAGTAGAGGAAAGTGCGGGAGACCAAATCCTGATGATCACCCGAGAGGCTCTGCTTTTGATCGCTTGAGCAGGGTGTCAGCCTTTGAGAGGCTGGGCCCAGTAAATGACAGCGGGAAAAATTGTCCAGGTCAAGAAGTGCTGCGAGGTCCAGGAGGGAGGCAGCAGATGGACGACCCCAAGGACGGGATGATGGCTAAAGGGAACTAAACAGCCGACACAGGCCTGCTGCAACAGAACCCTCCGTCCACCTTAAAGAGGCGGCAGGGGATAACATCGGCCAGGCCGACCCTATCATGCCCTGGAATGACTCGATCCAGCGATTAGAGGATAAGATTGGTGACATACTGAAGAGCCGTGACCCTCTTCAGAGGGGATACACCATAGGCTCACTCTTTGTGGCGAATATAGTCAACTTCCTTACGCCATCAAAGTTCAAGCCACTTGTGGTCACCCCAAGATACGACGGGAGCACCAACCCTGTCCACCATATTGAGATGTATCAATCAGCAGCAGATATATACTCTATCTTAGATGAGATGAGGTGTCGTGCCTTTTCTAGTACCCTGACAGGGGCTGCACATGTCTGGTACACGTCTCTTCCAAAAAATTCCATTGAAAACTTTAAGCAGTTGGCAGACCAGTTCATCCACAACTTTTGCTTTGGGGTGAGGCCACAGAAGAAGACCACCCACCTGCTCTATGTTAAGCATGGGAAGAATGAGAGTCTGAGGGACTACATAGCCAGATTCAATAAAGAGAAGCTGGAGGTGGAAGACTATGAGGAGAGCATCGTTATGACAGCCCTGATTGGAGGACTCCAAAAGTGGAAGATGTTATGGAAGCTTGCTGAAGACCCTCTGAGGACGATGGCTGAATTGCTGTCGACAGCAGGAAAGGTGATGAACACCGAAGAGGCGATGGCCGCAAAATATGAAGACGAAAAAGGAGGTGCTAGTGGGGGTAAATACCCTAAGAAGAGCAAAAAGGGGAAGAAGAGGTCTACGAATGACAAGTTTGCTGGTTACACCCGTCTCACGGTCAGCTGTGAATAGATTCTCAATGAGATAAAGAGTGACCAGTCCCTGAAGTGGCCTGAGAAGCTGAGGGCAGCCCCCGGCAAGAGGAATAAGAACCTGTGGTGTGAATTTCACCAAGACCACGGCCACGTAACCGACAAATGCTTTGCTCTGAAAGATGAGATTGAGAAGATGCTGAAAGAAGGGAAGCTCAGAAATTACGTTGATAAAGGTGCCTTCAAGAGGGGCCGAGGGGACGACCCCAGAAAAAAGCGAGTTGATGCATGCAAAGAAGGTCCTCAAAAAAGAGGGGACGACCCTTCTGATGATGAGGACGACCCTGACCTCTCACCGAGAGACGACCAAGGCCCTGTCAAGAGGCTAAATATAATCTCAATTGGAGTGGGAATGATCTCCAGGGGTCTGGCAGGAGGAGGGACTGAAGTTGCAGATAGGAAGGCCCACGTGGCAGAAGCCAGGGCAGTGATGAAGACAATACACTCGACTTCTCTGGAGGTTAAGTCAGAAAAGAGGAAGAAGGTTGATATGGACACTCTGATAGTGGGATTTTCAATAATGGACTTCAAAGGCCTCTTAGCCCCACAAGATGACCCTCTCGTCATCACCACCAGGGTGCATGGGTGCGAGGTGCCTAGGATCCTGGTAGATGGAGGCTCATCTGCAGATGTAATGTTTTGGCCATGCTTCAAAGCCTTGGGTCTCAGTCGTGCTAGACTCGTCCCTTACCATCATCTATTGATTGGGTTCAGTGGGGAAAAGGTTCATCCACTTGGAGTGTATGAGGCTGATGTCAGGATGGGGGACGAATGGCCGAGATGGCTCACCAAGAAGGTCAGTTTCTTTGTGATGGATGAGCATGTGTTTTTGGCTTACAACATCATACTGGGGCTTGTTGCCCTCAAGGGGTTTGAAGCTGTGCCATCTACGGTCCATCAGATGATCAAATTCCCTACCCCTTACGGGGTGGGAGAAGTTCAGGGAGACCAGACGACAGCGCGAGAATGTTAATACAACTCCGCTGAAGAAAGGGAGGCACACAAGAGGGCTACGACCACTTACAATATTGATACCCTAGACCCCAGGGACGAGACAAAGCTCAAGAAAGGAGAGGCCGTGGAAGAGGTAGAATCCATCATCCTCGATGAGGATGAACCGGAAAAAACCGTCCAAATCGGCAAGTATCTGAAGCCTAATATCAAGGAAGACCTCATTAAACTGTTGAGGAGAAGACGAAGCGTCTTCGCATGGAGTCATGTAGATATGCGGGGGATTGACCCTGAAATCATGTGCCACAAGTTCAATGTGGTAGAGGAGCGAAGCCGGTAAAGCAGAAGAGGAGAATTTACTCTGGATAGAAGTATGAAGTCATTAGGGACGAGGTCAAAAAATTAGAAGACGCTGAATTTATCAGAGAGGTTATCTACCCTGAATGGCTGTCCAATGCAGTCATTGTCCCAAAGGCCAACGGGAAGTGGAGAATGTGTGTGGACTTCACATACCTCAACAAGCACTGTCCCAAAGACAGCTTCCCTCTTCCCCGCATTGACCAGATGGTAGACGCTACCGCACGCCATGAGCTCATGAGCTTTATGGATGCCTATTCAGGGTACAACCAGATCTTCATGAACCTTGAAGACTCGAAGAAGACAGCCTTCATTACTGATAAGGGTACATACTGATATAGGGTCATGCCCTTTGGCCTAAAAAATGCAGGGGCAACGTATCAGCGCCTTGTAAATAAAATGTTTGAAGACCAAATTGGGAAGTCTATGGAGGTTTATGTAGATGACATGTTGACTAAGAGTTTGAAGGCAGAGGATCATGTGGTAGACCTAGAGAGGACCTTTAACACGATGGACAAATACCAGATGAAGCTCAACCCGACCAAGTGTGTCTTCGGGGTCAGAGCAGGGAAGTTCTTGGGGTTCATTGTCAACCAAAGAGGCATCGAGGCCAATCCTGAAAAGAAAAGATAAACCCCCAAGTCCATTAAAGACGTTCAGAGACTCACAGGGAGAGTTGCTGCCTTGAACAGATTTGTGTCAAGGGCCACAAACAGGTGTCTACCATTTTTCAAGATCCTCAGGAAGGCCTTCGAATGGAGTGAAGAGTGTGATGAGGCTTTCAAGGAGCTAAAATCTGTCCATTTTTCAAGGTCATCAAATACGTCCCTCAACCCCCGCCTATCCGCTGGCCATAAAAAACGTCCAATATGAACACGCTCGGCCAACCAAGTGTCGACAATGGTCTATTGAAGGGTGCCAAATAGGGAAGTGGATCGTCGAAGTACGAACGTGTCGGTGATGAAGCAGCGAGGTCCACATCCTCGTCATCCTGCGCCTCATCCTCCCGCACCTCCTCCTCCACTGCCTTCTCCTTCTCCTTCCCTTTCCCTTTACCTTTACGGTCTCCACCCCAACATACGCTTCATGAATGCGTACATATCTTGGACCGTCGCCTCCAAACGGGACAGCTTCGCATTGTGTGAATCCACCGTTCGAGCCAAACCGGTGTCGCTCGTCTCCAATCCGATGATCCTAGATTTGGCCACCCGCGAGCTCACTCCCCTTGTCCTCCCCTTGCCATCAGAGACAAGCACTTGGCTGAGTGCGTCTGTGGACAAAGATGCCTTGTCGGCATCAGACTGTGACTCATGCACTTCCTTAAGCTTTGCCTGAAACGACAAAAAGCACATGATTAGTAAAATAAGTAAACTAAAAAATTATAACGTAATTAACAATAATTAAACTGTCGGATTACTTACAATCGTGGCCACGATGCTCGGGGACACCTCCTTGTCCTTACCCTTCTTCGTCCGAAGAGCCACATAAGTATCGAGCCTATGTGGCTTACCCCCTGGCCCACTCCCTACCCCCTGAAATAAAATAAAGTAAAGTAAAATTAGTATCGGCCCCGCAAAGTAAAATAATGAAGAATAATATATTTATGTATTTATAGATAAATTAAATCTTACCTGCATCCTATGCTCCACCTCAGCGTAAGAGGTCCGGCCGGAGTAGTGCACGTCCGTCTTTTTTGCCCGATTTTCCCTCCCCGATTGGCGAGATGCCAATTGTCGATCCTCGATCTCATTGTCAATTAACTTTTGCCATTGTGCCAATGAGATCGGCTCCTTGGGCGGGACGGATCCACGCCATTGTATAATGGACTCTCGTGTTTTCCCAAATTACCGTGTCCGCATATTTTTCTTCCACGTCTTGTGTTCCTCCCTCAACTGCTCCAAGACGGAATCGTGTAGCTTTGGATCCAAGTTGAATTGTTCATGTCCAACAAATACAATGTTAGTTGCGAATAAATATAAATATAAATATAAATATGAAATTGAAATTGAAATTGAAATTGAAATTGAAATTGAAATTGAAATTGAAATTGAAATTGAAATTGAAATTGAAATTGAAATTGAAATTGAAATTGAAATACTCATATAAATATAAATATAAATATATTACATGTAGTGCCGCCCAAACAGCTAACTTGAGCTCATATGGCACCTCCTTCCAACTCATAAACCCCGGGCCGATGACCGTCTTTAGCATCTCGAGGGATCTCGCTAATAGCTCCGACTTGTTCTCGACGGTAACCCCAAATTTTCCATATTTGGGGAGCCTAGGGGCGGAGGAGCCCTCGTCGCCTCCGCTACCACCGAACCCAGACGACATCATCATAAACAGCATCATCATCTTCGCCTTAACATCTGAAGGAGACATTAGTACAGATAAAAAAAATGCTAATAGTACACATACACACACCCCTACCCCACCCGCCACGCACCTACGCACACACTCACACCCCGCCCCCTCCCCCAACAAATTATAACAAAATATTATCAGCTCCCCCCACCACACCCCACCCCATCCCCCCCCTCCCCCACCACACACCACCATACACACACATATACACAAAATATTTCGAAACCCAAATAAGACCCAAGTACAGTCATTTCGACTATCTCGACCCTTCCGGGATCAATCACACACTCAGAATTGTCATTCGAAATAATTTCTAACATCCTCAAATTTTGACCTCAAGTGCCAAATTAGAATTTCTCCAATTTAAATAAATATTATTTCTCCCAAATTAATTAAATTATCAGTCCTGAAAATCGTGGGGTATTACAACAGTGACTTTTAGAATAAAATGGGCTGGAAGTGATTTCAAAATCTTTTTAAATACACACATCTCAGGAATTCTCTTATGCAAATTATAACTAGAGTTAACTATATCAGACAATCACGCATAAAATTCATCAAAAAACTCTGACTCTCTCATGCTAATAATCTTAAGTTGCGCGGTGAGGTTTTGAATCTTAGAAGCTTTCACATCAATAGTACCCTTCTCAGTGAGTGCATGTCATAATGCGGCGGAACTTTTCAGAGGTGACGGCTCTAGAAATAGCACTTAAACAACATGAGTTAAATTGAGTCCATTTAGTTCCTCCTCCATCCAAGTGTCGAGTTTAGGACCAATGATATCCCCATTGGTCACACCGGGTGGTGTTCACCCTCTTTCACATACAAGCCATACATGCTCATTAATCGTTTTCAAAGCCGACCTTATATGAGCTTTCTAATGTGCATAGTTAGACCCATCAAAATCTGGTAGCCTATTATACAAATTATCCATAAAACCTTGTATAAATACTTAATGTAACCAGTTTTGATATCAATTTGAGAAAACAAGATTTTTGAATGAAAATATCAATTTAAAATTATTATCAATTTGAGAAATCCGGATTTAAAATTATTATCAATTTAAATGAAAATATCAATTATTATCCAATATTTTTGAATGAAATATTTATTTTGAATGAAAATATCAATTATTATCCAATTATTATCGAACTATTATCAATTATTTATTTTGAATGTAAATAATATCCAAAAATGTAAATGTAAATAATATTCAAAACCCCACCCACCCCCTCCCGATGTATATTATTTTCACAATGTTCTTACAATATTTGTTGATCAACTATGTGGGAGTATAACTCATATTGAATTATAAAGTAAAAATCTATAAAATTGATGTATACTTTTAGTGTTGTGTATATATGTTAGTTGATGCCATTATATTTTTAGCCTAATTAGATTCTAAGGTTATCTCAATTTATATTTTTCTTTTTCTATCTTATAATTTTCAACGTAAGAGCACAGTACATAATTCCAAACACGTCCTTTATTTTATTTTTTTCGTATCAATTTGGAGTTTTACTGTACATTTTTTTATCTGGAGATTCTATATTATAACGTATGTGTAAGTTCCGTCAATACCATTTCGTTTCAATTTTGTAATATTATGTTTTTTTCAAATATTTTAAAAGTTATTAAATGGGTACCCCACCCCTGCCCCCTCCCCCTGCCACACACATACGCACACACCTACACACACACCCCACCCCACCCCCTGCCCCCCTCCATCAACCCCTCCCCCACCACACACATATATACACACACATACACACACATATATACACATACATACACATACATATACACACGCACACACCCCGCCCTGCCCCCACCCCGCCCCACCCCTACCCCCACCCTGCCCCACCCCCCACACACGCACACACATACACACATATAAATATACACATACACACATAAATATGCACACAAACATATATATAAATGGAAGAGAGAGAGAGAGAGAGAGAGAGATAGACAGAGAGAGAAAATCGACCTAAAAGTAGAGTGACATTTCGAGGCGAGACAACTTTTTTTGTCGCGGTCGTGTCACGGTCGTGTCAAGGTCAATGACAGTGACACGTTTGTCACGGTTATAAACCGTGACAAAGCCGTGACCCCTCTTGTCCAGAATTGTCACAGTCATTGACCGTGACACGTCCGTGACAAAATTGTAACGGGCGTGTCACGGTCAATGACCGTGACAATTCTAGGCAGAATTAAAAAAAAATCTGCTGGGCAGTATGGCCACTGCCACTGCCCAGCAGTATATTTGTACCTGTTATAGCAACGTTGTACCAGTTCCAAACATCATATATCCAACACAAACTAAAGATAATGCAAATATATATTCATGACGATATAATCCAAATATTCAAAGTAAAAATAATATACATGACGATATAATCCAAATATAATTAAAATGGACAAACTTAAAAATAATGTTACTACATGTCTTGGATAAAACTGAGGAGGTGAGTAGGCCACACGACATACGAATTGACGCACCCACTAATATAAATCGTGCCGCATTGTTCGCGCAACCACAATAGGGAGTTCTCCTTCCCGGGTATGACATGCGTGACGAGCACCCTGCACTCCATCTCTTGAAGCACACGTCCATGGACTATTCCACCCTCGACGATATTCGGGTCCCTCAACCCCCGCCCTATCCGCTGGCCATCAAATACGTCCAATATGACCACGCTCGGCCAACCAAGTGTCGACAATGGTCTGTTGAAGGGCGCCAAATAGGGAAGTGGATCGTCGAAGTACGAACGTGTCAGTGATGAAGCAGCGAGGTCCACATCCTCGTCCTCCCGCACCTCCTCCTCCACCGCCTTCGCCTTCTCCTTCTCCTTCCCTTTCCCTTTCCCTTTACGGTCTCCACCCAACGTACGCTTCATGAATGCGTACATATCTTGGACCGTCGCCTCCAAACGGGACAGCTTCGCGTCGTGTGAATCCACCGTTCGAGCCAACCCGGTGTCGCTCATCTCCAATCCGATGATCCTAGATTTGGCCACCTGCGAGCTCACTCCCCTTTTCCTCCCCTTACGATCAGAGCCAAGCACTTGGATGAGTGCGTCTGTGGACAAAGATGCCTTGTCGGCATCAGACTGCGACTCATGCACTTCCTTAAGCTTTACCTGAAACGACAAAAAGCACATGATTAGTAAAATAAGTAAACTAAAAAATTATAACGTAATTAACAATAATTAAACTGTCGGATTACTTACAATCGTGGTCGCGAAGCTTGGGGACACCTCCTTGTCCTTCCCCTTCTTCGTCCGAAGAGCCACATAAGTATCGAGCCTATGTGGCTTACCCCCTGGCCCACTCCCTGCCCCCTGAAATAAAATAAAGTAAAGTAAAATTAGTATCGGCCCCGCAAAGTAAAATAATGAAGAATAATATATATCTGTATTTATAGATAAATTAAATCTTACCTGCATCCTATGCTCCACCTTAGCGTAAGAGGTCCGGCCGAAGTAGTGCACGTCCGTCTTTTTTGCCCGATTTTCCCTCCCCGATTGGCGAGATGCCAATTGTCGATCCTCGATCTCATTGTCAATGAACTTTTGCCATTGTGCCAATGATATCGGCTCCTTGGGCAAGACGGATCCGCGCCATTGTATAATGGACTCTCGTGTTTTCCCAAAGTACCGTGTCCGCATATTTTTCTTCCACGTCTTGTGTTGCTCCCTCAACTGCTCCAAGACGGAATCGCGTAGCTTTGGATCCAAATTGAATTGTTCCTTTCCAACAAATACAATGTTAGTTGCGAATAAATATAAATATAAATATAAATGTGAAATTGAAATTGAAATTGAAATTGAATAATTCATATAAATATAAATATAAATATAAATATATTACCTGTAGTGCCGCCCAAACAGCTAAATTGAGCTCATATGGCACCTCCTTCCAACTCATAAACCCCGGGCCGATGACCGTCTTTAGCAGCTCGAGGGATCTCGCTAATAGCTCCGACTTATTCTCGACGGTAATCCCAAATTTTCCATATTTGGGGAGCCTAGGGGCGGAGGAGCCCTCGTCGCCTCCGCTACCACCGAACCCAGACGACATCATCATAAACAGCATCATCATCTTCACCTTAACATCTGAAGGAGACATTTTTGCTGTAAAAAAAATGTTATTAGTACAGATAAAAAAATGTTAATAGTACACATACACACACCCCTACCCCACCCGCCACGCACACACGCACACACCTACGCACACACTCACACCCCACCCCCTCCCCCCACAAATTATAACAAAATATTATCAGCTCCCCCCACCACACCCCACCCCATCCCCCCCTCCCCCACCACACACCACCATACACACACATATACACAAAATATTTCGAAACCCAAATAAGACCCAAGTACAGTCATTTCGATTATCTCGACCCTTCCGGGATCAATCACACACTCAGAATTGTCATTCGAAATAATTTCTAACATCCTCAAATTTTGACCTCAAGTGCCAAATTAGAATTTCTCCAATTTAAATAAATATTATTTCTCCCAAATTAATTAAATTATCAATCCTGAAAATCGTGGGGTATTACAACAGTGACTTTTAGAATAAAATGGGCTGGAAGTGATTTCAAAATCTTTTTAAATACACACATCTCAGGAATTCTCTTATGCAAATTATAACTAGAGTTAACTATATCAGACAATCACGCATAAAATTCATCAAAAAACTCTGACTCTCTCATGCTAATAATCTTAAGCTGTGCGGTGAGGTTTTGAATCTTAGAAGCTTTCACATCAATAGTACCCTTCTCAGTGAGTGCATGTCATGATGCGGCGGAACTTTTCAGAGGTGACGGCTCTAGAAATAGCACTTAAACAATATGAGTTAAATTGAGTCCATTTAGTTCCTCCTCCATCCAAGAAGTGACGAGTTTAGGACCAATGATATCCCCATTGGTCACACCGGGTGGTGTTCACCCTCTTTCACATACAAGCCATACATGCTCATTAATCGTTTTCAAAGCCGACCTTATATGAGCTTTCTAATGTGCATAGTTAGACCCATCAAAATCTGGTAACCTATTATACAAATTATCCATAAAACCTTGTATAAATACTTAATGTAACCAGTTTTGATATCAATTTGAGAAAACAAGATTTTTGAATGAAAATATCAATTTAAAATTATTATCAATCTGAGAAATCCGGATTTAAAATTATTATCAATTTAAATGAAAATATCAATTATTATCCAATATTTTTGAATGAAATATTTATTTTGAATGAAAATATCAATTATTATCCAATTATTATCGAACTATTATCAATTATTTATTTTGAATGTAAAAAATATCCAAAAATGTAAATGTAAATAATATTCAAAACCCCACCCACCCCCACCCCCACCCCCTCCCGATGTATATTATTTTCACAATGTTCTTACAATATTTGTTGATGAACTATGTGGGAGTATAACCCATATTGAATTATAAAGTAAAAATCTATAAAATTGATGTCTACTTTTAGTGTTGTGTATATATGTTAGTTGATGCCATTATATTTTTAGCCTAATTAGATTCTAAGGTTATCTCAATTTATATTTTTCTTTTTCTATCTAATAATTTTCAACGTAAGAGCACAGTACATAATTCCAAACACGTCCTTTATTTTTTTTTAATTTCGTATCAATTTGGAGTTTTACTGTACATTTTTTTATCTGGAGATTCTATATTATAACGTATGTGTAAGTTCCGTCAATACCATTTCGTTTCAATTTTGTAATATTATGTTTTTTTCAAATATTTTAAAAGTTATTAAATGGGTGCCCTCCCCCTGCCACACACATACGCACACACCTACACACACACCCCACCCCCTGCCCCCCTCCACCACCCCCTCCCCCACCACACACATATATACACACACATATACACATACATATACACACGCACACACCCCGCCCTACCCCCACACTGCCCCACCCCCCACACATGCACACACATACACACATATAAATATACACATGCACACATAAATATACACACAAACATATATATAAATGGAAGAGAGAGAGAGAGAGAGAGAGAGAGAGAGAGAGAGAGAATCGACCTGAAAGTAGAGAGAGAGAGCAGCATCGAGAGAGAGAGAGAGAGAGGGAGGGAACGGCGGTAGGGAAAAAAGAAGGGGTTAGGGTTTTTGCTGCAAATATTATCACGGTCGTGTCAAGGTCATTGACCGTGACAAGTATTTAAAGAATTGTCACGGTCAATGACCATGACAAGTCCGTGACAAGTAAATTTGTCACGGCCTTGTCACGGTCAATGACCGTGACAATTAGTTGTCACGATCGTGTCAAGGTCAATGACCATGACATAAAACGCATGTTTTTTGTCACGGTCAATGACCTTGACAAGGCTAGCCGGCTGAAAGGTGACAATTTGCCCATTTTGGTGTAGTGGGGGTCTCCCTTACTGTTGTCACGCCCCGTGCAGGGTGAACGACTTTATGTGTACCTTGTCGTCTCAGAGTCCGCCATCAGTGCAGCCATTGTAAGAGACGAAGACGGGATACAGAAGCCTGTGTATTTTAACAGCAAGGCACTCTAGGGGGCAGAGCAAAGATATCCAAGGATGGAGAAGTTGGCCTACGCCTTGATTCACGCATCGAGAAAGATGAAGCCATACTTCCAGTCCCATACAATGGTCATCCTCACTGAATCTCCTCTTAGGCAGGTCTTGCACAAGCCTGAAAAATCAGGAAGGCTAATGACCTGGGCTATAGAGCTGGGGGAGTTCGACATTGTGTATCAACCTAGGACGGCCATTAAGGGGAAAGCATTGGTAGATTTCGTGGCCGAGTTTACCTGGGAAGGTGAGGAGGCCGAGGGTGAGGGCCTAAGCAGGACAGATACCCAGCAAGGTAGACTCACTGACCCCTCTACAGATAATGCTGAGACAAGCACCGCTGGAAGGAAAGTGGATGAAAATGAAGAAGGAAGGTATCTCTTCAGACAGGGATCACTCACCGAGGGAAGTTTCTCAGAAGAGCATACCGTGTGGAGTCTCTTTGTCGACGGGTCCTCGTGCGAAAGCGGGAGTGGGGCTAGATTAATAGTATCAGCACCCGACGGCACAAACATTGAGTACGCCTTGAGGTTCAATTTTAAGGCCTCCAACAACGAGGCCGAGTATGAGGCCTTGATAGCAGGCCTATCCTTGGCCAAATCACTTAGTATCAGCCAGATTTTGGTTCACAGTGATTCGAGGCTAGTAGTGAATCAGATACTAGGAGCCTACGAGGCCAAGGACGAGAGGATGGATAGGTACCTTGAGAAGGTGAGGTCGTTACTGAAGGGCTTCAGAGAAGTGAAATTAAAGAGGATACCTAGGCTCGACAATGGCCATGCCGATGCCCTTGCTAGGTTGGCCTCAGCGACTAGGACAGACATAAGGAGGACAGTCCTCGTGGAAATTTTGCTTCGACCAACTATTGAAGATGCCGAGGGAACACTTAGCAATTTCCTTAATGCTTCTCAAGGAGCTTCATGGATGGACCCTCTGATCAGATACATTAAAGAGGGAGAGATGTCAGAAGCAAGGCAAGAAAGGAAGAAGCTGAGATACAGGGCTGAAAAATTCACTGTCATCGGAGACACTTTGTACAAAAAGGGGTTTTTTCTCCCCTTACTTAGGTGTGTGCATCCCTCAGAAGTCCCTTCCATTTTGCAAGATGTGCATGAAGGATCGTCCTCAATCCACGTTGGGGGTAGATCCTTAGCGAAGAGGGTGATCACCCAAGGCTACTGGTGGCCGACCTTGGGGAAAGATGTCGCATCATATGTAAAAAAGTATGACAAATGTCAAAGATTTTCCACCATCCCTCATCAACCTCATCAGCCTCTTACCTCCATTACATCCCCATGGTCGTTTGCACTATGGGGGATTGACCTAGTAGGACCCTTGCCTATGGTCGTCAATAACTATCGGTTCCTCATCGTAGCCATTGACTATTTTTCAAAGTGGGTGGAGGCGGAGCCGATGGTGACGATCACAGAGCAGAATACCTTCCAGTTCATCTGGAAAAATATTATATGCAGATATGGTCTCCCCAACACCCTCATCTCGGATAACGGGACTCAGTTCAAGAATACCTCTCTACAGAAGTACTGTGAAAGGGTGAGTATCAAACAATTTTTCTCCACCCCAGGCCGACCTCAGGCCAATGGGCAAACAGAAGTTACAAACAGGACAATCCTAGATGGAATCAAGAAGAGGCTTGAGGAGGCAAAAGGAAGATGGGTCGAGGAGTTATATGTCGTGTTGTGGGCATACAGGACGACAGTGAGGACCTCTACCGGAGAGACCCCATTCATGCTAGCTTATGGCTCAGAAGCCGTCATCCCCACCGAGATTGAGTTTTCTACTCATAGGGTCCAAATGTATGACCCCAAGAGAAATGCGGAAGAGAGGAGACTCGACTTGGACCTGATTGAGGAAAGGAGGGAGGACGCTGAGATAAGGCAGGCAGCCTACCAGCAGAGGACCGTAAGGTTTTACAATCAGAGGGTGAAACAGAGGCCAATCGCAGTTGGGGACTTGGTCCTCAAAAAGACTTGGCAAAAGCCCAACAAGCTCCATCCTAATTGGCATGGCCCATAAAGGGTCATCGATGAAGTCATCCCTGGGACCTATAGACTAGAAAAC
Source organism: Sambucus nigra (assembly GCA_949130495.1). NCBI lineage: Eukaryota > Viridiplantae > Streptophyta > Magnoliopsida > Dipsacales > Adoxaceae > Sambucus > Sambucus nigra. The sequence continues at coordinate 433,184,846 of OX422220.1, read as the reverse complement.
CTAGAAGGGGAACCCTTTTCCAACCCCTAGAATGCAGATCATTTGAAGAAATACTATCAGTAGTGTTGTAAGGTCTTGATAGACCATAATTGTAATAAGAGTTGCTCCAACAGAACACTTGGAAAATTAATGAGAAATATCAGTGCTTCCCCTCATCCTGTGGTTATCAGCTCTAATACGCATGGAAACATCTACAGAGAACCACCCTCGGATATAATGAGGGTCAGTGGAGGGGACGACCCCACCACTGTCCTCAAGAAAGACGAGGGAAAACTTTATTAAAAACCATTAATTTGGTAAGTTGAACCCTCGGCTATAATGAGGGTCAGTGGAGGGGATGACCCCACCACTATCCTCAAGAAAGACGAGGGAAAACTTTGTTAAAAAACCATTAATTTGGTAAGTTGAACCCTCGGCTATAATGAGGGTCAGTGGAGGGGACGACCACACCACTGTCCTCAAGAAAGACGAGGGAAAACTTTGTTAAAAACCATTAATTTGGTAAGTTGAACCCTCGACTATAATGAGGGTCAGTGGAGGGGGCGACCCCACCACTGTCCTCAAGAAAGACGAGGGAAAACTTTGTTAAAAACCATTAATTTGGTAAGTTGAACCCTCGGCTATAATGAGGGTCAGTTGAGGGGACGACCCCACCACTGTCCTCAAGAAAGACGAGGTAAAACTTTGTTAAAACCCATTAATTTGGTAAGTTGAACCCTCGGCTATAATGAGGGTCAGTGGAGGGGACGACCCCACCACGGTCCTCAAGAAAGACGAGGGAAAACTTTGTTAAAAACCATTAATTTGGTAAGTTGAACCCTCGGCTATAATGAGGGTCAGTGGAGGGGACGACCCCACCACTGCCCTCAAGAAAGATGAGGGAAAACTTTGTTAAAAACCATTAATTTGGTAAGTTGAACCCTCGGCTATAATGAGGGTCAGTGGAGGGGACGACCCCACCACTGTCCTCAAGAAAGACGAGGGAAAAATTTGTTGAAAACCATTAATTTGGTAAGTTCAACCCTCGTCTATAATGGCGGTCAGTGGAGGGGACGACCCCACCACTGACCTCAAGAAAGACGAGGGAATACTTTGTTTAAAACCATTAGTTTGGTAATTTGATCCCTCGGCTATAATGAGGGCCAGTGGAGGGGACGACCCCACCACTGTCCTCAAGAAAGACGAGGGAAAACTTTATTAAAAGCCATTAGTTTGGTAATTTGTTCCCTCGGATATAATGAGGGCCAGTGGAGGGGACGACCCCACCACTGACCTCAAGAAAGACGAGGGAATACTTTGTTTAAAACCATTAGTTTGGTAATTTGATCCCTCGGCTATAATGAGGGACAGTGGAGGGGACGACCCCACCACTGTCCTCAAGAAAGACGAGGGAAAACTTTATTAAAAACCATTAGTTTGGTAATTTGATCCCTCGGCTATAATGAGGGCCAGTGGAGGGGACGACCCCACCACTATCCTCAAGAAAGACGAGGGAGAGGTTAGTGATTATACAAAAAAAAAATCACAACGCAAAGCATACAAAGGGAAAATAAGGATGACGGTAAAGGAGATGATAGTATAAATGAAATGCCAAGTGTTATACAAAATAGAGTACAAAAATGATAATTACATTAAGAGGGTATGGGCTACAGACAGCCACCTAATGGGACAATATCAGAGGGCAGGGCCTCAACATCCACCAGAGGGGTTTCCTCAATGACCACAATCGGCTGATCCTCAGATGTGCCGACACCCTCTACTTGCACTTGTGATTCCACCTGAGTCAGAGCCTCGGCGATCAGAGGGTCGTCCAATCTGACTGCTTCAATCGACGGGCGGACCGAGGAGAAGACATCACCAAACCTGAGGACGACCCACCGGCAGGCCGTCCTGATTCCTCTCTCCAAATATTCAAGGCCGAAGCCTTGAAACTCATCAGAAATTTTATAAGCCTCAACAGCATCAGCCTCGGCTTTCCTGACAGCTGCTTCAAGATCAGTCTTGTGATTGACCCCCATGTTGGTCAAGGCCTCGTTCTTTTCCTTGATAAGAAAGTCTTTGGCCTTAAGGTCCTCGTCGTGCTGTCTCGTCAGCTGGTCCAGGATCCTTGCATGCTCAGTCCTGGTATTTTCCAACTCGGCCCTTGCAGTATCAAGCTCCGATTGAAGATCTGCCTCGTGTTGAATAGCCCTCTCGGCTTCATGGAACTTTTCTTGGTTCTTATCCATCCATTTTGTTGTCGAGGTAAAGGCGCACACAGACTGCACAGAAAAATAAACAGATGTCAAGAGGCCGAGGAAACAGTTATTGAAATAATGAAATTAAAAGAAATAAATCAAGACCGATACCTGGGCTAGAGCGTGCAGACCATAGTCATACACTTTGGCTGGAGGCATCTTTGACAAGAAGTCATAGTCAGCAGCCGAGGGAGCAGAAAACATTGAGGCCTTGGCTTCCCTCAAGTTTGTGATCAGTGATGAGGGCTAGGCCCTGAGATGTGCCAAGTTATGAGACCAGAAGGCCCCCATGATAGAAGAGGAGGCGGTTCCCTCAGACCCCTCAACCCTTTCCCTCGTCTGTGATCTTGGTCGAGGGTCGACGGGGGTCTTGGGCTCTTTCCTCTTCTGCATGCCGACGGTCGGCTCAGCAGGGGTCGGCCCTGCGTCCTGTGTCTTCCTCGGAGCCTGTTGAGGCTCCTTTCCTTTCTTCTTGGCCAAGCCTAATAATAAGCTGGGAGAAGTCATTTCCCAAAGATAGTCTGATATACCTGCAGGACGACCTGGAAAGAGGACGACACGTCAGAAAAATGCAGAGATAAAGAGGAAACACTTCAAAAATAAGTAAAGAATGGAAAACGTTCAGTATAACTCACATAAATCTGTCAGAGGACCGACCCTCAGACCAGCTTCTTTGAGGAACCGGGGGGTCATCAAATCTTCAAATTTTGCAATCTCACCCCCTCTCCCTCGTCCCCTCAGATACTCAACGATGTCCTTTTCTTCCAGGCTAAGTTCGGGGTCTGACCTAGCCTTCATTGATGGGTTAGACCATCTACAGGGGACCCTCGGACCATCGGCAGCAGGGGATGCCTCGGTGGAGAACTCCCACTCCCTAGAGACGAAGAAGAATCTCTTTTCCCAATCGTGGTTGGAGGTTTGTGCCACGTGGAGGAGTTTCTTCTCAGACCTCCTCACCCCCAGATGATAGTATCCGGGCTGTTTGGACGAGGAGGTGATATTGTAGCAGGCCAAGAATATATCAGCCGAGGGCTCAACGGTGAAAGCGTTCTTCCACAGGGAGATGTAACCTAGTATCGTCCTCCGGGAATTGGGAGGAAGTTGAGAGGGGGCAACGCCAAGGGCAGATAAAATATCTACGATGGCAGGATACAGAGGGAATCTGACACCTACCTTGAACATTTGTTCATACACAGCAACCTCTCCCTCATCACCTTCAAAAACCCTCTCGTCCTCAGAGGGAACCCTCATAGTTATATTGGGGGACACTCCATAGGCATGTCTCCATAGCAAGAGGTCGCGATCCCTAACGGAGGAGATATAGGACGAGGCATGGGAGGTATTAACCTGGTCATCTGTATCATCACCCTCGTCCTCAGTCCCCTATCCCTCAGCCTCGTCATCTGCCAGAGGACCGTGGGGAAAGGACATTTGGAAGGCATGTGGAGATAGGGTTGTCACTAGGACAGCCTCGGATGGGACCATACCTTCGGCCTCTCGGCCTGGGCTTAGGCCAGATGTCTCTACTCTACCAGAAGGACCAGTGCCAGTTGGCGAGGATTCTCTCTCGTCCATCTCATTTGAATGACACTCGACTGGACGATGGGACGACCCATAAGACTCAGACGGTTCAAATGTATTTATTATGGCTAGAGGAATGGGAAAGATGGGTCATACCCAATTAGGGTCGGCCACTCGTCTCCTCTCCTCTTCTTCCTCTATTCGTCTGATCTCAACAAATAATTTCTCCCTCAGGGAAGGGAACTCCTCAGCTAAGCTATAAAGCCTCCTAAGCATCAAGGGGGAGAACCTACACTTAGAGAGTTTGGGAAACTTAGCTACAAACAAGTGTTCAGTTGACCAAATTAGACTTTTGGATTAAAACAAGGGGAATCAATGGTTTTCACTCAAGAACACCCAAGAAATTCAAGAACACTCAAAAGACAGTCGCCGAAAAAGTTGTAAAAAAACCCAAATCAAGCCCTACAAGCCTAAAACAGAAAAGCAAAAAAGAAATGAAAGTGAAGAGGGCATTGGTGGCGGAAGATTACCTGAAGAGAAAGCGTGAAGCTGCTAAGTCGAAGGCTCGAAAGCTGTAAAAATGGCAGGAAGGCTGGAGACTTGAGAGAGAGAAAACTTGGGCGCGAAGAAGAAGAAGAAGAGAGAGAGTTTAAAAATCTCTTAAATACCTTAGTAATGAGTGGGCCCATTAACCAAGGCAGGGCACAATCCATGAGGAAGGAATCATTAGGGCACAAAGCCCTAGGCAAAGTGTGCAGCCGCCACGCCTTGGAAACATCATCTTAACAGGTGTCATTCAGCTAACTGGTCATACACGCATCTCAATTACAACACTATCCCTCAGCCATTTCAACAACACATATGGCTAAGGGCTGGGGGTGATTGATATACCCATATATACCCTTCACTCGGACGACCCCTCAGGGGCCGACTCGTCATTAGATTCCAGACGACCCCTCAGGGGGCCAACCCTTCATTATGTTCCAGATGACCCCTCAGGGGGATGACCCTTCATCATGTTCCAGACGACCCCTGACAACCCCTCAGGGGGACGACCCTTCATCAGGTTCCAGATGACCCCTCAGGGGCCGACCCTTCATCATGTTCCAGACGACCCCTCAGTGGGCCGACCCTTCATCAGGCTCCGGACGACCCTCCAAGGGTACGACAGTACGAGGCCTAAATTAGGCCAGACTCACTACCGGAAGGAACTTTGCCCTCGGCCTCATCTCATAGGCCGAGGGTGACATCATCACAACGCGTGGTTTGGGAGACGCGTGGAACAGTGCGTGTGAGGCTCACATGGCACATGGAAGACCGTTATAACAAAATCACACCCTCACGTGAGGGAATATTATGTCATCATTTGGCATTTACAGGTGTCGATAGGGGATTGGCTAGATCACCATTCACATGCACCATGCATACTTGGGGGGTACACTACACCCCCCAAAACCTATATATACTTGTCACCTACAACCCTACAGGGGATGGATAGATATTTTGTAACCCTAGATAAAACTCTGCTTGTACACACAGTAGAGGGAGAAAGTGATCTTATGTGCATTGTATCCAAGGTCATTAGTGCCCATACCTAGTGGATCACACACTCACAGTGGATGTAGGCCAAATTGGTTGAACCACTATACATCATTATCTTGGTTCCTCTTATACTCATCCCCTTCTACATACTTATACACTTATACATCTCTATGGCTGCCATGGTTACTACTGTTTGAGCTCATTATCACTTATCCGGTGGTGCTAAATCTCAGCATCATCAAAGATGATCCAATTCAAGAGTGGGATACACACACTCCTCATGAGGCATGGAGTGATCCACAAGGGAACTCGCAGGAGGACTTTGAAAATAAATGAGTGAGTGATCAACTTATCCATCATTATGTCGCCATCCGATGTGGTGAAAGGGTCTAACGAGGCTTTAAGATCTGAGATTGATGAATCAACATCAATATTCGGCTCTAGGATAGCCAAATATGACGGGGTAGGATCCATATCAAGAGAGGTGGGAACCATCTCTGACGCTATCTCGATACAATGGTGAGAACTCGTAGCCAGAGCGAACTAAAAGATATGGTCATGTCAGAGACATAAGCAATTGGGGCATAAGGTAAAAGCTCGGGCATATTTTTGGATATCTCGGGAGTGGGAACTACAAGGTTGGGTTCATATGGACATGGTGGGATTTGATCAGGCTCACTATCGAAAGGTAAGTCAACACAATTGTCGACTTGGGACCCGGACCATGGAATGGTCTCAACATCGAGATTCTCGGGAGGATAGGGTTGGTCACACTCAAAATCTGTGTCACAAGAGGACACATCATCATCACACTCGGTTGCAACGATGGGTGGAGCCATGGGAATGTCCGAGTCTCTCGTACACTCCAATTCATTTAATCATTGTTCAAGCCTTTGGAGAGCTTGAGTTTGAATTTGAGTGGCTTGCTCTTGCTCGAGTATGAACTTTTGCAAGAGGCTTTCGAGAGAGGATATGGGTGGTGGAGGTGGTTAAGGTGTACACAACGCGCTACATTCGTGAGTGTATGGATAATACTCAAATGAAGTGTGTGAAGTGGGGCCAAGTTCATCATAAACGAAAGGATCGCTTTCGTGATGGACAAATGGTTGAAATTCAGTGGGTGCGTAGTGAGGGGAATGATCAGGAATGGGTGCACAAGGTTGCCATGAGAACTGTGGGAACGTGTGAGGATTCACAACATCGGGTTGGGATTCGTATTGCATGGAAGGTTGATCAAGCCTCCACGAATAGCTTGGGTACTCACACAACTCGGGATTGGGTATATCATGAGAATAGGCCGAGGTGGATTCTGGAACATTGTCATATGGATACACATGTTCCATGGTGGGTTCGGATGGATATGATAAGCACGGACAGTCATCGGACATGTGATCGGCATAATAACAGTGGGTGCACGACAAGGTACGTGACACGTCGACACTTGACACCGAGGGTGATGGAATAGGAGGTGCGTGCATAGATGGGTCAAGAGTACCAATGGTACTCATGAGAGAGCCGAGACCACAAAAAATCTCATAAACGGCTTGGGATCACTCTCACATGTGCCGCATGACAATGGAAAGTGATCAAAGTAGTCCCGTAAAGGACGTTCTTCGGCCATGTGGATAAGAATACTTTTTTTTTTGAAGTTTTTTTTAATTTTTTTTTCAAAAGGACAGAAAATATTTTTAGATTTTGTGAAAAACAAAGGAAGAAAATATTTTTGGATGTTTCTAAAAATTAGAGAAAGAAGATATTTTTGTATTTTTTGAAAGAAAGGGTGGGGGAAAATATGGACTCTTGTGTAGACACCCCATTCTGTTACCCCCTAACTCTCCTAAGGTCCCTAGTACCTCCCTTCACCACTGCAAGCCCTGGTCACGTCCCGAGTACTGACTTGAAGCCATCGGGCACTCCCGACTCAGTTTGACCCAAAAGTCAAACTCTTCGTCTCGATCAAGACTGAATGAATCTTCGAAGGGCACTGAATACCCTTTCCAACAGTTCGCCCAGTGTGCGATTCCGACTTACCATGCGGAGCAACGGTCCGTTTGCCTCCGAAACCTGACCAAGAGGCCACCGGGAGCTCCCGTGCTCTGTTTGACCTAAGTCAACTCTTTCACTCGACCAAGGCTGAATGAATCTTCAAAGGGCACTGAATACCCTTTCCAACGGTCTGTCTTGTGTGTGATTCTGACTTTCCATGCGAACGAATGATCCGTTTGACTCCGGGAGGCCACCGAGCGCTTCCCGGGACCAGTTGACCAAAGTCAACTCTCCAAACCGGGTCAAACTCTTTGGAATGTCGAATTAAATCTCCTAAACTTTCCAATGGTATGACCATGAGCGATTCGGACTTACCATGCGGATGAACGATCCGTTTGCGTCCGCACGATTCCCCGTCCAACGGACCGAAAAACACTTCCGAGCCATATTTGACCCAAAGTCAACTCCCAAACCCGGGAGTGGTCCAAAGGACTTTCTAAGGTCTCTGAAATACCTTTCCAACGATATGCCCTGTGCGCGATTCTGACCAACGGTTTGCCCTCGGCGGCCAATTTCCCGAAAAAGCCTGAAGCACACTACCAAATAGCAGGTCCCAGACCTTGCCTATCGGCACCTGCCGATAGGTAGTGCCATGGCAATGCCGATCAGCAAACCCATGGGCCTATAAAAAGGAGGCCTTGGCCTCATTTGCAAAGGGAGCCCAGATTTGATAAAAATCTCTCTGAACGAATCCCAGAAACCTCTCTCGAAGGCAGCGTGATTTCAACTTCCAAATCCCTTTTTTACTTCCACTTTCCATCATCATTTTCATCAAACTTGGTGAATTAACCACTCTCCATAATCATTCAAAGTGAAAGGGCTTCTCTCCAACATTCAAGATCAAGCTCAAGATCTTCAAGAAGGTCCAACTTTCTCAAACTCTCTCCTAAATTCTCTTAAATTTGCAATAACTTGTTTTCTTACTTAGCACTTTTATTATCTTATTTCACATATCCTAACATACTTTTTATCTAGTATTATTGGACATCTCCTATTTTCATATAAATAAAACCCCAAAAAACAAGAAAAAGAGGGTTTGCTCATAAATTCCAAATGGGATTCTCACACTTTTTCCACACTTTTCTCACAACTAAAACACTTTTTCTACACACACACACACACACTTACAAATAAGAGACCTCTCCATTTGGATTTACGGGATAAACCCCACCCCTCGTTTTGTATGCAAACTACATGGACTTTGATGCCTTTATAGGCTACGTAGGCGTCTCGGGGTAAAACTCGAGACTCGAGTCCTTTTCTCACTTTTTCTCTTATTTTCTATCTTCTCTTTATCTCATTTTCTATTATATTCTATATACTTGTTCTTAGTAACGTATTACCCCATATGCGTTATCGTTCCCTCATAACGATCAACGTAGGGGTAATTGCGTAAATCCTATTTTCTATATTAATCTCACATTCCTACGGATGACTCGCTTTATCTTTTCCATGATACAAGTCGAGGATTCCTACCTCCATCCTATATATACACATGCACACATATCACGGGGGAAACATAAGGGAAAATAACAAATATTCATGAGAGACCGAAAGGGCGGAATGGGTGCCTAACACCTTCCCAATTCGTAACTAAGCCTCCGAACCCTTCTCGAATCATTTTGGTTTCGCACGCACCAGTATGTCTTTGGATGCCATCTTCGGGGTGGCTTCCCCTTTTTCTTTTGTCTGTTTTGAGTAAAATAGACTGGCAACTCTGAATCTCTCTACATTTTCACACCTCACAAATCGACACCGGCCGAAGCGCTCTCCCAAGAGGGGACGCGTGAGACCCGAAGGATCCTTTTCCCTCCGCGGCGGGGATCGGGGATGGCCACAGTGGCGACTCTGCTGGGGATTTTCTATATTTTGAGGGCTTGACTCTATTTACATGAATGCTATATTTTCTTATGTTTCCCCCATACCTGCATATTCCCCTTTCTCATATGTACCCCATGCTTACGCTTATGTTCACACACTTGTAGGAAAATTCTCCATGTACACTTCGTACCACGTGCACCTAGGATCACATGTATATCCCCTTGTTGCACGCATCACCCATCCATACTTGGTGTACCTTTTGGGGTACTTGTACTTGGCTCCCTATTTTGGCATAATCAAGAAAGGCATTCTCATCATAAGATACTAATAAGAGAATCATGCATGATTCACACGATATCACCAAAGAGCATTGCTATTGACCAAATTTTACCCAGTAACTGGAAGGTCACTTCGTGATGGGCGCTGGTCCGACAGGTCACAGTTAGCCTAAGAGATATGACTCTAACCTTCCATTGGCCAAGTACCTTCGACGTATATCAAACGGTTCCCCCGGATCGTACCACTTGACCGAAGTCATGACGGGAAGTATATCGCAGGGAATTAATTCACGTACGCCGAGTATATCAAATTCACTCTCACACGTACCATCCCCACAAGGTATATGGTGAGGCAATTCATATACACTCAGGTATATCAAATGGATTGTCCACATGTACCGATTGCCCGCAAGAGCAAGACGTATATCGTAGAAGTCATGCCAAAGGGGGTAACCCATGCTGATTCACCCAACCAACTGCATACCCGCATATAGGTGTCAAACCTAGGACACGCACTTTAGATTGTCGGTTTCAACCCGAAAATCTACCGAAATTCCGGGTCGATCTGTCGCCCAATTTTTGCGCATTTTTAAAATAGGACCCTGTCCGCGAGCCTGGTTACAAGTCCAGACGTAGCTTTGCATATATTAAGACCCCCACTATTCCAGGATCGGGTCCCGTCCGGCATTGCATTTAGGAGAATTAAATACAAGTGAGAACATAATAATCATAATAATCATGCTGAGTTCCGTATCCAAAAACATTTCCCCCTTCTTTATTAAAAATCCAAAAACATTTCTCCCTTCTTTATTAAAAATCCAAAAACATTTCTCCCTTCTTTATTAAAAATCCAAAAATATTTCTCCCTTCTTTATCAAAAATCCAAAAATAGTTCTTCCTTTTTTCTCAAAAATAAATCTCATCCTACGCCTTCTTAGGTCGATCGCACGCCCTTGGCCTGGCTCCTTATTGGCTTCGGTCTTCAGTCAAATCACCCCGGAGTTTCATCCGCTCCTCTACTACTTCTTTCGAGTCCAGAATCCATCCATCTTCCATGGAGAATGCAGATCAAGCACCAGTTATACAACCAGATATGCCGACAGTCCTAGCTTAGCTAGTGGCCAAAATTGACAACCTCCAAGCTGAGGTCTGAGAAATGAAATGAAACCAAGTCCCTATTCCTCAAGAGCCTGAGGCCCTAATCCCTCATGCTATGGGTCCACCTGAGCCTATCTGGGTCCCAGAAGAATATCATCACACTCTACGTGCCCCTCCGGCTAATGGGCCGCCGCCTGCCCAGCTTCCGATACCAAACATTGCCCAACCTGTGGCTAACCTGCCTATGGTCATTGATCCAAAAGAGGAGGAGTTGAACAAAGTCAAAGAAGATCTTAAGATGCTCACTAAGAAGTTCGACCAAGTCCGAATCTCTGGGAATTACATGGACTACACCCATATGTCTCCTTATCCTAAAGCAAGGTTACCGAAGAAATTCAAGATGCCAAACATCGAGAAGTTCGGGGGGAGTGGTCCCCCAATTGTCCATCTTCGCAGTTATCATCATTCCATGACTCTACTAAGGGCTTCTGAAGAAGTAATGGCCCAACTATTTCAACAAACCTTGAAGGATAGTGCCCTCTGATGGTTTTTGTCTCTCGAAGAGTCCAGAATCCGTAGCTCGGAGGATGTATCCCGAGAATTCATGTCGCAGTACAAATACAACGAAGAGCTTGAGGTCACCCGCCGTGATTTAGAGATGCTCAAACAAAACTCTGGAGAATCAGTCAGTAACTTTACAGCCCGATGGAGGGAAAAAGCAGCTACTATAACCAATCGGTCGTCTGAGGAAGAACAAGTCAACATAGTGAAGAAGAATTTCTTGCACCATGTTCGAGCAACCATGGGAGGACAGTACTACCCCCACTTTCGAGCTCTCAGAGAAGCAAAAGTAGAAATCGAGGAAGGTCTTGCCAAAACAGAAGTTGAACCAAAGAAGGTGTCCGAACAGTTCACCCCCAGAAAATATGACAAGCCTGTCAGTGTCGCAGCCTCAACCATCAACAACATCTCTCAACCAACCACATCATGGGCACCAGAAAGTCACCCTGCCCCCGTCCAAAGGGAATACACTGAGCTTCATGCTCCCCTCTCCAAAGTCTACCAAGCCCTGTTAAGCCGAAACCTTATAAAACCTTTGGATCCCCGTCCATTACCCAATCCACTTCCTAGAAATTTCAAAATCGATGCTCATTGCGCCTTTCACCAAAAGGCTGGCCATACCACCGACCAATGATTCCACCTTCGAAACATAATCCAAGATCTCATCGATCGGGGTACCATCACCCCACCAGCCAGTCCTAATCCAAACACTACTCATAACCCCCCCACCCCCAAATCACACCAATGCCATCTTCTTAGAAGAAAACCCAGATTTCAATCCATCAACCTAAATCACACCCCTATAACCTCCTAAACCTCTTCAATCTTGCCCATATTTCCTCCTACACCCTACTAGCCTCACTGATCAAGCACTGTCACTCCTTACCAGAGCATGCATCGCTGTCCGTACCCGTTCTGAAGATGGAAGAATGGAATTGTCAGAGGTGATAAATCAACTCCTAGAGTTCAGGCTAAAATTTCCCTCACAGATGATTATCGATTGCCAGAGGTTCAGTGCGCTATTTTTGGAAGCGCAGAAATGGGCCCGAGAATCAGATAGTTGGGTGATACCCACCGACGAGGTCAGCTTAGATGATGTTGTCCAGACTATGGCAGAATTATTCAGGCAAGCCAATAACATTTGTAGTATCACCGAGTTATTTGGTTCTTTGAAGCTACAAGGGCACCTGGTCCCTTCATCCTTACACATCCCCATAGAATGGGAAGACCTATATAAGGAAGCCATTAAAGTTATGGAATGCATTGACTTCACAGGGGAAAACAGGATTGTTGCCACCGAATGGAGGGAAGAATTCGAAGATTCAAATGAAGAGCAAGCTTCAGGAAGAACTGCCTAGTAGCCGACTTATGTGGGATGATATCATTTGAAGACTTCTCGGAGAAATAAATAGGGTGGAAGAGCAACCTGAGATCGATGAAGAAACGGGATTCATGTTTTTCTCTTCTTCAGTAAATTACATGACCAGATCTGGGAGACATTGCTAAGTTCCAAGCTCGCTACCAGCAAATGACAAGGGGAAGGGCGTTGAAAACCTTCCTATGCCAGAAATGACCATCGAGGAGAGAAAGATCCTCGATCAACTGAAGAAAACTCAAGCTAACATCTCTCTATGGGGGGTTTTCATGTCTTCCCAGCTGAACATAAATGCTTTAATCAAGTTTCTCATAGGACCTATAGTTCCTCCCTCTACCATGCCAGAAGAAGCCGTAAATTTGGTCGGATCCTTGACCTCCACTCGAATGCTATCCTTTCCTGAAGAATAAATTCCCAAAATTGGGCCAAACCACAATCACGCACTCCACATCTCCGTCGAAGTTATGGGGAGTGTTGTACCGCTTTCTCTCGTTGATAATGGATCTTCTTTGAATGTCTGCCCGCTCAGAACCTTCAGATGCTTGGGGCTAAAAGAAAGTGACCTCGCTCCAACCTCCTCTACCGTGTGTGCCTACGATAATACCCGTCGGGAGGTTATGGGATCCATAAAACTTGTAATAGGGGCTGGCCCTATAAACCATGTCGTCGAATTCCAAGTCATCGATATCCCGACCTATTTTAACCTGTTGCTCGGACGACCCTGGCTCTATAGTATAAAGGGTGTGTCTTCCTTACTCCATCAGAAATTAAAGTTCATTGTCGACGGGCGAGTCATCACCATTTTGGGTGATGACGGCAATGCTGAGGATGCAAGCACCAGCAGTCCAATTCTTGAGATACAGTACGGGTCAAATGATATGCTCTTATCAGGATTTCGAGTTGAGCCACCTCTACTCCCGGCAGGGGATGGTTTCAAAGAAAGGGTTTGTCCGAAATACGACCCTCATGGCAATGTCAATGTGATTTAGATGTTCAGAAACATCCACTTCATGCCCAGACTAGGGCTAGGGTAAAGGCAGCAAGGGATACTTGAGCCCATCAAACTGAAGAAAGATTTCCCTCCTTGTGTCTTGGGGTATCAGCCATCAAAACAAGAGCTCATAATGATCCGCCAGTCTCGGCCAAAAAGGAGATTAGACTACACCCAAACTATCTCAGGAGACTCCTTGAATGGACGATTCATCAAAGAAGGCGAGGACTTCCCCTTTTACGGTTTTCCAGAACCATGGTACGACAACACAGACAAGAAGATGAAGCCTGGAATGAAGATCTTTTTTCGAGATAGCTACCCATGGGCCGAAAGTTTCCCACACCGCGTACAACCTCTCATCAAAGATACCAAAGAATCTAAGGAAAGTGATTCCGAAGATTCCTTCAACTTACAGACACTGGGGCTGGCACTCTGCATGGTTCATTCAGGCACTACATCACTGGACCCCTCTCATCTGATCAAGGTTGCGAATACACCTCTCCTCAACTGGCATGCTGTGCCAGTTCTACCTCTTGAAATCTCCCTTAACCCCAATGTTTACCCTATTTCTTCTGCTACTGTCTATCCTTGCTCAAATGTAATCGAGACCTCTTTTGATGAGGTTCTCAATGCTGTTTTTCCTATCAATGAAATAAACGAAGATTTTGAGTATCTTGATGTGCCTTACATTAATTGTTTAGATTCTAATCGAACTTTTGATGATAATGATTTTGCAAATGAACAATTCTTAACTGATATAAATAAGGTTAATAACAAATAACATAATCGCGTTCAAGATTAATGAAGAAGAGACTGTTGTTATTAATCTCGGTTCTAGTAGCCAACTGCGCGAGATCAGGATAGGGGCCACCCTTGACGAGCATGAGCGCGCATAACTCAAAGAATTGCTAAAGGAGTTCGTGGATGTCTTCCCATGGTCCTACGATGATATGCTCGGTATTGATCCTGAAATAGCTCAGCATGAGATCCCCACTCTCTCAGATTACAAGACGGTTAAACAAAAATTGAGAAAGCTTCGCACCGAATGGTCGCTCAAAGTCAAAGAAGAGGTGGTCAAACAGTTGAACGTGGGTTTCATTCGAGTGATCGAATATCCCACATGGCTAGCCAACATTGTACCTGTACCGAAATCAGGAGGAAAGGTTCGAATGTGTGTGGATTACCGAGATTTAAACAAAGCCTCTCCGAAGGATGATTATTCGTTACCCAATATCTACATGATCGTAGAAAACACAGCCAGCCATGCTCTCAAACGAGTTTGTCGGATACAACCAAATCAAGATGCACCCAGACCACAAAAAAAACCCGCATTTATCACCCCATGGGGAACCTTTTGCTACACCGTTATGCCATTCGGTCTCAAGAATGCTAGGGCTACCTACCAGAGGTCCACTACAACCATCCTGCACGACCTGATTCACAAGGAGGTCAAGGTTTACGTGGATGATATGATTATCAAGTCCAAAACTAGAGAAGGTCATGTTCCCGCTCTTCGAAAGTTATTCGAGTGACTGTGACAGTATCAAATGTGACTTAATCCACAGAAATGTGTCTTCGGCGTTATAAATGGAAAACTCTTGGGATTCATGGTCAGCAAAAAGGGGATAGAAGCAGATCCTACAAAGCTGAGGGACATACTTGAGTTGCCACAACCCCGAACAGAGAAAGAAGTCCGAGGTTTTCTTAGGAAATTATAATATATCAGTCGGTTCATTAGCCAGCTGACCTCCATCTGCGAACCAATCTTCAAGCTCCTCCTAAAGGATTCAACCAAGGTTTGGAATGAGGCCTACCAAGAAGCTTTTGTCCGAATCAAATAATACCTGACCCAACTTCCAGTTCTCATGCCACCACAGCCTGGTCTCCCTTTTCTCCTATACCTAACCATAACCGACACTGCAGCTGGGGCTTTGCTAGCCCAATACCTTGAAGATTCTCGCAAAGAAAGATCCATCTATTATTACAGTCGCAAATTGGTCGGGTACGAGGTCAACTACACTGCTTTGGAAAAAGCATATGTCGCGCTTGTCTGGGTCACCCAAAAGTTACGATACTATATGCTCGCCTTCCCCATTAAACTTGTATCCCGAATGGATCCCATTAAATACCTTCTTGAGAAACTCGCCTTATCCAGCTGAATGGCCTGATGGTTGATGCTCCTAACCGAATTCGATATTGTGTACGTCACACAGAAAGCCATGAAAGGAAGATCCATTTCTGACTACCTCGCGGATTACCCTGTAGAAGAAATAGATGTCTGGATCTCCAAATTCCCAGATGAGAATATCCTTTACACTACCCAAGGCAACCTCCGATGGAAAATTCTCTTTGACGGCGCTGCCAACAAAAAGGGATATGGCATTGGGATACTCCTGGTGGCCCCAGATGACTCTCATACTCCCATCGCCATAAAATTGGATTTCCCCTGCACCAATAACATGACTGAATACGAAGCCTGCACAGTGGGCCTCAAGGTCGCTCTTAAGAAAATTATTCAATACCTTGATGTATAATTTGATTCTTCCTTCATCATCGGTCAAGTGATCAGAAAGTGGAAAGTCATGGACAAAAAGCTCCAACCCTTTCATGCCCAATTAGAAGAGTTAACCTCCCAATTCCAAGATATCACCTTCCATTACCTACCCCGAGTAAAAAATAACCTAGCCGATGATCTCGCCACTTTAGCCTCCATGGTCGACATGCCCTAGGGAATAACAATGACCCCCTTCCTAGTTCAAAAGCAAGACAAACCAACCCATTGCTACCACATTGAGCTCGTCACCACAGAAGATCCTGAGCTAATCAACTACTGGTACTATGATATTTGGTGCCTCCTCAGGTACGGTAGGTATCCCGAGGGTTCCAATAAGAATGACCGAGCTACCCTCCGAAGGCTGGCCGCCCAGTACATCATTTGTTATAAAGCACTAGTCAAGAGGAATTTCGATGGAACTCATTTGCACTGTATCGCAGGGGATGACATTGAAAAGATAATGCAGAAAATCCCCAGCGAGGAATGCGGGACCCATATGAACGGTCAAATGCTTGCCAAGAAGATCATTCGACAGATCTACTACTGGACCACCATAGACCAGGATTGCACCGCCTATGTTCGGAGATGCCCTAAATGCCAATAGTTCTCCAATCTTCAACACTTGCCTCCGCGGGAATTATACAACATGACTTCTCCCTGGACGTTCTCCACCTGGGGTATCGACATCATACGGAAAGTTACACCAAAGGCTTCAAACGGACATGAGTTCATCCTAGTCTCCATCGATTACTTCACCAAATGGGCCAAAGATGAGTCATACGCAGTGTTGAACGCCAAGAAAGTGGTCAAATTCATCAAGAAGAATATCATCTGTCGATATGGGGTCCCGCATGAGCTAGTGTCAGATAACGGGTTACACTTCGAGGCAGAAGTCACAAAAGTTATCAACGAGTACGGGATTCAGAGACATAAATCTTCTCCCTACCCACCTCAGACCAATGGTGCAATTGAAGCCGCAAACAAAAACCTCAAAGCCATCATCAGCAAGATGATCGAAAGCTGTAGGGATTGGGCCGACCGGATCCCGTACACCCTCTGGGGCTGTCGAACCTCAATCCGAACCTCTAGTGGGGATACCCCTTACTCCCTGGTCTACGGCATAGAAGCTGTCCTACCTGTGGAGTTGAAAATACCCTCGCTACGCGTCATGCTCGAAAGCAAGGTTAGCGAAGAACACTGGTGTCAAAGCCATCTTGACCAGATAACCCTCCTGGACGAAAGAAGATTAAAAGCTCTTTATCACATACATGGGTACCATCGCCGAATAGCGCATTTATTCAACAAGAGAGTCAAGTATCGCGGTGTCCGAGAGGGGGATTTAACCCTCAAGGAGATGATCAAACCCATCTGGGACCCCAGAGGAAAATTTAAGCCCAATTGGAGCGGCCCTTACATTGTGAAGAAAATCTTGTCTGGCGGTGCCGCCATGCTCACTGACCTGGATGGGGAAGAGATAGCTCTTCCAGTCAACCTGGACTATCTCAAGAAATTCTACCCCTAGTCTGAAATCTCAGCGCGCTACGACTCTTCTCGTCCCCCTTCTATTATAAAAAAAAAACTCTTCGTTTCCCTCTACCCAGAACTACGTGGGCCTGATCCTCTACAAAAAACCACTTTAAAACAAAAAAATTCAAAGACCCCAGAGGTACGTAGGCAGCTCATACATCTTACATGAGCACGGCCCCTTCTTTGTCACAAAAATTCTTTTCTTACCTCCGAGAACGGCGGTTTCATTCTAAACAATTACTTGAACAAAAGGATTATGTATGCCTTAGTGATCGGTATAGATAATTCAAAATACAAAATTCATCGAAAGGAACAGCTGGATGATCAGAAACTTGTTTATTTCATTAATAAGAAATTATGGTACGATTACATAAGAAAAAGGGACGGATAACTCCCTTCCCCGCCACCATAAAAAGCCAAATAAAATCCCCACATACATCCCCTATCACATAAATAAACTCCCCAGGAGTCCTACCCACAGCTACCCGAAGAGCCTGCACCCTCATCATCTACATCCTGAGGATCCCAAGTTTCCCCTGCCTGAATGGAGTACCGCAAACATTCCATGGATCAATGAGACTTAACCATCTTCTAAAAGACCACAACACCCCCTTCTATGGAGTAAGATAAAATGAACCATCTTTGACTAGTCTCTACTGCCAACATCTTGCTGACTACTTTCCTCCACAACCATCTTATATAATCTTTGGGGACATGGAAAACCTTCCCGATAGACTAAGAGGGACGGTTCGATGGACGCCGATTTTCCCACAAAGATCCAAGCAACAGACGCAAGCGCTCAGTCAAATCTTCTACAGGAAAGAAATTTGAGGTCCGAGGGGGCACGATCTGCGCCCAGCCAAATTGGCGCAAAAGTCGCCAAGGGAAATAAAAATAGGTCTGTCTGAGACCAACCAGCCGCACATATGAATACTCTCCTAGCTCTAGAACTGGCTGTAAATGTCCCCACCAAGGCACTGACCAATACAGCCCACGAGTCCCATACTCCACAAACTAATTCTCCCAGTTCTCAACATACCGGCCAACGCGGGTGAAGTAGCGCGAGAAGAAGTTGGGCATGACCGACAAAGGATATTCTGGAGGAGCCGACAAGCGGAATCTTTCAGACAACCACATGAACAACATCACAGAGCTACCCCTCAAAAAGTCAGAACGACCTTCTTTCCAGGCATCTAGGCCATTCAGAGTCTCCGCTAATATCACCGCCGTAGGAATGCGACGGTATGACGTCCATGAAGTAATGGCTGCAAGTTGAGGGTTCACTTGCATCTCCCCAGTCACTAACAACAATTTTGAAACCAGGCCCAGAACTACGGCTCTAGCATAACCGGCATCACCTACTTCCCGCAAATGCACGAACTGCAACACCGCCGAGAGGGAGATCATTCCTCTAGCAAACAATGATTTGATCGCCAAAGGAAAAATATGAAGAAGCCCGACCAACAAATCCCTGGAAGAACGGGAAAATTCGGGCAGAGCTGCAGCAACAAGGGGATTCACACCCAGTATGACAGAAAAATCCTCGTAGGTAGGACAAACTTCTTCTAACCCAAAGCGGAATACATGGTCTTCGGGGTACCAGAATTGTATCACCACCATCAGCATGTTCCACTCAAAAGGCCGATTGCGCCACAAGTAGACTCGATGCATGTTGAAAGCATCGTAGTCAACATTATAAGAGAACATTGCTTCTAAGGCTTCGAGGTAATTGGCAAACTCAATGCTACCAGGGAGAGCCATCTTGCGGGGCTAAAAGATAGTAGGCAAGTGGATAAGAATGCAAAGGTGTGATGAGAACACTCCACCCTTCTTCCTTTTTATACTTAAAAATCCTCACAAGGGACATAACCCCTACAGAAATCGGAAGAAATCCTAACCCACAAGGTACCAAAGGCTAAAGAAGGTACCAATCAAAGCTTTCAATTTATGGGACTGGACTGAACTTCCGATAGGTAGGTCAGGGTGCTTACCGATCGACAACCCCTCCCCCCCATTTGCGAAATTTCCCTTTTTCCTCTTTTGTCAAATCAGAAAACTCAAATAAAAATAAATTGACATTCTCAACAGAATTTCAAAATCCCTTTTCCTCCTTATATAATTTCCCTTTTTAAATTAAAAACTTTCCTTCACAAATTTCCAAAAATATTCCTTTTTTACGGTCTCAGCAGCAAATTAAAAAGCGCATGCAGTCATTCATCATTAAAATAAAAGGTAGTCAAAAAACTACATTGCATTGCATATATCTATTTTCTGTGTTACATCATTTTGCAGGAAATAGAAAGAAAACCCAAAAATAATGGGACTCAGCTCGAACCCACATTCTCTCTCTCTCAAGAGCTTCCACCCCTACGACGCGCTCTCTTTCCCCTACGGTGAGACGACGCGCCCCCACTACCCGAGCCAGAGTCTTCCTCAGACGAGGCTGATGGCACCTAGCAAGAAGGAACAGGGACAACATCCTGAATGTGGGCAGTCGCTGATGATATCTAGTCTCTGATGTCTCTCAGCCAAGTGGTCGACACCCGGATTTGCTGCAAGGAAAAGACAGAATCAGTATCAAGAAAAGGAAATTAAAAAAGAGGAAAAGGACCAAAAGGTTTACCGCAGGACGAAGGACCTCCTCAGTCAAACCCAGCTCCTCCGGATCCATTGCAAGAGGACGGTGCAACATCGACACTATCCCTCCATCAGCCCGCCGAATGTTGTACGAAGGAGTGTGCAACCATACAAAAGGGACCTCCGAGGTCTCCGTCACCGTCGCC
Organism: Sambucus nigra; assembly: GCA_949130495.1. NCBI lineage: Eukaryota > Viridiplantae > Streptophyta > Magnoliopsida > Dipsacales > Adoxaceae > Sambucus > Sambucus nigra. The sequence goes on along the minus strand of OX422220.1, from coordinate 433,164,512 downwards.
GCAGGTGCCGACGGACCACCACCACTGTGGTAAGACCCCACCGCCCGACTCGAACCCGCAAGAGGGAAAGGCAAGATGTCATGTATGCTGGGCGCCATCAACCAGCTCGTCACAAAGTCCATATAGTCATACGGCGTAGTCGTATCAGTGTACAACGCATAGGACTCGCCTATCATCACCATGATCCTCTCATCCTCCAACGGCTGTAGCTCTCGCCTCATAGACGTAGGAGGCTGTGCAGGTGGCACCACCACCTCCTCCTCAGCAATCTGGTGAACCACCCTCTCCCCGGGATACCAGGAATGGCAGAACTCATGCGCCAACAAACGCCTCATCTACGCGTTCACCCCAGTCATCCCCGTATCCTGAATGGATGTCCCCCAAGGATAAAAGGTCACCTGAAAATCCCCAAGCAAGCATGAATCAATACAAGATCAAAAGGTACAAAAACTAAGGCTGAAATGGAAAGAGTCTTACCCTACCATTGGTCAGGTCATTCAAGACCTGACGCACCGCCTCTAGGGAGAGAGATCCCTTCGACTTCCGGTTGGCCTTACGCCATCGATACTGTCGGCAGAAGTCCCCAAAAGTGTCGTCCTTCAAAGCAATCAGCAGGGTATTACACCCAATCACCTCATAGAACCACGTCTGAATCCAAAAGCAAAAAGAGACGCATAAGGAAAATGCGAATGCATGAAAGGAAATTGTGAATGCATGGAAGAAAATGCGAATGCATGAAATGAAAATGTGAAAAGTCAAGAATACCTCAAGGAGATACGTAGCTCCAGTAAAAGTCTGCCGGCAGCCCCGGATGAATGCATCCAAAGAAGAGTAAAGGGTCGCCAAGGTCAGACTCCCCCAATCATAGAAAGGGATGTTCGAAAATATCCTCATGTATGGCAAGAACCACAAATGGACGACGTCGCCGCTCGAGGCCACCATGAAACCTCCCAGCACCAACAAGATGAACAACCGGGCCATCTGCCTCACTTGCAGCCCGTCTTCCACATCAATCACCCTGCTCAGCAAAACATCCTTTAGCAGCGACAGCCGGATGGAATCTCCAGAAACTATCCTCCTCACATCACCAAGTGCCGCACGCACCGCCTCCGGGCTCACCCGCAAGGAGCGATCCACCTTTATCTTCTCCCCATCACAATCCATTCCCAGCAGTTGCTGCACATCTATAGGAGTCACTGTTATTTCCCCGAAGCCAAAATCGAAAGTGTGGGTAGTGTCCCACCACCTCTCCCCCAAAGCGCACAGGACCGCTGTCGAACGAGGCGCCTCATTCAGCGCAGACGCCAACCTCTCACAACCCGCTAATGATACCATCCAGCACACCACGGGTGGAAGATGCTCCCAAACATCCTTAAGCCCCGTCGTCCCACGGGCACGCATGTTCTTCAAGGAAATATCAGACTGGCAAAAGGAAAGATCTCATCAAAAGTCAAGAAAGAATGAAAAATCACCCAAAAAGAAAGGAATGCCAAAGTTCAGGTTACTTACATAACCGCCGTAAATCACTCTCGAAGTGCGATGACGCGATGGCTCTCGCAGCAAGGTCCGCTCGTCCACAACTGGCTCAAATGCATCGAAAGCATTATCGTTCCCCAAAGCAAGGGGCACCCTGTCCCTCCAATCCACATTCGCCCAGTCATCAATGGTCAACCACTCCTGATGGACTGCGGTGCTCACAAAGGCGGCCATTTATTGAAGATCGAAATGTTAGAATAATTCACAGAGAGAAATCGCAGAAAGAGAGAAGGCAAGAAGCTGTAAAAAATGAAGGGGATTCGCCCCCTTTATATAGGATGCCAAGCGCCATGCCGATCGTCACTTCCCCCCTCCATACCGATCGGCACTGAATATTCACCTTCCCGAGGAAGTCCAAAACTCCGTGCCACTTCCAAATGGCATCCCTCAGTCTATGCCGACCGGCACCCCCTTAAAATTTCGTACAGAAATTCCTGGAAAATACCAGAAAGGCCCGAAAAATCCTCAAAAAATTCCTAAAAATCCTTGGAAGGATTTAGAACGTTTTTGTCAAGAAAATTTCACACTCCTTCAGGAAAAACCTCTTTTTCCCCAACGGAACCCTATAAAATGACCTCTCGAGCAATGCGCTCGGACCACCTAATCACCTCGTCAGCAGAGTTTACAACCTCAAACCGGTTATCCCCCCCCCCCCAACAATCAGCTTCTCCGCTCAAATCAAGGACACAAAGCCTCCCCAGCCATCGGCTACCCAGTGCGAAACAATATTGCATGATATTTTCCCCATCACAATTCAGAAGAATCACTTGCCCCAGGCGATCTCTCCCAAAGGACGATCCGAATCTTCGGAACCTCAAATATAATTCTTATCCCCAGCGGAACCTCAAATCCAATTCTTATCCCCAGTGGAACTCTTTTCTTCTCCCAAAGAAATGCAATCACTCTTGGGTCAGAATTGACCCCGATCTTCGATCGTCACCTAAGTTAGGTCAGAATTGACCTCGGTCCTCGGTCGTCACCACTCTTGGGTAAGAATTGAACCTGGTCTTGGATTGTCACCTAAATTAGGTCAGAATTGACCTCGACCCTCGTTCATCACCATTCTTTGGGTTAGAATTGGCCCCGGTCTTGGATCGTCTCCTGAGTTAGGTCAGAATTGACCTCGATCCTCGGTCGTCACCACTCTTGGGTCAGAATTGACCCCGATCTTGGATCGTCACCTTAGTTAGGTCAGAATTGACCTCGGTCCTCGATCGTCACCACTCTTGGGTCAGAATTGATCCCAGTCTTGGATAGTCACCTTAGTTAGGTCAGAATTGACCTCGGTCCTCGATCGTCACCACTCTTGGATCAGAATTGACCCTGGTCTTGGATCGTCACCTGAGTTAGGTCATAATTGACCTCGATCCTCGGTCATCACCACTCTTGGGTCAGAATTGACCCCGATCTTGGATCGTCACCTAAGCTAGGTCAGAATTGACCTCGATCCTTGGTCATCATCACTCTTGGGTCAGAATTGACCCCGATCTTGGATCGTCACCTGAGTTAGGTCAGAATTGACCTCAGTCCTCGATCGTCACCACTCTTAGGTCCTCAGAACTGACCTCGACCCTCTGAATTGGTCACCCTCGCTCCTTAGGTCCTCGGAACTGACCTCGACCCTCTAAATTGGGTCAGAATTGACCCCAGTCTTGAATCATCACCTGAGTTACGTCAGAATTGACCTAGGTCCTCGATCGTCACCACTCTTGGGTCATAATTGACCCCGATCTTGGATCGTCACCTAATTTAGGTCAAAATTGACCTCGGTCCTCAATCGTCACCACTCTTGGGTCAGAATTGACCCTGGTCTTGGATCGTCACCTAAGTTAGGTCAGAATTGACCTCGGTCCTCGGTCGTCACCACTCTTGGGTCAAAATTGACCCCGATCTGGGATCATCACCTAAGTTAGGTCAGAATTGACCTCGGTCCTCGGTCGTCACCACTCTTAGGTCAGAATTGACCCCGGTCTTGGATCGTCACCTGAGTTAGGTCAGAATTGACCTCGGACCTCGGTCGTCACCACTCTTAGGTCCTCAGAACTGACCTCGACCCTCTGAATTGGTCATCCCGCTCCTTAGGTCCTTAGAACTGACCTTGACCCTCTGAATTGGTCACCCTCGCTTCCTTAGGTCCTCGGAATCGACCTCAACCCTCTCAATCGGTCATCCTCGCTTCCTTAGGTCCTCAGAACTGACCTCGACCCTCTAAATTGGTCAAACTCTCTCGGAAGCATCATGCGTTGCCTAATCAAAGGCTATCATTTGTTCCAAACTCACCCATCAAGGGGCTCTTTATACATCCCATTATGTTACCCCCTAACTCTCCTGAGGTCCCTAGTACCTCCCTTCATCACTGCAAGCCCTGGTCACGTCCCGAGTACAGACCTGAAAGCCATCGGGCACTCCCCGACTCAATTTGACCCAAAAGTCAAACTCTTCATCTCGATCGAGACTGAATGAATCTTATAAGGGCACTGAATACCCTTTCCAATAGTCTGCCCCGTGTGCAATTCCGACTTACCATGCGAACGAATTGTTCGTTTGCGTCCGAAACCTGACCAAGAGGCCACCGGGCACTCCCAGGCTCTATTTGACCTAAGTCAACTCTTCAGCTCGACCAAGGATGAATGAATCTTCAAAGGGCACTGAATACCCTTGCCAACGGTCTATCCCGTGCGTGATTTTGACTTTCCATGCGAACGAATGATCCGTTTGACTCCGGGAGTCCACCGAGCTCTTCTCGAGCCCGGTTGACCAAAGTCAACTCCCCAAACTGGGTCAAACTCTTTGGAATGTCGAAGTACATATCCTAAACTTTCCAATGGTATGCCCCGTGCGCGATTCAGACTTACCATACGAACTAACGATTCGTTTGCGTCCGCACGATTCCCCGTCCAGCGGAGCGACAAACGCTTACGAGCCATATTTGACCCAAAGTCAACTCCAAAACCCAGGAGCGATCCAAAGTAATTTTTAAGGTATCTGAAATACCTTTCCAACGGTATGCCCCGTGCGCGATTCTAACTAACGGTTTGCCCTTGGGGGCCAATTTTCTAGAAAAAGCCTAAAGCGCACTGCCAAATGGTAGGTCCCAGATCCTGCCTATCGGCACCTGCCGATAGGTAGTGCCATGGCAATTCCGATCGGAAAACCCTGGGCCTATAAAAAGGAGGCCTTGGCCTCATTTGCAAAGGGAGCCCAGATCTGATAAAAATCTCTCTGAACGAATCCCATAAACCTCTCTCGAAGGCAGTGTGATTTCAACTTCCAAATCCCCTTTTTACTTCCACTTTTCATCATCCTTTTCATCAAACTTGGTGAATTAACCACTCTCCATCATCATTCAAAGTGCAAGGGCTTCTCTCCAACATTCAAGATCAAGCTCAAGATCTTCAAGAAGGTCCAACTTTCTCAAAGTCTCTCCTAAATTCTCTTAAATTTGCAATAACTTGTTTTCTTACTTAGAACTTTTATTATCTTATTTCACATATCCTAACATAATTTTTATCTAGTATTACTGCACATCTCCTATTTTCATATAAATAAAACCCCAAAAAACAAGAAAAAGAGGGTTTGCTCATAAATTCCAAATAGGGATTCTCACACTTTTTCCACACTTTTCTCACAACTAAAACACTTTTTCTACACACACACACACTTACAAATAATAGAACTGTCCATTTGGATTTATGGGATAAACCCCACCCCTCGTTTTGTATGCGAACTACGTGGACTTTGATGCCTTTATAGGCTATGTAGGCGTCTCAGGTAAAACCCGAGACTCGAGTCCTTTTCTCACTTTTTCTCTTATTTTCTATCTTCTCTTTATCTCATTTTCTACTATATTCTATGTACTTGTTCTTAGTAACGTATTACCCCATATGCGTTATCGTTCCCTCATAACGATCAACGTAGGGGTAATCGCGTAAATCCTATTTTTTATATTAATCTCACATTCCTACGGATGACTCGCTTTATCTTTTCCATGATAAAAGTCGAGGATTTATACCTCCATCCTATATATACACATGCACACATATCACGGGGGGAAACATAAGGGAAAATAGCAAATATTCATGAGAGACCGAAAGGGCAGAATGGGTGCCTAACACCTTCCCAATTTGTAACTAAGCCTACGAACCCTTCTCGAATCATTTTGGTTCCACACGCACCAGTATGTCTTTGGATGCCATCCTTCGGGGTGGTTTCCCCTTTTTCTTTTATCTGTTTTGAGTAAAATAGACTGGCGACTCTGAATCGCTCTACATTTTCACACCTCACAAATCGACGCCGGCCGAAGCGCTCTCCCGAAAGGGGACGCGAGGGACCCGAAGGATCCTTTTCCTTCCGCGGCGGGGATCGGGGATGGCCACATCTTGATTTTGCACGAACTCACTAAAATTGACCACCGATAAATAGAATTGGACGCACACACAAGTTAAGAAAATTTCCTAACTAGAACATAGACAATTTTTATCTTTAAATTTAGTGAAAGGGTAGTCAAATTTTAATTAAGTCTGCGGGCGATAAAAAATCACGGAATTATCTGGGTGATCGCCTTTGCAAAAATATTCTCCTAGTGGGCTACATAGTTGATTGATTTTAAATTTAATGATGGCTAGGGTAGCACACAATGGTAAGCGAGTGAGTCAGGTGATGAAATCCATTCTCGTGAGTGATCGGGTGTAGGTCTTAGTCAATTAATTCATCACACCATTCAAAAATAAATGCGAGAATAAAATCACACAAGATCAAACAAAAGAATTGACTCACTAACAGGAGAGGAGCGAGGGTTTGAGAAATGTACCTCCCACGATTTTTAGGCCGTGGGGTACCAAAAATTAGAGTCGACCGGGGGGGATCACCCCTATCTCAGTCGTCCCCAGGAGTCCTATCGACCCAAGATAGAGAGGCTTCTAAATCCTCGCCTTTGGATGCCCTCTCACTACCTTGTCCGATTTCTTTATCACGCTTGTCTTCGATTATTACAATTTTTAAAATGAAAAATAAAATAAAGGCGTCTCTATGCACCGCAATACAAGCAATGATAAAATAATCCTAATACAAGCCTTCTGAAAATATAGAAATGGTAAAAAAAATAATAAAGTGCAAAAATAAATAAATGAACTACGAGTTGAAATCCGCTCCAAGTGCTTCACGCTCCCAAGAATGGCAACGGTGCCATTTGATAGAAAGAACTTCTCAGTGTATCTTTTTCTTTTTTCGTTGCTTGAAAATTCCTTCTAATAAAAACCTCAAATACCTACAAAATATAACAATCTCAAGTGGAGCGGTAAGTAAGGGTATCAATCCACTTCCAAGGGGGTAAGCTAGAGACAAATTCAATTGTAATTCACTTTTTATTTTCTTTTTTTTTGTGCTTTTTTACTTTTTCTAATTTTTTTAGCTTTTTCAATATTAAAACAATAGGGTGAGGTGAGGTTTTAAACTAAACTAAACTAAAGTGTGAGATGAAAATAACTAACTAGAAAGTGACTAAAATGAAAACAAAGTCTAACGCTAAAATAAGAGATAAAGTGAGGTAAATAATTGTGAGAACAATCAAGGAGTGGGATTACACCACAAATTTTAGCTATTCTAATTAATTAATTTAATTAATTGAATTCTCCCAAATTAATATCAAAATTACAAATCAACTCTCGTTGCAAATGTAACTTTAATAGTAACCTTTTAGAAAATTAAGTTTAACACCCCACAACTCTAGAAAATAGATCTACACTCCTTTTAATTAATCACCCGCTAGGATCGATCAATTAAAATTTATGTAAATCTTAGAAAATAAATTTAGAGTTGAAATTCAAGTAATAATACCCCACTTAAGAAACCCTTATCTCTAGTTCGAATCTAAAATGGGTATTATAACTAGAATTTTGATTTTCTCTCGAAAATCATTTACCCTCTCTCGAGGTGTAAATTTAAGGGTGAGGGATCAAAATTAACATTCAAAGAGAATTTTTAAGTAATCAAACTAATTAAACTAAAATAACATCAAATAAGGGTTTCCCCCCACCCCTTGAAAGGGGATTTAGCCTAACATGATATGAAATTTGACAAATTAATAATCAAGGCTACTAAAATAAAATAAAAGGGAATAAAACAAGAAAACCAAATGTCATACCCCGTACTTTTATTGATATTTATTTATGGGATTAATTAAATTAAATGTGTATTAATTGAGAATTAATCCGGATAAAATACTAACGATATGTGAGTTGGTATTTGATTATAATGGGTATTATTTGATTATAATGAATATTGAATATATTAAAATTGTCGCGAGATAGATATACGGCAATTTGGAAATTTTGTTGGGACGCGTGTGACAGTCGCGTCAAGAATATAAGTATTGTAATTAAAAAGTGAATTTTATTTCTATCAACCGTATGGTCATTTTGAGTGCGCCAACGTGTCCGGAAGGGTCGAAATAGTCAGAAAACACTAGCCGGGGGTTTAGTTTGGGTCCCGGGGCATTTTTAGGCCATACCGTGAACTTAAAAGGGTATTTTGGTAATTCTGAAATTTTGGGATTTATGATTAACGAATTTTTGGAGTTTAAAATAGAAAATTAAATGACCCACTAACCCATTACCAGCAATTAACTGATTAGAGGGATACGGGGGTTTCATGAGAAGTTAGGAGAAGTTCCCAAAGAGAGAACCCTAACCCCATCTTCAACCTTCAACCTTGGGAGAAAAGGAGAGAGCAACCTACATCCAAGATTCAACACCAAATTCAGAGAAAGATTAGAGGCAAGTGGTTTAAATACGCTATTTGCAACGAATGTTTCTTCCATGCTTAGAAATTTATGAAAATTGTATTGTTTTGGGAGATTGATAAAAACCCATTGAATTGGAATTAGAAATTCACATTTTGATAAGGAGATTGCATGTAGAATCATGTTTGGGTGATTATACTGATAGAAATACATCTTTTATATCACAAAAACGGATTTAATTATGTCTATTGATGACTTTAAATTTCTAGGGTTCATGTTCATGAGATTTGGGGAAAATTGGGGGGATTTGATGATTAGATGTGGTTTAGGATGATTTGACCCCTTATAAATGTTATATTACTATTTAAGTAGGTTTAGGAATGATTAGGAACCTTGAATTACCGTTGGGATGATGTTTAGATGAGATTAGAGGTGAAGAAAATTGGGGAAAACGTAATAGGAGAATTCTGGGCTCGAACTGTCACCTCGTTAGAAGGCCTGCCCAGGTTGTTCTAACGAGCTCGTTCGAACGAGCTTCTAACGAGATGACAGTTTGACTTCTAACGAGTGGGATGTTCGTTCGATGCCTTTCGTTCGAACGAGATCTCGTTAGATGCCCACTTCGTTCGAACGAGACTTCTAACGAGTTGACAGATTGGCCTTTTTTTGGCCGATTTGATTTCTAACGTCCCGTAACCTGGTTTAATTGTAGAGATAACATTCCTTTGATGACTAGTTGATATAGTGGGGATATTTGGGATATATTGCGAAGTAAATCATAGAAGTGTTATTGGAACCCAATAACATTTGTGGATTAGGACGCGAGTGACTAATCACATTGTGAGAATAATTGATGACTTATATATATATATATATATATATATATATATATATATATATATATATATATGGATCGTGTAACATTATAAGTTGGTATGAAAATGAGAAGTATACCACTAATAAATTATGGTAATTACTAAGATGTGTGTATGCTTAGTATATGTATATGATTTTATGTGTATGACATACCTACCATACTTGCTATCACGGGAGGTTTGCGTTCGCTTAGGGCCATCTAACCTTTGTGTGACTACGGGGGGGATTTAGTTTGGTACCTCGAGGACATAGGTCAGAGAAGGACTTATTGGGAAGTTAATAAGTCTGTTGATCATGGGAGCGTAGGTATGTGCGTGACACATGTGATGTGACTGTGTTCGCCTCCATTGTTTGTGATTTGCTATTATCTGAGAACGATTCCTGAGAGATTCGGAATGTGTGATCCTTATGTACATGATGTACCGGGATGGGATAGCAGAGTATGTGTGCACCGCAGCTTAGACTCGGGGTGCTTGTATAGTATATTTATGACGTGAATAATATACGCTTAAATAATGAGAACTTTAATGTTGGTATTGTGTGTATAATTATGGTAACGCTTTGAGAAAATAAAAAGGGATAATCTGTAGTGAATTGTATTGCTAATAATTGAGAATCCGAGTTTAAGTAAAGCCCTCTATTTAATTGATAACATTAGAATGTATAATGGGAATCGGGTAGAAAGGGGTAGAACTTATGACGGTTTAGTTAGATATGAATGTCACTTAGATGGGTACGGAACGTTAGGAGTGCACAATTAGTCGAGAGGTGAGTATTTCATGTGAGTGCACGTCCTAACATGTATTTTGCATTCATTGTTTTAATGTTATTAAAACACTTGCTATTTTTAAAATACTCTCCACTTTCGGGATCTGACCCGTTTGCTTTCAAATCTATTTTTGTAAAAACCTTTTAGGTGCCCAGCCACAAGGACACCATGCATAGGATATCCATTCAGGTGACGAGCTGTAACTGTTGTGGAAGTTACAGGGCCTTGCTAGTAGACGCTTCTTTTGTCTTGACTCCATATTTAGTTTCATCATTTGTAGGGCATGTCGCCCATTTCTATTAGAGACATTTCATATTTCAGTTATTCAGACTTTTGGCATGTAATTAATTCAGGATACACTGTTTTATTTATTTCAGTTGTGGGATTGTTGTGAGGAGTTTTCCTCTGGACTTACTATTAATTGTTGGTTACTTTATTGAGACTTTATGGTGTATGGTTATGTTATTCTTTCATTATTCTTTCAATGCATGTTAATCAGACTTATTTTTAAATTTTGACATCTCACTTTCCAAATACTAGGTGGTTAGTAATTATTAAAAATGTTTTCGACAGTGATGCTATTAACTGAACCAACTTGACATTTTGTATTAATTTAATAAAGGAGTAGCTACCCGGTATTTAATTAGTCGGGGTGTCACACCAAATCTCTTTGATAAAGTTGAACTCTACTCTTTCAAATTGAAGCATACAATCCCTCTAATTGAGCATCCAAGTGATTTGAAATGAAATATCCACTCAATTAACTCTCTTACAATATTTAATCTCACAAATATCTAACAAAAATAAAAAGAATAAAATAAACAAATGGTATTTTTCTCTACAATTATCTCTCTAGAAATTCCTATCTAAAAGCTCTCTTTTTTTCATATGAGGTCTTCATCTTCATTTATAGTAGGCACATGGACCGTGGAGGTATTTTTGGGAATTGGCTATGGGTGTGCATGGAAATGGTGAGGTGTGAGGGCATGTGGGTTAAATAGGGTGACACAATCAGATTTGGTTTTGAGGGTGTGATGGGTATTGGGGTTAAAGTTGGAAAAAAGAGGGTTATGTGGACTTTATCACATGTGCCAATTGGTCTTTGTTTGGTTTTATTTTTGCAGGTGACATGATTTTGGTCTTGGAGAAATGGGTCTTGGCTTGGATGGGTATCCGGGTTCTTGGTTGTTGGAGGTGGGTCAGCAGGTTGAGATCGGGGGTTTGCAGGTGGGGTCACTTGGCGGGTTATGGGGTTCAGAGAGCTTGAGATCGCGGGTTTGGTCGATCGGGTATGGGCTATGTGGACAAGGGATGGCTGGCCGTCGAAGCGCCGGAGGTGGTTGGCGCGGGTCGATGGGTTTCCAGTTGGGGTTGGTGACATATGGGGCAGCGCCTGGCAGGAGGTGCTGGGCGCCGCCAAGTTTATAGGGGCACCGATGGGTTTTTGATTGAAGTGGCCGGATTAGCGGTTGGGCATCCGGGTTGTGCTGCTAGCCGGAGGTGGGTTTGTGGGTTAAATGGGGTGTTGGTTGATGGGGTTTTGGGATATGAGGATGAGAGAGAGAGGAATTGTTAATGGAGGTTATTTTTGGTTATGGAGTAGGAGAGAGAGTATGGGTTTGGGGAAGATGATGATAGAGGTGATAAGGTGTGTGAGGGTGTAGGAGAGTAAGTGTGTGGCTTAGGGTGTAAGATAAATTAGTTGGGTTTAGGATAAGTGTATGTGGGTAATGTGTGTGTGTATAGTTAATTTGGACCTTTAAAAAAAATAAAAATAAAACCACTATAACTAAAAATCTAAAAATTAAATTCCTACTCTAAAAATAAAATAAAGACTCAATTAAAAAAACGAAACTGAAACGAGAGATAATAAAAATAAAATGTAATAAAACTAAAACTAAAATCCTAAATAAATGTAAAATCAAATAAAACTAAAAAATAAATGAAATCCGAAAAAAATCTAATCCTAATAAAAAATAACACTAATCAAAATCAAAGTAAAATAAAATTATACAAATAAAAATAAAAAAAGAAAAATTGAAAATAAAACCTAGAAAATACTAAATAAATCTAAAATAAACCCTAAAAATAAAAATGACTCAAGCTAAAAATCTAAAAAATAATAAAAAGGGATAAACAAAACACACACAGGATTTGGGGTAGGTTTGGGCTAGGTTTAGGGTAGGCTAGGATTACAGGATAAGGGAATTAACTCCATTTTAACTGCAAATTGCCTGGAAATATAGCTTTTGACACCGCAACTGCAATTAAGCCTGCATAATGAATCTTTAAGCACATAAGACCCATATTGCTGAGAATTAGCAACTAAAGTACGTCTATTCGGGGTGTAAAATGTACAGTTTTGGGTGCTTATCAGTAAGGACAACTCCGAATATTTACCTCACATCTCATGTAATCTATGCAGTAACGCCCATATAGTACATTACCGAATACCCATAATAATAAACACCTCACTGATGTTATAATTTACTCTCCAAGCCTTACCATTTATGTTTCACTACTGAAATTTCAGATAATTACTATATAGCCCCCTACTACTCGCACTAGTAGATTAATTAGTATTTAGAGTTATACGAATTCGTCTTACTACCATATCGCATCAGTAGTTTGTTCTTGTTTATACGGTATATACTTTACACACAATATATACTATCAATGTTAACACAATTCCGACATACTGCCTCAACAATGGACTACGAAACCCAAGCCTGTAAGTTACCGGTTCCAACTTAACAATAATAGAATAAGATTCCACATCACTTGGTACCAATTTCCTCATTCCAACGTGCAACAATGCGACTCCAAATCATTTTAATCCTGGCTAACGGGACCTAAATTCCTATGGACCTAGTAGATCATTGACCTCCACCTCTATCCAATAAACACAAGGATGATAAGATTTTACATATGACGCCTCAATTGGAGTCGTATTGATATTGAGCTAAGGGAAGTCGTCGTACACTAACTCCACCGGTGGAAGCTATTACTCTAAACCTTCCCATACTTTCAAATACAACATATTTCACAATACATAATTAGAACTCTCAGTTTACCCATCCTCCTGCGAGTGTATTAGGTCGTATACATTCGCATCTCGATACTCATGGCCTCCCGGAAACACTTCTCGATAATTGAGTCATAATTCTCTCGACTCTATTAGACAAAATGTCTACTTGTACCCCATATAACCTTACTGTCTCAGGAATAATGGTTGGGGTTTACCGTCACACGTTATGATTAATCCTTACTTGGTATAACATGAGTTACTCCAATCACCCGACCCATTTGCACCCGAATAGAGTTGTGATCCCGTTACGAAGTAATTTACTTTGATATGGTCTAGGGATATATTATCTCATTTCTAAGTTCAAATTGGAAGTGGAACATCAGGTGAGAATCTCATGTGAGATTTCGAACTAACATGCATTTGATACTTGCTTTATTGCAAAATTTTAAATACTTGCTAAAACAAATATTTTTACACTTCGGGTTCTGACCCGTCTCGTGCATCTCTTTTCTCTCTTACTATATATATGTATTATATCAGGTGCTCAGCCACAGGGACACTAGACTTAGAGACTTGAATTGCTTGGCGTACTGCAGGTGTTGTGGAAGTTGTAGGTCTTTGCATTAGACGCCTCTATCATTTCACTCACTTTTATCTAGACTTTTCATTTAGGCCATGTGTCGCCCACACCTTAGACATTTTTATGAGAGATTTTATTCAGTTTACTTTTCAGTCATTTCAGTTGGATTTATTTTACTATGGTTCTTGGTGTAGAGTTTTGAACTGGAAATGTTTTATCCAGTCTCATTTATTTTAGTACATAATTCAGATTCAGTATTTATTTTATTCATTTGTGTGGTGGATGGATTATATTTAAATTCTTGGACTTTATAAATAAATTATTTTGGTTACAATTTAAAAAGGAAAAATAATATTTTGACACTAGCTTAATTAATTATTAGGTGGTTAATAAGGTTGTTATGTTTTCGTCAGTGATGCTAAGAATGAACCAACCAAACATTCCGTTTTAAATTTTATAAAGGACTGATCACTTGACATTTAATTGGGTGGAATCTCACACTTTGGTGAAGTTATATTAACTATATAGAGTCTTAGAGAAGATCAGTAGACATATAGTTAAGGCCCAGTTTAATCTTAATGAGTGTAGAATTAGGATTAGGACCGAAGATAGTTAACCGATTGTGTTGCATATCTAAAATTTATAAATTGGGTAACAGGAAGAGTAAAGGATGAGCAAAGGATAATACAAGTAGGATAATGATGTGTTAACTACTTAACTTATTTAAAGGATAATTAGGACCCTTCGGGTAGTGAGTGATACTTGGAAAATACAAAAATAATACTATGGGTGAATCGTTAGTACGTTGAGTATTCGAGAGATATAAATATTACGTACTGGATATTTTATAGGTTGTGTATATACCAATACTGAATATATATATAGGTTGTGTGAATACCTATTATGTGCTTTGTTATATGTGTGAACATACCTTTGTTGCCTATTATCACGGGAGGTTCCGCGCTGAGGGCGATCCCACCTTCGAGGTCTGGATGTGTTCCCCAGAATAGAGAACTTAGGGCGGATCACTATGTGCGAGTGTATTAGTGGTACCAGCGTATCATTTGGATATGCTAGATATGTGCGTAGCCCAAAGGCATAGAACTATGTTTGCCCGCATTGTGTATTGTTTGATTTATGGTTCGAGGAGACATTCCGAACCAATAGTCCTTGATTTGGTACGAGAGGTACATGGACTTCATAACAGAGTATGCATGCATCGCAGTGGCCATTCTGGGAGAATTTATAGTTGTATATATATATATATATATATATATATATACACACACGCCGGTTCTAATGCGGACTTAACTTGCGGATTTAACTTGCGGAAGGATTTTTCCGTATTTTTTAAAAATAGCAAAAACATCTTTTTCGACTTGATTTTTTTCTGTGGCATTTAAACATTACAGGGGACCCCTATAAACAAAATCAGCTCAAAATGAATTGTTTTACTATTTTTTAAAAATCGATCAAACATATGTTAGTTTTTAAAGCTCTTTAAAACTGACATATGTTTGACCAATTTTTTAAAAATAGTAAAACATTTCATTTTTAGCTGATTTTTTTTACATGGGTCCCCTAAAATGTTTAAATATCGCAGAAAAAAAATCAAGTCAAAATTTAATTGTTTGCTATTTTTAAAAAATACACAAAAATCCGTCCGCAAGTTGCGTCCGCATTAGAGCCTGACTATATATATATATACCCGAACCGACACGGGTGGGAAGGTAGAGAATACCTAGGGGCGTGAGATAACTCTCTCTAAGGAACACGGCAAAATAGCCCTGTAACTTCGAGATAGATAGTGTATATCTAAAAATAATTGAAGTATGAGAAGATTAATTAACGGTGCAATATTAATACTTGGCTAATATTAATCATTGGCTCTACGATAGCGTATCATATAGGTGGTACGGGGGAGCTAAACATGTTGTGGTTAGTTGGATACTTATGTCTAGTTAGGTTGGGTAGAAAATCTAGGTGGGTAAAATAGGGGACGCCAGGTGTGCGCTATAGATGAGAGGTGAGGAATTCAAGGGAGTGTATGTGAAACTAATGTGTATATATAATAACTTCTTTTAAACTGCAATTTAAATACTTGCTAAATATTTTTCAAAGGTTTTGGACTCTAACCCGTGTCAAATATATTTTCCAAAATATTTTAGGTGTCCAACCACAGGAATTCCAAGCTTAATGATTCATTCCAGGGATGCATAGCTGCAGAACTTGTGGAGGCATGCAGGTGTGGCCATCCCCTCCCGGATCCCGATCCTCGCGACTGGCGGGTCGTGTGAGAGTGAGGATCCTCGGGTCCTACGCATCCCTCTTGGGAGCGCTTCGGTCGGCGTCATTTGAGGTGGGGTGAAAAATCTAGAGAGATTATAGTCGCCAATCTATTTTACTCAAAACAGACAAAAGAAAAAGGGAAGCCATCCCGAAGGACAGCATCCAAAGACATACTGGTGCATACGAAACCAAAATGATTCAAAAAGGATCTGGAGGCTAAGTTACGAAATGGGAAGGTGTTAGGCACCCATTCCTCCCTTTCGGTCTCTCATGGGTTTTTTGCTATTTTCCTTTATTTTTCCCGTGATATATGTGCATGTTTATATATAGTGGATATAGGAATCATCAACTTGTACCATGGAAGAGGTAAAGTGAGTCGTCCGTAGGAAGGTATAAAAAGTATTAGAAAATGGGATTTAGACGACCATCACTACGTTAATCGTTATGAGGGAATGATAACGTATACAGAATAATATGCCCTTAAGAACAAATATATGTATATATATAGTATAAGATAATGGAGTTTAGAGAAAATAGAAAATGAGAGAAAAAGTAAAAAATAGGACTCGAGTCTCGAGTTTTACCCCGAGACGCCTACGTAGCTTATAGAGGCATCAAAGTCCACGTAGTTCGCATACAAAACGAGGGGTGGGGTTTATCCCATAAATCCAACCGGGGATTCTCTTATTTGTCTGTGTGTGTAGAAAAAGTGTTTTAGTCGTGAGAGAAGTGTAAGAAAAGTGTGAGAATTCCCGTTTGGAATTTATGAGCAAACCCTCTTTTTTCTAGTTTTTTGGGTTTTTATTCATATGAAATTAAGAGATGTGCAATAATACTAAATAAAAAGTATATTAGGATGTGTGAGATGAGATAATGGAAGTACTAAGTAATAAAACAAGTTATTGCAAATTTATGAGAATTTAAGGAGAGAGTTAAGAAAATTGGACCTTCTTGAAGATCTTGAGCGTGATCTTGAATGTTGGAGAGAAGCCCTTAGACTCGGATGATGATGATGGAGGGTAGTGAATTCACCAAGTTTGGTGAAAAGGATGATGAAAAGTGAAGGTTGGAAAGGGATTTGGGTGTGGAAATCACGCTGACTTCGAGAGAGGTTTTCTGGATTCGCTGAGAGTGATCTCTATCAGATCTGGGCTCCCTTTGCAATGAGGTCAAGGCCTCCTTTTTATAGGCCCAGGGCATTGTCGATCGGCATATCCCTATTCCTTCCCTTTGGAAGGTACGTTTAGGCACACTGCCAATAGGTAGGGTCTGGGACTTGCTGTTTGGTAGTGTCTTTCAGGCCTTTTTGGAAAATCGGCCGCAGAATGCAAATCGTTGATCAGAATCACGCACGGGGTGGATCGTTGGAAAGGTAATTCAGAGACCTTCGAAAGTCCTTCGGACAACTCCCGGGTTCGGGAGTTGACTTTGAGTCAAATATGGCTCAGAACCATTCATCAGTCCATTAGACGGGGAGTCGTCGGACGCAAACGGATCGTACGTCTGCATGGTAAGTCATAATCGTGCATGGGGCAGACCATTGGAAAGGTCAGGATATGTACTTAGACATTCCAAATAGTTTGATCAGGTTCGGGGAGTTGACTTTGGTCAACTGGGCCCTGGAAGAGTTCGGTGACCTTTCGAAGTCAAATGGATCGTTCGTCCGTACCGTAAGTCAGAATCTTGCACGGATGGACCGTTGGAAAGGGGTTTTAGTACCATTTGAAGATTCAATCATTCTCAGTCGAGCTGAAGAGCTGACCTTGGTCAAATGGAGTCCGAGATCACCCGGTGGCCTCCTGATTGAGTTTCGGGGGAAATGGGTCGTTCGTCCGCATGGTAGGTCAGAATTGCACATGGGATGGACCGTTGGAAAGGGGTTTCAGTGAAATTCGAAGATTCATTTAGTATCGGTCGAGATGAAGAGTTTGAATTTTGGTCAAACGGAGCCTGGGAGTCAGTACTCGGGGTATGACCCGGATCTGTAGTGATAAGGGGAGGTGTTAGGGACCTAAGGAGAGTTTGGGGGTAACAGAATGGGGTGTCTACAGCAGGATTTGTATAGAGGATTCGGTTATTCATTTCTAGATTAGGATTTATGATTCAGTATTTCATTTGGGCCTATTGTCGCTTCAGTTAATATACTAATTCAGTTTTATTTATCAGACTATGTATTTGGATTCAGGTTTACTTTTATAGACTTATGGTTTGGATATCAGTTTTGGAACCGATAGTTTATTCGATATTTATCATTTATATATTTATCATGTGCTGATTCAGACTTATATTAATTGTGTGGACGATTGAGTTATATTATTTTAATTTTTGCATGTTTGTTATATATTAATGAGAGATAAAATTTAGCATCGGCTTAATTTAACATAGGTGGTTAGTAATTTAAAAAGGTTTCAACAGTGATGATAATAATGAATCAAATGAGATTCCTATTTATTTTGATAAATGACTGATCACCCGTGATTAAAATAAGCAGGGTATCATAAGCCATTCCCAGTTAGTAAATTTATATTTTAAATTTTAAAACTTAAAAATCAAGGATATCAAAATCGAAATAGATATTAGGATCTTAGTGAATTTGTTTAACACGTATTTTTTTATTCAAACTCTTAAGTTTTATATCAAAATAGGGTTTCTCAAAACAATTTCTGGATTAAACTTTAGATTTTTAACTTTGTTAAAAACGTTCTAAGGTAAATTTAAATTTATTGCCAAATGTAGGCAACCAACTTATCTCTAAGGTGGTTGTTTTCCTGTTATAGGCTAACCAATCCAACTTGGATTGTACCACTACTTTCAGGTGGGTTTGTTTCCAAAACTTATCTCTCGGTTGTACAACTCCATCTTTGGTCATTTTATACTTATTTCAAGCCGGTGAACCCAACTTGGATTGTACCACCATTTATAGGCAGGTTTGTTGCTAAACATAGGCGACCGACTTATCTTTAAGTTTTACCACCCATTTTTTAGGTAGGTTTTATGCATATTTTAAGTCGAACAACCCAAATTGGGTTGTAACAACATTTTTAGGTGGGTTTGTTGTCTAACATAGGTGACCAACGTATCTCTAAGTTGTACCTGCCATTCTTAGGCGGGTTTTATGCCTATTGTAGGCTAAACTAACCAACTTAGGTTAAACAACCATTTTTAGGTGGTTTTGTTTCCAAATGTATGTGACCAACTTATCTCTACGATATATCACACATTATTAAGTGGGTTTTATGACTATTCTATATTTTCAGAACCGACATGGGTTATACCACTGTTTTCAGGTGGGTTTGTTACCAAACTTAGGCAACCAACTCATCTCTAAGTTGTATCGCCCATTCTTATGTGGGTTTTATTCTTATTTTAGGCCGACCAACCCAATTTAGATTGTACAACCATTTCCAGGTGGGTTTGTTGCCAAACATAGGCAACTATGTTATCTTTAAGTTGTACCACCTATTCTTAGGTGAGTTTAATGCATATTATAGGCTGACCAATCCAACTTAGGTTCTACCACCATTTTCAAATGTAGGCGACAAACTTATCTCTATGTTGTACCACCCATCCTTAGGTGGGTTTTAAGGATGGAATCTAATTTTGAAGGAATAATCATAAAGAGAGGATATTTATTAACACAAATAATTTAATTTAATTCAAAATGTTTATAAAAAAATAACCTATCTACTTAGTGATATAGCATCTTGAGGTTCACGGCATTCTATGACATAGGTACTATTGTGTCGTCTAAATATTCCAAGTGGTATGATCCACCACCTCCCTTCGACACCACTAATACCTACCAATACGGGTCCTATTTTCATCAGAGGGATTCCTTGTGGCCCACGGGAGCTTTCTAAGAAATAAGTCACTCACTTGGATTTCTTTAACTTTGACCACTTTTTCTTATTGCTTAGCATACTCTTGTTGGTACGCCGCAAGGTGGATAAGATAATCCTCTCTTCGTTATTCTGCTAGGTCAATCTCGTGGGTTACACTGTTATCATTATGATCGTCCTCAAATGAATGACAACCTATATGCCTTATGCTAAGGATTGCGTAATTTCTCCCATCGATCTTTTGGGCATCTTTCGATATGCCCAAAGGACGAACGGGAGTTTATCCACACGAATTATCTTACATCAACTTCTTTAGTACGAGTCAATGATTTTTATTTCACCCATTTGGTGAAATAGTTGGTGGAAGCAATCAAGTATTTCATATTCTCTGGTGTTGAAGGTAAAGGTCACACTATTTTCATGATCTATCAATAAAAAATCCCTAGACTTGTGAGAGGATTGAGATCATCAGTCACTTGCTTGGTGATGGGGGAGAGCTCTGGACATTTAGCATATTTACGAATGAACTGGATGGCTTCTTTTTTATGAAAGACCACCAATAACCTTAGAATATCACCCTATATGAGAGTGATCTTCCACCCGTGTGATCACCACAACTCACTTAATGCATCTCGATGAGGATTCCTTCTAATTAATCTGGGTGAACACATTTGAGTTGAGAACCTGTGAATGATCAAATATAAGTTTTTCCTTCAGAGTTAAGGTAAAACCTTTCCGATTAGATTTTAAGTTTGTGAGTCTCTTTATCGTCTGGGGAAAATTCTATAATTTTTATATATGTGATTATAGGATCCATCTATAATGGGGATGATTGAATCTTTATGACTTTCTGGGCCAATTTCTAGATCATCAATGTTGGGTTGATAAACATACTCCACCATAATTGTCCTTTTTAGTTTGGTGTCAATGGATGATGACAATGTGTCTAGTTGTTAGCATGAATGTTGAAGTTCCTTTACAAATATTTCATTGGGGCTAATTTTATATCCTTCAGGATTCTTCTCACCCTATCACGCTAGGCGAGCATCCTGAGGTCCCCAGCTTCATATTCCACCGAGCTGTTTGGAAATTATATGGTAATCGCAGTAAACTATTGTATTTATGCTCCTATGGTGATCGCCCTCTGTAGGACATGAATCATAGTCTCATATTCTTCCTTATTATTGAATCTTTTTAATCCGGTTTGAACTACGTGCTCAATGAGGCATCCCTGTGGGGTGATGAAGACGATCCCCGCGTCGATGCCACACTCATTAAAAGCTTTATAGATGAAAAAAATTCACTTCTATGAAAGCACAAGTTTTCTCAAAGTCTTCGTATGATTAGGTTGCCTCATCCCATTGACCAAAAAAATTTGAGTCATAGTGTAAGCTGATCTAGAAAGCTTCATTATCTAGATTTCAAGATCAGACTTTTTCATATTCATCCGAGAGTTCCCTCATGCCATTACTAATGAGAATTCCACTTTTAGGATAAAGGTAAAGGACATAGATGAATTATTAAACCCTTGGTTAAACATAGCTAAAATTATATTTCCCAAGATTAGAGAATGTGTTAAACTTGTGTGTCTATTTTTAGATAAATTGTCAAATACACTTTGTAATATACTCTCTATATAGAACAACTATTTTCCTAGAAATTGCATCTTTCTGTGTGTATTTTTATGTGTATATTTTAAGTATGGGTGTTCTAATTTGAGAACAAACATACTTAGACTTTTTTGATAAAATTATTTTCAAACGTTGGTAGCCAAGAACTGGACGAATTCCCTGGAAAACAACGCAATTTGCATTGTCACTGCTAAAGTTTTTGTTACAGCGAACATATTTTCACTAGTATTGTCCTTTGCGTGTATTTTTTCGAGAAACTCCCTTGACTTAGCTTCGCCACAGGTTCTCTCCAGCAATGACTTTCTTTAATGTGGCGAAGCTTTAATAAACGCACCAAATCTGGCATAAAAAAATCTTTCCAAAGCACTGCTTTGAAAATCGTGTAGATTCCTTTTTGTTGCCATATATTTTGATCTGTTAGGGTGTAACAACACGACCCTAATTTATGGATTTCCCATGAGTCAACCCAATCCAAATCGTACGTTAGGTGTGAAGTCCAATTAAATAACCTAAATAATGTTGCTAGTCCAATTTTATTTTAATTAAAATTTCACTTGTTAGCATGTGATTCCAATTTCAAGGTAAAGTGCGTGAGGGACACATGGGGAGTACCCCAAAGTCCAAGTAAACAGAGATACTAAAGTAAAACATAAACAAAATATACTTACATGTGTAGCGCTCTCACAATACGGATCCTCTCCTAACCTGCTGTAACAAAGTGGGGTTATGAGCCTATGCCTAGTGGGATTTATACAAACAATATATAAACGAATGGCATAAAGGAATATTCACACGCTACAACCACATGCATGCAAATATATGTATATATCTATATACGTATACCATGGAAAAATACATGTTCCAATGCATTAATCAATTTTATTTTTGAAACCCTCATTTGCCCAGATTAATTGACCTTAGTCTTATTAAAGGATTTCATTATTCATATTTTCCATTTCCCACTTTATTTGACACACACAGAGTTCAACACTTAAAACTTTTACGCTTGATTTAGCTACATCACTCATTTACCGGAATTTATCCTTTTATTCATTTAAATATCCTTTAGTAATTTCATTGAAAATCACTATCTCAACACACGCATTCACCGTGTTAGAAAATACTTATTTAATCTTTGAAAACACTTTTTATAACCCACTCGTGTGTTAAATATGGATTCACCACTTAGGTTGCTTCCACCTTATTTACCCATTTCCTTATCTTATGGACATTAGTAGATTTACGCATTAACTTGTCCATTTAGCCTTTACCAACACATTTATTTCGTTCATTCAAGTTAGGTTTTATTTACACATTTACCACACAACCCATTTCTTGATTTGTATTCCACTTTCCATTTAACATTTTTCTCGGAGTCTTCCTATACCGCATACTTACACGGGCTCTACATCGACAGCTATGCGCACCATATGCTCCGGCCAGTGGTTTTGGGTTTTTCACCCAAGGGCTCCGGGACCTTCTTGCTTTATCCCGGTGTCATTCGAGTTCATTTTATGTGTTTTAACATTTAAAAAATGTCCACATTATTCCACTTTTACCGGCTGAAGCCAAAAGCCCGGACTTAATTGTTCGTTTTTCCATTATCACTTGGAAAATGATTTCTTTCTTCTTTAACTCCTTTATTTACCCACACATTGATTTAATACCAAAATCATCCAAGTTTCGGACTTAATTCATTATTCAACCCACACTAGTGTAAAACCATTCTTTGATATTTTTATACCATAAAAATATCCCATTTCAAATAAATTACTAAGTTACCCTTCATGCCAAATTTGCAATTTAATCTTTTGACAAGTGTTATTTTCCCAAAATGGTTATTTAGATTTCCTACTTAACATTTTAAACACCCTTTTTAACCATTTTAACACTTGTTCAATATAACACTTATCCCCACCTTCTCACTTACTACTTTAATATTTTCACCCTTTACTTCCATTATTCACTTTTACACCATACTTTATGGAAGACCATATCTTTCATACATTTCAAGTAAACTAAGACATTTTTATCAATTTCTTTAAAACCGACGAATGTCCATTTTCATAAAGTCTCCATTTTGCGAGAAACTTAAAAATATTTCATAAATATTTCAACAAGTTCATACTATCCAACACAAACACTATTCTCTTACATTTTTATTCCATAAAAATGTCCATTATTCATTTTACTAGAAATACACCAAATGACACTTTCTTACATTTTTATTCCATAAAAATGTCCATAAATAGTATTCTCAATTTTATAACACTTCTAAAACTCATTTAAACCTTCTTTTAAATGCCCATTTTTCTTTAAAACATCCAAGGTGTATTTAATAAACTCATAAATACATTATAATCATTTTCTACACACTTTTACACTCAAATGGTGGAAAATAGTAATTTGAATTTTTTTCTAATTCAAAACCCACTTTAAAACCTTTATTTGAGACCCATTTGTTCATGAGATCATAGAAATTTATCAATAAACTTCATGGATGCAAACTATCACAAATCCTACATATTTCAAGCCTAAAACATGTAAATAATAAATCTGAAATTTATACCTAACATTAACCTTAAACTAAGGTTAGCAAAACCCATCTCAAAGAGGCTCTAACAATGGTGGAAGTGGTGAAAAAGATGGAGGACCCCCAACCTACAAAGGTGGCACCAAGGGGGTATCTAAAATCCCACCAAAGCTTGTCTCCATGAATTCGTTCCTCATCTTCATGTGAGCTCTTTTCAGTACCCAAGGAACCTCCTTCAAACTCTATCTTCAAATACCCCACAAACGTCAAGAGCATCATCTTCTTCTTCTTCAAGCAAGTTATCCTAGGGTTTCTATAAGGCTTTGAGAGATTGGTTGTGGTCTCTAGTGGTGGTTAATAGGCTTGGGTTTGGTATAAATAGGTGAGAATAATATGGGACAAAGGGTCTCTTCCATGGGAGCTCAAATCTTGAGAGAGAAGGAGAAGAAATCTGGTGGGTTTTGTGTCTCTTTAAACTTGCACGATTATCTCTTATACCCAAAACAAAGTGTTTGTTACCAAATGAGGACTTAATATACCTCCAAAGACTTCCCAAATCAGGTATTATAAATCCCCCTAGATCGAAAGCACATATATATCAAGGGTTATGATTTGGACAACACACAAACAGTCTCCCGCTTGTGGCCATATCTGGCAGGCCCGGTCGACTGTGGCCAGGGGTCGATCGACCGGCCAAGGTGTAAAAACCAAACTTTTTCCCCATTTTTGACCCCATGAAATTTTTGTATATATTTTTAGTACCCCTAATAAATTTTCAGACAATTTTTATCGGCCATGAGGAATCCTATAAAAATCCCTCAAAGTTCTACTTTATTATGTCACGTATCGACACTATTATTGTATTCTGTTAACTATGTTCGTGTCACGTCCGTTCCTCGACTAAATCGTGTCGTACCACACTAATATACTAATTATAACCACTCGAATATTAAAAAATGCATCCATGTGAACCATGCAATGTAATTTTTTCCTTTTTAGTCCTTATGTGCGACGCGACACCTTTTGTACAATTTAGCCTAATTCCTTATGCATATGTTTCAAGAATAATTACTCCGAATAAAATATTCAATTTAAAATTAAAATATTTATTTCTGGGGAGGGTTATTACAAACTTCCCTCCTTAGGGAATTTCGTTCTCGAAACAACTAGTTTCCTATCATAGGCCATCCTCAACACTAAGGTCTAAAATTCAAAGAATTTAATTAAATCAATCACCATTGTTAGTTCACTCACAATGATCCTAAGGTCTTATCAAAATTCTTAAGCATGCCTAACATGCCTATCTAAAAAAAAACACGAAGTGTTCGGTATTCGTCAAATATGGCACCTTCACCAATGGACTCATTATAAAGGATCGTTTATATGCTAGGGCTTACAACCTACGTCTCCTCAAACAACTTTGAACCATTCCTATTCCAGGTTGAGACAACCTCGACACTCTTCCTTATACTCATCAATGATTTCTAAGACGATCACATCACCACATAGATATACCCGATCGATATTTCCTACGACATCGTTATGCTAACCAAGAGTCATCATAGGTATCACAATGAAACTACATAAGAGAGATCACATCCTCAATCCACATAACTCATAAAATGTCTCACCAAGTCCTGATACTCACAATATTCTTAAGTCACAAGCTCGGGACTCACGTCCAAGTCATAACTAGCCATACCGATTAACTAACGAAACATGCTAACATAAAGCAAACAAGTAACCTACACAAACCATATGCAACAAGTGCGAGATCAGTCGCGCACACATGTTGGTGTAGGATAAAAGTGTTTTTGAAGAAGAGTGTTCTCATATACTGTGGAGCATCATCCATAACTGGACTACCCCACCCCGCTACTGAACTTATGCGGCGCTACGCCCAAATCACAACTGATCAACAGCGTCCCTTACCAGAACTAAGAATACATAAGGAGGGTAATGATTCAGGCGATAACCACTTCAAGAGAAATAATCAAATTCTGACAATGAAAAGAAACACGCGAAGTGCAAATCCACAACGTTTATTTGAAGTCTCTAATTCTCATTAAAACTTGTTAAGCACCTTAGGCTTGCCACGTACCCTGTCTTGGCCTATCAACCATGATGGGTTCTAACCATGAATCATCCACCCCTTTCAGACAAACGAAATGCAAAATTAATTTCTTCGGGGAGCTAAAATGCTAGGCTTCCCTCCTTAGGAATAACACTACCTATCGACCACTGGTAAGAACAACGATCCTAATTTAAGGTGAAGTTACTTACCTAGTCACTCATCAACTTTCAAGCATCACTCATGCCAAATTATTTCTCTCAACGGAGTCATTACTAACCCTACATATAGCACACGAAGGTGTTGTAACCTAACCTAAAATTTTATTCCTAGTGCTCCCTCTAAAAGACATGACGGACACCATCGTATTCTAAGTCTCCCGGGTACATCACCCAGTATTTGTCAACCAAATTTTGAAATCATCCTCGAAAGTTATATTGTGACGCATGCCTATAAACAAAAGTCGTAACACCAGCTCTAAGGCACCATCACAAGTCAACATGATCTAACCGTACTATAATCATTGAAGTTTTATCATCAGTTATGTAAAATTTATTACAATAATGATTCCCAATGCCTCATGGGAGACGATGTCAGACTTAGTTATCTCTCTAAATAGTTTACATGCCTATAACAAGAAACCACGAGTCATACCATGACCTATGCTACACAACCTCGATTCAATATTACTAGGGAATGACTATAACTTGCATTAATATCTCATCATATAAACCTTAGTATACATCTCTGAGGAGATTTCAACATGAATTCTCGTGCTTATCCGTGTTACTAACTCGAAGTCCACCTCACAAGGCTACATTATTAAATTCACAACGAGTGTTCAACCAATACAACTAAATTTCCCCATTATGAAATCATCGCAATACGTGTTAATCTACCAACTAACACAACTATATATATCTTGGTAGGATACGGGACGTCTAACATTGCTTATGAACACTAAGGACCATGCTTACGAATGTCACCAGGGATCCTATCTCTCAATGCCAACTATAACCACCAGACTCTAAATTAAAATCATCCGGGTTCTGGAAGGACACAGGACATTAGGTATTGCCCACGAGGAGGCCCACCCTACCTATGTCGCAAGAGGTACTTTTCTAAAGCATCACAACTTAATTATTTAATACCGAGTCATCACGATTATCTAGGTTCACTCCTAGGTTACCCCAATCATCACGATCATCTAAATCCTCACTATAATTAAGGCATATGAATCGGGACATACTAAACTCAAGCCCGCAACTAAGGGATCTAATACGTCCTCACCACTGGACTAACACTTATAAACACATTACCCGGGTGTATACTACCGGTGTCAATAACAATCATATTCATCAAATTTTTCATTACTCCTTCAGTCACCACTCCGAAGGTTTACA
Organism: Sambucus nigra; assembly: GCA_949130495.1. NCBI lineage: Eukaryota > Viridiplantae > Streptophyta > Magnoliopsida > Dipsacales > Adoxaceae > Sambucus > Sambucus nigra. The sequence goes on along the minus strand of OX422220.1, from coordinate 433,137,218 downwards.
TAAGGTTCATTCCCTTTCCACTACAACTCCTTATTGTCACTTACGTGACCCCTTTCCACAGATGGTTCGTACTTCTAAGCACGGTTCATAAGATACATTCAACGGCTAACAACCACTAAGGCACTCACCCATAAGGATATCACCATATCTAACCGTGACTGACTGTACCTATCCCTAAGTGTTTCCCCACACAAATTTACATACTTATCGAATTTACCATTAATCACGGTATTACCCCAAGGATCTTATTTGCTTACTCATTTCATATGTGTCACACCTAAGGTAGTATATGGTTCACAAATCACGATTTTCCTTTACGTAATTATGACACTCTAAAAGTCAATCCTTACCGTTGATTATTCACACTTGCTGCCATTTGCCCAATGGGAGTCATTCCATTCTATCGACATCTCAATTAATTTATGTCACAAAATCTTAACAAAATCATTTTAAGCTAACAACTACAGTGTCACGACTATAGGCTTACGTGGGCACCCGTAAATTACTACCATTCTAATCAGAAATGGGGAGGCGATTAATAACCATCAATTTAATCGTGTGCCACTTGTCACTAATCTAACTTGTCGTTCAAACCTCCTAGACATTACCATCGAGGACATGTACTATAACCGTCACCAAACTAGCGTGATCGGCTCGAACCACATCGACGTCGAAAGATCCATTATCAACCTCACCACGTCACACCCGAAAGGAACCTTGAAACTAGAGCTCGGATACCATTTCTAACGACCCGATTTGGATTTATGGATTTCTCGTGAGTCAACCCGATTTGAATCAGACGTTAGGTGTGAAGTGCAAATGAGAAGAAGCATATTAGGTAATCCCTTCTCGAGAATAATTCTACTAGTACTAAAATGACATCCAGATCTTTAAATCCCAGTGTTTTTCTCTTGAAAAAAATGAATGTGGGAGTCGGGGTAGCAAAAAACTAGAATACAGTTGATCAAACCATCAAGGATGAAATTTTTAACACCTTTATAAGAATTTTTTGTTCTCCGACCGTTCAAAACAAAAGGTTCTTTCTTGGGTGTTTGAACGAATCAGAACATATCAGAGGAATCTTAAATAGATACATTTACTAAAGGGGGCATCAAGCTCTAACATTTTATCTATGAAAGACAGAGTCCCTCCGAATGATGAAATATCATCGGTCAATGGAATAACTTTTTAAAAATGAGGTGATGGGTTAAAATTTGGTCCGGGGGGGAGAAAATGACAAAATAGAGCAAATAAAGTTGATGTCCACGAGTTGGGGGAAAAATCATATGAAGATTTAAGGAGTGAATGAGCAGAAAGGACAAAGGATGGTTCAGATGCCGGTAAAAAAACTGATCAGGGAAACTTGTATATGCATTTCGGACGGGACAAAGATAATAATTTCCCACAACGCTTGTCTTCGAATCTGGTGAGTATGACCATCTATTTATTCATATATGTACATGTTATATAAAATAATGTTAAAATCATAATAATAAATATAATTTCACGCTACAGGAATAAAAGCCATTAGCATTTAGTCTATTTTGACACGTTGTTCAACTTGAAGACATCGACTGGTTATTTCGATAATTTACATGGCATAGTAAGCTACCAAACAAATTACATGAAACAATGCAAGTCTCACGATTGGCACATCATCATTCAATTCATCCCTTTTTTATTTAAGCATTGCTTTTAAGAGAAAAAGGATATTCGTTAGACAATTATGCAACTAAGTTTGTGCTTTACCTTACTTTGTGCAAAACTGGTAAACATAAATCACGTTAAAACTAGGAAATCAACTTTAGATGAGGCAATCTGTGTATTATGGAATTATCTCCCTTCGTCAGTCTTTGATATCACCATCCATTTGTTTGTATATTTATGCGATGAGACTTTGTTATGTTGTCCCCTTAGCTATCATTGGATGTAACCTTTCAGGAACTTGAGGAAACCCTTCAAACATTACTTTAAGAATACACCGTATATTTAAGGGTTAATTGCTGAAGAATACATAAGTGTGGAATCACCATTATACACTAGGTAACATATGACAGAAAAAGATTTGAGGAGGTTCAATCCTCACGGAGAGCGAATGATCCTATAACCTAGCGAGTTTGAGGATGAATTTACTTATGGTAGCCCTAAAGAGGTGAGACTCACTAATATACAATACGAGAAAATAACTCGTTATGTCTTCGAATCGCAAGATAAAATTGATGATTGGAGAGAGTAAGTAGCTACACAATTATCTTAATATTTCTATATATTATGATATAAACTCTACAATTTACCTTTATGAAGTATGAGAACGAAATTGCCCAAAATCAGAGGAGAAATTGCACGACGAATGATTTTAGGGCATGGATATCAAAAGATGTAATTTCCACCTCTTATGTGTGTGATTATTTATTCTTGTGTAGTAAAAACATGTCCTAATACAAATTCATTAATAAATTTATCTATTAATACGAGGAGATGTCTCTTCAAGGCTTGCACGCCTAGCGAAAGGTCCCATATTTCTTGAAAAAGAGTGTAAGAAATTTCTCATTAATGGTTTTGATTTCGTGTCATATCCATGTGAGAAAAACTTTTTGATGCAATATAGCAGAATTTTAATTTCTTCCTTGGCTAATTGTTTCACTATCAAAAGCGATAAATATCCAAAAGATACAGTGCTACCTATTACGGGATTGTCGAACAAATCCTAGAACTTGATTATTTATATTTCACAGAAACCATATTCTATAGTGTCTGGGTGAAGGTGGACGATTCTTGTAAACTTTATTTTGACATAAAACTTATCATGGTAGATTTTTAAAGATGAAGAGTAAAGAGCACATAGTCGACAAGCCTTTTATTTATGCCTTTCAGAACGTACAGAATGTATTCTACTCAAAGTGCATAAATGCTGACAATTGGTATATTATTGTGCAAGCACCAAAGTATATGACTACTTCAGCAGATGCATTAAAGGCTCTTGAAGAGTTCCAGTCTCCTCTTGATGACAATTCGAATTTGAAGGATCCTTTAGTTGATTTGGAGGAAGATTGAGTATCAAAATATTTTTTTTACCCTTGAAAATTATATTTGTATCCTATTATTATATTGGCCTTTGACAACCATATTTATATCCAACTTGTATCCTATTATGGTATTGGCATTTTAGTTTGATTTATGAATGTTTAGTTTAATTTTTGAATGTTTAGTTTGAATTATGAATATTTGATATGATTTATGAATTAACTTGGATGGAACGGTGCTTTACTTTGAATTGTCAACTCCACGGTTACAATATTATTGAATGGTCTATGAATTATTTGTAGAATACATGTTTGAGAGGTCTACCTAAAAAATATTATTTTTTAATATTAAATGGATATGACCATGAACGTAATCCGTGAACTTAATTTATTTAATAAATAATTAGTTACGGTCTAAGACCGTGACCCGTTATTTATTTATTTTTTAAAATAAATTGGGGCCACAGATTAAGGTCCTAGACCATTTTGAACCCTGTACCATCCATGGTAATGGACCTAGGTCGTGACAATGGGTTCACGAATTATGATCATGACCATGGAGTTAATATTGTCCTACTTTGGTCATGAATTCAAGCCGTGACCACGGAGTCATGGGCTAAGTCCCCCACCATGGGACTAATATTATGTCATGGGAGATACCATGACCCCCATATAAGGTCTCGAATTCAGTCCGTGACCACTACCTTTGGTCACGGGGAAAATGTTCAGGGCTGAGGTTCGTGACTCATGGACTGGTCATGAACGAGGTCCGTGACCATCTTCGGTATATGGTGTAGTGTATGTTGGGCTTATCCCAAGTCGATTATATCAAAGTTGTATACATAGGATTAGCATAGGGATTCCATTAAATGGTTTTCTTTTCAAGTATGGAATCCTTATACATGGGAATCAATGTTTTAGCGCACTTGATAGATAGAAGGAATGAGGAATATACCTAAGGCTTCGACGGTGGGCTGCCTCGTTAATTCTCTATATATTGTGTGCAAAGACCGAATTATGTTATGCCTTCGGAACGATCAACAAATTTTAGTTTAATATTTTTTTACCTTTTAAGCACGAAGACTAAATTTTCATTCAGATAAGGATTCCAAGTTTTCTACCTAGGAATATGGGTTTACCCAAGGAGGTTGAGCTATAAGTTAGATGATTGTGAAGTAATCTAGGATATCTGACTCCACGAGGGAGGCTAGAGATGTTGTCAATTCGGGGATAACTAAAGAGGTTTTATGTCATGTTTACTTCCTAAGTAACTTCGGTGAGGGTCCTTTAAGTTCCATTAGCGATTACACTTTTCAGTGCATATAGCAGTATGATTATAAGTTTGAAAGAATCGCAAACCCATAAAAAATTTAAGCAAATTGAGCATAGGTTTCACATAGTTCGAGAAATTAAAATAAATGCATGATAAGTTTATGATCAAAGGTTATTTCAGATAACACTCGGTTAATCCTCTACCGATAGGTAGTAAACTATCATGTAAATGGGTTGAGAGTTGGATACATGGCTTTAAGACTAAGTGGGAGATTGTTGGGGTTTTATTCTTTAAACCATGTATGATTGTTACTTTTAAGTAAAAGTGTATCACTTAACTTTGAAATAAGAATTGTGGTTAGGATAATTCTTTATATTTGTTTAAATATATTGTTTCATATTAATGTTAGTCAATGGATCTTAGTAGGATTTTCAATTATTCGACTTCGGATTGATCACAAGGAGATTGGAATTCCTGTTCTAGAACCATTGAAAAGTTCACAACCTAGATATGAGCTTGACATCCTAATGGAATGGTTTCAATACAACCTTAGTAGTTTATTTTAAACAACCGAGAATTGTTGTGATAGTTCCGGAACTTGTCTGACATTTCAATAAAGGATTGTGATCGTTACATCCCAATAATGTATTAAACGGGACCACCTATAAAATTTGAGTCTAAGGATTGTCTAGATTAGATCGGTAAAACTCACACCATTTGCAAAGGGTATATAGATTCCTAATCCCTAAAATTTTGAGGATTAGGACTCTTATGTAGTTTTCACTTTGATTGTTTTTGGTGTGATTAAACTTTAGATTGAATCAAATGATCCCATCATATTGGGTGACAATTGTATGAGTAGGTATGAGATCATAATCCGAAGGAATCCACGTTCATTGAATACTATGGATTGTGATACCTATTGTGTTTCCATCAAGTAAAACCCGGTCGGTGGATTATTTTATAATCCTGGTGGAATAGAAAATAAGTTAAGTCTGAGAATCAAGGAAATTAATTAAATGTTAAAATAGATTAACAACGAATTGATTTGACCAAGTGAATATCGAACACTTAACATGGGGAATCATATTATGTACCATAATCAACTTTGTAAATAAGACCTCATTATATGAGAGTGATTTCTGAGATAATTAAATTAAATTGCAGTAATAATTATTTAGTGGAAATAATTATGATTAAATAAAGAAAATAAATCAATACGGTAATTATAATTGGGCTTTCTGAGTATTTATTTTAAGTCGAATTATTGATTTGTCTTGGGAGTCCATAGACCTAAGTAGTTAGTCTCAGATTCTCAAGAAACTCAGTTTGTACGAAGCCCACACTTTGTACTTGAATATAAATGTGTGGGAAGGGTTTTAATAATTATAATTGGCCTTTAGGGTTTAAGAAGGGTGAGAGAAAATGTTATTCACATTTTTGTGAAGAGGCCTAAAGAGAGACTACCATATCTCACTCATAAAGAAGGGTTTTCATCCACAAAGGTGCCCACAGCTTTAGGGAGGATCGTACACTAAAAGATCTAAAATTTAAGGAACGTAAAGAAAGGTTTTTATAAATATTGGATGGGTAGAAATACCATCTTCATCAACAACGTATTTTTCCTCATGCGAATTATAACAAAATTTCGTTATGGTATGAATTCTTCAAACCCTAGATTTATTCTTTTAAACTAGTTCTTATTTTCTTTTCAATGCATGATTAATCAAAGATATTTAGGGCTGACCGTTTTCTGCATTTTAAATGTCAATCCCAAGTTTTTTCCCAACAATATTTCTCGTGTTAAGGACTTCATTTTCCTCGTGTCAACATACTCATTAATATGGCTAAGCTTCACAGGGTCCTCAAGTTGTCACTTGAACATATTGTAGTTCGTTGTGACATGACCATGGTCCTGATGATTGATGCGCATGAGGTTGGTGTCTTTATCATTCGTGTCACTAGCCATATTGGATGGAATTCAAAAGAACATTTTGTCATTTTTCATAGGAAGAAACTTGTATATTGTTGTCTTAAAGAAGGTTCCTATTACTAGGTAGGCATTTTCGTTAACCAACACCTTGGATCGTCCCTTAGAGGCATATGTATTTGTCCCTTTCTTTGTTGGGGTTGAGTAATCTCCTCTCCTGGATGAGTTCTTCGAATCATTCTTCTTAGAATATTTAGGAGTGTGTTCGATTATAGCATTCGCATTGTGGATATCGTCTTTAACCTTGGTGTATTTTTTTTATACGATCCATGACATTACCCATGGTTGAGGATGGCTTATTGGTTAGAGACCGGTATAAGTTGTCCGACCTAGCGAGGCCAAATTTGAAAGATGAGATCGCCACTTTCTCATGGCAATTATCAATCTCGTTGAATGAATCCTAGTAGCATTAAGAATACTGTATATAGGACTATCCTTTTTTTCTCTTAAGGGAAAACAAAGAATTGATTTCCTTTAGTACTGGTGATGATGCTGGTGGTAAAATGCTCAGTCAATTCCCTTAAAGACGAGATCGAGCTAGTGGCTAGCTTCTCAAACCACCTGAGTTTGATTTCTCCCAGATTCGAGGGGACGATACGAGACACGAGTGTGTCTTGATGGTCCCAGTGAGACATAAATTGCCTATAATGTCTAACATGATGAGACGTATATACCTTTTCATTGTAATTAGTGATCTTAAGGACAAAAAACTTCTTTGGTGGCCATAACGTCTCTATGTATATGGTGAAAGGGGGTTCCTGAAAAGTTCCTTTAGAGTTCGTGCCAACTTGGGGTTCAACCGCCCCTCTAATTCCTTCTTGATGAATTAGTTTCAAATCCAAGGGATAAACAAGACGTTTTTGCTTGGCATCCCAATGATATGTAGGGGATGTATCTAGGGGTCATTTATCACAAGATACACATGGATTTGACCTATACCCCTCTACCATAAGGGGCTCAACAAAAAGATCCCAATAAGTCCAAGGTTCTTGAATAAGTGGTATGTAAACTTTTTGAGAAGTTTAATTATTGGACTAATTATCAAATCTAGTCATTGTGAAGAGGACTGAAGGGTTTTCATTGACATCATTAACCTGAATAAGGCCTACTCTAAAGATAGCTTCCCATTACCAAGGCCGACGAAATGATGGATGCAAATGATAGTCATAAAAATAATCATCCTAGATACATAATCATGGTACCACAATATCCCTCGGTTCAGACCAAACCAATATAAGGTATCCTTTATCATTACCTTAAATTTTATGGTTACATTTGTAAGGACACAAATTTCCAATTGAGTCCTATTATAGTTTTGGCTCAATTCCGGACAAAAACATTTATTCATAGGATTTTATTTAATTGTAATATTCAAGACCTATGAAGTGTTTGTTGAAGACGTAGCGGCAAAAAGTATAAAGCATCATCAACATGCCGTAGTTTATGTGCCTCGTTTGTACGTCATCAACTTAGTTCCATGCTCCCAAGGTATGAATGTATTTATATGTATATAGGAGCTTGGAACAATATGTATTGGGTGTTAGGTTAATAAAAACTGCATTTTATTTTTCAGAAAGAATCAATTAGAAACTTAAAAATAAGTATATAAAAGTTTATAAAAGTTTCTGGGCCAAAATCAAATTTTACAAACTTTCTGGACGTTCGTTAGAAATGTCGTTCTAACGAGTTTTTTCGTTCGAACCAGATTTCGTTCGAACGAGTTTTGTCGTTCGAACCAGGTTCGTTCGAACGAGTTTGCCAACGACCCTTATCTGGTCAGTCGTTCGATATGTCGTTCGATATGTCGTTCGAACGAGTTTTCGTTCTAACGAGATATCTAACGAGATTCTAACGAGCCCAGGCTGGTCGCTCGTTAGAAGTCTCGTTCGAACGAGAGTCAAGTTTGTTCGAACGAGATGTCAGGCGGGAACAGTTTTCAGCAGTTTTTGACAGTTTTTTCCCCACTTCTCCACTTGGTTTTCAACCAACTTTTTCATGCATTATCATGTGCGGGAAACACATTTTCCAAGACAACTTTTCCATTTCATATCCATCTCTTAGAGAGAGTTTGAGAGCTAATCTTTTTAGGGAAAATGTTCATGTTTTGAGTGTCAATTTCTAAAGAAAAATTCATACACACTCTAGTTTACACCCAATAGTTGTTTATCCAAGTTCCATATATACATATCTTTACTTGGAGTTTTTGGCACCGGTTTTCTCTACCGAATTCAAGAGACGTTTCGGGTTTGCTTCTACACCCCATCACAAAGAAGACTTTTGGTGATATTCTACCCGTTTGGAGAAAGGCTCCATGTTCGGGTGACGGTGTCCGTTTAAAGTTCTATCGGTGTATTCCGAGACCACGGTGGAGCTCCGTTGGTTATCCGCTAATTGGAGGTTGATACAAGAAGGATCATCACGGCTTGAGAGGGTTCGAGTTTAGGAAGTAAGTCTTTTGTCTTGTATTTGTAATACCATTTTTAGTGGATTTGAGGCTAGGGCCGTCCCGAGGTTTTTTTCCCGTTAGTGGGTTTTTCCTCGTATATCGTGGTGTTGAGTGACGTTGTTTATTTTATCTTGCACATCATTTAGAACGCATGCTTAGGTTTAATTTCAAGATAAAATTTGGTTTAATTATCACATTCATTTAATTTGGGACTTAAATTGAATTTTGGGTAAAATTGGTTTATTCAAGTCACTTGCATTAAATTGGTTACGCCTAACTTTGAATAATTGTTAATTATGACTTAGGCAAATTCTAGGACTTGAATTATGTTGTTTTAATTGGTTTTTGAAGATATTAAAACCCGGCCTTGTTGTTTTGTTGAACCATCTCTTATTATACGCTTCCGCATTGATTTTAAAAGGAAATTAACTTTGATTTTAATTGAAGAAAATTTAAAATCCGGGGATCCATAAACTCTTGCGTTTTTTCAAATTGGTATCAGAGCCAAAAACGATAAATTATTTCGTTAAAGATCCTTTAATTTTCGGCTTAAATGGATTTTTCCCCATTTTCAAAATTTCCTATTTTTGATGGTTCAAACTACGCGTATTGGAAAGCGCGAATGAGATCGGCACTAAAATCTATCAACGAGAGATTTTGGATGTCTGTTGTTAACGGGTATTCCCCACCAACTCATCTTATTGAAAATGAACGTGTTCCCAAACCCGTCGATAGATGGACCGAAAATGAGTTTAAGCTTGCAAATTTTAATTCCCGTGGTTTAAATGCCTTATTTAGCGCTGTCACACCGGATGAATTCCGACGCATTATGACGTGTGAGACCGCTAAAGAAGCTTGGGATATTTTACAATTAACTCATGAAGGAACGAGTGTCGTTAAAGCTTCTAAACTCCAAAACCTCACCACTCAATTTGAAACTATCAAAATGGATGACAATGAAACTTTTGATAAATTTTATGCTAGACTTTCTGACATTGTTAATTCATCTTTTAACTTAGGAGAGAAAATACCTGACGACCGTGTAGTAAAGAAAATTTTAAGGTCCCTACCCGATAGATTTATTCCAAAAGTGACCGTTTTAAATTCTTTACCCACTTTAGCCTCTACAAAATTAGAAGAGCTTGTAGGTGATTTACAAACCTATGAACTGGATATGTTTCCCTCTAAAACTGAAAAGAAAATTGAAAAGGGCGTTGCTTTAAAAGCCCGAAAAGAGGTCAAACAAGTAGTAGAGAGCGATAGTGATAGTGACTCGGAAGATATGGCTTTGTTTGCTCGTAAATTTCGAAAATTTCTTAAATTTAACAAAGATAAAGTTAAAAATGATTTTAAGAAATTTGAATCTTCTAAACATGATAAAAACGAGAAGATTTCTAAAGCCGATAAGATCCCTAAACCTACTAATGAAAATATTGATAGGGACGAGTCTAATAAATGTTTTGGTTGTGAAGGTTATGGCCATAGGGCTTTTGAGTGCCCCACTAAACTAAGGAAAGAGGGTAAACGACCCGTTTCATATAATGCGACCCTTAGTGATAGTGATAAGGAAGAGAAGCCCGATTCACCCACTAAGAAAAATTTTGTGGCTTTTATGGCTAGACATGTGAGTGATAATGAGAACTCATCGAATGATGAAACTATAGCACATGCCACTTCCAAGGTCATTGTACATGATTCTCTTATTTTTGATGATAGTGAGAGTGAAGAAGAAGAAAGAGAGAGTGAAAATGAAGATGAGGTTGATATGAGTGAACTTCAAAATGCTTTTCATGAATTATATAAAGAATCTATTAAATTGAAAAGAGCTAATTTGAAGTTAGAAGCTAGTTTAAGAAAGAGTGTCAAGGTAGAAGACCTTAGGACACAAGAGAGGACTCTTCGAGAGAAGCTAGAACACGTTGAAGGCGAGAGAGATAGCCTTAGGGGTTTAATGGAATCCTTGAAAAAGGAGCTTCTTGCTTTTGAAGAGCGTAATTTTTTACTAGAATCTAACATTGTAGAATTGGAAAATAAATTAAAAGATTCTAGTAATGTCAAATTTGATTTGGAATGTCGTTCGGAAAAACTTGATAAAATGTTAGGAACGGTCCAAATTAAAAATGACACTTTTGGTTTAGGCTTCAATACTTTTAATGAATTTAACCCTAAAGTCAAAACCAATGTTTTAGGAGAATCTTCTAGGAATGAATTTAATGATCACTCCTTAGATAAATCTTTTCGACATGTTCTTACTTGTACACATTGTGGTCGAAAAGGTCATCTTAGGCAATTCTGTTTAGACCTTAAACGAATTCCTAGAAAATCCCATAGTAAAGTAACCACGATAGCTAATGTTCCTACACCCCAAGATAGTAATTCTTCATTAATTTGGGTTAGGAAATCCGACTTGGTTACCTTACAAAATAGGGATTTTGATTCTCATTTACTTTCACATTCTTCCTCCCTTGCTAAATCTAAAGGATAAATGTGTTAGTGGTTGCATACTTTAGCGATTGTACTTCATGCCATATTCATATGCTAAATGTATGCTCGTTTAGTCATTTTCTAGTCATTGCCTTATTTCATATCACATGCTAGAAATTATGACTTGTTTATCTTTTTGTATTATATTTTGTGTTTGAATTGATTGCATAATATAAAAAGATTTTTTTTTTATCATTTGTGTTTTATATATTTCATTTGAGCTTAATGAAAAATACGAATGATTTTTGTTTGTCCTTTTGAGTAAATATTTATTTTTGTCTATAAATGTTAAAAACTCAAAAAGATTTTGTTTTGTGTGTATTTTGTTTGACACACTTTATGTGGCATATATTTGTGTTTGAATCCTATCGTTTACGCCTCCATGTGGCTAGAACTTTTGGTTTAGATTTTCAATCCTTAAAATGTTCTTTACCATGTTTTATATGGAGTAGTTGGATTTTGTATTGTTTAAATGGATTCTATTTCTATATGCCTCTATTCACACATGCACGAGCTCTTTTGAAATCTTAATGTCACATGTTATATTTGAGCTTTTTGAGGTGTTCTCCTATCAATCTAGTCATCTACATATCTATGACCTAGGAGGACTAGTGCATGTCAAAATCCGTTGCATGTGAGATTTGTGCGAAAAATGAAAACATGATAAATTAATATATGCACGGGGAAGGGCTCCGAAAGGATGAATTAAGTCCTTTGCGATAGTAAGCCATCGTTGATTGGATCTAAAAGAAATACGTGATCCAAAGGCCTAAAAACAGAATATTTGGCATTAAACAGAAAGAAATTGCCAAGGCCTATGTTTGTTTGATATATTCATTCAAAAATAAAAGAATATATGCTCATTGAGGGAGAATTGGATGGTATATCAACGGTTTGCACAATGTCCGTTTATCCTAGTTGTCTTTAATGTCATGACTCTGTTTGATTTGTAGAATCATCATCATGCTAGGCTTGTATGCATTGTGTATGTTTGTTCATTGAGTTCAATCTTTATATTGTCACATGAGGTTATATTTAACTGTGATGAAGTTTGCAATCAAATGAGAACTCCGTGAACGTTTCTTAAGTGTTTGGGTCTAAATTTAATTGTTGCTAGTTCACACCCCTACACTTCCGTTTCCATATGACACATTTTTGCCATACGAGTGTGCAAACTTATTGTATTTTGTGTCATGTGTGTGTTTATATCTATCTATATATGCTCGTACTTATTGGTATATTTATAGTATATATATATATGATATTTGTTTATCTTTGCCTAGCTTTTATTGACCATATGCTTTCATGTCGTTTCACTTTAAGCTTTCACATGTTCTTCATCCTTTGCCTATTCCCGAACAAAAAGGGGGAGAATGATGATAGGGGGAGAAATGGTATCTAATCCTAAGTAGGTCATGTGTTTAAAAGAGAGAATTAATTTAGGGGGAGTAATTAATTAATTGCATTTAAAACTTTGATATTCCCTATGCATTTGATGAGTTTGCTTAAGTGTGCAGGTATTCTACTAAAGTGGCATCTTTCTATGGCAAAGAGTTTAATCCTTGGGTTGAGTCAAGATTGGGCGAGTTATGTTTTGAGTCTAGTAGAGCTTGACGGCCCTTTAGGATTTTTGTTTGGTTTTTGTCCCGGAATAGCCAAAGGGGGAGATTTGTAAGGACACAAATTTCCAATTGAGTCCTATTATAGTTTTGGCTCAATTCCGGACAAAAACATTTATTCATAGGATTTTATTTAATTGTAATATTCAAGACCTATGAAGTGTTTGTTGAAGACGTAGCGGCAAAAAGTATAAAGCATCATCAACATGCCGTAGTTTATGTGCCTCGTTTGTACGTCATCAACTTAGTTCCATGCTCCCAAGGTATGAATGTATTTATATGTATATAGGAGCTTGGAACAATATGTATTGGGTGTTAGGTTAATAAAAACTGCATTTTATTTTTCAGAAAGAATCAATTAGAAACTTAAAAATAAGTATATAAAAGTTTATAAAAGTTTCTGGGCCAAAATCAAATTTTACAAACTTTCTGGACGTTCGTTAGAAATGTCGTTCTAACGAGTTTTTTCGTTCGAACCAGATTTCGTTCGAACGAGTTTTGTCGTTCGAACCAGGTTCGTTCGAACGAGTTTGCCAACGACCCTTATCTGGTCAGTCGTTCGATATGTCGTTCGATATGTCGTTCGAACGAGTTTTCGTTCTAACGAGATATCTAACGAGATTCTAACGAGCCCAGGCTGGTCGCTCGTTAGAAGTCTCGTTCGAACGAGAGTCAAGTTCGTTCGAACGAGACGTCAGGCGGGAACGGTTTTCAGCAGTTTTTGACAGTTTTTTCCCCACTTCTCCACTTGGTTTTCAACCAACTTTTTCATGCATTATCATGTGCGGGAAACACATTTTCCAAGACAACTTTTCCATTTCATATCCATCTCTTAGAGAGAGTTTGAGAGCTAATCTTTTTAGGGAAAATGTTCATGTTTTGAGTGTCAATTTCTAAAGAAAAATTCATACACACTCTAGTTTACACCCAATAGTTGTTTATCCAAGTTCCATATATACATATCTTTACTTGGAGTTTTTGGCACCGGTTTTCTCTACCGAATTCAAGAGACGTTTCGGGTTTGCTTCTACACCCCATCACAAAGAAGACTTTTGGTGATATTCTACCCGTTTGGAGAAAGGCTCCATGTTCGGGTGACGGTGTCCGTTTAAAGTTCTATCGGTGTATTCCGAGACCACGGTGGAGCTCCGTTGGTTATCCGCTAATTGGAGGTTGATACAAGAAGGAGCATCACGGCTTGAGAGGGTTCGAGTTTAGGAAGTAAGTCTTTTGTCTTGTATTTGTAATACCATTTTTAGTGGATTTGGGGCTAGGGCCGTCCCGAGGTTTTTTTCCCGTTAGTGGGTTTTTCCTCGTATATCGTGGTGTTGAGTGACGTTGTTTATTTTATCTTGCACATCATTTAGAACGCATGCTTAGGTTTAATTTCAAGATAAAATTTGGTTTAATTATCACATTCATTTAATTTGGGACTTAAATTGAATTTTGGGTAAAATTGGTTTATTCAAGTCACTTGCATTAAATTGGTTACGCCTAACTTTGAATAATTGTTAATTATGACTTAGGCAAATTCTAGGACTTGAATTATGTTGTTTTAATTGGTTTTTGAAGATATTAAAACCCGGCCTTGTTGTTTTGTTGAACCATCTCTTATTATACGCTTCCGCATTGATTTTAAAAGGAAATTAACTTTGATTTTAATTGAAGAAAATTTAAAATCCGGGGATCCATAAACTCTTGCGTTTTTTCAACATTTATATGCTCTTTGGTTTGAAGAGTTCATGTGCAATCTACCAAAGTCTTCTAACAAAAATGTTGACAGAATATCTTCGCGACACTATGTAGTATACATAGATAACATATTAGTCAAAAGTAAAATGAATATTGACCACCTAGAAGACTTGTAAAAGGCCTTCGAAATTGTACACTATTATCAGATGAAGATTAATGCCTCCAAATGATCCTTTGGAGTAATCTATAGAAATTTGCAAGAATATATGATCATCCAATGGTTAATAAAGATCAAACTTAACTAAATCGAAGCACTAAGGCCATTTAGTCGCCAACTAGAGTTAGGGAAGTCCAAAAGCTGACCACCTTGGACCGGTTATTATTAAGTCTTAAGAAAAATTATTAGTTTAATAAAGACAAACAAAACATATACCTTCCCATCATCAAAGGGTTTTGTTAAAGGCAACCTAAGAATTCATCTCCTCCTCCATATACCAAAATCACCACATAAATTAGCATATATAATCCCCACTACCTAGAAATAAGGCAACCCAAGCAAAAAGTATATAAACTAATTTGTTCATTTTTACTCATTTTCGACTATCTTATTATCTTTTTAAATTTCGAATTCTCTGAACCTATCTACCTCCACCGCTTGTCGTCAGTGTTTCTACCACCAACTGTGATACCATCATTGGTAATCTCTCTCTCTCTCTCTCTCTCTCTCTCTCTCTCTCTCTCTCTCTCTCTCTCTCTCCCTCTCTCTCTCTCTAATATACATCCTAACAACATACATATGAACATATCCATTTATTAAAAAAAATAGTAGAAAATATATTTTCAGCCAAATTTGGTATACATAATCTCCCTAATGAGGATATAATCTACAAAAAAATTATCCAGAAATACAACTTGGAAGTGGGTGCTTTGAAAATTGGATGAAAACATACATTATTAACCATTGAAACTTGTGCTTTGAAAATCATCTTATGTATTTGATTTTATAATTATTCGTTGTTTGAGTTATCTCAAGTGTAATTCAATTATATATTAAACTTTAGTGGTAAATTTTATTCTCCAAAAAATATTGGTGCAAAATTTTTAAGATCCCTCTTTTGGGATGGTTAAAACTGTCCCATAAATATATTGAAGACGACTATATTGTTGTCTCAAAAAGATCTTCTAAAATAGTAAGCTTTTGAGACATATTAATCCTCGTCTCAAAAACACTCTTTTGTGACAGCTCTCGTGTCGTCTCAAAAGGATCATATAAAATGAGGACCTTTTGAGACGGATCTGTTTCTTTCTCAAAAAGCTGTTTTGAGACAGCTATGGCATCATAAAAAGTATTTATAAGCCCCTATCAAAAATACCCCCTACCCATCCCAAATAGCGTCACAAAAAGTATTTGAGACTGATAAATGATCTTTTGGGACTGTTAGGCCACCGTCTCAAAAGCTAATTTTTTGTAGTGTATTCAAAAGGTTGTGTTGGACTCCTAATAAACATAAGTAGATAAGAGTGAACTTCATACTCTCCATAAAACTAGTAAATTTGAGTTGTAATAACGGATCGTCCAAAGATTAACAATCAACTTTAATGTGAGCATATAATCTTTTATTATCTCATAAATTCATCCATTACATAGTGAAAATTCATGTAACATTTTGTTTCTCTACAGTACAATAAATTGAATATATAAACTTACTCACACTGATCTTAAGTTGTATAAACTGAATATACAATGATTAGAAAATATAATGGAATTACTTCTAACAATACCATTGGTGGGAAATTTATTTAAGTTTATACAATCATTTCTTTCTAACGTGCGTAAAATATCATAATCATAATAGTTTTCACATACACTAAATGTAACTCTCATTATAATGAGTTACTCATCTCATAAGAATTTTACGTACTTGAAAAAAGTTACGTCCTTGGAAAAGGTGAGAAGGTTCATTTATAACCTTTTTCTCATTACACATAAAGGTGAAAAGGTTCATTTATAACCTTTTTCTCATTACACATAAACTATTTTACTACAATTTAACTTTATTCATTTAATTACAATTTACATTGTGTTTGGTCTTGATGACCTTTTCATACTCAACTTAAATGTAATTCAATGAGATCTCGTTGTCCAGTAAATTTACTTCTTATGATTTGTGAAAACAAAACCAAATATTTCTTTATCCTTATGCCAAATTCATATTCATATAGATACACCACATAATCATTTAGAATAGTAGACTCCATTTAGGATCTTCTTAATACTATTCCTTATGATTTTATCTGTATTTGCCTTACGGTGACAATACCATGATTTAGTGGTTGATCATTTATTTATTCTTTATTGTTTAAACAATCCAATAACTAAAAGAAAAAGTACTGAAGAAAGTAATCGGTAATGGTATAAGTACCCTCCCTTATTTTATAAGCATATTCATGATTTGCAACTCCCACTAATTTCACCATTCATAATGAATTTGACTTTTGGATTCCTATAATGCAATAAGTACGTGTTAGTGACGACTATATGATCTATGTAGGTTCACATTAAGTTTTATAATGCAATAAGTACATGTCAATGACGATTGTATGATCAATGTAGGTCCATATTAAGGGACAATATCCCACTTGGGACGCATAGGTCATACATATATTAGATATCGTAGTACCTTATGGCCATAACTCGATTATCAAGATCTATAAGAGATATTACAAAAATATTGCCCATAAAAATATAAAAGGGAGTGTAGATTTAATTTGGTACAAAATTAAAGAGTTTCATCAATAATACCATGATTATGATGCGGGATAAAAAAATCTTTAAAAGAAATATACCCAAACTTTATTTTTTGAGAAGGACTGGAAAATGCTTTAAAAAGTATCCCTTGCAATCAAGCCTAGACAAATATTTTTCAAGAAAATTGGAAATATTGAGGGTTTATGAAAAACAAATGGCTTGATTCCCCAAGAATAAAAGGGAAGGAATCCTATTTTCATTTCTAGTTTATTTTGTAAACAATCCTTGCATCAAAAGTAAACACTTTCTGTAACACAGTAAGCTTAACTTGCAAACTCTACCAAGATAAAAACTCGTTTCAAACCATAAAAGATACATATTATCTCTATCATTATTAGTCCGAGTATGCAACATGTAAACAAACTCAATTTGTTTAATTTCTTCAAACTTTATATGCAGTGTTCCACACAATATTGGTCATCAATAGTGGGCTTAAAAAAATACAACATAATAATAGAGAGAAACAAAATTAGACCATAATATGTAAAAGATATGAGATAAATTGCTCACTACATTTATGATTTGATTTGACAACACATACATTAATATCTCTCTAATACCTAATGTGCATTTTATTTTTCTCATTAGTAATTATTAATTAGCAATTATATGATGCTTGTAGATACGTGAATATTAAATATACATGACATATACTTGAACAATGTATATGATATATTAAGTTCATTCAATCATTCAAAATAAACTACTTGTACGAAATAATCTTGTTTGATGATTAAACTCAATATACTCCACAATTATAAGCATCATGGGTTAATAATACTACTATCATCTTTACATTTAATATTCATGCTCATTATAGTTGGTTCATTGTGGTGACTACCAAACCTTTCATAATATGAATATTACATTAAGTAAAGACTTACATACACAAGTCAATAAATTTTCTACTGATGGTCATTAAATATCGCATGAGCAAAGAACTAAATTATTCATGTTTGGGTTTCATAAACTTAATTGGTGATATCATGGTGAAATAAACAATGACATCTACATTTGATGACCATTATTGTCTTCCCAAAATATATATCACCACTTAATTTTTGCTCAATAATTATAATTGGACCCCTAGGCTACCGAACCACAATAATTGAATAAATAATAATATGTGTGCAACATCGTAAATCTTAGCATTCCATATCATACATCGACTGGTAAGCAACCAAAATATGCATGATATGAACGCATTAGACCAATATTTATCTGTTATGGAATGGAGTGCTTTAACAAACATCAGTCCTTACATTATATAAATATTAAAGATAAGCATAAATGTGTAAAGTACCCGTAATACATGAATAAATTATATAATTGTCTATTTTTTAATTTGAAATTCACGAAAAACTAGACATAATGTGAAAATTAAATAGAAGTGAGTTTGCATGAGATATTACACGAATAATAGTAAATGAAAAACATGAATTATTTAATTTAACTTCATCACTTATGTATGAGTAACAAATCATAAATATTGATCCAAATCATTCATGGTCATTCTAATGCACAATATGGTTATAACATTAAGTTGTTGGTGTTTTATATAAAAAAATAAAAAATAAATAAAAATAATGTAAGTTGGTAACGTCTTAAATGATTGCAGAAATAAAAGGCATTTGTATTTGATGTCCAATAATTTCTTAAAATATTATTGCCCATTAATATTCCGTTAATCATGGCTACAATACTTGTGGCATCTGTATTTGATGTCTAACAACATTAATTACGATTAAGTGAATAAACATACACCAACAATTCAATATTAAAAGAAATTAACCTAACGTCCATAATTTTATATCGTAGCCTGACATCTATTCTAAACTAAACATGAACATTATAATAATTTAATATCCATATATATGAATTGTATAATGTGTTTATTGTCTAATTCAGCTTAAAAGAAAAATATGTGTCTCCAATAGAAAAATATTATCTAGTATCCATGCATATGAATAGTAGTACGTGCTTGGCATTTAATTGAATGTAATTTAACATGAATACTAGTATTCAGACGAAACCATAAATCTAGTATCCGTACATATGAATTTTAGCTTATGTTTGACATTTAATTCAACTTACTGGGAGTACCAGCTTTAGAATAAATAATAATTTTGATATTCAACTACATGATTCGTTGGCCTGTGTTTGGCACGAGACGCATTCAAACATAAATATCATAATATTCAACAATATGAATCATTGGTATGTGTTTGGCATGAGACTTATCAAAACATGAATATCAACAATAACACAATATTCAAGAATATGAATTGTTGGCCTGTGTTTGGCACGAGACTCATTAAAATACGAATATCATAATATTCAACAATATGAATCATTGACCTATGTTTGGCATGAGACTCATCAAAACATGAATATTAACAATAAGACAAGTCTAATATTTTACCATAATAAATATGTGGCGTGTGTTTGGTACGAATATTCAACTAAATAGGATCGCTAGAACAAAGTTTTATAACAGTTCTAGATAAAACATACATGAAATATGGGGAGACTTAAATTTTTTCAAAAATGAAAAAATGAGTTAGTATCATGGAACTGTAGAAAATTAATCCAGAATCCCAAAACATTCGACGAAATTCAAAAGTAATTTTTCTAGAATGAGATATTATCAACATTATCTATGTAGAATCAATGCCCCCCAAAATATTATACTTAAAACTTAATTAAGGGTCCAAATATAAATGCATACACAATAATCTAATATTTATAATTATAGATTAAGACATTTTAATGTCTTCCTTATCTAACATCATACAAATATCAGTGTCGAAACATTAATTACAGTAGGACCTTTGGGCTACCAAATATAAATTATGCACAATAATCTAATTTTACCGTAATGTTATGGTCAAACACATAGTCATACATATAATACCAAAAACTGTATACTGAACTTTTTGATCAATAGAAAATAATACAAAACATGAATATTTGAACAACTGTGAACAAAGAAAATAGTCCCGTGATGAAAAAATACATAATATTTGGGAAAATCGTATTTTTTGTCAAAAATAAAAGATTTGAGTTAGCACCACGGGGATGTAGCGAATTACTTCAGGATCTCAAAACAATTTGCGGAATTCAAAAATCAATTTTTTGGAATGAGATATTGACATCAACATTATTATCAAAAACGGGAAAAACATAATTTTAAGGGTCTCAACGATGTCAAAACACAAAACTAAGGCGCTGTCCATTGTATACAATGGGTTTTATTTATTTTGACGTTTCCAGTCGACCATGCGAGTTTCATAAAATTCTGAGCAAGTTTTGACCTTTCATTCCAACAAGTGAGTATTGACAACAGAAGAAAAACATCATAGAAAGTCTCAGACATACTTTAAGAGCATATTTAATGACAAAAATTTTAAATATCACAGAAAATCTCAGACACATAAAATAAAATTCAATTTAGATGTCATTATATGCAAACATCAATAAAGGAAAGTCATGAGATCTTAAACTTTAACTCTGATACCACATGAAAAATCATTTTTAAGAACACAATAATATTAATCATTTCTACATTAATGATTAAATTTTCACATACAATTGTTCTTAATAAAAGGATCTTGGATCTTCCTGATAATCACATATAATCAATTATGCGAAACATAAATGGTATTAAAATAACATACCTCCATCATGTCACAACTAAAAAAATTGATGGAGCCGTCAATCTTAACATGTCTGATGGGTTCATCTTTTATATGGCAAGAACATAATACAATTTCAATGCATTCCAACGGTTAGATCTCCCTATATAGCCAAAACACAATTTCAAAATTTACTCTTCTTAAGAATTTATATTTCTCTCCCTTTCCTTTATGTTGTCTTTTAGAGTGCCTGAATGATGGAATCAGTCACCTATATATAGGCAGGGACAAGACCTAAATCTCGAACAGTCACTTAATATCAACTGTCCATCAAGGTAGATGCCCAAGAGTCCTTTTGACTCTTGGTATTATGAGTCCCCTTTCATTAACCAAAGTTACTTTTAGTATTAATATAATTATGGAGCACATAATGGAGAATTATTTAAAATAATTCTAACAGGACCTACTCTAGCCAGCAAAACCACTGACCTGCGACCACCTTATCCACACATGCCTTAACCCAATGACCCATCTCCGGACAAGGAAAAAAAAGCTCCCTAACTCGATAATGACCAGCCAGAACCCGAACTCGAACCCACTTATACCCGGACCTGCTACCTCCAAACCCATTTTACCTTCCTTAACTCACCTCCCTTAAAACCGGAGTTATTGTCCACCAAAATCCACGTGCAAAAAAAGCCTCAATCCTAATTTTCAAGACTCCTTCCAATATAGACCTTTGGCTTAGCCAAAAAAATCCCAAAAATCTCTCTCAAAACAAACCCACTTCGTGGCTTATAAAAAAAAGGGGGCATCAGCTCATTTCAATATCTTAAACTGCAAATTATTTTTCTACAGTGTCATTTTACAGTATAGGAAGAAAAAAAAGGGTCAAAAAATTACAAAAACAAAAAATAGTTTAGGTTTAGAATATTTTTAGGATCATTTCTTTTACTTTATTGTAATCGAGTTAGCATTATTTATGTGAAGAAGTTGAATGCATTTCAAGAAATCAATTCGAAGACAGAGGCTTGTGTATTGTAATTCTTCCTTTCATTTTCAATCTATATCACTTTTTAAATTTTATTGATGGTTATTTATGTAAACATGAGAATGCTTGGCTAAGAACCTCGTTTATGGGGTGGGATGAAATCGTGTGCAATGTTAGATTAATTAATTGATTTATTTGTTGGTATATTTGGAACTGTCACATGTCAATTTATGCTTCGAGAGAGGGTAAATTATTTCATTTTAAATTTAATGATCAATTTTGAAATCGATCTAGAGATAGGTTTTTCCAAATTATGTTATTAAATTTGAAATGTTAACACAATTATGAAATTCAACGACTCATACAATTTTTAATAAATTGATCTTAGCCGTTGATTTTTTAAAGAGGGTATAAATCCAATTTTTTTAGAGTAGTGGCAATTTTTAAATTAGTTTTCTGAAAAGGTATTATTTAATTATAATTTTAAGGAGAGTTACATTAAGAATTTAATATTATCTCAAAATATTTCAAATAAATAAATTAGGAAATTAAAGTAAATAGTCATGCGTAGACCTGTAAATTGAGTCGCACAAGCCCGAAGCCCGCTTGTTCGGCACGTTAATTTCAAATCGAGCTTTATTTAATTTGAGCCGAGCCGAGCCCGAGACAAAATTTCAAGCTCGAATAAATTTGGGGCCGAGCTTGAGCCAAACTTTGACACGCCGGCATTGAACCCGAAGCCAGAACTTTGAATATATAAATAAATAGATAAATTATTTTATATAATATAACATATTTATGTTAACTAATTCTATATTTATGAAATTTAATTGGCCTTTATAGATTTTCTCTCTTACTTCCCTTGATTTAATTTAATACATTTCATAATTATATATTTTATTTTATGAAATAACAATTAGATTTTAGTGTGTATATTTTCTCTATGATGAAAATACTAGGAAAAAAAACACTAATTCAAACTTTTTTAACAAAAAAATAAATCGGGCTTGAAACCCATAATATTTATGAGCCGAGTTCGGGCTTGGATGGTAAAAATTAGTTTGGGCCAAGCTAGGGCTTGAGCATGGGTAAAGTAGTTAGGGCCGAGTCTGAGCAACCTCAAGCCCGACTCACCCAGCCCTTTTTGCAGCCCTAGTCATGCGGTGTAATCCCATCTCTTATTCCTTCTTACATTTATAACACTCGATTACGTGTCATTTTAGCTTATTTTATTACTTATCATTTTTAGCATTCGGTATTATCCCTTGAAATTATTTTAAAAAAATAAATAATAAAAAAAAATAATAAAATGGTTATAAAGAATTAAAAGAAATTACAATCATTCACATTATTTGTTCTTGCACCTTAAAAGTTGACTTGATACCCGTACTTACCACAATACAAGTTGTTTAATAAGTTTTGTAGGTATTCTAGGATTTTGAGACTTGGCTTTTGAAGACAACAACACATACATAAAAAACAAGTTATCAATGGCTAAAAGCTTTCACATTTTTGGGATGTGCAAATATATATTGTCTGATAGGCGATAGAACTTTGAGTCAATGTGGTACACCTCATTATACACTTAATAGAGGAACATAATATATGTTTGAAAATATTGTATCACATCATATAAGGCAATGAAACTTTGTATCACATCACATTTCTTTATTGTTCTATTTTTGAAACATATATATGTTTGAAGAAAAAATATTTTCCTTTTTGGTTGTTTGTATTCCCCTGTTACACCATCATAGTCTATAATGTAACATATAGGCATATAAATATGGACAATTGATGGTCTCTAATGAAAAAATATGTGTAAAGATAAGCATTACAACTATGTGAGAAGAAGTGAAAAAACGAAGCACTAAGTTTGCTTTTGATCCAAATGTACATGAATTGAAACAAAACAAAAATATACAACCATAAAGTATATTGAAAAAAATATACGACCATCAATTATATTAAAAAAGAAACATATGAGGAGCTTTATGTTTGGATTGAGCATTATACCTCCACAAAATAGAAATTGATCCCTAGGTATACGAAACAGGAGAATTGAATCGAGGCTTCGACGCGGAGAATGAAAAAAAATGAAAATAAATTGTCTACCTTAAACATATAACCATCAATTTTAGTATGAAGATCGTAAAACAAAGCCCTATTGATTTTACGATTGAAAAAAATAAAATATAAAAACGTACTTGTGATTTCAGTATGAAGATTGTAGTTGCGATTAAAAAAATCAAACACATTTTCAGTATGAAGATTGTATATCTCATTCCTACCATTTTGTATGCGATTGAAAAAAAAAATTGTAACTACGATTTTGTTTTGTCCATCATATGAAGGCTTGTGATTTTGACTATGGTATAAACGCTTGTGATTTTGACCATCAAGTATGAAAATATTTTGGGTTTGTGAATATCGTATGAAGGTTTTCGGGGTTGACTATCGTGAGATGGAGAATTGAGATGATGGAGAGAAAAGGTCAGCGCCAAGTTACTTTACACTTTGGGGGGAATTTGTAACATTTATAAATTCTGGTAGAAAAAATCACAAATTTAGCAACGGTTTTGAATAGTTATAACTTTTGTAAGTGTCTAAAACCGTTGTAATTTTTTAAGCAGTATAAACACTTACAAATTAAATATTCTTTTAGTTGAAAAATAGCCATTATGGTATAGTGTGGATTTTGCCCAGTAATGCAATACAATCTACACTACACCTATGGGCATATGCCCCATTTTGGGACAAACCACGTAAATTAGGTTATATTTCTCTTTTTTCATCTCTGTATTTGACTCTAGAAGACATATTTCAATTGTTCAGTCTCTTATCTATTATTTGCTTAAAAATTAGTACATTTAAACTAAGATAATCAGTGTACCAAATTGAATTCATACTTAAGAGATGCAAATTCAACGTGGGATTTACATCTATGGTAAGAGAATTCACCAACGGAAATATTTTTGTAAATACATTTTTGAATGAGTTATTTTTGTAAATATGTAACAATAGTGCTATATTTTTACCATAAACTTTGTTTTCCAATTCACAGGTAATCCTATAAAACAAGGCCATACATATAATAATCGGTGATAAAATATTCTAACAATATTATATCCGTAATCTATACAGGTTGTTATCACATTACAATTATAATTACAATGTATCATTCGCACCAAGCCTTCAATATGTGCAAACTCAATATTATCATTAGGTTCTTGGTAAAATATATTTGACCACGTTATAACAAATATCACCTATGTAGATTGTATCGTTTTCATCTACAGTATCATTTATCATAGTCATAAACTATGACAATATAAGAAAATGTCACGACCCTGAATCGTGACAACTACGGAGGAACTCTTTTTTTTTCTCAACGTAAAATCCCTAACTTGACAAACATATATTTGAACAGATGTCTTTAAAAAATATATCGGTTCATGACCATGAGGAAGGTTATTTGTCACATTATTGAATCATGAATATTAAATAATACAATATAGTTCATAATTTTGCTCCTCTTTATTTATGTATTTATTTATTTTTAAATCCAATTTTTTTGTTGTAAATGTTTAACTTTCTCTATATTTTTTTAATATTACTTGTCACAAACATAATCATATTAATATAAGTTTATTTTAACCTTCTTACCCAATAATATTTTGGGCAATTTACAATGAGATCCCTTGGTAACAATTTTTAAACATTGAAGAACAATTTACTATTAGATCCACTTGTTATGCCACTAGCGTGAAAATCTACAAGAAGAGAATTAGTGGACGTAAGTGTTTAAAGTTTGTCAAAATTCCTTTAGTGTTTAAAATTTGTTTGTGAGTGACCTAAGAGTACTTTCCCCAAATATTTTCTTTTTATTTTAAATTAATAAAAAAAGCCGTGAGTTGTTAACTATAATCTATATCCATGAATTATTAAGGATAATCTAAATCCGTGAGTTGTTAAAATATAATCCAAAACATGGCGTAAGTGGACCTAGGAGTACTAACATTGATTTCAAGTAATTATTGAAAAACAAAACCATAAGACATATTTTATATAAGCCGAATTGAGTCCGAAGCTAGAACTTTGAATATATAAATAAATAGATAAATTATTTTATATAATATGGCATATTTATGTTAACTAATTCTATATTATATAAAATTTTATATAATATGACATATTACTTCCCTTGTTTTAATTTATTATATTTCATAATTATGTATTTTATTTTGGGGGAGTTTTAGGGAAAAGTCCAATCTAACTCAAAGTGTATAAAAATAGGACACTCCACATAATTTTATAAATTTAGTCCCTCTAGTAAAAACACCATGAAAAATAACCAATATGCCATTTGACAACTCATAAAAAAAACATCAAAATTTTAAAAGTCCATAACTTCAAATGTACAAATCCAAAATTCACAAAATTTATATATTTGAAATCTACTCGTTGAGATCTATCCAAAGACACCCATATTTGATATTTTTTGACAAAAAAATCAAAACCGATAAATTTACTATTTCACTAAAACCTTCATTTTTTCCGGAGAACACTATATTTATTCCGGCGAAAAACTTCTCCGGTGCTGGCAATGGTGCCGCTGGCGCGGAACAAAAAAATAGAAATAAATAGACGAAGAGTATAAATATAAGTACCTTTTTAACTAAAACAAATGAAATTACTTGTGTTGTGTACTCCTAACTATATAGGGATCACACAAATAAACATTATTGTACCAGAGGGACTAGATTTATAAATTTGAAAACCATTGTCCTAAGAATCCAAATTTATGAAGGAACTTAAACTTGACCTTAATTCTCTATTTATTTTATGATATATCGATTAGATTTTATTGTCAGCTTTTTCTCCATGATGAAAATACTATGAAAAAACACTAATTCAAACTTTTTTAACCTAGTCATGGGGTGTAATCCCATCTCTTGTTCCTTCTTACATTTATAACAATCGGTTACGTGTCATTTTTAGCTTATTTTATTACTTATAATTTTTAGCATTCGGTATTATCCCTTGAAATTGTTTTTAGAAAAATAAATAAATAATAAATAATAAAAAGGATATAATTAATTAAATGAAATTACAAACCTTCACATTATTTGTTCCTGCACCTGGAAGGAACAAATAACAAGTAATTATTCAAGAACAACGGTGTTCTAGTAACCTTCCCTCCTCCCTCGTTACCCAAGCAAGTTCAGCGTCCCTTATCACAAACAACTTCAACGTCCTCTATTCTCTATAAATATACCTAATCGTCAACCATGGATCACAAACAAACTCCAACTAGTGCACTCCACTTGAGCCTCTCAAGCCGTTTCTTGCTTCCCATCACCCGTCTCTTTCTCTGTTTGTTTTTATCGAGAAAACTCATGAACACCGTTGAGCCTTGTTCATCCTCTTCATCATCTGTGGGGGGTTTGGCCTTCAATCCTCCACTGGGGTTTCGGTTTCACCCCAGTGATGAAGAAATCTATACGTTGCTTTCCCAAAAGACCACTCGGGGCCACCTAAAAGATCCTGTCCTCCAAAATCTTGTGAGGGAAAGGAACCTGTAAGATGAGGAGGAACTGCATGCCATATTTGAGGGGTGCAACAACAACCAAACCCTCTATTTCTTTACTCGCTTGCAGATGCACTCTCAAAAAGGAAGTAAAATTAAAAGAAGCGTTGGCAAGGGTAAGGGCACCTGGAAAGGCCAACACACCCACAAGATGAATAATGGGCGAGAGAAACGAAAACTGCGATATCACAACGATGGCTCCAGACACGACAAAAGGTGGCGAATGACTGATTTCGTTTTGCCATCTCCCAAGGAGTACGTTCTTTACCGGATCAAAGGGAAGATTGATCATCCACAAGAGGATGACCAACTACCGGAGCCACTAACGCAGAATAATGATGAACTTGTAACATCACCAATAAGTGTGGAAGCTTATGCCCAGCCATCCGACCCATTTCTAATATTGCTTCAACCCCTACCGGATAATTATATTCAGAGTGTTGGGGCAGACAACATTGCTCATCCCATGGACGCTTTTCTTACTGACTTTACCAGCTGGGAGAATGCCCAACCACCTGAGCCACACCAACAACTACCAGAGGAGGATACTCAAGAACAAATTCAATGCGAAATTAATGAAAGTTATGAGCAACAAACAAACAACCTGGAAGACTATGCCCTTTGGGACAGTGAGCAACCAACATCGAATGCGCCTCATCAATCATCGTTGAACCTCGAAGACTACGGGCTCGAAAATTTGGAATCATTCACTCAACAATTTACGCAATACTCTCTCCCTGATCTATACCATATAATGATGGGATAGAAAACATTGATGATATTTATATGTTTTTTTTAATTTGAATTATCACCTCTTTTTTTTGGTTTCAATCTGATGATGCAATAATAGTAGTAATAGCTGTAATTTTTTCTCTGGTACCTATAGTATAGTTTTCCCATTTAGGTGTATTTCTTGAACATTCTGTCATTCTTATTTGTTGTATGATCGTAACATATTCTTTATTTAATGATTATTTTGACATGCCACCCAAAGGTGCTAGTTTGGGGTTTCACAAAGTTAAATCTCTTATTCCACTTTGAATGCTTTCATATAACTATTATAATATTTGATGGCCATTTCTAATTGGTAGGCTTATGTTTTCAAATTTAAGACTTAAAAATCAAGGATTTCATAATTAAAACAGAGATTAGGAGCACTACACCAGAACTAACATTTAGCCGTGAATTTTTTCGTAGCCAAAAATAAATAATTTGTTGTTAATTGTCTTTGGCAGTGAAATAAATTTCGTAGCTTGTTCGTAGCTAAAGGTCTATCGCTAAAAGTATTTCGCCACGGAATTATATTCCGTTGCTAATTGAGCAATCAATCAGCCACGAAAACTTATTCGTTGACAATGAGTGTTTTCAACAGCGAAATTGTTCATCGATAATTGTACAACATTTCGTTGATAAAATTCTTGTTTCGTTGCCAATTGTCCTCAAGTAGCTGAGTTTGTCTTACTTTAAGCTACGAAAATAGATTAATAGTTACGAAGTGTAATCGTGGCAAAGCATTGATAATTATTTATGGAAAGATGGTATTGTACAGAAGCAACTCTGAAATGTACCTATCTAAAATGAAATAAAAATTGCATGAGTATTTGGAAAACTTTCCCATGTACCTTGTGGTAGGGGAAGCCGTTGAAGACAACTAGCAACCCGATATTCCCTAGTACACTCCTCTGATGATCAATCACATATTTAATTAAGCATCACGTTATTTATAATAATGTTAGTTACTTATTATATTATCTGCCATGGAGATCTGCCTCTTACGCATACAAATTCTGTTTTGCAGCCATAGTTTTGGACTTCCAATCAAAAGTGCTTTAACTACACCTAATGCTATAAGTCTAAAACATATCCGTGATGCTTGGTTTCAACAGATATTGACTTTGCATCGTAGTCATTCATTCATTAGTTAATGTGCTCTTTGTCAGATATATCGATTAAAAATAATTATATATCAATGCTTGTAACACGGTCACTAATCCTTTTTCACTAAGATAATACCGATTTTCTTGACTGAATTAGTCAATTAGCCTTTTCATTTGTAGTATAACTGTTCCATTTCTCATAATCTAAAATGCAAAGTTCACATACAAGGTATCATAAGTCATGTCAAGATAAAATCTCAATATATTTCCTCAAACTCAACCTTTACATATGATGGTTATGTGCACCATATCAAATAGTAATTTGTTACCAACTGTTTAATATTGTCTCATCTCCAACTCAATGCAGATGTATACAATATTAATATATTACTAGATGTGTGATATATGATCGTTCAAACAACCAAAAAGTTCGCAGGGGCATATACATGTTTCACTAAGCTTAGGATGTAATCCTAATGGATCTGTGAGAAAGTTCACTACTAATATTCAACTTCTAGTACACGAAATTCTAATAGGGCGATTTTATGTTTGCTCTTCTTCTGAATATTTATCATCATCTGGCAGCCGTCCGATACGAGGACTACATCTCTCATTTCTGCAACAAATAGTACATTCCTCCGTCTATTTGAACAGAGGACTGCATGCATGAAATTGAATGGTGAAAAACTTGCAACATAATATAAAAACTAACTGGACATATCTCATATCTCATTGCAAAAGAGCATGTTATGAATTAACCATAACAGGCAATTGCAACAGTGCCAAATTATTCAATTACTGCCTTAATTTCAGCCATGCATGACCGTGCATATGGATCTTCTAAAGAATAATCCTACTAGGGGGATTTTACGTTCGCTCTTCTGAATATTTATCATCATCTGGGGGGCGTCCGATACGAGGACCACATCTCTCATTTCTGTAACAAATAGTATATTCCTCCCTCTATTTGAACAGAGGACTGCATGCATGAAATTGAATAGTGAAAACTTGCAAAATATTATAAAAACTAACTGGACATATCTCATTAATATGGTTGGAACTCCTTCCCCAATCCCTCCTGAAATGAGAAAAAATCTACAATATCAAGGAACCCTAAATATGTGTCTTCGTTAAGCATCGGTAACCAATATATCATAAACCAGACAATCCCAGACAGCTGTAGAAGAATTGAACAGGATGCCCTAATGGATTGGTCAGCATACCTTAAGCTTTTTATAATCCAGAGGCAACTAAAGAAAGTGGTCAAAACAGCCTTAAGGCCCACCAAAAATGAGTTTCTCAACACAGAATAAGAGAATAACAGGCCATACCAAGGAGTTAAAGCAAGATATCTAAGGTACACAAAAAGATTTAGTATAAGCCTTTTATACCAAGAAAAGGTGAACTTATGTATCTTTCCATTAAACTGAATGTAATAAACACACTAAAATTATGTACATAGTCTCCAAGAACTCGTGATGACAATCAAGAAATAAACAAACATATTAACAAAGAACGAGCAATACTACCTCATCACGAGGAGGAGGAAGTAAAAAGGAACACCAAATATGTAAACATCAATGGGAAAAATTTCAAGTTCAGTACTGTAGCATATTTTGTCTCCAAACAAAGCAGCCAACACACGTACTATTATAACAGGAAGTAAGGCAAGCCAATAAGGAGAATATAAATCAGCAAAAAAACTCCTCCCCATATGAAAAAAGAAAATAAACAAAATGGAAAGAAAAAAAAACAGAATTTACACACTACTACGTGTCTACAGTAGTTATAAGCTTAAAATCGCCCTATTAGGATTTTTCTTCTAGTAGTTATAAGCTTAAAAAAACAAAATGAAATTTCAAAATGTCACAAGTTTTATACCAGTACATAAAATCGCCCTATTAGGATTTTTCTTCTAGTACCAAGAAATTCTATTGGTCATCAAATGCTACCAAATCTAATTCTTTTCTATCTTTGTTCTTTACGTACGCCCATTTATCTCATAGATATTTCATTGGGATTAGATTTTTCATTTTTAAATATCACATGTGGAAATATTGGCAACTGCCGTCTTCTCCCCTGCCAAGCACTCATATACTCAAATCTTAATGGAATAGTAAGAATGAAGAGTAATTATATTCGTTTACAGCCAGGTGTGCGCTTTGAATGTTTATATAATGACACCCACAAAGACATTGATGGCGGACAACGGGTTATTCTTAGTCATTTTTACAACTTGAGTAAAAGGCAACATTTTTAAATCTTCTAACAAGTTATGTAGTTTCTGTTTTAGTATAAGTTTTATGTGTTTCTGAATGTAAACTATTAGTTCCGCTGTCCATGTTTAACTAACTGGTGAATGTGATGATGTAAATGGTGGTCATAATTTTTTAATGGTACACTATATATTTGGGGTTGCCTTATATATAAATGCCTACTGCATTTTAGGACCACTAAATGATTATTTATTACTTCTCTAATTTAGCATTTGGTGCTTGATCACAATACCACTTTCTCACAGTATTTTTTGCCAAGTGTTTATTTTCGAATATACCATTTCTCTGGGGTGGTAGCTATCCGAAAAAATCAAAGTCAGTATGTGATTTCGGGACTAAAGGTGAATCAACAAGTATCAAGTATAAATAATGTCAATTGGTGTCTGAACATGCTCTATCATCAAGCCAAATAATGCGATTTGAATTGACAAATGATTTTTTAGTAGGACTAGTTTTTGTGAGACTAGTTTTTTGTAAAAATGGGATTAGATTTTTCTTTTATAAGTATCATTCGCAACTGCCATCTTCTCCTTTGTCAGGTGTTCATGTACACAAATTTTATCAGAGTAGTAAGAATGATCAGTAATTCTATTTCTTACAGCCAATTTTGTTCTTTTGATGTTCGTATAATGGCACCCATGTAGACATTAAAGGGTATTCTTACTGATTTTTACAACTTGTGAAATGGTAACTTTTTAATATCATCTAACAAGTTATATAGCTTCTGTTTTAGTAAAGTTTAATATGCTTCTGAGTAAAAATTATTAGTTCAGCTATGTTTAACGAACTGTTGAATGGATATGATGTAGATGTTGGTCTTAATTTTTTAATGGCACACTATATAGGTTGGTGTTGCCTTGTATATGGATGTGTATTGCATATTAGGATTCTTATGATATTATTCATCAATTGATGATTAATTACTTTTCTAATGGAGCATTTCATGTTTGGTGGAAAAATGTTATTTTTGGACCAAAGGTGAATCCACAAGTATTTAAAGTGTGATCAATGTCCAATGGTGTCAGAAAGTAATCTATCATCAAGACAAATTATGGAAATTGAATTGACAGATAAGGTTTTGTATGTAGGACTAATTGTTGTTTAAAATTATCAAAGAAGCTACATAAATGCGATGAGCAATGTTAGGGAGACCCAGTTTCAGGACCTAATTTTTTAAACACAGTGATGTGTCGTAACTACATTGGGCGGCGTGTGGGTCACATGGGCTCCACTAAAACCATTACCTAATATGGTGATGGCATGTCACGGGTCCAGAATTTGGGTCTCCATACCATTTTCCAAATGTGACATAGACGAAAGTGTTAGCTCACTATGGCGTAGGGGAAGCCGTTGAAGACAACTAGCTACCTGATATTACATTGATAATCAATTAGAACAGTAATTTAGCTTAACAAGTTGATAATAATAATAATAATAATAATAATAATAATAATAATAATAATAATAATAATAATAATAATAATAATAATAATAATAATAATAATAATAATAATAATAATAATGTTTGCTTATAATATTATCCGCTATGCACTATTAAATAATGAATATTTAATTAACTGTAAATTCATCATATACTGCTCATTTTCGTTCTACATATACTGCTCATTTTCGTTCTACATATACTGCCTATTTACAGGCCATTATTTTATCAAATGAATAATTGAGAGCTTTGCAAACTGCACATGTTTTCTTTTCTTATACTTTGTATCAGTGGTATTAGAGCCACAAAGGAAAAGCAACAACTTTTGATTGTAGTAGTAGCCAAGAAAAGTGTCCAGCGATAACTATGATCAACCAGCAAATTCCTCGCTTTGATGGTCACTACGATCATTGGAGCATGTTGATGGAAATTTTTCTGAGATCCAAGGAGCATTGGACCATTGTGGAAATCGGTGTGACTGAACCAACCAGTGGAGAAGTGTTGACAGAAGCTCAACAAAAGAAATTGGAAGAACAAAGGCTAAAGGATCTCAAGGCAAAAAAAATTATCTATTTCAAGTAATCAATCGTTCTATTTGGTGACTATTCTCCAAAAGGATACTTTCAAAAAGATTTGGGATTCAATGAAGAAGAAATACCAAGGCTCTTCTAGAGTGAAGCGTGCACAGATTCAAGCCTTGAGAAGGGATTTTGAGACAGTGAGATGAAAGATGGTGAGTCTATTACTGATTATTGTGCAATAATAACGGGGATAGTCAACAAGATGAGATTCCATGGTGAAAAGATGGAGAATGTGGCAATTGTTTTACATTCATTTGTCCCAAAATATGATTATGTGGTCTGCTCAATTGAAGAATCCAAAAATATAGATGATATTACATTTTGTGAACTCCAAAGCTCTTTACTGGTTCATGAACAAAAGATGAATCGAAATTCAACTACTGATGTTCAAGCTCTAAAGGCTTCTACCTTTGTTCAATCCTCAAATTTTAGAGGAAGGGGTGGAGATAGAGGTAGAGGAAAGGGAGGTAGAGGTAATAGAGATGGATACAGGCAATATCAGAATTACAAAGTTGATGACGATCACTCAAATTACAGAGGACGCGATCAACAAGTTGACAAATCCAAGATAGAGTGTTGGAGATTTTTAAAATAAGAGAGTAAGAGTTTTTTGGGTGTAAAAGCCTTAAGAGCTTGTCCCACATGGGAAGTGTGAGGAAAAGGTGGGAAGCTAACCCAAATATAAAAGGGGATAGTGTCCCACATTGGAAAATGTACAAAGCTAAGTGTCACCACTAAGCTATAAAAGGGGTGGGCAACCTTTGAGTCCCACATTGGAAAAATGTTAAGAATTTGTACACTTAATAAGTACAAATGGAAGATGAAGAGTTAATTCATCTAGCATTTAAGAGGCTATTCAAGAGACCTCAATACGGTGCGAAGCACCGTACGCACACGCACACGCGCGCGCGCGCGCGCGTGCGGGTGCGGGGCAGTGGGCTGTAGAGGCGCTAGTGGCGCACTTTGCACTTCGCATGCCGCGTGTCCGCAGTGGTAGCGGGTTGTCGGGATTCGTCCGGGTCGGATCGCGGTAGCTCGGGCGCGGTCACTTTTTGGTTGACCCGTGCAAAACCGATTCGGTATTATTATACCTGTTCGGAAAGGACTTAAGACTGTTGGTAATTAACAGTCATACCTGTTCGGAACTGACTTAATTCAACAGTCATGACTCTTGAAGACAAAGCCTTTCATTTTCTATAAATAAAGGCTGCCTAAAAACGGAATTACATTGATAACAAAAACCACTTCGCTGCTACATCCAAGGGCTGTCTTCAAATATACAAGTTGCAGACAGTGCAATTGCTTCATTGTATCTTGAGTACGGATTTGCTGATTCCCGTTTGTATACCGAAATTCTTCGTGTGGGGCAAATACTGTATTTAGGAAAGTGACATCACGCCTTGAAGTTTTATAGTGACTATTACATTGTTGTATTGAAGTTGACATTTTGAGATATATAAAGAGTTCCATTTCTGTATTTGCATTCATAATTTCCAACAATCTAAATACAGTATTTAGAAATGGCTGACTCTTCCAAGTCACTTCGACAAATAACAGAAAGCTTTGTCAAGTTGGACCGTTTTGATGGTGGTAATTTTCTGCGTTGGCAGAAAAAGGTTCATTTTCTTCTAACAACATTGAAGATTGTATATGTCTTGTCACAACCGAAACCAATTGAAGATGAAGATGAAACCGTGGAACAGACTAGGCAACGCACAAAATGGGAGACCGATGATTACTTGTGTCGTGGTCACATTCTCAATGCACTTGCTGATAATTTGTTCGACTTGTACCAAAATGTTGGGACTGCAAAAACTTTGTGGGAAACATTGGAGACCAAATATCTTACAGAAGACGCTACAAGTAAGAAGTTCCTTATCGGTCAGTTTCTAAGCTTTAAAATGCATGATAATAGGCCTATGCTAGAACAATTTCATGACATCCAACGCATCATAAATCATTGCAAACTGAAAAAATTAAATATGGATGATAATGTAATTGTTGCTGCCATAATTGAAAAACTTCCTCCTTCTTGGAAAGACTATAAGAAAGAACTCAAACACAAAAAGGAGGATCTTTCACTTGAAGAATTAGAGACTCATTTAAGAATTGAACAAGAGTCTCGAATTCTAGATGGTAAAGAGGAACAAGAAAATTCTGTTTCTAAGGTCCATGTGGTGGAGGAAGGAAATGAGCAAAAATATGGCAATCATGGAAAAAATAACAAGCGAAAGAATTTTTCACATAATTCTAAAGCAAACAAAAAGAAGAAAGGAAATTGTTTTCATTGCAACAAACCAGGTCACTTCAAGAAGGATTGTCATGAGTTCAAGAAACTAAAGGAAAAAGGAGGGACATCAGACACAAAGCAAAAATTTGCTGCTATGATATCCGAGGCTAATATGCTTGGAGAAGACAACTCTTGGTGGGTTGATTCTGGTGCCACAAGGCATGTTTGTAAGGACAAGAACTTGTTCTCTGCCTATGAAACAGTGGAAGGAGATGTTCTCTATATGGGAAATTCATCTACAGCTGCGGTTAAAGGCAAAGGGACAGTGGATCTCGAATTCACTTCCGGGAAAATCCTTAGCCTCACCAATGTTTTTCATGTTCCTGATGTTAGGAAAAATTTAGTTTCTGGAAGTCTTCTTAACAAATTTGGCTTTAAGCTTGTATTTGAGTCAGACAAATTTATTCTGACTAAGAATGGTACCTTTGTAGGCAAAGGATATTTGTATGAGGGCATGTTTAAGCTCAATATCAATGAAAAGGATTCTTCTGCTTATATCGTTGATTGTCTTTCATTATGGCATAGTCGTTTAGGACATGTTAATACAAAGAAAATGCATTTCATGGTTAATTTAAATTTAATTCCTAAATATGAGAATGATATGAATGAAAAGTGTAAAATATGCATGCAAACAAAAATAACAAGATTGCCTTTTCCTAAAATAGAAAAAACTACATCTTTGTTGCAATTAGTACATAGTGATGTTTGTGATTTACATGGAACGCCTACTAGAGGTGGTAGTAAATATTTTGCTACATTTATTGATGACTTTTCAAAATATTGTTATGTATATCTTTTAAACTCTAAGGATGATGTGCTTAATAGATTTAAGACATATAAAAATGAAGTTGAAAATCAATGTGATTCTAAAATAAAATGTCTTAGATCTGATAGAGGTGGTGAATATCACTTTCCTCAATTTTGTGAAGATATGGGAATTATACATGAAGTTACTGCACCTTATACACCACAACAAAATGGAGTAGCAGAAAGAAAAAATAGGACACTAACTGAAATGGTTAATGCTATGATTTCTTATTCTGGTTTAAGTAAAGGGTTTTGGGGAGAAGCACTTTTAACTGCATGTCATATTCTGAATAGAATACCTGTTAAAGATAATAAGAAAACTCCTTACGAATTATGGAAGAATAGAAAACCTAATTTAGGTTATCTTAAAGTTTGGGGTTGTAGAGCTATTGTAAGACTACCTGAAACTAAGAGAAAGAAATTAGGAAGCAAAGGTGTTGAATGTATTTTCATAGGTTATGCACAACATAGTAAAGCCTATAGATTTTTGGTTAGTGAACCTAATGATTCTGTTGAGGTAAATACAATAATTGAATCGAGAGATGCATTTTTTTATGAACAAAGGTTTTCTTCTATTCCTAGAATTAATAATGAAAAAGAAGTAAGCACTCCTTCACAGTTACCTGTAACTCCACCAGTAGAACAAGAAGAGATTAGAAAAAGTAAAAGACCTAGGAAAGAAAAAAACTTTGGTCCCGACTTTGTAGTCTATCTTGTTGAAGGAACTAGAAACACATCTTGTAATCAATATGCTTTGACTCTTAACGTTGAAACAGACCCACAAACTTATAATGAGGCAATTAAGTCTGTAGATTCAGCATTTTGGAAAGAAGCTATAAATGATGAAATGGATTCAATTTTGGGAAATAAAACTTGGAAATTAGTAGACTTACCTCCAGGATCTAAACCCATTAAGTGTAGATGGATTTTTAAAAAGAAAATGAAAATAGATGGAACAATTGATAAATTCAAGGCTAGATTGGTTGCTAAAGGTTTTACACAAAAAGAAGGAATTGATTATTTTGATACCTATGCACCTGTTGCTAGAACCGCCACTATTAGAATTTTAATTGCATTAGCATCTATATATAATTTTGAGATTCATCAAATGGATGTGAAAACTGCCTTTTTAAATGGTGACTTAGAAGAAGAAATTTACATGGAACAACCTGAAGGGTTTGTTATGCCTGGACAAGAAAACAAAGTATGTAAACTTATTAAGTCCTTATATGGCCTAAAATAAGCACCTAAACAATGGCATGAAAAATTTGATAAAGTCATTATTTCTTATGGTTTTAAAATTCATGAATCTGATAAGTGTGTTTATAGTAAATTTGCTAATGGTAAAGGTGTGATCATTTGTTTATATGTAGATGACATGTTAATTCTTGGTACTGATTTAGAAAGCATTAATAATACTAAGAGTTTTTTGTCTTCTAAATTTGATATGAAAGATATGGGTGTAGCTGATGTCATATTAGGAATGAGAATAATAAGGAAAGATAAAAATATAATTCTCACTCAATCTCATTATGTTGAGAAAATTTTAAAGAAATTTAATCAGTTTGATTGCACACCTGTTAGTACACCTTTTGAACCACAGCTAAAGATGATCCCTAATAATGGTAGAGCTATTTCACAATTGGAATATGCACGAGTAATTGGTAGTTTAATGTATGCCATGACATGTACTCGACCTGATATTGCTTATGATGTTGGTAAATTAAGTAGATATACTAGTAATCCAAGTTTATTGCATTGGCATGCTGTCAATAGAATATTAAAATATTTGAAAGGAACTATGGACTATGGTATATACTATAGTGGATATCCTTCAGTATTAGAAGGGTTTTATGATGCCAGTTGGATAACTGAGCGGGAGGATCATTCCTCAACAAGTAGATGGATTTTCACACTTGGTGGAGGAGCTGTTTCTTGGGGATCAAAGAAACAAACTTGTATAGCTGACTCTATTATGGCAGCTGAGTTTGTAGCATTAGCTGCAACTAGTAAAGAGGCAGAATGGTTAAGGAATTCATTGATTGAAATTCCAGTTTGGCCCAAACCAATGCCTCCAATATCTATACATTGTGATAGTGAGTCTACACTTTCCAGAGCTTATAGTAAAGTGTATAATGGAAAGTCTAGACATATTGGCCTGAGACATAGTTATGTCAGACAAATGATTACAGATAGTGTAATCACAGTGGATTATGTAAAATCAAGTCAAAATTTAGCTGATCCTTTTACAAAAGGTCTTGCAAGAGGACTGGTGTCTAAGACATCAATAGGGATGGGACTAAAGCCCATTAATGATAATCACTCTTGATGGAAACTCAACTTGAAACTTGATATATTCAAGTCTCAAGTTCAATGATTAAAGTACATCATACGACGTGATTGTAAGCACTATGAAATTTAACATCCCAAGGATAAGTGCTTAGAACATGTAATGAATAATGAAAGAGGATGGGTTTAACCTTAATAGATTTATGGTGTTTTAAGTTACATGGACACCTATGATAATCTACCTATATGAGTGTGGAAGTGGTGCCGCTTCCTATGAGTATTGGGCTTGACTCTAAAGCACTCATGAAATCAAGGTACAGACACAAGGCCTAATTCATGTGTCGGCTTATATGGATAATCAGTGACTAAAAGATTTGTGTGTGAAGACAAATCCGGATAATCAATATAGATTGATAGTTCAAAGACAAGTCTACTATACTTTCATGGTTAACCTTGACGAACCTTCACAGGGTATTGGTTCAAGTCGTGAGACACCAATGCTTATACACAGTCTTACAGACAATCAAAGATTTACAAAACTTATTTTGAAAATGGTGGAGGAATGTTGGAGATTTTTAAAATAAGAGAGTAAGAGTTTTTTGGGTGTAAAAGCCTTAAGAGCTTGTCCCACATGGGAAGTGTGAGGAAAAGGTGGGAAGCTAACCCAAATATAAAAGGGGATAGTGTCCCACATTGGAAAATGTACAAAGCTAAGTGTCACCACTAAGCTATAAAAGGGGTGGGCAACCTTTGAGTCCCACATTGGAAAAATGTTAAGAATTTGTACACTTAATAAGTACAAATGGAAGATGAAGAGTTAATTCATCTAGCATTTAAGAGGCTATTCAAGAGACCTCAATACGGTGCGAAGCACCGTACGCACACGCACACGCGCGCGCGCGCGCGCGTGCGGGTGCGGGGCAGTGGGCTGTAGAGGCGCTAGTGGCGCACTTTGCACTTCGCATGCCGCGTGTCCGCAGTGGTAGCGGGTTGTCGGGATTCGTCCGGGTCGGATCGCGGTAGCTCGGGCGCGGTCACTTTTTGGTTGACCCGTGCAAAACCGATTCGGTATTATTATACCTGTTCGGAAAGGACTTAAGACTGTTGGTAATTAACAGTCATACCTGTTCGGAACTGACTTAATTCAACAGTCATGACTCTTGAAGACAAAGCCTTTCATTTTCTATAAATAAAGGCTACCTAAAAACGGAATTACATTGATAACAAAAACCACTTCGCTGCTACATCCAAGGGCTGTCTTCAAATATACAAGTTGCAGACAGTGCAATTGCTTCATTGTATCTTGAGTACGGATTTGCTGATTCCCGTTTGTATACCGAAATTCTTCGTGTGGGGCAAATACTGTATTTAGGAAAGTGACATCACGCCTTGAAGTTTTATAGTGACTATTACATTGTTGTATTGAAGTTGACATTTTGAGATATATAAAGAGTTCCATTTCTGTATTTGCATTCATAATTTCCAACAATCTAAATACAGTATTTAGAAATGGCTGACTCTTCCAAGTCACTTCGACAAATAACAGAAAGCTTTGTCAAGTTGGACCGTTTTGATGGTGGTAATTTTCTGCGTTGGCAGAAAAAGGTTCATTTTCTTCTAACAACATTGAAGATTGTATATGTCTTGTCACAACCGAAACCAATTGAAGATGAAGATGAAACCGTGGAACAGACTAGGCAACGCACAAAATGGGAGACCGATGATTACTTGTGTCGTGGTCACATTCTCAATGCACTTGCTGATAATTTGTTCGACTTGTACCAAAATGTTGGGACTGCAAAAACTTTGTGGGAAACATTGGAGACCAAATATCTTACAGAAGACGCTACAAGTAAGAAGTTCCTTATCGGTCAGTTTCTAAGCTTTAAAATGCATGATAATAGGCCTATGCTAGAACAATTTCATGACATCCAACGCATCATAAATCATTGCAAACTGAAAAAATTAAATATGGATGATAATGTAATTGTTGCTGCCATAATTGAAAAACTTCCTCCTTCTTGGAAAGACTATAAGAAAGAACTCAAACACAAAAAGGAGGATCTTTCACTTGAAGAATTAGAGACTCATTTAAGAATTGAACAAGAGTCTCGAATTCTAGATGGTAAAGAGGAACAAGAAAATTCTGTTTCTAAGGTCCATGTGGTGGAGGAAGGAAATGAGCAAAAATATGGCAATCATGGAAAAAATAACAAGCGAAAGAATTTTTCACATAATTCTAAAGCAAACAAAAAGAAGAAAGGAAATTGTTTTCATTGCAACAAACCAGGTCACTTCAAGAAGGATTGTCATGAGTTCAAGAAACTAAAGGAAAAAGGAGGGACATCAGACACAAAGCAAAAATTTGCTGCTATGATATCCGAGGCTAATATGCTTGGAGAAGACAACTCTTGGTGGGTTGATTCTGGTGCCACAAGGCATGTTTGTAAGGACAAGAACTTGTTCTCTGCCTATGAAACAGTGGAAGGAGATGTTCTCTATATGGGAAATTCATCTACAGCTGCGGTTAAAGGCAAAGGGACAGTGGATCTCGAATTCACTTCCGGGAAAATCCTTAGCCTCACCAATGTTTTTCATGTTCCTGATGTTAGGAAAAATTTAGTTTCTGGAAGTCTTCTTAACAAATTTGGCTTTAAGCTTGTATTTGAGTCAGACAAATTTATTCTGACTAAGAATGGTACCTTTGTAGGCAAAGGATATTTGTATGAGGGCATGTTTAAGCTCAATATCAATGAAAAGGATTCTTCTGCTTATATCGTTGATTGTCTTTCATTATGGCATAGTCGTTTAGGACATGTTAATACAAAGAAAATGCATTTCATGGTTAATTTAAATTTAATTCCTAAATATGAGAATGATATGAATGAAAAGTGTAAAATATGCATGCAAACAAAAATAACAAGATTGCCTTTTCCTAAAATAGAAAAAACTACATCTTTGTTGCAATTAGTACATAGTGATGTTTGTGATTTACATGGAACGCCTACTAGAGGTGGTAGTAAATATTTTGCTACATTTATTGATGACTTTTCAAAATATTGTTATGTATATCTTTTAAACTCTAAGGATGATGTGCTTAATAGATTTAAGACATATAAAAATGAAGTTGAAAATCAATGTGATTCTAAAATAAAATGTCTTAGATCTGATAGAGGTGGTGAATATCACTTTCCTCAATTTTGTGAAGATATGGGAATTATACATGAAGTTACTGCACCTTATACACCACAACAAAATGGAGTAGCAGAAAGAAAAAATAGGACACTAACTGAAATGGTTAATGCTATGATTTCTTATTCTGGTTTAAGTAAAGGGTTTTGGGGAGAAGCACTTTTAACTGCATGTCATATTCTGAATAGAATACCTGTTAAAGATAATAAGAAAACTCCTTACGAATTATGGAAGAATAGAAAACCTAATTTAGGTTATCTTAAAGTTTGGGGTTGTAGAGCTATTGTAAGACTACCTGAAACTAAGAGAAAGAAATTAGGAAGCAAAGGTGTTGAATGTATTTTCATAGGTTATGCACAACATAGTAAAGCCTATAGATTTTTGGTTAGTGAACCTAATGATTCTGTTGAGGTAAATACAATAATTGAATCGAGAGATGCATTTTTTTATGAACAAAGGTTTTCTTCTATTCCTAGAATTAATAATGAAAAAGAAGTAAGCACTCCTTCACAGTTACCTGTAACTCCACCAGTAGAACAAGAAGAGATTAGAAAAAGTAAAAGACCTAGGAAAGAAAAAAACTTTGGTCCCGACTTTGTAGTCTATCTTGTTGAAGGAACTAGAAACACATCTTGTAATCAATATGCTTTGACTCTTAACGTTGAAACAGACCCACAAACTTATAATGAGGCAATTAAGTCTGTAGATTCAGCATTTTGGAAAGAAGCTATAAATGATGAAATGGATTCAATTTTGGGAAATAAAACTTGGAAATTAGTAGACTTACCTCCAGGATCTAAACCCATTAAGTGTAGATGGATTTTTAAAAAGAAAATGAAAATAGATGGAACAATTGATAAATTCAAGGCTAGATTGGTTGCTAAAGGTTTTACACAAAAAGAAGGAATTGATTATTTTGATACCTATGCACCTGTTGCTAGAACCGCCACTATTAGAATTTTAATTGCATTAGCATCTATATATAATTTTGAGATTCATCAAATGGATGTGAAAACTGCCTTTTTAAATGGTGACTTAGAAGAAGAAATTTACATGGAACAACCTGAAGGGTTTGTTATGCCTGGACAAGAAAACAAAGTATGTAAACTTATTAAGTCCTTATATGGCCTAAAATAAGCACCTAAACAATGGCATGAAAAATTTGATAAAGTCATTATTTCTTATGGTTTTAAAATTCATGAATCTGATAAGTGTGTTTATAGTAAATTTGCTAATGGTAAAGGTGTGATCATTTGTTTATATGTAGATGACATGTTAATTCTTGGTACTGATTTAGAAAGCATTAATAATACTAAGAGTTTTTTGTCTTCTAAATTTGATATGAAAGATATGGGTGTAGCTGATGTCATATTAGGAATGAGAATAATAAGGAAAGATAAAAATATAATTCTCACTCAATCTCATTATGTTGAGAAAATTTTAAAGAAATTTAATCAGTTTGATTGCACACCTGTTAGTACACCTTTTGAACCACAGCTAAAGATGATCCCTAATAATGGTAGAGCTATTTCACAATTGGAATATGCACGAGTAATTGGTAGTTTAATGTATGCCATGACATGTACTCGACCTGATATTGCTTATGATGTTGGTAAATTAAGTAGATATACTAGTAATCCAAGTTTATTGCATTGGCATGCTGTCAATAGAATATTAAAATATTTGAAAGGAACTATGGACTATGGTATATACTATAGTGGATATCCTTCAGTATTAGAAGGGTTTTATGATGCCAGTTGGATAACTGAGCGGGAGGATCATTCCTCAACAAGTAGATGGATTTTCACACTTGGTGGAGGAGCTGTTTCTTGGGGATCAAAGAAACAAACTTGTATAGCTGACTCTATTATGGCAGCTGAGTTTGTAGCATTAGCTGCAACTAGTAAAGAGGCAGAATGGTTAAGGAATTCATTGATTGAAATTCCAGTTTGGCCCAAACCAATGCCTCCAATATCTATACATTGTGATAGTGAGTCTACACTTTCCAGAGCTTATAGTAAAGTGTATAATGGAAAGTCTAGACATATTGGCCTGAGACATAGTTATGTCAGACAAATGATTACAGATAGTGTAATCACAGTGGATTATGTAAAATCAAGTCAAAATTTAGCTGATCCTTTTACAAAAGGTCTTGCAAGAGGACTGGTGTCTAAGACATCAATAGGGATGGGACTAAAGCCCATTAATGATAATCACTCTTGATGGAAACTCAACTTGAAACTTGATATATTCAAGTCTCAAGTTCAATGATTAAAGTACATCATACGACGTGATTGTAAGCACTATGAAATTTAACATCCCAAGGATAAGTGCTTAGAACATGTAATGAATAATGAAAGAGGATGGGTTTAACCTTAATAGATTTATGGTGTTTTAAGTTACATGGACACCTATGATAATCTACCTATATGAGTGTGGAAGTGGTGCCGC
This sequence comes from Sambucus nigra, assembly GCA_949130495.1. NCBI lineage: Eukaryota > Viridiplantae > Streptophyta > Magnoliopsida > Dipsacales > Adoxaceae > Sambucus > Sambucus nigra. The sequence continues at coordinate 433,092,462 of OX422220.1, read as the reverse complement.
TTCCTATGAGTATTGGGCTTGACTCTAAAGCACTCATGAAATCAAGGTACAGACACAAGGCCTAATTCATGTGTCGGCTTATATGGATAATCAGTGACTAAAAGATTTGTGTGTGAAGACAAATCCGGATAATCAATATAGATTGATAGTTCAAAGACAAGTCTACTATACTTTCATGGTTAACCTTGACGAACCTTCACAGGGTATTGGTTCAAGTCGTGAGACACCAATGCTTATACACAGTCTTACAGACAATCAAAGATTTACAAAACTTATTTTGAAAATGGTGGAGGAATGTTGGAGATTTTTAAAATAAGAGAGTAAGAGTTTTTTGGGTGTAAAAGCCTTAAGAGCTTGTCCCACATGGGAAGTGTGAGGAAAAGGTGGGAAGCTAACCCAAATATAAAAGGGGATAGTGTCCCACATTGGAAAATGTACAAAGCTAAGTGTCACCACTAAGCTATAAAAGGGGTGGGCAACCTTTGAGTCCCACATTGGAAAAATGTTAAGAATTTGTACACTTAATAAGTACAAATGGAAGATGAAGAGTTAATTCATCTAGCATTTAAGAGGCTATTCAAGAGACCTCAATACGGTGCGAAGCACCGTACGCACACGCACACGCGCGCGCGCGCGCGCGTGCGGGTGCGGGGCAGTGGGCTGTAGAGGCGCTAGTGGCGCACTTTGCACTTCGCATGCCGCGTGTCCGCAGTGGTAGCGGGTTGTCGGGATTCGTCCGGGTCGGATCGCGGTAGCTCGGGCGCGGTCACTTTTTGGTTGACCCGTGCAAAACCGATTCGGTATTATTATACCTGTTCGGAAAGGACTTAAGACTGTTGGTAATTAACAGTCATACCTGTTCGGAACTGACTTAATTCAACAGTCATGACTCTTGAAGACAAAGCCTTTCATTTTCTATAAATAAAGGCTACCTAAAAACGGAATTACATTGATAACAAAAACCAGTTTCAGATTTCCAGACCCTGCTATTACTCTCTTACAATTTTCAGGAGATACAAATTCTCTTATTCTGTTTTGTGCACATAAACAAAATAAGAACTTGATTGACTGTTCTTCGCTGCTACATCCAAGGGCTGTCTTCAAATATACAAGTTGCAGACAGTGCAATTGCTTCATTGTTTCTTGAGTACGGATTTGCTGATTCCCGTTTGTATACCGAAATTCTTCGTGTGGGGCAAATACTGTATTTAGGAAAGTGACATCACGCCTTGAAGTTTTATAGTGACTATTACATTGTTGTATTGAAGTTGACATTTTGAGATATATAAAGAGTTCCATTTCTGTATTTGCATTCATAATTTCCAACATAGAGTGCAACATGTGCCATAAGTTTGGCCATTACCAATCTGAATGTTATACCAAACTTTCAAACGATAAAGAAAAGGTGGAGAGCAGAAAAGAATGAATCAGAGACCTTGATGATGGCTTATCATGTCAATGAGGAGCTCCAATCAGATGTTTGGTATGTGCATACAGGTCGCAGCAACCACATATGTGGAAGTAAGTCTTCTTTTTCTTATTAAATGAAGGCTTTCATTCTACTATGAGTTTTGGTGATTGTTCTACTGCGAAAGTAATGGGAAAAGGTGATATTAATATTATAACCAAGAATGATTTTGTAGAAACAATTTCCAATGTTTTTTATATCCCTGACTTGAGAAGTAATTTATTAAGTGTTGGTCAATTGCAAGAAAATGATTATGTGATAATTATTCAAAAAGGTGCTTATGGGATTTAAGATCCTTCAAGAGGAGCAATTGCTATGAGTTAAAATAGGTTGTTTACTTTGAAGATAAAACATCTCAGCCTTGCTTGATGGCTAAAGTAAAGGATCCTTCATGGCTTTTTCGCTATGGTCAATTGAATTTTGACGGATTAAAGACTCCCCAACATGAAGATATGGTGACAGGCCTCCCTCAAGTTACCATTCCTTCCCAAATTTGTGAAGAATGTGTTGTTAGCAAACAACATCGTTCTTAGTTCCCTCAGGGAAAGTCATGGAGCACTATACCAAAACAAGTTTTTAGTAACAAACTAATTTTTCATTCACTAACAATATTATTTTGTTATAAATTCTCACAATAATTTACCATTACTAATATAATATTTTCGTTACTAATTTTAGAAGTGAAATATAGAAAGAAATTTTGTTTACAACGCACACCAGAAATGAAAAGACCCGCGACATTTATCTTCCCAAACAAGTGGACCTAAAATTTTCCCCCATTCTCACTCACGACTCTCACACGAAAAAGTTCGCCTCTCCTTACTCCAACGACATCGCCTCTCTCTTTGTCTATTTCTCTTTCCCTAATGTTGATTCTTTACATTGCGTCATTTTGATTTTGATTGTGTACCCCGTGATTTTAATTATGTATTACGTGATTTTGATTCTCTATATTCCACTGTCCATTCAAAAAAATATCGTTAACTGTCAAAAATATGAATCTAGGGATTTATTCACGTTTATTGGTTTTTAACATTTTGTAATACCCCGTATTTTTATGACTTTTAAAATTGGGAATTTATTAAATTTAATTTAATTGAGATAGATTAATTTAATATTAATTCGGAGTTTAATTTAAATATTTACTAGCATGGTGATAGTTACTAATTATTGGGAATTTATTGAATATTAATTAATGAGTAAAGTAATATGTAGAATTGAATTTATTAAAATTGTCACGAGTGATTAATATGACAATTATGGAAATTAAGTCGGGACGCGCCTGTGTCGTGTCGGGACTAAAGCATTGTAATAAAAAGTGAATAAATTATAAGTCGCCCGTATGGTCATTTCGAGTGCGCCAACGTGTACGGAAGGGTCAAGATAGTCAGAAAAGTATACCCGGGGATTTAGTTTGGGTCCCAGGGCGTTTTTAGGCCTAATCGGTATCCCGGGAGGACAATTTGGTCATTTCCCATTTTCAGTCTTAGTTAATGACGAATATTAATATTTAATATTAGATGTTAGAAGAGCCCTCTAGGGTTAACATTCTCAAAAGTCTAGAACGGCAGTGAGAGGAAGAAAGGAGAAAAGCTTTCCAAGAACCAACCCAATTGCACCACCACCACCACCAAAACGTAGACCGGAGCGAGGGTATTAAGCCTATACCTGTCAAACTCGTGGAATCAGACCTACTATCTTAAGGCAAGTAATTTTCTTGTTGATTTCTAGTGGATAATTCAACCATGTTAGAATGGGATTAAATAGTGTATGTTTATTCGAAGAATTTGATGATTTAGGGAATTTAAATCACATGCTTTAGAAGAAATAAGTATATTCTAGAAAATCTTATCATATGTAGAGGATTAGTGATAAGCACCCAAAAGTGTACATTTTATACCCCGAATAGATGTATTTTAGTTGCTAATTCTCGACAATTTGAGTCTTATGCGCTTTATTGTCTATTTTGTAGGTCGAATGCACATTGCAGTGTTCAAACGCGTATTTCAAGGCAATTGTGAGGATTACGAAGATAATTACCCTTGTCCCGTACCCTAGCCTACCCTAAGCCTAGCCTAAACTCTGTCTCGAGCCATGTGTGTTTGATTTGTTCCCTTTCGTATTTTTTTTATATTTTTAATTTTTAGCTTGAATCGTTTTTATTTTTAGGATTTATTTTTTATTTCTTTTTATTTAATGATGTTTTATTTTGATTTTTAGTTTTTAGTGTTTAGTCTTTATTTTATTTTATTAGGATTAGTTGTTTTTTTTCGGAATTCATTTATTTATTAGTTTTATTTGGATTTACATTTTTGTAGGTCTTTAGTTTTAATTTTTAAGTTTTAAGAATTTTTTTTTTTTACTTTTATTAGTTTATTTTTTTAGGACTTGAGTTTTTATTTTATTTAAGTTTTTATTTTTAGGATTTAATTTTTAGTTTTATTAGTTGTAGTTAGATATTTTTTAGGGTTCATGAATTAAACACAAACACAACCCCTCACACCCTAAATACCTTATGCCATACATACACCCAAGCACATTTACTCACCCTCACCCACATTCCCATACACCCACCCACACAATAACCCCACCTAAGTCATCTTCAACCTCAAACACTTTCTCTCTCCTCTCACTAAAACACCCACCTCTTTCCACCATTAAAACCCTCCTCTCTCAAACTCCGACCATGGTAGCCCCTACATCTCAACCCTCCTGGTCCGTCGCCGGCGACAGCAGCCTCACCCCTTACCAGCCCACCAACCTCCTGCTTCCCCACCTCGTAACCCATAAACCACCCCCCCGACCTCCACGACACCTGCTCCGGCCTGACCCGCTACCCATTTCCCATCCCTCTCCACAACCCGAGACCCACCTGCCCCATCCCAACCTCTTCCATAGCTAGCAACCCGACATCCACCCAACCATCATCCAAATCGAATCGGGCAGGCCCATTAACACCAACCCAAAGTCGTTACACATTTTCCTTCAAGACCCTTTTCTCCTCTTTGTCCCAATCAACGATTTCATTCACCAGCCAAATACAATCTCAAAGACCAAAAACCAACTCATTTATCCCATATGTCTTATTTCCCACTTAACCCATTTTCCCAAACTACCCCCAACTAACTCATTTAACCCACTTTCCCAAAATACCCCATAACCATATCAGATTTTGTCACCCAAATTCCCTCACCCATGTACCTTCCTTACCTCACACCTTTCCCATGCACATGTGTGCATAATTCCCTAAACACCCTCACCTTAACACCTTACACACCTCTTACACATTAAACCTACCCAAATTACCCCCATGCTCCATACCTACTATTTAAAGAATGGAAGACACAATTTGAAGAAGTTTTAGAAGAGAAATTAGTAGAGAGAATTGTAGAGAGAGAAACACTTTTTTTAGTTTAGTTTTTTTTTAGGTTAGAATTTATTTTATTTTAATTTTTTTAGATAGTGAGGGAAAAATAAATTAGTGAGAATCAATTTTTGAGTGTAATTGTTGATGTAATTTTGGTTTGATTACACAAATTGGAGGGATGTAGATTGCAAATTCAAGGATTGGAGTTCAATTTCACTCAAAGAGATTTGGTTTGATTGTTCTCTTCTCTACTTTTATTTTAATTGTCTAGTTTATTTGATTATCATGTTTAATATCATGTTAGGATAAATCCCCTTTCAATGAGTGGGGTGAACCCTTATTTGATGTTATTTTAATTCAATTAGTTTGATTACTTGAAAATTCCCTTTGAATGTTAATTTTGATCCCTCACCCTTAAATTTACGCCTCGAGAGAGGGTAAATGATTTTCGAGAGAAAATCGAAATTCTAAGTTATAATACTCATTTTAGATTCGAACTAGAGATATGGGTTTCTTAAGTAGGGTATTATTACTTGAATTTCAACTCTATTTTCATTTTCTAAGATGTACATAAATTTTGATGAATCGATCCTAACGGGTGATTAATTAAAAGGAGTGTAGATCTATTTTCTAGAGTTGTGGGGGGTTAAACTTAATTTTCTAAAAGATTACTATTATAATTACATTTGCAATGAGAGTTGTTTTGTAATTTTGATATTAATTTGGGAGAATTCAATTAATTAAATTAATTAGTTAGAATAGCTAAAATTTGTGATGTAGACCCACTCCTTGATTGTTCTCACATTTATTTACCTCATTTATCTCTTATTTTTGTGTTAGACTTTATTTTTCATTTTAGTCACTTTTTAGTTTATCATTTAATCTTTCATTTAGTTTAGTGTTATTTCACACCTCACCTCACAAAATTGTTTTAATATTTGAAAAGCTAAAAAAAATAGAAAAGAAAAATTCCAAAAGGAAAATAAAATTGAATTAAAATTTAGTTTGTCTCTAGCTTACCTCCTTGATGTGGATTCATACCCTTACTTACCTCTACACTTGAGTTTGATATTATTTTGTAGGTAATTTGAGGTTTTGACTAACTTGGCTTTCAACAACGACACGCAATTTTCAAGTTATCAATTACCCACGAAATTGTTATGGTTTAGAAGAGAGAAATATGGAAAAAGAATTAGAATATTGGAAATTATAACGAAACTAGGGTTCTTGATAAATGTTATGAATTGAGCCTTTAATCCTATACTTTTGATGAAATTCTTACATGCTTTACGTAGGAAATTATGTAGGTAGGTTAATATAACTATTAGTTTAATTGGTTGGGAGTTTGGGACTCAATTATGGAGTTTTGGTTGAGTTTGATGAAGGAAACCCGTATTTAATAATGGCAAAATTCGGAATACCTGTTTGATCAATCGATCGACTCAAGAATGTCGATCGATCGACTGATCGATCGATCAACCCCTCCTGGAAACTACATGTTTTTACTCTTTTTATTTAATTCGGATAAAATGCGTAAGAACCCTTGAATATCATTTAAAGAGTATAATGGGTCATGAAGAGGACCACTAGGGTCTAAGTAGATTCCGTTGAATGTAATTTTATATGGGATGTAACCGTGGGTTAACGGGGGTTTGACACATTTTAGAAATCGTGCGTACCTTAACTAAGGAATTGGGAGATTCGTGAATGACTTAGACCAGTATGTTAGAGAGGGTATACCTACTGAATTTACCATTAGGAAGAGAGAATACTTCGAGGGACGAGAAGTAATTACGAAATGATTATAATTGAGAATAAAAGGAGATGAGTTCCTTATGCGTAAACATTGAGTAAATTGTATTACGTACGGTTGAAAATATTATCATGGGTCGTGGGCGAACCTAATTGAAAAATGTGAACATTCATATATATGACCGAGTGCATGTGTATGTATATATTATATGTTTGTGCATAATCATACCCGCGCTACTTGCTATCAAGGAGGTTGTCACACCGGTACAGTCTTATCTCGATGGTACCTTTATGGGGGGATATTGACTTGTACCCTAGAATATAGGATTCCTTGGTACAAGCTATCTGATAATGATAGTCAGACGGTCCTAAGAGACGAGAGGGGTATGTGCTGACCTCTTAGTGACTTGAAACTATGCTTCACCTCCATTTTGTGTGTATTGTGTTAATACATTTCGAGAGTGATTCCGAACTAGTATTTTCCTTAGTACGAGAGATACATGGACTTGATAGTAGAGTATGGCAACACCATAGATTTTTTGTGGGGTGCTGATAGTATATATATATTATATGAGTGATTAATATATATATATATATATATATATATATATATATATATATATATATATATATATATATATATATATATATATATATATATATATATATATATATATACGTGTATATGGAATTCTTCTACTGTGCGTATAAGTAGATAAGTATTGAATAAATGATCCAAAATTTATAGTAAGTGTTCAGGAACTTTTTTAACAGTATTGAGAAATACATAAGTAACGTAAGAAAACTTTAAGAGATTAATCCCTAAACTAAAATCATAGTCTTGTAACTTTTTAAAATAAAATTTATGGGAGATGAGTTAGACAGACTTATGAGGCATTTAGTAGTACGTTAGGCCTGCACACTAGATGAGAGGTGAGAATTCTCAAGAGAGTGTCGTGTGCTAACATGGAGGTCTTATCAATTAGTGCGCATTTAATTACTTGCTAAAACACTCTTTAAAGCTATTTTACACTCGGGCTCTGACCCATTTCCTGTCATCTTCTCTCTCTCTTCTCTCTCTCTCTCTCTATCTCTCTCTCTCTCTCTCTCTCTATATATATATATATATATATATATATATATATATATGTATATATATATGTATGTATGAATGTATGTATTACAGGTGCCCAACCACAGACGCACCAGGTGTAGGTTACTTGGACTGAACGTGTTGCAACTTATGTGGGAGATGCGCGTCTTTGCAGTAGACGACCTCACCATTGATTTCGTTCATGTTTTAGTTCCTCAGTAGACAGGCCTGTGTCACCCATTTCTTATTTTCTTCTTAGTCTTATTAGAGAGGGTATTCATTTATGATTCTTGTATTCAATACTTTTGTGGGATTTATTTCTTTGTCATGTGGACTTACGATGTGGTTATTTATTTGGCTTGAGTAATCTAGTTGACATTCTTATGCATGGATGTTTTAAATTATCTCATGTACTATTCATGATGGGTTATATTCTAAAAAGGTTTTCGATATGAAATTTAACGAATAAAAATAATTATAAATAGTTTTGACACTTAGCTTAATTATTTAGGGTGTTTAAATTGGAAAATTTTACTTTGCGACAGTGATGCTAAGAATGAACCAATTGTTCACTTGGTTTTAATTTAATAAAGGACTGATCACCTGGAATTTAATTAGGCGGGGTGGCACAGGTGGTATTAGAGCATCAGGTTCTAGTGTCCTTTAGGATCTGTACGGCTTATTTCGCTTCCAACTTAGCGTCTTTGATATAGAGCCCTATTTTTAGTACTGTTGTATTCTTATGTTTACGCTTACGTCTTCAGCTATTTGAGATTTAATAATAACTATGGACTAATAAACTTCCTTATCGTTTCAGATGCCTCCGAGACGAGCACCCCGAGACAGGAATGTCCAGCCCGAGCAACCAACAACTCCGGCTCAGGGAATGATGAATGCAACTGAAGTAACCACAACTGTTGCTCTGGCGGTGAATGCCACATTAGCGGTGGTGTAGCAGGCTCCACCCCAGGTTCAGGCAGTAGCGTCGGTCCCAGCATAGCTTCCCACTGCATGGGAGCGGGTCAGGGATGCCTTTCAGAAGGTGCATCCCCCGAAGTCCTCAGGTAGTTCGGACATCGTGATCGCCAGCCATTGGAAGAAGGATATCCAGAGGCATCTGCGCATGTATGAGTGCACTAACGTGCAGAGACAGTTACTGGCTTCCTTCAAGCTAGTGGGGGCTACTTTGTAGTGGTGGGAGTCCACCACCACCTTGATGGAGAGGGACAGCATATCGATTAAGTCATTTTAGGTGTGGTTTGACCGCAAATATTTCCCATACGCCGTGCAGACTGAGATGAGGCGGAGGCTACTGAGTCTTAAGCAGGAGATTATGACCTTTGCTGAGTACGAGGAGGAGTTCACGAGACTTCTCACTATAGTGTCGGATGAGGCACCCACTGAGGAGAAGAATATATTGATGTTTTTATATCGATTGGCCTGGAGGATTCGTCAGCACCTCATAGGTTATCTATCGTTGGGTACATACACTGACGTACTCAACGCCGCTTTGTTGCACTGCCAGGATCATCACTTTCATCAGCAGGGGAGTCCAGTCAGCAGGGCAGGACAGGGGCAGTAGTACTGGTGAGGCACCAGTAGCCCAAGGGCAAATCCATCACAATGAGCAGAGTTCCCATCAGGGGGACCCTGCCAAGCGATTTTGATCCAGTGATGCTAGATAAGGATTTAGGGGATTTGTATAGGGCTATAAAGTTCAGTCCAGTCAGCATGGCCAGCAGGGCCAACACCGTCAGCAGCAGGGCCAACAACATTTTTAGTAGGGCCAGCAGGGCTAATGGTGGGGTGGCAACGACCAACAAGGTCATGGTCAGCAGGGACAGAGGGGTGGAAACTTCAGGGGTAGGTGTTTTGGATGAGGAAAAAATGGACATAGGCGTCATGATTTCCAAGAGGGGGATAGGGACTTACAGTAGTAGGGTACCACAGAGGCCACACTTTCCAGTCGCCCTCCCAGCGCCAGTTCGGATGCTAGCCCTACCACCATCCCAGTAGCCCCAGTTCAGCAGGGGAAATTATAGTATGGACGTGTCTATAACGTCCACGAGGCCGCAGCACCTCAGGCGCCACCCGTGATTGAGGGTATGTTTCCTATACATGGCACTATGGGTCGAGTCTTATTTGATACTGGGGCATCACACTATTTTATAGCTACTCACGTTGCACAAGACTTAGGGTTATTAGACATGACAAAAAAGACAGTGACATGTGTAGACTCACCACTGGGTAATGGGTCTTTGATTTTATTTATATGTCGGGGTGTAGGTATAGAGATTGGTAGCTTGATTTTACCTGCGGACATGCTAGTTTTAAATATGCATGAGCACGACGCCATTATTGGCATGAATTGGCGCGTTCCATACAGATCCATTATAGATTGTTTCGGTAGGAGTATTATCTTTACCATTCCGGGTTAGGAGATATTTTTTGTGGTGATGCCTCACCCAGAGGGAGGATCTTCCACCCATTTGTATTACATAGAGGAGGATACCTCTAAGGAGATTATGATTCCCCTGGATTCGATTCCAGTTATTCGTGAGTTTGCAGATGTATTCTAGGAGATATCGGGCCTACCTCGCAGTTGAGAGATAGATTTTGTCATAGACTTGATGCCAAGCACTCGGTCGATAGCACGAGCATCGTACCGTATGGCTCTAGTGGAGATGAAGGAGTTACGAGATTAGATAGAGAAGCTATTAGGCCAAGGCTTCATTCGTAGGAGCACCTCGCCTTGGGGCGCTCCGATGTTATTTATGAAGAATAGAGATGGTTCACTGAGGTTGTGCGTGGACTACAAAGAGTTGAATAATGGTTACGATACGAAATAAGTATTCATTGCCTCGAATCGATGACCTATTCGACCAGCTGAGAGGAGCAGCCTTCTTTTCGAAGATAGATTTGAGATCGGGATACCATCAGCTACGGATTAGGGAGCAAGATGTGTCGAAGACTGCTTTCTTGACGAGATATGGGTCCTATGAGTTTAGAGTCATGCTTTTTGGGCTGAAAAATACTCCAACCATATTAATGGACTTGATGAACCGAGTGTTCATAGAGTTCTTGGATCAGTTTATCATCGTCTTCATAGATGATATCCTGATTTATTCACAGACTGAGGAGGATCATGCCGATCATTTGAGATAGGTTCTTCAGACTCTACGAGGGCATCAGTTGTATGCTAAGTATGAGAACTATAGATTCTGGTCACGGGAGGTACAATTTTAGGGGCATGTTGTGTCAGAATTGGGGATATCGGTTGACCCAAACAAAGTGTCGACAGTGAGGGAGTGGGGACAGCCCACGACACCGACCGAGGTTCGTAGTTTCTTGGGGTTTAGCTGGGTACTATAGGCGGTTCATTTGAGGATTTTCAAAGATAGCGGGTCCACTGACGAATATGACTCACAAGGGAGTACCATATGTATGGGATAATGCTTGTCAATTGGCTTTTGACGAGCTGAAATATAAGCTGACTTCGGCGCCAGTTCTTACTTTGCCCTACCTAGTGTATACTGACGCCTATTTATAGGGACTCGTGGGAGTACTTCAGCAGGAGGAACAGGCTATAGATTTTACCTCCCGCAAGCTTAAGCCTCACGAAAGGAATTACCCTACCCACGACCTGGTGCTAGCAGCGGTCGTGTTTGCATTGCGAAATTTAGAAACATTACTTGTTGGGGGAGAAGTTTCACCTATTCATAGACCACAAGTCACTGCAATACTTGTTCACTCAGCGAGAGTTGAACATGCGTCATTCCAGGTGGCTGGAGTTTGTGAAAGACTACCAGTTTGAGATACAGTACCATCCGGGGAAGGCTAATGTGGTTGCTGATGCGTTAAGCCGTAGACCGATAGGTAACGTAGCGGAAGTATGGAGAACGAAGTGGAAAGGTTGGGACACCAAGATGCGGTAGCCCGTTCCTCTATATCTGTTATGTTAGCCACACCCGAGATTGTTACGAGGGTGAACTTTGAATGAAATGTTTCTAATTAATAACGAATTCAAGGATTTGCCTATAATCTTTGCGGGCGACTTCAATGTAGTTTCGAGTAATGAGGAGAAAATTGGTGGTAATCCCGTCATTAATGCTTCCATTGAGGACTTCAATCAAGTTATTGATTCTTGTGGACTCATTGACCTTGGGTACGAAGGCTCTAGATTCACTTGGTGTAATAATAGAAAGTATGAGGATATCGTGATGGCTAGACTCGATAGATGATTTTGCAATGACCGATGGATTTCTTGCTTTCCACGATCCTCTATAAAATATCTCAGTAGAACATGCTCAGACCACATTCCATTATTATTAACCGTTAAAAACACCTCTGATATAGGTCCCAACCCCTTTAAATTCCAACAATATTAGGCTAACCACCCTGATTTCCTCAAAACTGTTGCTCAATCCTGGCAATCAAATAGCAATGGGTCTCCCATGGTGAGGGTCTTTATTAAACTCCAAAACCTTAAAAAAATCTTTAAAATAATGGAGCAAGACTACATTCCTTAATATATTTCAAACAGTGATTAATAAAGAAAATCAAGCTAAACAAAAGGAAATAGAGTTTGAAAGGGATCCTAACCCAAGTAACCGGGAGAATTTTAAAAAAACCCAAGCCGACCTCATTCTTGCCTTAAGGGTCAAGGAGGATTATTGGCAACAAAAATCTTCCATTATATGGCTCAAGTTAAGGGACAAAAACGATTAATTCTTCCATAACTCGGTTAAAATAAAGCGCAAAAATCTACACATTAGTAGACTGAAAACAGAGGAAAGGTGGTTAGAGAATAATGAGGATATCCAACAGCATATCGTAAACCATTTCAATAATTTGTTAACTTCAGACGTACACAACCCAAATGATACAATGATACAATGCTACAATTGATCCCGGAGCTTATATCTGAAGATCAAAATAATAAACTCCAAGTTATACTAGAAGAAGAGGAAATTAAGGAAGTCATCAAATCTTTAAGCCACCTATCTGCCCCGGGCCCTAATGGTTTTGGGGTATTTTTCTACAAGAAATGCTGGAAAATTATAAAGAATGACATATGTATGGCTATTAAAAGTTTCTTTTTAGGGGAGGCGATGCCTAGAGGCTAGTCAAGCACATGTATTGCTCTGATCCCTAAAATAAAATGGCCAATATCATGCGAAGACTTCAGACCTATTAACTTGTGTAATTTATCTTATAAAATTGTGGCTAAAATACTATCCTCGAGGTTATCCACCATACTACCCAAAATAATATCTGGCAATCAAAGTGGCTTTGTAAAAACTAGAAGTATACAAGATAACATCTTAATTGCTCAAGAAATGGTCCACAACCTCCCCTAAAAAACTTGGGGGGGCAACATTATACTAAAGTTGGACATGTCTAAAGCATATGACAGGCTAAACTGGATGTTCCTCATCAACATCTTAAGGAAATTTGGCTTCGGGGAAACCTGGATTGACCTCATATGGAGATCCATCTCAAATGTCTGGTTCTCTATTTTAATTAATGGGTAATTAAAAGGATTCTTTAAATCCAGTAGAGGACTCAGACAAGGTGATCCTCTATCCCCCATCTTGTTTGTATTGGCATCAGAAGTATTAAGTAGAGGGTTAAACTCCCTGATGGCTAAGGGCTTTTGTCGTCCATATTACCTCTCACCGAGATGCACACTCATCACAAACCTCGCATTTGCTGATGACATAATCATATTTTTAAGGGCTGATAAAAAGAGTCTCACACAAATTATGAAGTTTCTCCAAGATTATGAACAAACTTTCGGTCAACTTATAAACATCTCTAAAAGCAGTTTCACTATTGACAAATAAACTCCAAACAAAAAGACAACGTCTATAACACAACTTACAGGGATGAATTTAAATTATCTCCCCATAACCTATCTTGGGTGTCCCCTCTTCGATGGCAGAAGGAAAATAAGATTTTTCTACCCCCTAGTGGATAAAATTCGACAAAAACTACAAGGATGGAAATCTAAGTACCTATCTTATGGGGCAAAATGGATATAAAACACGTACTCTGCTCAATTCCATGCTATTTTCTCTCTGTGATTCAACTGCCCAAGGTCATAATAAAGAAGATTCACTCTATTCTCAATAATTTTTTTGGGGAGGAAACGAACAGATCGGTTGGAAGCACCAATGGCACAGTTAAGAGACCTTGTGTTCCCCAAGAGAATGTGGTGGCCTAGGTTTCCCTAGTTTAGAAACCCTATCAAATGCTTCAAGCTTGAAATCCCTATAGAGACTCAAAACCTCAAATTCATTATGGAGCAAGTTCATAAACTCCAGGTATAGATTGCAAAACAACAATTTTGGCCAATCTGGCTCCATATCAATAAAAAGAATGAGATCAGTAGCTCACTTTTCCAATGAGAATATGATCCTAAAGGAAGACAAATGGTCTTGGTCGGCATCCAAAAATGGGGAATTTTCCCAAGCTTCTACAGTAGCGATGTTGAGCGTCTCTCCCCTGTCAAGTGCGATCTTTACTCAAATTTGGGATAAAAATATCCCAAAAAAATGGGCCATTCTAGCCTGGCGAGTGTTAAAAAGCAATATACTGATAGATGAAAATATCCAAAAGTGCAACATAAAGCAGGCCTCCAGATGTGCCCTATGTCATAACGATATTGAAACAACTAATCATTTATTCCTCCAGTGCCTCATATCTTCAAGATTATGGAAATATTTTTTTGATTTAATGGGTCTAAAAATTAATGCTCATTCTTGTACTTCTATGCTAATGGCTTGGTGGTTACACAGTAGGGGTAAAGACTACATAATCATTTGTTGTAAAATGGTGCCTATATTGGCCATTTGGAATCTAGACATTGCAAAATAAGGTGATATATGACGGGGGTAAGGATTCGGTTACAACCCTTATCGAATATTGTTGCCACCAGATTGGTCTCATTACCTCATCATTATCCTTTACCTCAAAAATACGTGATTTTGATTCTCACTGGTGCAAAATTTTCAATATTAGGGTATCCCCGTTTCAGATCCACTCTAGGATGCGGAGACTGACTAATCCATAAACTATAGCTATATTAGTATTTTTGTTTGGGTCCTTAGTCTCCAAATTAGAATATTCCTATGTTGTTAGATTATCTTTTTGTAATGGGGCTAATTATAAAGCCCCAAATTTACTGCTTCTCCCCAAAGCTTATAAGTACCACTAGAGAGGCAAATTCTCTATGATTTCTAATAAAACTTGTGGGGGTATTGTCCCTCTGCCGTTAAAAAAAAATATTGTTACGAGGGTGCTATAGGCACAAGCAGTGAATACTTTTTGTCAGGATCAAATTGTATGACTTTTAACTGAGGGTGTTGAATCCTATTCAGTGAGTTCTGATGGGGGTTTGAGGTTTAATGGGAGATTGGTGGTCCCGAAGAGAGATGATTTATGTCATGCAGTGATGACACAATCGCACGGGTCCAGATTTATGGTACATCCCGGAGGGGATAAGATGTACCGGGATATGAGGCGGCAGTACTGGTGGAGTGGGATGAAGAAGGACATTACGGAGTTCGTGTCGAAGTTCGTCACCTGTCAGATGGTAAAGGTGGACCACCAGAGACCATCAGGTGTACTTCAGCTGTTAGATATTCCTACGTGGAAATGGGAGAGTATTTCCATAGACTTCATTACTGGGTTGCCTACATCGCAGCGGGGTCACAATTCCATATGGGTTATAGTGGATCGGTTGACTAAGATACCTCATTTTCTGCCAGTATGGATAGACTACACCACGGGCCAGTATGTACAGATATTTATTGTCGAGATAGTTAGGTTACATGGGGTGCAACTGGATATTGTGTTTGATAGAGACAAGATTTTTGTGTCGCGCTTCTAGGAGAGCTTTCAGGAGGCCATGGGTACAGAGTTGAGGTTGAGTTTAGCTTATCACACACAGACGGTTGGACAAATAGAGCATACCAATCAGATACTGGAGGATATTCTACGCATGTGTGTCCTTGATTTTGGAGGGGGTTGGGAGTCGTATCTTCCAATGGTGGAGTTCACTTATAATAACTCCTATCAGTTCACGATCGGCATGGCCCCATTTTAGGCTTTGTATGGAAGACCTTGTCGTTCTCCCGCTTGTTGGCTAGAGGTGGGGGACAACAAGTTGCTTGGACCAGAGGTGATTCAGGAGACGTCAGTGTTGATGTAAAAAACTAGATCGCTCTAATTTTTCAATCACAGATAAATAAATAAAACAAAGATTTTTAAAGTGGTTCGGCTAGGAATAAAGCCTACGTCCACTGTTATGTTATTGCTGAGTGTTTGTGGAATTCTTGATTACAAGTTCTCTCAAGAAATTCCGTTCCCCTTGAATGAGGGTGATACAAGGTATTTATAGCCTTGAGGCTGTACATGAAAGGGTCGATACATTAAATGATATACATATGAAAGGGTAATACATTTAATGCCCTTAGACTTGTGCGTCAAGGATAATCATTTAATGAACCAGTTGGACTGTTCGTTATCTGGCAATCAATGCTGTGGCCGAGATGCAGCTCGGACCGTCTGAGTAACTCGGGTATGTTGATCTTCCTGGTATTCAAGAGTTCCTCGGAGAGGTATGTTCCTCGGAGAGGTATGTTCCTCGGAGCCTGTGAGTTCCTCGGAGAGGTATGTTCCTCGGAGCCTGTGAGTTCCTCGGAGAGGTCTATTCCTCGGAGCCTGTGAGTTCCTCGGAGAGGTCTGTTGTTGCCATGTAGATAGCCAGGTGTCTTCGTATGATTGGTCCACGTCAGCAGATTAAATTTGGTATCAACAGAAGCCCCCAATGCTTCATGCTTGATGGTTTACTTGAAAGGATGGAGTATTTTATTTTGCAGTGTTGCTCGGTGCTCGTGAAATTCTTGATCTACCTTCTTGATTTGTTGGACATAAAGGGCATTATCTCCTGGACGACATATGATGCCGCTTGTAGCTTATCATAATCTTCAAGTATGTTGATTGGTTTGTTAGCCGACCTACTGCATTCTGTGAGCTAGTGGTGGACTTTGAAACATTTTCTTACAACTTCTTCTTCGATGTTGATCGAGACAGTAGTAGCAAAGATCTCAGTGATAGGGTTGAACTAATCAGGAGTCGCATTCGAGTAGACCAGGACCAGCAAAAGAGCTACGTCGATGCAAAGCGCTCATTCTGAGAGTTTAGCATAGGGGACCAAGTATTACTGGGTGTGTCTCCTATGAAAAGAGTAATGAGATTCGAGATGAAGGGGAAGTTGGCTCCGAGGTACGTAGGAGCATTTCCCATTATCGAGAGAATATGACCGATGGCATATAGATTGGGGTTACCAGAGTACTTACACCTCATTCACGATGTATTACACATCTCGTCGTTGAGACGATATCTTCGGGATGATATGGCCCACACTCACATCGCGATAGAGGAGATTGAGTTACAGCTCGACAGTTCTTATAAGGAGAAATCGATGGCTATCCTAGACCATAGCGAGAGGAGATTGAGGTCAAAGGTAGTTCCACTTGTACGGGTCTAGTGGGAGCACCATAACGTGGAAGAGTCCACTTGGGAGTGCGAGACAGATATGCGCGAAAAATACCCAGATTTATTTTTACCAGGTTCACCTTGTTTTACGAATTTCGGGATGAAATTCCGTTATTAAGGGGGAAGTATTTAAAACCCCGTATTTTTATGACTTTTAAAATTGGGGATTTATTAAAATTAATTTAATTGAGATAATTTAATATAATATTAATCCGGAGTTTAATTTAAATATTTACTAGCGTGATTAGAGTTAGTAATAATTGGGAATTTGTCGAATATTACTTAATGAGTAAAGTAATATGTAGAATTGAATTTATTAAAATTATCACGAGTGTTTAATCCGCGTGTGACCATTTTTGATTAAATGTTTAATCTCGCAACTTTGGCTTAAATTCCTTATTGCGTGATGTTTATGCTTAATTGAAAATGATCGATTAAATGTTTTCGAATCAAAATTCTAATTAGTAGTTGTTTAGCCCGTGAATGTGTGTATGCGATCCCGATCCTCGCTTTCCTTTAATTTAGCGTTAACTTCTCTTTTCTTTAGTCACCATTCCCAACCTATCAGCTTTTACATTTATATTCTTGAAGTTTTAAAACAATTAACATCTAAAATTTAATCACTCCCCGTGGATTTCTTATGATACCCGACTTACCGTTGTACTTGCCTCGCAAGTTCAGTCGTAGTTTAGGTTTTTGTATTGAGTAGGCGAAACGAAAACAACGATTAGCGTTCTGACGCGACGCTACTTTCCGCGCTCGATCAAAATGGCGCCGTTGCCGGGGAGTGTGTTTTAGATTGTAATTTTTTTTATTATTTCGTAGTATTTTTCCTTTTGTATTTGTATTCTTTGTTTTAACCTTTTTTGCAGGATTTGCATACTTTGAGCGCTAAGAAACTTTGATTCGCGGTTGCTCACTTTATTTCTTGGATTCTCCATCTTTCAACAACGAGGTAACCATGTCTTTCTTTTATAGTTATTATGGTTATTCTAATAATTCATACTTTGGGGATAGTTTTCAATTTTTCCATTTTCAAGATTTTCTTGAAAATGAAAGACTTGAAAACATTTATCGCAATGAAAATCGTTATTGGGAGCTTGAGTTGGATTCATATTTTAAAACCAATGACGATATTTATTCCAATGATTTAGAAGATGAGATTTTACCAAATGAGAAGTCTGAAGCTTTTGACCGAGGAAGCCTACTTTGGAAGAAACTCTATATTTATCGGAAAATAACACCGGTGTATAGTTTCACTATTCCATCACTAAAATACCCCAACACAGATGTATACAGAAAAAGAGGTACTGGCAACAACTTAGTTCAAATATTTCATTGGTTTGATTGACTTTGTGTGGTTATAGGTCGTCTTGTTGTTTGTCACGAATTTAGAGCCTAACTCACTTAGGTCACGGCTTTGGACCCTGACCCAGCCGTGACCATTATGGCACCAAGTTTCCCTCCAATTTTGCAGGGCCTATTTGAAATTGAGCAGGTTGAAGTGGTATGACATTATATTTGATGAGTACACAGTTAAATTGGTATTTCTCATATTTAGATATGTTCTCGGGTCTCCATATTATGACCTCATTAAGTCGAGATGCGCCTGTGTCGTGTCGGGACTAAAGCATTATAATAAAAAGTGAATAAATTTTAAGTCGCTTGTATAGTTATTTCGAGTGTGCCAACATGTCCGGAAGGGTCGAGATAGTCAGAAAAGTGTACCCGGGGGTTGAGTTTGGGTCCCGAGGCATTTTTAGGCCTAACCGGTATCCCGGGAGGGCAATTTGGTCATTTCCCATTTTCAGCCTTAGTTAATGACGAAAATTAAGATTTAATATCAGATGTTAGGAGAGCCCTCTAGGGTTAACATTCTCAAAATTCTAGAATGGCAGTGAGAGGAAGAAAGGAGAAAAGTCTTCCAAGAACCCAAGGCCAAGAACCAACCCAATTGCACCAGCACCACCACCAAAACGTAGATCGAAGCGAGGGGCTCAAGCCTATACTTCTCAAACTCGTGGAATTAGACCTACTATCTTAAGGCAAGTAATTTTCTTGCTGGTTTCTTGTGGATAATTCAACCATGTTAGAATGGGATTAAATAGTATATGTTTATTCGAAGAATTTGATGATTTAGGGAATTTAAATCACATGCTTTAGAAGAAATAAGTATATTCTGAAAAATCTTATCATATGTAGAGGATTAATTGTAATGGTTTAGAAGAGACAAATCTGGAAAAAGAATTAGAAGATTGGAAATTATAATGAAACTAGGGTTCTTGATAAATATTATTAATTGGGCCTTTAATCCTATACTTTTGATGAAATTCGTACATGCTTTACGTAGGAAATCATGTAGGTAGGTTAATATAACTATTAGTTTAATTGGTTGGGAGTTTGGGACTCAATTATGGAGTTTTGGTTGAGTTTGATGAAGGAAACCTGTAGTTAACTATGCCAGAATTAGGAATACATGTTTGATCGATCGATCGACTCAAGAATGTCGATCGATCGACCCCTCCTGGAAACTGTATGTTTTTCCTCTTTTTGTTTAATTCAGATAAAATACGTGAGAACCCTTCAATATCATTTAAAGAGTATAATAGGTCATGAAGAGGACCAGTAGGGTCTAAATAGATTCCGTTGAATGTAATTTTATATGGGATGTGACTGTGGGTTAACGGGGGTTTGACACATATTGAAAATCGTGCATACATTAACTAAGGAATTGAGAGATTTATAAATGACTTAGACCAGTATGTTAGAGAGGGTATACCTACTGAATATACCTTTAGGAAGAGATAATACTTCGAGGGACGAGAAGTAATTACGAAATGATTATAATTGAGAATAAAAATAGATGAGTTCTTTATGCGTAAAGATTGGGTAAATTATATTACGTACGGTTGAAAATATTATTATGGGTCGTGGGCGAACCTAATTGAAAATTTTGAATATTTATATATATGACCGAGTTCATGTATATGTATATATTATATGTTTGTGCATAATCATACCCGCGCTACTTGCTATCACGGAGGTTAGTGCGTCGGGATAGTCTTATCTCGATGGGACCTTTATGGGGGGATATTGACCTGTACCCTAAAACATAGGATTCCTTGGTACAGGCAATCTGAGAATGATAGTCAGACGGTCCTAAGAGACGTAAGGGGTATGTGCTGACCTCTTAGTGACTTGGAACTATGCTTCGCCTCCATTTTGTGTGTATTGTGTTAATACAGTTCGAGAGTGATTCCGAATTGGTATTTTCCTTAGTACGAGAGATACATGGACTTGATAGCAGAGTATGCCGGTACCATAGATTTTATGAGGGGTGTCGATAGTATATATATTATATAAGTGATTAATATATATATATATATATATATATATATATATATATGGAATTCTTCTACTGTGCGTATAAGTAGATAAGTATTGAATAAATGCTCGAAAATTTATAGTAAGTGTTCGGGAACTTTTTTAACAGTATTGAGAAATACATAGGTAACATAAGAAAACTTTAAGAGATTAATCCCTAAACTAAAATCATGGTCTTGTGACTTTTTGAAATAAAATTTATGGGAGATGAGTTAGACAGACTTATGAGGCATTTAGTAGTATGTTAGGCCTGCACACTAGATGAGATGTGAGAATTCTCAAGAGAGTGTCGTGTGCTAACATGGAGTTCTTATCAATTAGTGAGCATTTAATTACTTGCTAAAACACTCTTTAAAGCTATTTTACACTCGGGCTCTGACCCGTTTCGTGTCATCTTCTCTCTCTTGTATATATATATATATATATATATATATATATATATATATATATATATATATATATGTATGTATGTATTACAGGTGCCCAACCACAGCGGCGCCAGGTGTAGGTTACTTGGACTGAACGTGTTGCAGCTTATATGGGAGTTGTAGGTCTTTGCAGTAAACGACCTCACCATTGATTTCGTTCTTGTTTTAGTTCCTCGATAGACAGGGCATGTGTCGTTTATTTCCTATTTTCTATTTAGACTTATTATAGATTCAGTATTTATTTATGATTCCTGTATTCAGTACTTTTGTGGGATTTATTTCTTTGTCATGTGGACTTACGATGTGGTTATTTGTTTGGTTTGAGTTATCTAGTTGACATTCTTATGCATGTTTGTTTTAAATTATCTCGTGTATGATTCATGTTGGGTTATATTCCAAAAAGATTTTCGATATGAAATTTAATGAATAAAAATAATTATAAATTTTTTTGACACTTAGCTTAATTATTTAGGATGTTTAAATTGGAAAATTTTATTTTGTGACAGTGATGCTAAGAATGAACCAACTATTCACCTGGATTTAATTTAATAAAGGATTGATCACCCAGAATTTAATTAGGTCGGGTGTCACACATTTGTCTTTTATATTCATTATATTTGTATTGTGTGTATAGTTAAAATTTGTTTTCTAATTCGTTATATCTACGATTATCTCCATAGATATAGATATCTATACAGATAGAAATTTTATGTATTTTTATGGATTCGTTATATCTTTCATTTTTTGTTTCATTATTTCTTCCATTGGATGTATAGTATGAATCTATGGATTTTTTCTTTGAATTTTGGTTTTTCCTCTAGCTTAGATAGTAAATTTATCCTTAGATGTTTCTATTTTTCTCATGAACTGCGCATGTACGTTGAGTTAGATACCGATATTGTTTATTTAAGACATACATCCAATGTTTAATTTAGTTTCAGTTTTATGATCCGATCCACCCATTGGAAAGATAAGTGAAAAACTGAGATGGTTTATTATATATGTGCTTATCTATGTGTTTTAGATTTATTGTTGCTTATTATCATGCTTCAGTTTATATATTGTTATTGAACAATGTAGAAAAGATTCTTATGAAGTTGGATTTAATTCATGGAAATCACAACTTGCATAACTAAAATAGTTGTAATATAGTTGTTCTTTGGCATCATTTTGGTTACTATTGCTTTTATTTTGCCTTAAGTTTTGCAGTTCTTTACTTGCTTTGCTGTAGAGATATTGCTGCTAATTTAGTTCCCTCTTCACCAATTTCCGTAACTAGGCTCACTACCATTAAAGGTGAAGGTATTATTTCAAATTCTCTCTACATAGGGTTTCTTTACGATCAAGACTTCCTGCACCATGTAATGAGTTGAAGTACCTTTCAATTACCATAAACTCCTATGACAACACCTAGACTTTATTATCAAAGTAATAAATTGATAGGTCCACATTGATTTGAGTGTTATTCCAATATTTACTAGATTTGAAACTGATTTGGGAGAATGGTGTTTTTTGTCTGGCTTGTTTATTTGGTTTAGCAGTAAATTTATGAGATCTCTTGTTGTGTCATGTGATTTTGAGTATACTTATGGGAAGAATTTCATATTATTCTGTTTTAACAAGCTAGGAGTGAGGTTAAATATAGTAGAACTGATGATTTTTAATTATTTTTGGATATTAAGATTTTTCAACTTTGAATGCCTTGATAGATCTATGCTTTGCATGATAATTAATGGCTAATTTGGACATTTGACATTAGTTAGTAGCATTAAGTTAGGACCTATCGAGTAAGGATGATGGATTTGGTATAATTATGGTTAATTTTTGAGTGATGTTTGTTTAGACATAAGACTTGCCCTGATTCATTATTGTCAGTGATGTGTGTTTTTTACATAAGACTTCGCCTCATTCATTTGTATAATAGATTTAAGGTTGCAATAGATTTATATATCTTCAGACGTTGATTACACACTATTATTTCATATTATCACAGTTAAACATGCGATCTTCAATTAGTTAGATATTAGATTGAACTTTATTACTATTAAAATTTATGGCGTACATTGTTCTGCAATGGTTGCGTTTGTGTAAGATTTATGTCGTACAATGTTCACTGACGTTTGTTTTATTTTAGCAAATGACAGGGACTTACGGCTACTAGCCTAAAAAGGGATCAAATTTATGTTGGTGATATAAGTACACAATACAAGAGTGGATATACTAGTTTGATGCGAAAGTTTATACATACTCTAATGTAAGAGAAGATGATAGGGCCATAAGAATTTGACTTCTCTATCTTTCTTGTGGATCTTTTTCTCATTTAGTGCAATTTCAAGCAAATTTTGGAGTATTCTGATAATTAGTTTGTTATTTTATTTTTTGGTGTGTATTCTTTGTGTGTGTTTAACTGCAGGTCTCTACCAAAGTGACCATTAATGAGGTGTTTTTAAGTACAAAAGAAACATTTAACTTCAACATACCATATCACAAGTCTGGCAAGGTCAGTGCTTTGCAACTTAAAATAGAAAATAAGATCAACTGATGTTGCATATAGATAGCAACGGATGTAACTGTTTGTTATATCACTTATTTTTGTTAATAAAAAAATTAGGAATCAGTGTGGTCCTGTGGTGTTGTCAATTTTCCAACATCACCCTTTTTTAATAGGTTGTCTTAATAAGGCTTCTAAGTTTTTCGAACAGTTTTAGACAACAATCATCAATGGTTAAACAATGTATCAACGGTGGTACTGGTTGAGATAACCATTGGACATTAATGTAATCAACAATAAGTGTTAGACAATAATCAGCAATGGGTAAGTAATGTAATCAATAGCGGTATTAGTTGAGATTATTTTGTTTTCCAATCTCCTCCCTTTTTGAACAACTCGTTTCACAGTCCTCACAATCCAAGTTCTTCAAAACAGTGGCAGGTGACGAAAAACTTCCACGAAGAGTGTTTAAACTATGTAAAACACTTCCTAAAGTATCAAACACTTTGTGTAGGGATGCAATTCCAACTCGAATTCAGCTTTAAATGTTTTACAAGAGTTGCAGTCAACATAAAATGGTGTATGGTGGATTTAAAGAGATGAGAGATGCTGCTTTTTTAGCAGTTTTGAGTTGTGTGTTAAGTAATAATGGGTTTTGTGAGATGAATTATGGGGGAATGAATGTGATAGCGCAATGTTAAGGTTATTTTTGGGTTTTTGAGTGTGTGATTAGTGCAGTCGAAGTGGCTCAGGAGGAATGTGGGGACTCGGTTTCAGGCATTACGTTAGGTATAGCCACTAATCACATGAAAGGATAAGCAACCAATATCCAGGTTAACTTAAACAACTCCCGCTTAGAGTTTGGAAATGGCTTTTGGAAACTTTTAAGTCATTTTGTACTATCAGTATTTAGAATTTTCCAATCTAAAAGTTAAGCTATTTTGTTGAAAAATTTTGGGGAAATTTAGCACTCGAGGAACAGCTCTATTGCGGCCCCAGGATTGCCATAGCAGTATATCAGTTGCCCAGGTGTTGAAATTTATGGCGTGGCAAGACAAGTCGCCCAAACAAAATGGCGACACATTTATGACCTTTTTTAATATCTTCAGTTAGTTAGATATTAAATTTATGACCTTTTTTATGATATTTAAACATTGAGTCCTTTTATGCCAACACATGATTTTCATGTGTCGGCTGCGACACGGTGACACGACGTGTCGTGTTATGGACATGTGGGATATGGGCCCACCAGGCTTTCGCTGCGCCATTCTGATTTGCTGAAACTCATCCTATCTACTTTATTCAAATACCACAGCAAAAAAAATTACAAAGCTCTCAAACACATTCTCAACATCTCAACACAACAATCTCAGGCCAGCTTATCTCCGCTATATGTTTTCAACCTAGGTAAAAACATCTCTCTCTTTCTCTCGCTCTCTCTCTCTATATATATATATATATATTAGCATGTCATTTTTCAATCGTACTCCTTGTTTTTAAACTGCAATCATAACCTTCTTTATCCCTTATCCCAAGTATTTACATTATCAACATATAATTCCTGAATGAGATGGGACACACACACACACATATGTATATATAGACGCTAGAATTATTGTATGTGATATTAAAAAATCATTTCTATTATCCTAACTCAATCCTAAATTAATAGTCACTATTTAAAAATGACGAATTTATAACGATTAACTCAATTATAATGAGTTCTTCAAAAAGGGAGGAGATTATTTTGTTGGCCTTAGATTCCTAGACATTAGGAGGAATTGCATATATATAAGTGATGCTGAGTGATTGCGACATCTCTTCCATCCAATTTACATAAGTTTGTCTCTTAGTGCATAATAAGGTTATTTCACAGATAACATGTGGAGTTCTATAACACACTATCACAGAACGATAAAATAATTTGTATTTCTTAAATTCATGATTGAAAGAGTTAACTGATTGTATCTGGCCTATGCCCATCAAAAGAATGGTGTTATTGTAATATAGTAATTTCTCATGTGCCTCATTGATGTTGTATACATATACTAACTGAGTCATGCCACGTTTCAGCATTACACCTCTGCAGACACATGTATGAGTGCATTTAAATCCCCCCTTGATCAAAGCACTGCTTTGGGGGGATTTTCAAGAAATAATTAGTCTGAGGTAGTTATCCATACTTTGACTATTGTAGTGAAATTTTAGGGTATATTTATAATTCAATATCAAAGTCATACTTAATTTCATACCTTTCTTTGGTCATTGCCATATATACTAATCATATGATTATGTTCCAATGTCAGGCTTCTGCATTTATTGTAATGTATCCAGTAAATAATGAAGTAAATGAAAATGGGATGGCAGTGGATCGGGAAAAATCTTTCATACAGTTAGTGAAGGTACATTGTTGGTCAGTATAGTTGCATTTTTTTGTGTTTATTGAGCATAGGTATTGTTGATTTCTACTACTGCCCCATTTTTTTATCATATGCATATGTGGTGTCATAATTCAGTTTTCTTTTTTATCCCCTCTGTTGATGTAGTATGATGCATCATCATCTTATTGTTTTCTAATTGTCAAGTGCCACTGTATCTTGATGCATCATATTATATTAAGGTATGTTTGATTGACATTACATGTTTTTCAATAGAAATTGCTTGTAAAATGTAACATAAATAACCATTGTCTATATAGATATGTATTTTCTAAGTTCTATTTGTATCACAATAATTCACCCATGTTTTTAAATGGAAATTTCTTGTGCAATGTCACCTAAATAACCATTGTGTATATAGATATGTATTTTCTAAGTTCTGTTTGTGTCACAATAATTTACCCCTGCCCCTGCACATGTGTTACACCCCGACTAATTAAATACTGGGTAGCTACTGCTTTATTCAAATTAATACAAAATGTCAAGTTGGTTCAGTTCATAGCATCACTGTCGAAAATATTTTTAATAAAATTACTAGCCACCTAATATTTTAAAAGTGAGTTGCCAAAATTTATTAAATTAAATTAACATTCAACCAATTAAATTATAAGCTAACTATACCACATCCACATCACAATCACAATAGAATAATAATGAACTAAATAAAATGAGACTGGAGTAACACTCCCCTGAATAATCCAAATGCTGATAAATCCCAATACAAAGTCTGAATAAATAAATAAATCCAAAACTGAAAACTGAAAGTCTGAGAATGCTATCTCTAAATAGAAAGGGGCGACATGCTCTAACTGATGAATGATCCGAATAGAATCAAATGCAGAATGTGGAGGCATCTAACACAACTGACACGCGACTGACACGCGCGACTGGCACGCTCTAACTGATGAATGATCCTGACGCGACTGACACGCGCGTCCCAACTTAATTTCCGAATTGTCGTATTTATGACTCACGGTAATTTTAATAAATTCCATAATCATATATTATTATATTCACCCAGTAATATTCAACATTATTATCATAATCAAATACCAACTCTCGTCTCGCTTGTATTTAAATCCGGATTAATTTCTAAATAATTATCCCATTTAATTTAATTAATCCCATTAAATAAAATCAATAAAATTACGGGGTATTACAACATGCTCTCGAGCTGACCCAACAAATCAATCTCACTGTGTATGGTTAGTAAGGGTCGATAATTTGATTAAAAAAATTTATCTTATGACACCTACAATGTTTGAACACACAACATCCAGTTAATGATATATCTACAGTATTTGATTTGCTTATTTAAAACTATGTTTTGTATTCTTTCAAAGTCCTTATCTTGGCATTGCCATTTTATTAATATTGAATAGTTCTATTTGCAATATTGAATCTTCGTTCTGAGTACACTAAGCACATTTTAGTGTTCTTGATGAAACTTTGTTGTTGGGTTGGCTTATGTTTTAACCTACCTTCATAAATAATGTGAGCAGCAAGTGATCCCACGTGTGGGAAATATGTGTTTTCATTTTCATGTCCAAATTCGACTATAAGGGATTCAGATTTGATTATCCCAAATGATGTTTCTTTTTGTTCTGATATGGATAATGTCCTTGTCAAAAAAACTATATTCCAGTATGCCTAATCTTTCCCGGTATCAATAAAAGAACATTTATATCTTGAGTTTCAACCTCTGTAGCATAGTTTGACTTGCTTCGTGTTTCTGTTTTGTATGATGCAGAATTTTAGAACAACGTTTAGATGCATGAGGTTTTGGGCGAAGAAGCGCGGTGTTTATTCTAATGTATGGGTCGTCTCTTTTTTTTCCTTCTCTTTTTATTTTTCTGATATTACATCATGGCATGTTATATTCTGTTTGGTGGACAAGTTTCAGGATTTCGTAGTGGTATAAATTGGGTATTGCTTGTTACTCGCATATGACAACTATACCCCCAATGCACTGCCCAATATGTTATGTTTGATGAAGAAAAAATTCATCACATGGTGAATACGCAAATAGTAAAACTCAATATTTTTCTCCTTTATGGAATGAATAGATGGAAGGTAAGTTGGTAAGCATTAAGATCCACACTCGGAGGTCCCAGCGCGTGGTGAGAGAATCTGAAAGCTTGTGATTGTAAGCGTCCTAACTTCACAAGCCCAGCACCACCGCTATCTTGACTGTTTGGTTGAAATCTTTTTGGTAAATTTTAAATTTGCATTGTGTTTTTAGGTATAATTTGAGATTATACATAACCTTCAAATTTGTGCTTAGCCGTTGATTCATTATATGTCATTGGGTGCCTCAGGTGGGGCAGGGGTGAAATTAGGTAATTTGCTGAATTACCTAATTTACTATGTGGTGTGGGTTTGCTGAATTTAACTTTTTAATGGTAGGTAATTTGTGATACTGAAGAGCAACTAATGTTGCCTTATTTAGTGGATATGGAAAGGTAAGTTATTGTGATCAAGACAGCATTAGTTGATTCATTATATATGTATTAGTCATTGGATTCATTATATTTGTATTAGTTGAGATAGTGTTGTACAATTTCTTTTTCTGGTGTTTGTGCAATTAATTTTGTTGGTGGATAATTTTGTAGCACCCCGCTTAATTCCGGCGTCAGTCGCCACTAAAACTAAGTTGGGCATCACTAAATTAAATACCATTCTCAGCATGTGACAGATATGAGACATAAAAAATTCATTGCACAAGGTAATAATGAAATCAATCCCAATAAATAATAATCATCATTGTGACATCAAGTCCATCAACATGCTAATCTCCAATAATATCTAACTAGAAAAAATATAATCTCCAATAAATTGAATCTATAATGAAATATCTAAATAAAATCGTAACAACTGTGGAACCGAATGGCCCACCAAATCCATAAATGGTGTCTCAATATAAATGCGAAGGAATGAAAAACTAAGCTAAACTAAACTAGTAAGCATAAAAGAAATAAACTTCAATTGCACCTCCAAGGTATATCTCCAAATACTCATATGTAGCTACTCCAGCAGAAAAATCTTAGTCAACGCACAGGGTCAGAGGCCCGAGCATGAATACCGGCTACTCCCTCCAATTAGGGTCCGTCAACCCAGACAATAGCATTATACATGATAAATATCACAATAGATTATTTTAAATTAAACGAGATAATTAGTCACGATGCAAGTAAAATAAACCACATATGCTAGAATACCATTTGTGCCATCTCATCATCTAAGTCTCATTATCCAATCATTTAACTCAATTTAAGTTAATCCAATTTATTAATTTTTCATCATCACTAATATCACTTGTGGGTCTCCCACTTACATCTTTATCTCATTTTATTTGTTTGGTTGTGGTACTCCCGTTGTTCTATACCACACACATTCCCCTCGCCATAGTCAGCCAGCTCGTTTAAGCTGTCAGCCCTGCACGTTATGTACGAGATTCCACGCACGACACGTCTTCATAGCCAGCCAGCCCGTTTAAACTGTCAGCACTGCATGTTATTCAGACTCCACACACCCACACGTCGCAATAGCCAGCCAACCCATTTTTGACTATCGGTCATGCACGTTATTAACCACGCCAGTATATTTTAATACCCGTTTTATTATCTTAGATATTAATTCTCAATTTCTCATATTTCTCATCATTTTACTTTTTTATTTATCCCACCCTAATTATCGATGTGAGATCCTCAAAAACACCCTTAGTCCCATACCTAAGGGTCCCCAAAACGCAAATACGTCCTACCTTATGTATAGGATAAATTTCTATCAATAATATCTTCCTAGTCTTATTCCTAGGCTAGTGAATCAACCACACGACGTAAAAATCAGCCCCACCCCGGAATCACCCATCCGTAAAATCTACACTCACTAGTCCCAAACCTAGAAAGCATAAATCGCAACTAAGGCCTACCCACTAGTCCCATACCTAGCAAGTATCCTAAAATATAGGTGAGAGTATACTACCAAAATCCCGTCATACCCGCGATGCTAAATATCAATATCAAAGAATCACATAATCTAACAACACATATAAACAATATCACAAACTTATTCGTGATGGCACCATTTAATTTAATTTACTTTATAAAATCGTCGGCGTTCTTAACACAATTATTTCCATTAAATCGTTATAGATTAATCAACATGCAAAGTTATGAGATACAACAAAATTGTCCACTTTTATCGACTACATAATTTTGATGCGTGTGTACACGTCCCGATTTCAATTAAAATAACCCCCATAAATTCTACATGCAATCCTACACCCATAATAACCAAAACCCACTACTCTCTCCTACGCACCCAAGGGTTTAAAATCTTATTCCACATTAAAAAAATTCATCAAAACAGTACAAATTTAGTTTTCACTTTTTCTAATAAAGTTGCTAATTTATTTTAAGAAAAATATGTCACTATAAATTTGGGCGACACTTAAAATGCATAACACTAAAGAAAGAGAATAGAATATCCATGTCTGAATAAAAATTGATTGAGAATTCTGATTTCAAAGATGTATTCTTATCAAAAAGTTGATAAATATCCGTTCTTGACCCGTATTGAGAAAACCCAGTTAATCTTGATAAATCTTGAGTTGAAACCTTAAAGAAAATTGGGGCAAAGGTTTGTAGATGGAAGGAAAATATTTTGGAGAACTCTTCAGGAGGAAAAAGTTGTGGAAAAGGTTATTTGAAGAACCCATCCACGGATTAGTTTTAGTTTATAATGATTAGGAGTTCTAATGATAATAGAATTCTATTTAAACTAAAAGAAAGTTTTGTCCCCATTTTGACTCCGATTTGAATTTCGATTAAAATCCAACTTTTCAATATTAAAACTCAACATTTTAAATCAATAAAACTTTATAAATTCTAAAATTTTACTTTATCCAAAAATTCCGAATTAATTTAAATAATAACTACTAAATTCACGAGGTGTTACAAATTTTTTGTACTAAATTAATTTTGTACGACTAAAAGTTGATATTATAACTAATATGATAAGTTTAATTTCTTTGACAAAATACCATTTTTGGATCCTCATCAAGTTTCCAGCGTTGCGGGTTACGGCATTGACGGCGATGATAACAGAACGAAAGTTGAAAGTCAACAACAATGGACTTCCTTTTTATATTATATTTGCTTGGTTATCATTTTGTGATGATTGTCGTAGGATGTTATATTGGATGCATTTATGAAAATAATGTAACTTTCGAGGTGATTGTATTATGATATTTCATTTGTTTGGTTGAATTTTCTTTTGTAAATGAAAAGTGGAGGCTTATATAAAAAGTAAATTTTGAATCTAATGCCCTTGTTTATGTGGACTGTTTTTGTATATGTTCTTAGGATTTGAATAGTGTGGTAAGAATAATTGAATTTATTAAAATTCAGAATATCTTGAAATTATTTTTTTTAAATATGTATTAATATTACTAACGGACCTTTATTGTTGTAAAATCATACAAAAGTGTTATATAAAGGGTGTAAGAAGGTTAAAATAGTAACACAAAAGTCCGTTACTAAAGCAGAATTAGTAACAGTAAAACAATGTTGGTAAATTCAGAATTAGAAACAGTATATTATTGTTACTATTAGTAACGGTAAAATTTTGTTACTAATTTTGTGCCCCACGCCTCTTTTGTAACCGAAATATTCTGTTACTAATATTTTTAGTAACGGTAAAATACAGCTACTAAAGGCGCGTTTTGGGGTAATGGAGAGCAAAAAATGCCTTGGAGTTGGTTCATTCAGACATTTGTGGGATAATAAATCCATCCTCAAATGGGGGTAAAAGATATTTAATTACTTTCATTAATGATTATACTCGAAAAACTTGGGTTTATTTTTTGCAAGAGAAATAAGAAGCTTGTAGTGCATTTAAAAGATTCAAGGCGTGTGTCGAGAATGAAGCAGAAAGAGTTATTAAAAATCTTTGTACTGATCGTGGAGGAGGATATTGCTCAAAGGAATTTGATGCTTGTTGTAATGAGGAGGGTATTCGAAGGGAACTTACAACTGCCTACACACCACAACAAAATGGTATATCAAAAAGGAAAATAGATTCATCCTCAACATGGTGAGAAGCTTGGTGAAAAGAGGAAAAATTCCAAAAAGTTTCTGGCGTGAGGCAGTAAACAGGAATAATCATGTGTTGAATAGATGTCCTACTTTTTTATTCACAACATGACACCCGTGAAGGATTAGAGTGGGCACAAACCAGTTGTATCACTTTAGGATTGTTGGTTGTATATCTTAAGCACATGTCTCAGATGAGAAAAGGAAAAAGCTTGATGATAACGGGAAAATTGTATCTTTCTTGGTGTAAGTGAAATATCCAAAGCATATAAACTGTTAAACCTACTCACGAAAAAGGTGGTCACTAACAGAGATGTCACTTTTTATGAGGAGAACACTTGGGATTGTAATAGACAATGACCTATTACAATCATTCTTAATGAATAAAATGATGAAGAAAAGCATCACCCTCTATAGCCATAAATTCTAGCTTATTATGTCCCTGAAAATTCACTAAATGAAGCTCCAACCGCACCTGAAACTTCATAAACAACAGTTGAATCGCGTCTTCACCATTTTTGAAAGAGGCCTCAATGGATTAGATTATGAGGTAACATGAATTAACGAAGCTGAGGATCCCATTACTCACTCTGCTCTTGTTTCATATTGTGATCCGATAATTTTTGAAGATGATGTCAAAGAATAAAAATGGCAAAAGATGATGGATAGTGAAATTGTAGTCGTTGAAAAGAATAATACTTGGGAGCCGACTGATCTTCCAAAAGGACACAAGACTATTGGTGTCAAGTGGGTTTATAAGAAATTTTTTAATGAGAATGGAAAAATTGATAAGTACAAGGCTCAACTCGTTGCAAAGGGATACAAATAAGAATTGGGTGTTGACTACAAAGAACTGTTATCTCAAGTAGGAAGGCTAGACACTATTCGATTGGTGTTTTCCATTGATGTACAAAATTCATGGCATGTATATTAGCTGGATGTAAAGTCATCATTTTTTTCATAGGGAAATGGAATAAAAGGTTTACATTGATCAACTACTTGGATAAGTGAATCCAGGTCACGGAAAAAGGGTGAATGCTACTATACAAGCAAATTGTTGGAAGTCTGATGTATTTGACATTCACAAGACCAGATATCATGTATGTTGTGAGTCTAATCAGTAGATACATGGAAAATCCATTTGAAATTCATCTCTTAGGTGCAAAGAGAAATTTTTGTTACTTAAAAGGTACAACAAATTTTGGAATCATGTATAAAACTACTAGAAAATCAATCCTGATTGGTTTTTTAGATAGTGATTATGCTAGAGACCTCGCTAATAGGGAGAGTACATCTGGTTCTGTGTTTATAATAAGCTCTAGAGCTATAACTTGGTCATCAAAGAAGCAACAAATAGTGACATTATCAAATATTGACGTTGAGTTTGTTACAGCAGTGTTAAGCTCATGCCAAGATATTTGGTTACAAAGGTTTCTTGGAGTTCTACACAATTAGTAACAAGGTCAAACTTTAATTTACTGCGATAATGTTTTTGCAATTAAGTGGTCAAGGAATCTTATTCTACATGGAAGGAGCAAGCATATTGATGTGAGATTCCAGTTTCTACATGGATTATGCTCAAATGGTGTTATTGGGTTGGTGTTTTGTAAGAGTGAAGATCAAATTGTAGATTTGTTAACAAGCACCTCAAGTCTCCTGTCTTTATGAAGCTTAGAAGAATTCTTGGAGTATGCTCTTTAAAGGATATTGTTTCAGAGGAAGCTTAGTATTGTTCTTGAATTGTTCGAAGTCGTTTGTCCTAAACTGATTTTTACAGATATCAATTTAAGGGAGGGTGTTAGAGATTTATTTTTAATATTATTCAGTTATTTATTTGGAAACCCCATTATTTGTTCTGGAATATTGTTGCTTGAGTGAGTCCTTAGTCATTTGTTTAGTGGTTACAAGAAAGTATCTTTTTATTTGCCTAGTTTATAGGAGTTAAGGTTAATGCCTTAGTGTGTAGACCTAGTTGTTTTGGTTTTTGTTCTACATGTACTGCCTATTTATAAGTTATTATTTTATCATATGAATAATTGAGAGCTTTACAGATTGCACGCATTT
The DNA here is from genome assembly GCA_949130495.1 of Sambucus nigra. NCBI lineage: Eukaryota > Viridiplantae > Streptophyta > Magnoliopsida > Dipsacales > Adoxaceae > Sambucus > Sambucus nigra. Next base: position 433,058,318 of record OX422220.1, on the reverse strand, counting down.
TGTTCTCTTTTACTTTGTATCATAAAATATATAGAAACTTATCTACATCAAATTTGACATTTTGACATTACCAAGTGTTGAGTTTTAAATGAATGAATTCACCACACCACATATACTCCCAAAATACTCCAAAATTTCTGCAGCCATAAATCTTCTCTTAGAAAAAGCATCCTGCCAACAAAAAAGCATAGGCTTTTGGAAGCAAAGCCTATTGGGAAATTGGGTGATGATATCTTTTGTAATTTGATTAGGGTTGTTTGTAATAATTAAATGTTTATGAGTTAGTATTGTATGTAAATATTTTCACATAATGCTATAAAGCACACATAATAGCTACACAAATCCATTTTGGTTGATTATTTGGAGATAAATCTCAGTCCAATTGACTCAAGGATTCGTGGGTTGAGAATCTAAGAGGACTTCATTTCAAGATACCTAGAGTATACTTTTCTCATTTAGGTGTATTTCTTGAACTTTTTGTCATTTTTATTTATCGTATAATTGAAACATATTCTTTATTTAATGATTATTTTGTGTTACCACCGAAAGGAGGTTGCAGATATTTTCCCACCTAGTTTGGAGTTTCACAACGTTAAATCTCGTGTTCCACTTTGAATGCTTTCATATGACTGTTATAATTTTTTACAGCCATGTAACACCCCATATTTCTATGTATTTTGAATTTAACTAATTCGGTTATTTTTTCTAAATTACACATGTGTTGTAATTTAATTGAATTAATTATTATGTGTTCATTAAAATATTAATCGGGAGAGATAATGATTAATATATATGGTTTAACTTTACTAAGTGAGTAGTAAATAACTTGCGATAATAATTATATGTCGTAGCGAGTGATATCAGCATGACTGCGTTATATCTCAATCGGGAGTTGTGTGTAGACAATATTGAGGTTGAGATAAGAAATTAATGTAAAGTGATTCAGATGACAATTTCGAGGTCACGATTTATTCTGGATGGATCAAAATAGGCAAAATAGTATACCCGGGTGTATCATTTGGGTATCGAGGATATTTTGGACCAACCCGACACCACGTGAGGGTGTTTCGATCATTTGGGAGGCTGGGGTAAAGGAAATCCGAATTTAGGAGTGTTATATTAGCCCCTTTGAGTTATAGGCTAGGGTTACAACACTTGGGAAAGAGAGAAGGCCACATTTCAGGACGAAAAGAAGAAACCTAGGCTATTCCACACCTTTTCGCATCACCAACGTTGTCGAAATTAAGATTGGAGCAAGGGAAGAACATCCTCATCATCTTAGAACAAAAATCAGACCTGTTATTATAGGTCAATTATTCATCTTGCAATTATTTTAAGCATGTTATAATACCCATGTAGTGTAGGGTTTAAATTATATGATTTGGGTGTATTCTTGGGATTTAATATGGTATAATCCATGATTCGGGGTAAGATTCATGCAATATTAATTCCTCTAGTTAGATAATACAAAATTGGAGATTATGTGATGAATAACTAGAAACAAATCTAGGCATTTTGTTGAATATGAGTGAAGAACACCTTAAACTAAGGTTTTATGAATTATGGTATTTAATCTGTCCTCGAGTAGATTTCTTATAAATTTGATGTATTATTTACGTTAGAAATTGTCCCTAGACATATGTTTGAGCTTTGGGTATGTTGGATGGGAGTTTTGAAAAGTTTCATAAAGGTTTGAGGTGTTAACCATGGAGAAAAACGAGTTTAGGACGAAGCTGCCAAAACCTAGGATCGATCAATCGATCGTGGGACATCGATCGATCGATAAACAGAAGCTAAAATGGGGTCTTTTGTTTATTTACGAAGTCTTATTGACATTTTTGGGGACTTTTGTGAAGTTATATTAACTATATAGAGTCTTAGATAAGATCAGTAGACATATAGTTAAGGCCTGGTTTAATCTTAATGAGTGTAGAATTAGGATTAGGACCGAAGATAGTTAACCGATTGTGTTGCGTATCGAAAATTTACAAATTGGGTAATAGGAAGAGTAAATGATGACCTAAGGCTAATACCAGTAGTATAATGATGTGTTAACTACTTAACTTGTTTAAAGGATAATTAGGACCCTTCGGGTAGTGAGTGATACTTGGAAAATATGAAAATAATATTATGGGTGAATCGTTAGTACGTTGAGTATTCGAGAGATATAAATATTACGTACTTGATATATTATAGGTTGTATATATATATATATATATATATATATATATATATATGGGTTGTGTGAATACCTATTATATGCTTTATTATATGTGTGAACATACCTACGTTGCCTGCTATCACGGGAGGTTCCGCGCAGAGGGCGATCCCACCTTCGAGGTCTGGATGTGTTCCCCATAACAGAGAACTTAGGGAGGCTCACTATGTACGAGTGTATTAGTGGTACCAGCGTGTTATTTGGGTACGCTAGGTATGTGCGTATCCCAAACGCGTAGAACTATGTTTGCCTTCATTGTGTGTTATTTGATTTATGGTTCGAGGAGACATTCCTAATTGATAGTCCTTGATTTGGTATGAGAGGTACATGGACTTCATAGCAGAGTATGCATGCATCGCAGTGGACATTCTGGGAGATGTTGTAGTTGTGTGTGTATATATATATACCCGAAACCGACACAGGTGGGTAGGTAAAGAATACCTAGGGGCACGAGATAACTCTCTCTAAGGAAGTCGGAAAAATAGACCTATAACTTTGAGATAGATAGTGTATATCTAAAAATAATTTAAGTATGAGAAGCTTAATTAACGGTGAAATATTAATACTTGGTTAATATTAATCATTGGCTTTACGATAGCGTATCATACAGGCGGTACGGAGGAGCTAAACATGTTGTGGTTAGTTGGATACTTATGTCTAGTTAGGTTGGGTAGAAAATCTAGGTGGGTAAAATAGGATACGTCAGGTGTGCGCTATAGATGAGAGGTGAGGAATTCAATGGAGTGTACGTGAAACTAATGTGTATATCTAATAACTGCTTTTAAACTGCAATTTAAATACTTGCTAAATATTTTTCAAAGGTTTTGGGCTCTGATCCGTGCCAAATATATTTTCTAAAATATTTTAGGTGTCCAACCACAGGGATGCCAAGCTTAATGATTCATTCCAGTGATGCGTAGCTGCAGAACTTGTGGATGCATGCAGGATTTGTATAGAGGCTTCAGTTATTCATTCCTAGATTAGGATTTATGATTCAGAATTTCATTTCGGCATTTTACCGCTTCAGTTAATATACTCATTCAGTTTTATTTATCAGACTATGTATTTGGATTCAGGTTTATTTTCGAGGACTTATGGGTTGGATATCAGTTTTGGAACCGATAGTTTATTCGATATTTATCATTTATATATTTATCATGTGATGATTCAGGCTTCTATTAATTGTGTGGACGGTTGAGTTATATTATTTTAATTTCCAAACGTTGTTATATGTTAATGAGAGATAAAATTTGGCACCGAATTAATTTAACATATGTGGTTAGTAATTTAAAAAGGTTTCAACAGTGATGCTAATAATGAACCAAATGAGATTCCTATTTATTTTGATAAAGGACTGATCACCCGTGGTTAAAATAGACAGGGTGTCACAAGCCATTCCTAATTAGTAAATTTATATTTTAAATTTTAAAACTTAAAAATCAAGGATATTAAAATTAAAACAGAGATTAGGATCTTAGTGAATTTGTTTAACACATATTTTGTTATTCAAACTCTTGAGTTTTATATCAAAATAGGGCTTCTCAAAAGAATTTTTGGATTAAACATTAGATTTTTAACTTTGTTAAAAAAGTTCTAAGGTAAATTTAAATTTATTGCCAAATGTAGGCAACCAACTTATCTCTAAGGTGGTTGTTTTCCTGTTATAGGCTAACCAATCCAACTTGGGTTGTACCACCGTTTTCAGGTGGGTTTGTTTCCAAAACTTATCTCTCGATTGTACAACTCCATCTTTGGTCATTTTATACTTATTTCAAGCCGGTGAACCCAACTTGGATTGTACCACCATTTTTAGGCAGGATTGTTACTAAACATAGGCGACCAAATTATCTTTAAATTTTACCACCCATTTTTAGGTAGGTTTTATGCATATTTTAAGTCGAACAACCCAAGTTGGGTTGTAACATCATTTTCATGTGGGTTTGTTATCTAACATAGGCGACCAACTTATCTCTAAGTTGTACCGGCCATTCTTAGGCGTGTTTTATGCCTATTGTAGGCCAAACTAACCAACTTAGGCTAAACAACCATTTTTAGGTGATTTTGTTTCCAAAGGTATGTCACCAACTTATCTCTACGATATATCACATATTATTAAGTGGGTTTTATGACTATTCTATATTTTCGGAACCAACATGGGTTATACCACTGTTTTCAGGTGGGTTTGTTACCAAACTTAGGCAACCAACTCATCTATAGGTTGTACCACCCATTCTTTTGTGGCTTTTATTCTTATTTTAGGCCGACCAGCCCAATTTAGATTGTACAACCATTTCCAGGTGGGTTTGTTGCCAAACATAGGCAACAGAGTTATCTTTAAGTTGTACCGCCTATTCTTAGGTGAGTTTAATGCATATTATAGGTCGACCGATCCAACTTAGGTTGTACCACCATTTTCAAATGTAGGCGAAAAACTTATCTCTATGTTGTACCACCCATACTTAGGTGGGTTTTAAGGATGGAATGTAATTTTGAAGTAATAATTATAAAGAGAGGATATTTATTAACAAAAATAATTTAATTTAATTAAAAATGTTTATAAAAAATAACCTATTTACTTAGTGATAAAACATCTTGAGGTTCACGGCATTCTATGACATAGGTACTATTGTGTCGTCCAAATATTCCAAGTGGTATGATCCACCACCTCCCTTCACCACTCTATAGGGGACCTGCCAATACGGGTCCAATTTTCATCAGAGGGATTCCTTGTGGCCCACGGGAGCTTTCTAAGAAATAAGTCACTCACTTGGAATTCTTTAACTTTGACCACTTTTCTTATTTCTTAGCATACTCTTGTTGGTACGTCGCAAGGTGGATAAGATAATCCTCTCTTCGTTATTCTGCTAGGTCAATCTCGTGGGTTACACTGTTATCATTATGATCGTCCTCAAATGAATGACAACCTCTATGCCTTATGCTAAGGAGTACGGAATTTCTCCCATCGATCTCCTGGGCATATTTCGATATGCCCAAAGGACAAACGGGAGTTCATCCACCCACCTTCCTTTTGCATTCTCCAATCATCATTTGATCCCGACGAGTAGAGTCATGTTATTAATTTTATCATGTCCATTGCATTGCAGGAACACTACTGAGGCATGGTGAATCCTGATCCCATATTCCACACAAAAGTCTCTCAAGACGTCGTTATCAAACTAGGTCCCATTATCAGTTAACAAGGCTCTGGTAATTCCAAATCTTGCGATGATGTTCATCCACACGAATTATATTACATCAACTTCTTTAGTATGAGTCAATGATTTTGATGCCACCCATTTAGTGAAATAGTTGGTGAAAGTAATCAAGTATTTCATATTCTCTGGTGTTGAAGGTAAAGGTCACACGATTTTCATGATCTACCAAGAAAAAATCCCTAGACTTGTGAGAGGATTGAGATCATCGGTCACATGCTTGATGATGGGGGAGAACTCTGGACATTTAGCATATTTGCGGATGAACTGGATGGCTTCTTTTTTATGAAAGACCACCAATAACCTTAGAATATCGCCCTATATGAGAGTGAGCTTCCACCTGTGTGATCACCACAACTCACTTAATGCATCTCGATGAGGATTCCTTCTAGTTAATGTGGGTGAACACATTTGAGTTGAGGACCTGTGAATGATCAAATGTAAGTTTTTCCTTCAGAGTTAAGGTAAAACCTTTCCGACTAGATTTTTAGTTTGTGAGTCTCTTTATCGTCTGGGGAAAAATATATAATTTTCATATATGTGATGATAGGATCCATCTATAATGGGGATGACTGAATCTTCATGACTTCTGGGCTAATTTCTGGATCATTAATGCTCGGTCTATAAACATACTCCACCATAATTGTCCTTTTTAGATTGGTGTCAATGGATGATGACAATGTGTCTAGTTGTTAGCATGAATGTTGAAGTTCCTTTGCAAATATTCCATTGGGACTAATTTTGTATCATTCAGGATTCTTCTCACCCTATCACGCTAGGCGAGCATCCGAAGGTCCCCAGCTTCATATTCCACTGAGTTGTTTGGAAATTATATGGGAATCGCAGTAAACTGTTGTATTTATGCTCCTATGGTGATCGCCCTCTGTAGTACATGAATCATAGTCTTATATTCTTCCTTTCTTTTGAATCCGGTTTGAATTGCGTGCTCAATGAGGCATCCCTGTGGTGTGACGAAGATGATCCCCGCGTCGATCCCACACTCATTAAAAGCTTTATGGATGAAAAAATTTCACTTCTATGAAAGCACAAGTTTTCTCAAAGTCTTCGTAGGATTAGGTTACCTCATTACATTGACCAAAAAAATTTGAGTCATAGTCTAAGTTGATCCAAAAAGCTTCATTATCTAGATTTCATGATCAGACTTCTTCATATTCATCCGAGAGTTACCTCATGCCATTACTAATGAGAATTCCACTTTTAGGATAAAGGTAAAAGGAGATAGATGAGTTATTACACCCTTGTTTAAACATAACTAAAATTAGATTTTCCAAGATTGGAGAATGTGTTAAACTTGTGTGTATATTTTTAGATAAATTGTCAAATACAGTTTGTAATATACTCTCTATATAAAACAACTATTTTCCTAGAAATTGCATTGTTCTATGTGTATTTTTATGTGTATATTTTAAGTATGGGTGTTCTAATTTGAGAACAAACATACTTAGACTTTTTGATAAAATTATTTTCAAACTTTGGTAGCCAAGAACTGGACGAATTCCCTGGAAAACAACGCAATTTGCATTGTCACGACTAAAGTTTTTGTTACAGTGAACATATTTTCACTAGTATTGTCCTTTGCGTGTATTTTTGCAAGAAACTCCCTCGACTTTGCTTCGCCGCAGGTTCTCTCCAGCAATGACTTTCTTCAATGTGGCGAATCTCTAATAAACGCACCAGATCTGGCGTAAAAAAATCTTTCCAAAGCACTACTTTGAAAATCATGTAGATTCCTTTTTATTGCCACATATTTTGATGTGTTGGGGTGTAACGACACGACCCTAATTTATGGATTTCCCATGAGTCAACCCAATCTGAATCAGACGTTAGGTGTGAAGTCTGATTAAACAACTTAAATAATGTTGTTAGTCCAATTTTATTTTAATTAAAATTTCACTTGTTAGCAAGTGATTCCAATTTCAAGGTAAAGTGCGTGAGGGACACATGGTGACTACCCCAAAGTCCAAGTAAACAGAGCTACTAACGTAAAACATAATCAAAATATACTTAGCTGTGTAGCGCTCTCACAATACGGATCCTCTCCCAACCTGCCGTAACAAAGTGGGGTTATGAGCCTATGCTTAGTGGGATTTATTCAAACAGTATATAAATGAACAGCATAAAGGAATATTTACATGCTACAACCACATGCATGCAAATATATGTATATATCTATATACGTATACCATGGAAAAATATATGTTCGAATACATTAATCAATTTTATTTCCAAAAACCTCATTTGCCCAGATTAATTGACCTTAGTCTTATTAAAGGATTTCATTATTCATATTTACCATTTCCCACTTTATTTGACACACACACAGTTGAACACTTAAAACCTTTACGCTTGATTTATCAACATCATTCATTTACGGGAATTTATCCTTTTATTCATTTAAATATCCTTTAGTAATTTCATTGAAAATCACAATCTCAACACATGCATTCATCGTCTTAGAAAATACTTATTTAATCTTTGAAAACCCTTTTGACAACACACTCTTGTGTTAAATATGGATTTCACCACCTAGGTTGCTTCCACCTTATTTATCCATTTCCTTATCTTATGGACATTAGTAGATTTGCTCATTAACTTTTCCATTTAGCCTTTAGCAACACATTTATTTCGTTCATTCAAGTTAGGTTTTATTTACATATTTACCACACAACCCATTTCTTGATTTGTATTCCATTTTCCATTTAACATTTTTCTTGGAGTCTTCCTATACTGCATACTTACACGGGCTCTACACCGACAGCTATGAGCATCATATCCTCTGGCCAGTGGTTTTGGATTTTTCACCCAAGGGCTCTGAAACCTTCTTGCTTTATCCCGGTGTCATTCGAGTTCCTTTTGTGTGTTTTAACATTTAACAAATGTCCACATTATTCCACTTTTACCGGCCGAAGCCAAAAGCCGGGACTTAATTGTTCATTTTTCCATTAACACTTGGAAAATGATTTCTTTCTTCTTTTACTCCTTTATTTACCCACACGTTGATTTAATACCAAAATCATCCAAGTTTAGGAATTAATTCATTATTCAACCCACTAGTGTAAAACCATTCTTTGATATTTTATTACCATAAAAATATCCCATTTCAAGTAAATTACCAATTTACCCTTCATGCCAAATTTGTAATTTAATCTTTTGACAAGTGTTATTTTCCCAAAATGATTATTTAGCTTTCCCACTTAACATTTTAAACACCTTTTTTAACCATTTTAACACTTGTTCAGTATCACACTTATTCACTTTTACTTTAATATTTTCACCCTTTACTTCCATTATTCACTTTTACACCATACTTTATGGAAGACCATATCTTTCATACATTTTAAGTAAACTAAGACATTTTTATCAATTTCTTTAAAATCGACGAATGTACATTTTCATAAAGTCTCCATTTTGCGAGAAACTTAAAAATATTAATTTCATAAATATTTCAACAAGTTCATATTATCCAACACAAACACTATTCTCTTACATTTTTATTCCATAAAAATGTCTATTATTCCTTTTACTAGAAATACACCAAATGAAACTTTCTTACATTTTTATTCCATAAAAATGTCCATGAATAGTATTCTCAATTTTATAACACTTCTAAAACTCATTTAAACCTTCTTTTAAATGCCCATTTTTCTTTAAAACATCAAGGGTGTATTTAGTAAACTCATAAATAAATTACAATCATTTTTCTACACACTTTTACACTCAAATGGTGGAAAATAGTAATTTGAATTTTTGTCCAATTTAAAACCCACTTTAAAACCTTTATTTGAGACCCGTTCATGAGATCATAGAAATTTATCAATAAACTTCATGGATGCAAACTATCACAACTCCTACATATTTTAAGCCTAAAATATTTAAATAATAAATCTGAAATTTATAACTAACATTAACCTTAAACTAAGGTTAGCAAAACCCATCTCAAAGAGGCTCTAACAATGGTGGAAAGGGAGAAAAAGATGGAGGACCCTCCACCTACAAATGTGTCACCAAGGGGGTCTCTAAAAGCCCACCAAAGCTTGTCTCCATGAATCCACTCCTCATCTTCATGTGAGCTCTTTTCAGTACACAAGGAACCTCCTTCAAACTCCATCTTCAAATACCCCACAAACATCAAGAACATCATCTTCTTCCTCAAGCAAGTTATCCTAGGGTTTCTATAAGGTTTTGAGAGATTGGTTATGGTCTCTAGTGGTGGTTAATAGGCTTGGGTTTGGTAGAAATAGGTGAGAATAATCTAGGACAGAGGGTCTCTTCCATGGTAGCTCAAAGCTTGAGAGAGAAGGAGAAGAAATCTGGTGGGTTTTGTGTCTCTTTTAACTTGCACGATTATCTCTTATACCCAAAACAAAATGTTTGTTACCAAATGAGGACTTAATATGCCCCCAAAGACTTTCCAAATCAGGTATTATAAGTCCCCTAGATCGAAAGCACATATAGATCAAGGGTGATGATTTGGACAGCACACAAACAGTCTCCCACCCGTGGACATATTTGGCAGGCCCGGTCGACCGTGGCCAGGGGGTCGGTCGACCGGTCAAGGTGTAAAAACCAAACTTTTTTCCCATTTTTTACCCCATGAAATTTTGGTATATATTTTTAGTACCCCTAATAGATATTCAGACAATTTTTATCGGCCATGAGGAACCCTATAAAAATCCCGCAAAGTTCTACTTTATTATGTCACGTATCGGTACTATTATTGTATTATGTTAACTATGTTCGTGTCACGTCCATTCCTCGACTAAATCGTGTCGTACCACACTAATATACTAATTATAACCAATTGAATATAAAAATTGCATCCATGCGGACCATGCAACATATTTTTTTCATTTTTAGTCCTTATGTGCGACGCGTCACCTTTTGTACAATTTGGCCTAATTCCTTATGCATATGTTTCACGAATAATTTCTCCGAATAAACTATTCAATTTAAAATTAAAATATTTATTTCTGGGGAAGGGTATTACAAACTTCCCTCCTTAGGGAATTTCGTTCTCGAAATAACTAGTTTCCTATCCTAGGCCATCCTCAACACTAAGGTATAAAATTCAAAGAATTTAATTAAATCAATCACCATTGTTAGTTCATTCACAAGGATCCTAAGGTCTTATCAAAATTCTTAAGCATGCCTACCTAAAAAAAAAACTCGAAGTGTTTGGTATTCGTCAATATGGCACCATCACCAATGGACTCATTATAAAAGATCGTTTATATGTTAGGGCTTACAACCTACGTCTCCTCAAACAACTGTGGACCATGCCTATTCCAGGTTGAGACAACCTTGACACTCTTCCTTATACTCACCAAGGATTCTTAAGACGATCACATCACCACATAGATCTACCCGGTCGATATTTCCTACGACATCCTTATGCTAACCTAAAGTCGTCATAGGTATCACAACGCAACTACATACGAGCGATCACATCCTCAATCCGCATAACTCATAACATAGTGCAACGCTGGCACCTAATGTCTCACCAAGTCCTAATACGCACAATATTCTCAAGTCACAACCTCGGGACTGACAACCAAGTCATAACTAACCATACCGATTAACTAACGAAACATGCTAACATAAAGCAAATAAGTAACCTATGCAAACCATATGCAACAAGTGCGAGATCACTCGCACACACATGTTGGTGTAGGATAAAAGTGTTTTTAAAGAAGAGTGTTCTCATATACTGTGGAGCATCATCCATAACTGGACTACCCCGCCCCACTACTGAACTTATGCGGCACTACGCCCAAATCACAACTGATTAACAACGTCCCATTACCAGAACTATGAATACACAAGGAGGGTAATGATTTAGGCGACTGTCACTCCAAGAGAAATAATCAAATTCTGACAATGAAAAAAACACGCGAAGTACAAACCCACAACGTTTATTTGAAGTCTCCAATTCTGATAATTTAGATTCTTTTTGTTGGGGGTAGGAATATTTGTGGATTTGACTTTTATTTTTTCTTTTCTTAAAAAGGTTATGTGGGTGTTGTCCATGAGGTGTATGTTTTTAATATATGGTGGGGGTAATTAAAATTAGGGGTTCTTTAAATATAGAGTATAGCTATTTACACTCCAAACGTTTCCTAAAACACTCCAAAATGTTGTAAAATGACAAAAAAAAACCTTTTAACACTTGCAAACTCCTATTAACATCTAAAAGTAAAACAAAATTAATAAAACGTTAGGAAAAACAAAAGACTTCTTACATTATTTTAGAAAAAAAATAAATCTATTTTTTTTTTTACTTTTAAAACAGTTTTAAACTGTTGTTTTTTCAAAGTTGAAGAATTATTTTTAATGAATAAAAGTTATAAACTCTAAAATGTACTCCAAATAATAAAGAAAATGAAAGAAGAATGTTAAAAATATCCGAGCGTAAATATTTTTACCATTTTTTCTTTGCTTCAATAAAAATAACTGTAAATAAAAGAAAATTTGTTTTGCGAATGCTTATCATTTTTCTATTAAAAATATCTATGAAATAGTTTTTAACAGAAAATTGGTATAAAAAGAAATACTACTTTCGGATTGTCACTGTTTTTCTGTTAAAAAAGTAAAAATGATTGGGATAAAATAAAAATAAAAATGGTTTTGATTATTATTCTCGGATAAAAAACTGTTTTTTATCCCCAAATAATAATGATGAAACAAATATTGAGTCCATATTAGTTTTTATTTATTCATTGCAATTAACACTAATATAAATTAACACTAAAACGTACCGAAATTAATAGGTATTATAAATCAACTACACTAAATAATTTTTATGTTGTACATATATCTTTATTTTTATGTTGATGAAAATAAAATAAAAATTGACTTATAAAATCGTGAGCGTCGTGGCGCTTTACTTGGATCGTGTTCGTATTAGGATAAAAAACGTTTTGTGTTTTATCGTACTTTAATTGGGTCGTATCTATTTTTGGAAAGAAAAAAAAATCGTGTCGTGTCACTTTTACTTGGCCTTATTTGTCTTTGGTAAAAAAATTAAATAAGATTTCTTATTGTGTGACATTTTTAATTTGGTTATGGTTGTGTTTGTGTTTTTGTAAAAAAAAAAAATCGTGGCAGGTAGATTTTACTTGTTTTGTGTCCAAGTAAAATCGACCTGGCATGACACGAAATCTTATTTTGTTTTTTTACAAAAATACAAACACAACTAAATTAAAATGCAACACATTACGAAATCTTTTTTTTTTTTACCAAACACATACGGCCAAGTAAAAGAGACACAACAGAAAATAAGAGTTTTTATTTATGAAATGTTCATAATGACTTTGGAATTCACATTTTTTGTAACTATGATATTTACGAAATGTTCATAATGACGGTATGTTATTTATAAAAAAATTTAAACATTTTTAACAAATAAAAAAATGCATGTATTTATAACTATTTTTATAATTCAATTAAAACATTTCTTATTATAAAATAGTTGATTTTGTTTTTAAATGAAATAGCGGTTGAAAGTATGGCGCTCAACAAAGAATAATCAAGAACTATTTTTTAAAATGTTTTTAATTAAAAAAAACAGATAACAAATTTTTTAAACAACTAAAATGTCTTTTAAAACAGTTATGAAAAGTATATTTTTTTTTATAAATAAAAGCATTAAAACCCGCTAAGGGTGCAAAACTCGTATACAAGGAAAATACAAACACGCCCATAAGTAATTCCATTACATGATTTTTTTGCCAAACACAAACAATAAATTTTTTATCAAATATAAACACGATTTTGTTTACCAAACACAAACACAAACACGATCGAAGTAAAAAAAAATTAATTTGGCTGTGTTTCTGTTTTTGTAAAAAAAAAAAGATTTCGTATTGTGTGACATTTTAATTGGGTCGTGTTTCTATTTTAGTAAAAAACAAAGATTTCACAACGTGATTTTAATTTGGTCCGGATGTAAAATCTTTTTTTTATTACAAAAACAGAAACACGGCCATATTAAAATGCCACACAAAACGAAATCATTTTCTTTTATTCGATCGTGATTATGTTTTTGTAAATAAATTAAAATAATATTTCGTGTCATATCATGTCTGTTTTATTTGAATTGTGTTCGTGTTCGATTAAAAAACAATTTCGTGTTATATCCAATTTTTATTGGGTCGTGTTTGTATGTGATAAAAAAAATTATATTGTGTCGTTTTTACTTGGATCATATTCGTGTCAAGTTAAAAAAAATCGTGTCGTTTCATATTTTAATTTGGTGATGTTCTTATTTGGTTAAAAAAGAATTTTTATTTATTAATATATATATATATATATATATATATATAATAATAATGCTCCTGTGCGGACTAGTCCGCATTTTAAGAATACGGACCGGACATGTGTCACCTAACGGTGCACCTAGAAATTATCGCCTAAATTATAGGCACACTCTCTTTCTTTTCTGGGCTCACCGTCAGGTAACACATGTCCGGTCCGCATTCTTAAAATGCGGACTAGTCCGCACAAGAGCAGGACTGTATATATATATATATATATATGAGCTTAAAAATTTTGTTAGCAGTTTTTTTTTTTGTTAGTGTTGGAGAAATATGGAGTGTTTCCTTTTTTAAGCATAAAGGTTAGTTTTGTCATTTAAAAAAAAATGGAGCGCTGGAAGAGTTGAGTGGAGCGAGGATAAGGGTTCTTTAAATATAATCCTAAACTTATGTCATATGAGTCAGTAAAAGTAACTAGGAATAACTAATAAAGACATTAAATGACAAAACATGCCAAAAATGGAAAAATATTAAATGACATAGGTCCATACTCATCACGATGGATTCTTAATTCAAGATGAGATGTCATGAAAAAAGATAAGGAGACTGTTAATGAACATAGAATCATAAAAATATATTTTGATTAATTACTTTAACGTAAGAGCTCACATTTAAACTCTCTTTAAGCAACTTCAGCAACAGATAGCCACTACTGTGCGAAAGTAGCTCATTTCTTGCACCCTTTAAATCCTTTGCATGTAACTTCAGTGCTCTAATTCTTATTCTTGTAAGGAACTTAGAAAGTTGAACCACGTTTTTTTTTTCAAATTTTAAAATGAAAAAAGAAAATTTTCTTCAAAAGACTTGAGCCCAGTTAAGTTATGAAAAAATAGGTTTTTTCCTTAGATTTTTCTTTTTACTTATGGAAAACAAAATTGGGGATTCTTATTCAATTTTTAATATTTCTCCCAATAGAACTAGAAAACAAGTTTTCTGACATTCTAATTTCCAAAAATTTAGCAATGTTTTGTGTATTTTGATTCATATGCATGCATCGTTTACAATTAAAACTTGTGATCATCACCCCACACACTAAATTACTATTTTTTTTGTTGGAACTTAGTAAATATGGTCTCCTCGCCTGAGAAATCATTTCCACTAAATTTTATAAATAATAGATCATTAATTTAATATGAAAATATTAATGAATGTTTTTTAAATATTAATATATATACATTTGAGAGCCTAATTGATTATCTCTTACGTTATCTCTCTATTAACAACTAATAGTCCCAGTATGAGTAACAGTTGTTTTGAGCTTGGGCTGCAAAACGGGTAAAAGGGTTACAAATGAACACTATTTAGTTTTTCATTTCACTCTAAAGACAAAAAGGAAAATTGATATATAAGATGAAAAATAGAAATTGAAAAAGGAAAAATGTTCCCAAAACTAAACAGGGCTTTGGTTTTCAGATAAAGACTAATGTTAGGACAGGTCAAATATATCTGAAAAAGTTGCAACCTTTCGCTAGAATTCATCAAAGTTTAGATTATTTAATAAAATTATAATGACTAATAGGATGCCCGATGAATAGAGAAAGGATAAACATACACAGACACACTTTTGTACACATTTTCCATACCCGATGCATTAAAATGCTATACCTTGTTGTTGTGGGTTCCGCCAGGGCATAGAGTACAACCCCTTACAGCCTTGTCTTATTAGGCGTGTATGGAAAACGGGTATGAAAGTGTGTATGTGTAGTGGTAATCTTTTCCAATTATTTTGGGTCCGCTACATGAATCCTATTTTTCTATTCAATTCTATCCAGCGCAATATCTTCGGTTAAACAATGTGATATCATGTGTTTTTTTTAATAATATCCCACCAAGTCAATTTTGGCCTACCTCTACACCTTGTGTTACCATCAATAGTAATTAAATCTCTCTTCCTTACGGGATCATTAATTGGTCTACGCTTGATGTGTTCAAACCATTTAAGTTGATTTTCTCTCAATTTATCTTTTATACGAGTTACTTTTACCGTTTCATGAATTTGTTCATTTCTAATTTTATCCTTTCGAGTTTTACCACAAATCCATCTTAGCATTTACATCTCCGCCAGATTCATTTTCTGCATATTTTGTTTTTTGTTTGCCCAACACTCTGTTCCATATAACATGGCGGGTCTAATGTCCATCCTATAAAATTTTCCTTTTAGCTTTAAAGGTATATGCCTATCACACAATATGCCGGTAGCACTTCTCCACTTGACCTAGCATACTCTAATCCTATGAGTAACATCATCATTAATATCTCCATCTTTTTGGATAATTAAGTCTGAATAACGAAAATGGTCATTTTTAGGTATCTCTTGACCATCCAATTTTATCATATTTTTATTTGTTCTCCTATTACCATTAAATTTGCACTCCACATATTCTGTTTTAGTCATGCTTATTTTAAATCCTCTTGTTTCTAGAGTTTTTCTTCACAATTTCAACCTAGCATTAATCCCCGTATTACTCTCATCCACTAAAACAATATAATTTGCAAATAGCATACATCATAACACCTCATCTTGTATTTGTTCAGTCAACTCATCCATAACAAGAGCAAAGAGATAAGGGTTTAATGTTGAACCTTGGTGTAGGTCTACAGTAATTGAAAATTCACTACTTTCTTCGGCTGATGTTCTTACTGTAGTCATGGTCCCATCATACATATCCTTGTTCACATCAATATATCTACGAGTTGCTCCCTTTTTTTATGTATAACCCACTGTATTATATCTCTGAGTATCCTATCATACGTTTTTTCCAAATCTATAAAAATCATATGAAGATTCTTATTTTTTTTCCTATACCTCTCCATTAATCTCCACAATAAATAGATTGCTTTCATTGTTGATCTCCCAGGCATAAACCCCAATTGATTCTTAGATTCTTAGATACTGTTGTTTTCAATCTCAATCTATATCCAATCACTCTCTCCCAAAATTTCATTGTATGACTCATTAATTCAATACCACAATAATTTAAACAATTTTGTATGTTCCCTTTATTTTTATAAATAGGTACTAAAATGGTTTAAACACATCAAGCGTAGACCAATTAATGATCCCGTAAGGAAGAGAGATTTAATTACTATTGATGGTAACACAAAGTGTAGAGGTAGGCCAAAATTGACTTGGTGAGATATTATTAAAAAAAAAACATGATATCACGTTGTTTAATCGAAGATATTGCGCTGGATAGAATGGAATATAAAAATAGGATTCATGTAGCGGACCCAAAATAATTGGAAAAAGGCTTTATTGAGTTGAGTTGAATTACACAATTACACGAGCATCGATACAGAAACCATTTCATACCTCCCACTTTCACAAACTCTGCTTGGATTAACTCTAACTTTAAATCTAGAAGGGTTATTCTTCCCTTTTAGTGGCAAAAGAGTTTTCAGCAAAATTAACCAAATCATATAAAAATTAAAGATTTTTCTATGTTTTCCCTCCGGACCCAGGGTCTTTTCTGTGACTGGTGGTCGCAACTTTTCCATTTCGCCCTCAGCATTGTTTGGCTGCACGGCATTTGTAACAAGGATTTGGCTATGTTTTTGGTTTTTATAGCAAGTATAAACACTCTGCACTGATATTTCCGAACAAGACTTCTGCAGCTTTGTTTGTGACATGAAGCGGTATATACTTTGAGGCATCCCAAACATATAGCTGCAAATGCCAACACAGACACGAAGTAAAGCTTAACATGTACAAATAAATCTAGAGGAAAAAAATGCCAAATACGATCCTCCTACAACATATTTTTACCAAAAAAATCCACATAAAAAAGATATACCAAAACAAACCATTATTTGGGTTCGATTTAATCTTGCACATTTTCCCGCAAGTGCCTCTAGCAAGGACAACTTGTAGGAAAATCAGATTTTCCAAATCAATTCTAAATTGAGGATCCTTTTGGAAAATCTTTTAGAGACTGGATCATTTTGGAAAATCGTTTAGAGGTGTGTTTGTTTTTTTAAGAAAATATGGGAGCCAGCAGCCAAAGGGGGAATATGACATTTCCCAAAATATTTTTCACCTGGGTAGAAAGTAAAATGCTAAAGTATTTTCACCTATTTGGACCTAAAATCTGTTCATTCTTTCAATGAGAGGAGAAACTTTCAGGTAACTGAAAAGAAAGTTAAAAAGATAAACATTTAGTACAAGTAGGGACTTTAGTCCCTCGCAACATAAAAACATTCAAAAAAAGGAGCTGAAAGTACGAGAATATTATTTAAATGCGTGTTTGAGGTACTTTAGTCCAAAAATTTTTATTTTGTTCCAAAAAGTCCCTCACAACAGAAAAACATTCAAAAAAAGGAGCTCCGGTGAGGGTCATCAGAGCTCCAGCAGTGGGGGCCTGAGGTGGGGTGGGAATGCGGCACCTTTAAAAGTAAGAATATTATTTAAATGCGTGTTTGAGGGACTTTTTGGAACAAAATAAAAGACTTGGACTAAATGTGTATTAAAAAATATTTGAGAAACTTTTTGGTATTTGATCCTTTTTCTTTTATAACAATAAAAGAATATTCATTTTATTTATTGTATTTTTACTTTCTTCTCTTTAGTTCTAATATTCTTAAAATAACGGGATTACAATAGGATTCAAACACACTTAGTTATCACAAAGTCAAAAGTCTAATCATGTCCAAGCCCTAAGATTGATTTTAGAATATAATGTATAAATTTTTTTAGAATGCGTTTTCTACACATTTATTCATTTAATATTACATTTCCCTCTTTCATTGTATCTTACAATATGATACACGATACGTGATACAAAGGTTTTCACACGCGATTTACTACACGATTTTACAAATATGTACACTACCATTTAAACAAATATTCTTATTTTACAAACCGAATCAGGTCGATTTACTATTTTATGTCCCAAATGCATGCAGATGCCTGTATTTTCTGCATATTACGCTAAAGAATGCGCCCACGCACCTGTGGTGTTAGACAAGGCAACGAAAGGCAAGGACAGGGAAACTCATGAGGCGTTGTGATTTTTTCTGTCAATGACATTGATTAAATGCTCTCGTACAAAAATAAAAATAAAAAAGTAACAACTCTCATGCAAATACAAGAAGTTGAAGAATGGCAGAAAAGCTGAACATAAAGAGAGTACTTGATAGCTGTGTAATTCAACATTGTGAAGAGTAGGTCCGGCTCGTAGCACCCAATCATTAACTTTCCTAAGCTTTTCCTTCACCATTATCCAAACTCGACAATCCTCTATCAAGTTGTCAGCGCCTACATAATGAAGTTGAATCCAATAACTTAGGTCGATGAACTGAAGAATATTAATGCAGCTGAGTGAGTGCATCAATGGGGAAAAAGGAACCAAATATTCATTATTTCCTTAAGGTCATATTTGCAAAAAATGATACAAATGAAATATATTCAGCATATTTCTCAGATGCTGCACCTCAAAGCAGAAGAAAATCAATTTGCTTGTGGAAAATTATATTTAACGCCAAGAAGGTAGCAATGAGGATCTTCTTACGGAGTCAGTAATTTAAGTTCTCTAAACTAGTTGCCAGTTCTATGTTTAACTTAGCCAAAGTGTATATATCAATTAAAACGTGAGATACAATAAATGACAATCTTAAAATGTGAAGAAGATTATGTTAGACAGCGGTGAAGAATAAGGCATGGCATCCCTACCTATTGTTAATACTATCTTTTAAAGATGAAAACATGGATAAGTCACAGTTCCAATTGATAATCTAAAAAAAACATAGGTAAAACTACGCTTTGATGAACAGAAAATACACATTCTTTGTGCTTGTACATATTAGGATTAATTACATAGTTATAATCTGTTAGTTTGTTAGACCAGCTGTCATTATTGTTGACAGATTGAGGGGAATCACCCATCGCAATCGAAGAGGAAGGAAACTACACTCAAGACTGGAAAACTAGGAGGATCAGAAAAAAAAATTGCAGCAATTTGAAGCAAATTTCTCTGATACCATATTGATTTAAGCAAGTAAACTTGTTGAAGAAGATGGAAAAGTAGAAAGGAAAAAGAATTGTGTGAGAAGATAAGTTCTCATTAATCTCAAATTAGTTACATCAAATAGAAAATGGAAATACATATATACATATAACAGAGCTGTAATGACAGCTGGTCCAACAAACTAACAGACTATAACTAACTATGTAACTAATCCTAATATATACAAGAAACAAAATTCAATCACAATCCTTGGCATACCTGGAGATGGCCTTGAATATAAAGATGTACTATATTTGAATTATAATGAGATAGTATAGCGTAATGACTGAGATGATCTCACCGTAAGATAATCACAACCTTCTCTTGAACCAATAAAAACTAATGACGGTGTCCAAATAATTGTATCACTGTGAATGATTTTCCATGTAACAAGAAAAATGAGTATTAGGGACGGCCGTGTCATTTTGTCCCTTTTGATATACCAAATGGGACGGTTGTTAATTACTGTCTCTTTTGATAAATCACAATAGGGACGGTTTTTAAAATCCGTCTCATTTGCTATACCAAAAGGGACGGTTTTTAAAAACCGTCCTTTAAAGTGTATGGGATTTTTTAGCGCTTATTTTTCCCGGACTAATATAAGGAACGGATTTTAAAAACCGTCCCTTTTGGTATAGCAAATGAGACGGATTTCAAAAACCGTCCTTTTTTATATAGCAAAAGGGACGGTTTTTAAAATCCGTCCCTTTTGGTATACCTATAATTTTTAGCTTTTGTGACTTATCAAAAGGGACGGATTTTAAAATCCGTCCTATTTGGTGTAGCAAAAGGGACGATTTTAAATTCCGTCCCTTTTGGTATACCAAATGGGACGGTTTTTTCCGACCCTTTTGGTATTTTCCATCATTTTCTATGTACACTTTGCAACCCTTACCAAATTGAACTCTCTCTCTCTCGTGAAATTGAAGCCGCCCATCTCTTTGTCTCGCGCTCCCTCTCTCTCGCGTGCTCCCTCTCTCTCTCTCGCGTGTTCTCCCCGCCCCATCCCCAGCCCCCTCCGCCGCCCCCTGCGCTGTCCGCCGCCCCAGCCCCAGCCCCAGCCGCCGCCCACCCCCTGCGCTACATCCTCTCCCTCTCCCTCTCCCTCTCCCTCTCCCTCTCACTATACAGCCCTCTCTTTCTCCGCCTTGGGCTTGCGCCGCCCCGCCACCCCACCAAGGCACATCAAATCCTCATCGGTTGTTATTATTTTACAGATCCAATCTGGCATCATTTACTTTGTTTTGTTCTTTGTGTTCTACATTTCTAACTCTTTTTTATTCTATTAACCTTTTATATTTTTTGTTGTGTTATGTTTGGTAGTGAGTTTCAGCAATTTCTATGGACATGCCATCTTTCAGAGGTAGTCTTATTAATAATGCCATCTTTCAAATGTAGTCTTATGGGCGTGATGGAATTGATGTGTTTTATGGTCACGAGCATATGCGTATTCAGAGTAACAGTCGCGTGCCTTCCGAACTAGCAAGATACGAGGCTTCGAAGTCTAAGACGTGATCAACTGTGAACTCTGTAAGTGTTAATTTTGTTCTTGGCCTTTCGTATTTTTAATTTTGTTTTAGATTTGTCCTTGTGAAAAAAAAGGAATAGATATATACCTATTTCAATTAGATTGGTGTTGGCAATGACCTAGAGTTTCTTAGAGTTGCTTCAGAAACAACAGATAGTGCCAAGTTATATTATGATATACCTGTTATGCTATTTTATATTGTTGTTGAAATTGAATAAGTATTGGATTTTGAAATGTAATCAAAATCAATTGTAATCTTCTCAATATGTGTGCATCTTATTTTTTTCTCAGCTACGTGAAATAAAATATCAACAGTTTTGGCGAAAATTGTTACTGCCTCCACCACTGCAACATATGGTTTGCCAAGCAATGTGGGGTAGATGGAACACTAGTGGAATCCAGTTATTGTATTTCGTGTTTTTTATTCTTCTTTTGGAAATTCAGGGACATTCCTCGCTTAATTCTGAAGGTAGTCCTTAGTCAAAAATTGTTTTAACTCCCTTAATTTGATTTTATTGTTGGACATCGTTTGACTTTATTGATTTTGTTTAAAATGGATATGTTGAAATTTGGGGCTGGAGTTGATTATGACCATTATGATACATTCAAAAATTGGAACTTTGATGATTCTAACCCATGCATGTGGTTGGGTGTTCACTGTGTCGATGGTTAAGTGCAAATATTGTAAGTCCCCGTTATATTTCTTCTTCAATTTATACAAAATCCCATTTATTTCAGCGTCTTATTTCGTATGAACTTTTTTTTTACTAATCTATAGTAGAATAAGTTCGAAATTGATATGAAATATTTTGTTCTTGATGACGTACTAATCTCAACGGGCTTTCTTTGCGAGGAGTACTCGCACCAGAGCTTGCGAAACTCACTCACTTAAGAACTCTATAAGTGTTGTTTCTAGTTGATTATGTTGTGGAAGTGAAAGTAACATACTATTGTTCTAAACATTTTTTCCTAATAAAAATATTATGTCATAATTTATGTGGCTTTAAAATATTTTTACTGGTTATGTATATGATTTGTCTTATAATTGATCTTTAGTTGTTTGATTTGTTGGATATTGTAGATAACAATGACCACATTTGGATGATACCAGTTGATTACAGCTTTTAAAGGCTGCATTCGTAGATCATTTACCTCATTTTAGTCATATGTTAGTTCAAATATCAAACAATCACCTTTGAATTTACCTTGAGAAAGTGACCCCAAATTGCATCTCACCTTTTTCATACTTTTTGGATCTAGGTAAGATTTGTAGATTGAAAAATCAGAAGAATAATAGTACTTCAATTTCCCTAAAGTTAATGCCATGATATATTTTATAAAATCCTACTATTTCTGATGCACCAAATACTTATTTCTGCACACGTTCATTTGATTTATTTTTTGTTTTAAATTGTGTGCACAAATGATAAAGGTCACCATGTTTAGGTCTGTACATGCCCAACATTGATTGTCTTTAAATTGGCTTTTATTATTTATCACAATCTCAATTGTATAAAAGGTTAAAGTCTTCCATTGTTTCTATTTAGTTTCCTACTTTTGTAGTTATACGTATAGGCCGGGGAGGGTAGTAACATGGAGGAGATAGCGGATAACTCATTATGGTAAAAGATAAAGAAACTCCATGTGTACGTGGTCAATGAGTATGTATTTGTATATTTAGGAGTGTTATTGCATTCATTCAACGACCCTTTGAGCATTGGTATTTTTAAGAGTTTGATTGCATCGATTTTGTGTATTTTCTTTTATGCAGACTTAACTGCGGCACACTTTGGAGAAGAATTATTTGACCTTATTTTCATATGCATAGTTTTGTTCACTTGTTTAATTTTATTATTGATCTTGTTCACTTGTTTCTATTGGAAACTTTCTTCTAATTTATCACTTAATTGTTGAGATCATGCCTAATTCACACTTATGATGGTGCAATTTGGATTGCTTTCCCAAAACATTGATGCGAATATTATTCATAGTTGTTTGGTGAGCAAGAATCTATTATCCGCATCTTCAACTATGTTTTATTGTTGTTCGTCTCGTAAAAATTTACTATTGGTTCTTATCATATGAAGTTGTGATGTCTGTGTTAATGGGCCTCCCTAAATGCAGGATTTGAAGACTGAGGTGCAAATTTTCATGCAGATTATTACTGGTCATTATGTGAGTACTCTTGCATCGCATCTGTTCTTTAGTTTCGATATTGACTTGGCTATTTGAAGTCCCTCGAATTATTGATAATGCAGCTCGTAATTGTTGTTTGTATGTGTTTGTATTGATATTCACCGAGTGTCTAGTTCATATTGATCACTCAAATTTTTTCTTTGGAGCATTACTCTTCCTTTGTGTAGTTTTGAAAGTTAGATATAAGTATGTTAGAACTACTTTAACATCGAAAATTACATTTAAAATTTGCAAACAGTTAGGCATAGGAACCGACCACGTAGTCACGGGACTCGCAGTTTGAGTATACCACGAGAATTTGCAAAAATTTAGAGTTAGGCTTAAAAACATGGTGTCAAAGGGTGAAAACGTAAAACAATCACAAAACGTCCTCATAAGAGGCACGAGCACCTCCCACGGGCCAATATAACTCGTACGAACCGATCGCGTAGTCCCCGGCCTCCCGGTTTGAGTATACGACATGAATTTGAAAAATTTAGACTTAGACTTAAAAACATGGCATCAAGGGGTGAAAACGTAAAACAGCCACAAAACGATCCCGTAAGAGGCACGAGCACCTCCCACGGGACCAATGTAACTCGTAGAAACCGACCGCGTACTCACCGGACTCTCGGTTTGAGTATATCATGCGAATTTGCAAAAAAATAGGCTTAACCTTAAAAACAAAGCGTCAAGGGGTGAAAATGTAAAACAATCCGAAAACGGTCCCGTAAGAGGCACAAGCACCTCGCACGGGACCAATGTAACTCGTACGAACCGATCGCGTAGTCCCCGGCCTCCCAGTTTGAGTATACGACATGAATTTACAAAATTGAGACTTATGCTTAAAAACATGGTGTCAAGGGGCTAAAATGTAAAATAGCCACAAAACGGTCCCGTAAGAGGTACGAGAACCTCCCACGGGACCAACATAACTCGTACGAACCGACCGCGTAGTCACCGGGATCTCGGTTTGAGTATATCACAAGAATTTGCAAAAATTTTGACTTAGGCTTAAAAACATGGCGTCAAGGGGTGAAAACATAAAACAGCTACAAAACGGTCCCGTAAAAGGCACGAGCACATCCCACGGGAATAATGTAACTCGTAGAAAACGACCGCGTAGTCACTGGATTCTCGATTTGAGTATATCAGGAGAATCTGTAAAAAATAGGCTTAAGCTTAAAAACATGGCGTAAGGGGTGAAATCGTAAAAAAACCACAAAACGGTCCCGTAAGAGGCACGAGCACCTCGCACGGGACCAATGTAACTCGTACGAACCGAGCCGGTTTGAGTATACGATATGAATTTGCAAAATTTAGACTTGGGCTTAAAAACTTGGCGTTAAGGGGTGAAAACATAAAACAGCCACAAAACGGTCCCGGAAAAGGCACGACCACCTCCCACGGGACCAACGTAACTCGTACGAACCGACCGCGTAGTCGCCGAACTCCCAGTTTGAGTACACCACGAGAATTTCCAAAAATTTAACTTAGGCTTAAAAACATGGCGTCAAGGGGTGAAAACATAAAACAGCCACAAAACGGTCTCGTAAAAGGCACGACCACCTCCCACGGGACCAATGTAACTCGTACGAACCGACCGCGTAGTCGCCGAACTCCCGATTTGAGTACACCACGAGAATTTGCAAAAATTTTGACTTAGGCTTAAAAACATGGCGTCAAGGGGTGAAAACATAAAACAGCTACAAAATGGTATGGTAAACGGCACGAGCACCTCCCACAGGACCAATGTAACTCGTACGAACCGACCGCGTAGTCACCGGACTCTCGGTTTGAGTATATCACGAGAATTTGCAAAAAAATAGGCTTAAGCTTAAAAATAAAGCGTCAAGGGGTGAAAATGTAAAACAATCAGAAAACGGTCCCGTAAGAGGCACAAGCACCTCCCACGGGACCAATGTAACTCGTAGGAACCGACCGCGTAGTCACGGGGCTCCCGGTTGGAGTGTACGACGTAAATTTGTAAAAAACAGACTTAAGCATAAAAACATGCCATCGAAGGGTGAAAACATAAAACAGCCTTAAAACGGTCCCGTAAGTGTCACGAACACCTCGCACGGGACCAATGTGACTCGTAGGAACCGACCGCGTAATCACGGGGCTCCCGGTTGGAGTGTACGACGTAAATTTGTAAAAAAATAGACTTAAGCATAAAAACATGCCATCGAAGGGTGAAAACATAAAACAGGCTTAAAACGGTCCCGTAAGTGTCACGAACACCTCGCACGGGACCAATGTGACTCGTAGGAACCGACCGCGTAATCACGGAGCTCCTGGTTGGAGTGTACGACATAAATTTATAAAAAAATAGACTTAAGCATAAAAACATGCCATCGAAGGGTGAAAATATAAAACGAGCATAAAACGGTCCCGTAAGTGTCACGAACACCTCGCATGGGACCAATGTGACTCGTAGGAACCGACCGCGTAGTCACGGGGCTTCCAGTTGGAGGGTACAATTTGAATTTGCAAAAATTTAGACTTAAGCATAAAAACATGCCATCGAAGGGTGAAAACGTAAAACGAGCATAAAACGGTCCCGTAAGTGTCACGAACACCTCGCACGGGACCAATGTGACTCGTAGGAACCGACCGCATAGTCACGGGGGTCCCGGTTGGAGTGTACGACTTAAATTTGCAAAAAATTACACTTAAGCATAAAAACATGCCATCGAAGGGTGAAAACGTAAAACGAGCATAAAACGGTCCCGTAAGTGTCACGAACACCTCTCACGGGATCAATGTGACTCGTAGGAACCAACCGCGTAATCACGGGGATCCCGGTCGGAGTGTACGACGTAAATTTGCAAAAATTTAGACTTAAGCATAAAAACATGCCATCGATGGGTGAAAACGTAAAACAGCCATAAAACGGTCCCGTAAGAGTCATGAACACCTCGCACGGGACCAATGTGACTCGTAGGAACCGACCGCGTAGTCACGGGGCTCCCGGTTGGATTGTACGACGTAAATTTGTAAAAAAATAGACTTAAGCATAAAAACATGCCATCGCAGGGTGAAAACATAAAACAGCCTTAAAACGGTCCCGTAAGTGTCACGAACACCTCGCACGGGACCAATGTGACTCGTAGGAACCGACCGCGTAATCACGGGGCTCCCGATTGGAGTGTACGACGTAAATTTGCAAAAAATTAGACTTAGGCATAAAACATGCCATCGAATGGTGAAAACGTAAAACGAGCATAAAACGGTCCCGAAAGTGTCAAGAACACCTCGCACGGGACCAATGTGACTTTTAGGAACCGACCGCGTAGTCACAGGTCTCCCGGTTGGAGTGTACGACGTAAATTTGCAAAAATTTAGACTTAAGCATAAAAACATGCCATCGAAGGGTGAAAACATAAAACGAGCAAATAAAGGTCCCGTAAGAGCCACGAACACCTCGCACGGGACCAATGTGTCTCGTAGTAACCGATCGCGCAGTCACGGGGCTCCCGATTGGAGTGTACGACGTAAATTTACAAAAATTTAGACTTAAGCATAAATACATGCCATCGAAGGGTGAAAACGTAAAACAGCCATAAAACGATCCTGTAAGAGTCACGAACACCTCGCACGGGACCAATGTGACTCGTAGGAACCGACCGCGTAGTCACGGGCATCCCGGTTGGAGTATACCACGAGAATTTGCAAAAATTTTGACTTAGGCTTAAAAACATGGCGTCAAGGGGTGAAAACATAAAACAGCTACAAAATGGTCCGATAAACGGCACGAACACCTCGCACGGGACCAATGTGACTCGTAGGAATCGACCGTGTAGTCACCGGACTCTTGGTTTGAGTATATCACGAGAATTTGCAAAAAAATAGGCTTAAGCTTAAAAATAAAGCGTCAAGGGGTGAAAATGTAAAACAATCAGAAAACGGTCCCGTAAGAGGCACAAGGACCTCCCACGGGACCAATACAACTCGTAGGAACCGACCGCGTAGTCACGGGGCTCCCGGTTGGAGTGTACGACGTAAATATGTAAAAAAATAGACTTAAGCATAAAAACATGCCATCGAAGGGTGAAAACATAAAACAGCCTTAAAACGGTCCCGTAAGTGTCACGAACACCTCGCACGGGACCAATGTGACTCGTAGGAACCGACCGCGTAATCACGGGGCTCCCGGTTGGATGTACGACGTAAATTTGAAAAAAATAGACTTAAGCATAAAAACATGCCATCGAAGGGTGAAAAAATAAAACAGCCTTAAAACGGTCCCGTAAGTGTCACGAACACCTCACACGGGACCAATGTGACTCGTAGGAACCGACCGCGTAATCACGGAGCTCGTGGTTGGAGTGTACGACATAAATTTGTAAAAAAATAGACTTAAGCATAAAAACATGCCATCGAAGGGTGAAAATGTAAAACGAGCATAAAACGGTCCCGTAAGTGTCACGAACACCTCGCACGGGACCAATGTGACTCGTAGCAACCGACCGCGTAGTCACGGGGCTTCCGGTTGGAGTGTACGACTTAAATTTGCAAAAAATTACACTTAAGCATAAAAACATGCCATCGAAGGGTGAAAACGTAAAACGAGCATAAAACGGTCCCGTAAGTGTCACGAACACCTCGCACGGGACCAATGTGACTCGTAGGAACCGACCGCGTAGTCACGGGGGTTCCGGTTGGAGTGTACGACTTAAATTTGCAAAAAATTACACTTAAGCATAAAAACATGCCGTCGAAGGGTGAAAACGTAAAACGAGCATAAAACGGTCCCGTAAGTGTCACGAACACCTCTCACGGGACCAATGTGACTCGTAGGAACCAACCGCGTAATCACGGGGCTCCCGATTGGAGTGTACGACGTAAATTTGCAAAAATTTAGACTTAAGCATAAAAACATGCCATCGATGGGTGAAAACGTAAAACAGCCATAAAACGGTCCCGTAAGAGTCACGAACACCTCGCACGGGACCAATGTGACTCGTAGGAACCGACCGCGTAGTCACGGGGCTCCCGGTTGGAGTGTACGACGTAAATTTGTAAAAAAATAGACTTAAGCATAAAAACATGCCATCGAAGGGTGAAAACATAAAACAGCCTTAAAACGGTCCCGTAAGTGTCACGAACACCTCGCACGGGACCAATGTGACTCGTAGGAATCGATCGCGTAATCACGGGGCTCCCGATTGGAGTGTACGACGTAAATTTGCAAAAAATTAGACTTAGGCATAAAACATGCCATCGAATGGTGAAAACGTAAAACGAGCATAAAACGGTCCCGAAAGTGTCAAGAACACCTCGCACGGGACCAATGTGACTTTTAGGAACCGACCGCGTAGTCACGGGTCTCCCGGTTGGAGTGTACAACGTAAATTTGCAAAAATTTAGACTTAAGCATAAAAACATGCCATCGAAGGGTGAAAACATAAAAAGGTCCCGTAAGAGCCACGAACACCTCGCACGGGACCAATGTGTCTCGTAGTAACCGATCGCGTAGTCCGGGGCTCCCGGTTGGAGTGTACGACGTAAATTTACAAAAATTTAGACTTAAGCATAAATACATGCCATCGAAGGGTGAAAACGTAAAACAGCCATAAAGCGGTCATGTAAGAGTCACGAACACCTCGCACGGGACCAATGTGACTCGTAGGAACCGACCGCGTAGTCACGGGCATCCCGGTTGGAGTATACCACGAGAATTTGCAAAAATTTTGACTTAGGCTTAAAAACATGGCGTCAAGGGGTGAAAACGTGAAACAGCCATAAAACGGTCCGGTAAGAGTCACGAACACCTCGCACGGGACCAATGTGACTCGTAGGAATCGACCGTGTAGTCACGGAGCTCCCGGTTGGAGTGTACGACATAAATTTGTAAAAAATCAGAACTTTAGCATAAAAACATGCCATCGAAGGTTGAAAACATAAAACTGCCATAAAACGGTCCCGTAAGTGACACGAACACCTCGCATGGCACCAATGTGACTCGTAGGAACCGACCGCATAGTCACGGGGATCCCGGTTGGAGTGTACGACGTAAATTTGCAAAAAAATAGACTTAAGAATAAAAACATGCCATCGAAGTATGAATATGTAAAACAAGCATAAAACGGTCCCGTTAGAGTCACGAACACCTCGCACGGGACCAGTATGTCTCGTAGGAACCGACCGCGTAGTCATGGGGCTCCCGGTTGGAGTGTACGACGTAAATTTGCAATAAATTAGACTTAACATAAAATATGCCATCGAATGGTGAAAACGTAAAACGAGCATAAAACAGTCCCGAAGGTGTCACGAACACTTCGCACGGGTCCAATGTGACTCGTAGGAACCCACCACGTAGTCACGGGTCTCCCGGTTGGAGTGTACGACGTAAATTTGCAAAAATTTAGACTTAAGCATAAAAACATGCCATCGAAGGGTGAAAA
Source organism: Sambucus nigra (assembly GCA_949130495.1). Lineage (NCBI taxonomy): Eukaryota > Viridiplantae > Streptophyta > Magnoliopsida > Dipsacales > Adoxaceae > Sambucus > Sambucus nigra. The sequence goes on along the minus strand of OX422220.1, from coordinate 433,028,440 downwards.
CATAAAACGAGCATAAAATGGTCCCGTAAGAGTCACGAACACCTCGCACAGGACCAATGTGACTCGTACGAACCGAACGCGTAGTCACGGGGCTCCCGGTTAGAGTGTACGACGTAAATTTGCAAAAATTTAGATTTAAGCAAAAAAACATGTCATCGATGGGTGAAAATGTAAAACAACCATAAAACGGTATCGTAAGAGTCACGGACACCTCGCACGGGACCAATGTGACTCGTAGGAACCGATCGCGTAGTCACGGGGCTCCCGGTTGGAGTGTACGACGTAAATTTGTAAAAAATAGACTTAAGCATAAAAACATGCCATCGAAGGGTCAAAACATAAAACAGCCTTAAAACGGTCCCGTAAGTGTCACGAACACCTCGCACGGGACCAATGTGACTAGTAGGAACCGACCGCGTAGTCATAAGGCTCCAGGTTGGAGTGTACGACGTAAATTTGCAAAAATTTAGACTTAAGCATAAAACATGCCATTGAAAGGTGAAAACGTAAAACGAGCATAAAACGGTCCCGTACGTGTCACGAACACCTCGCACGGGACCAATGTGAGTCGTAGGAACCGACCGCGTAGTCACGGGCCTCCCGGTTGGAGGGTACGACGTAAATTTGCAAAAATTTAGACTTAAGCACAAAAATATGCCATCGATGGGTGAAAACGTAAAACATCCATAAAACGGTCCCGTAAGAGTCACAAACATCTCGCACGGGACCAATGTGACTCATAGGAACCGATCGCGTAGTCACGGGGCTCCCGGTTGGAGTGTACGACGTAAATTTGCAAAAAATTAGACTTAAGCATAAAGACATGCCATCGAAGGGTGAAAATGCAAAACATCCATAAAACGGTCCCGTAAGAGTCACGAAGACCTCGCACGGGACCAATGTGACTCGTAGGAACCGACCGCGTAGTCACGGGGCTTCCGGTTGGAGTGTACGACGTAAATTTGCAAAAATTTAGACTTAAGCATAAAAACATGTCATCGATGGGTGAAAACGTAAAACAGCCATAAAACGGTCCCGTAAGAGACACGAACCCCTCGCACGGGACCAATGTGACTCGTAGGAACCGACCGCGTAGTCGCGGGGCTCCCGGTTGGAGTGTACGACGTAAATTTGCAAAAAATTAGACTTAAGCATAAAAACATGCCATCGAAGGGTGAAAACGTAAAACAGCCATAAAACGGTCCCGTAAGAGTCACGAACACCTCGCACGGGACCAATGTGACTCGTAGGAATCGACCGTGTAGTCACGGAGCTCCTGGTTGGAGAGTATGACGTAAATTTGCAAAAAATTAGACTTAAGCATAAAACATGCCATCGAAGGGTGAAAACATAAAACGAGCATAAAACGGTCCCGTAAGAGTCACGAACACCTCGCACGGGACCATTGTGACTCGTAGGAACCGACCGCGTAGTCACGGGGCTCCCGGTTGGAGGGTACGACGTAAATTTGCAAAAATTTAGACTTAAGCACAAAAACATGCCATCGATGGGTGAAAACTTAAAACATCCATAAAACGGTCCCGTAAGAGTCACGAACACCTCGCACGGGACCAATGTGACTCGTAGGAACCGACCGCGTAGTCACGGGGCTTCCGGTTGGAGTGTACGACGTAAATTTGCAAAAATTTAGACTTAAGCATAAAAACATGTCATCGATGGGTGAAAACGTAAAACAGCCATAAAACGGTCCCGTAAGAGACACGAACACCTCGCACGGGACCAATGTGACTCGTAGGAACCGACCGCGTAGTCACGGGGCTCCCGGTTGGAGTGTACGATGTAAATTTGCAAAAAATTAGACTTAAGCATAAAAACATGCCATCGAAGGGTGAAAACGTAAAACATCCATAAAACGGTCCCGTAAGAGTCACGAACACATCGCACGGGACCAATGTGACTCGTAGGAATCGACCGTGTAGTCACGGAGCTCCTGGTTGGAGTGTACGACGTAAATTTGTAAAAAATTAGACTTAAGCATAAAAATATGGCATCGAAAGTTGAATACGTAAAACATCCATAAAATTTGACTTAAGCATATTATTTGATTATTGATATCTTTTTTGTTTTGTTTCTTGTGTTTTTTTTGCAGGATAACATTTTTGGGTTATATTTTATTCGCGTGGAACACATGAACAAAGCAATGGTTTGCGACTGGTAGATTGCTTATTTATTATTGTTGTTGATATGCGAGATTGTTGTTTTATTTTTTTTTATTGGCCGTGCGGGCTTTTGTGTTGATTAAACAGGTTGGTTTTCATGTATAAACAAAGGAGACTCTGCCGAATTTTTTTAAAAATTGTATTGAATTGTTGATTTAGGGGATTTTTCAATTTTTTTAAAGTCGTTCGGCTTTTGTGTTCATTAAACAGGTTGGTTTTCATGTATAAACAAAGGAGGCTCTGTCGAATTTTTTTAAAAATTGTATAGAATCGTTGATATGCGAGATTCTTATAGCTGTGCGGGCTTTTTTATTGATTAAACAGGTTGGTTTTCATGTATAAACAAAGGAGATTCTGTCAAATTTTTTTAAAATTTGTAAAAAGTTGGTACGATTAACTAATATATTTGGATATTTTATTTTACTATAATATTATTTTGATAAAATGATTATTTATTGATTGCAGGTTGTGCACAAGAAGTTGAAGAGACGTGATTTTGAGTGTGTCTACTATATGCGGCACTAAGAGAAGTTTTTGAAGCGTGACAACCATATTTATCATCTTAATTTAGGGATGATATTTTTTTTGACAATTGTATATCTTATTAATTAGTATGATTTTGTACTCATTTAAATATTTCGACTTGAATGTAGTTTAATGGAAGAAATTATTATTGGATTCGTGCTTCAATGAATGTGGCTGATATATTGTGTTTTTGATCGGATGATTTGATTTGTAATGCATATTAGGCGTCAATTATTATTTCAACATAAAACATATAATAATATAACTATTTACGATACCTTTTTATTTATTAATTGGGACGGTTTTAAACCGTCCCTAATACTTATTTGTATTAATTGAGAATACCTTTTGGGACGGTTTTTACCGTCCCTAATACCCATTTTTACATCAATTGAAATTACCTTTAGGGACGGTTTTTACCGTCCCTAATTGGGTTGCCAGTATCTCAGTAGTATTAGGGACGGATAAACCGTCCCTAATATTATTGGCGGGAGCAGAGATTTTTTCGCGGGAACACCATTTGGGACGGTAAAATCCGTCCCTAATGTCAAATGCAGACTGTCCATGAATTAAAATTTAGGAGGGTAAAATCCGTCCCTAAAATATTTAGGACGCCTAGTATAAGAGACGGATTTTTGTCGTTGCAACAACCGTCCCTAATACTCTTTAGGGACGGTTTTTGTACTTTTAGGGACGGTTTTTTACTGTCCCTAATACTCATTTTTCTTGTAGTGATATGAGCTGTGAAATTTGGCTCAAAGATACGCAACCCAGGTTTCTGCCCAAATTGGTGAGCAGCAAAGGGGGAAGAGGTGCTCCGAACATGGCGCAAAAAAAGCAACAAACAGGTGTCAAAGTGCCGAAATGGGTTTTAAGTGAGGGTATATTTGGGGATTTTCACCTGTAGCATTTTAAGTCGAATGATGAGAGGGGTTTCTCTTTAGGATTTTATTGACATTGAGACAGCTATTCATCAAAAGAGAAGCTACAAAGAATGAGGATTATGGTTTCTAAACTTGATTCCAAGGTGAGATTTTGGTGTATTTGGGGCTTAGGTTGATAATGTGCATAGCTCTTGTAATCCAACCATTGCAACCTACTTTTCTATAACACTTTTGTCTTAAGATTGTAGGCAAGGTAAGTTTGTCTAACCATGTTAAATCTCTTATGTTCATCTCTATTTTGGGGCTTATTTATCTTTCCATCAATCTTCCAATATATATTTCCTCATCTTGATTGGGTGTGGTGCCATTAGTGCACAACAATTGGTATAAGAGCATTGGTGCACACTAGTGTTTGCAAGTCTTGGGTTTGTTGAATTTGTTGTTTCATTCAATGTTGTAATGAAATATTGCTTCACACTGGAAGGTGGATCGTTTTGATGGAAGTGGTAGCTTCACTTTATGGCAAGTTAGAATGAAGGATAAGATGACGGATGATGATTGGGAAGATTTAGAGTCAAAGTGTTTGAGCACTATCTGACTATCTATCGGTGATAATATTAACAAAGCCAATAATGAGGACACTACGCCGAACTTGTGGAAAAGATGGAGGAGGGATGAAACCGCATGGATCACATTAGTATATTTCAAGGGATTGTGGATCAACTTCAAAAGGTTGTTATGAAAATAGAGGAAGAATATAAGGCCTTGTCACTTCGTACCTCTCTTCTGAATTATATGAGATCATAGTCATCACCATTTAGTATGGTAAAGATACGGTTAAAATGAACGAGGTGAAGTCAACTATATTGTCCTATGAGAATAGGAAGTCTTCGTGGGAGGAGTGTTTGAGCTCGACTTTGTATACTCATGGTCGGAATTGAGAAATAAATAAGTGGGGATCTCGTGAAGGTAATAGTAAGTATAGAACAAGGGATAGTGGAAAAGGCCGGTAATGTTACAAGTGTAAGTAGTAGGGTCACATAAAACGGGATTGTCCGTTTAAAAATGATGATGGGGGCTCCGATAGCGCATCAGTGACATGCGGTGGACAAAGATTTTGAAAAGTCTCTCACACTTTCTAAAGGTAAATCTCTTTGTCAAAGTGAATGGGTAAGGGATACATGACGTTCGAATCATGTTTGCTCCAAGAGAGAGTGTTTTGAGACATTCCAAGATAAGAAGAAAGGTTTTTTTTGCCTTTGCCTAAAGGGAAGAAATACGCTGATGAGGGGGTAGGAACAATTAAAATCAAAATCATTGATGGTGTAGAGCGCATTTTGGGGAGGAATAATCTATGCTCCAAAGTTTTAAGCAAACTTGATATCCATTAGCCAATTGGATTCCAAGGATTGCCGAGTGTTTGTAGTTGGTAGAGTCTTGAGATTCAAATATGGCTATATGGTCCAGACAAAGGGAGATGATAAATGAGATTTATATCATCTGAAACTAAATTCATGAGTAATGGGGAAGATGCATGCAAAAGTTATCGAGCGCTCAAGGCATGTCTCATTTGTGACTTAATCGAAGGCATCGATTGCAGGGGAAATTTCACGGCAACAGACGATGATGAGAGCGAAAGTCTTACTAAAGGAGGGGATGGATCGGGGTCCCCCTTTAGGGTTAGCGAATGATTTTGACTCGGGGTAGTTGCACACATTTATTGGCCATTGATGAATCAAAAGACCGAGTTTAATTTGACGTGTGTGTAATGTGAAGTTTGGCTTGAATTGTGCGCAGAGTACTCTTCATAAGCAAATTATTGTTCATACACTGGGTATTATTTATATGTGGGGTATTGTTCATTTTTTCTCCGTACTTAAGGAGGGTTTCAGCTATGGTTCACACTAACATCAATACCAATACAGAGTTAGAAGGAGTCTTCTTCCAAAGGTGAGAGTTTGGGGTGAGAGGTGAGGGGTTTTTCCTCTTACTCGTGGGTATGGATCGATAGTGGAAGAAGGGTATGGGTGTGAGTGTGTATAGTAGGTGTGCTTAAGATGTAATGTGTGGGGGATTTCTCATCGGTTTACATGGAAGCAGGATACACCGAATTAGGTACACTTGGAAAACACTTGAGGGCAAGAGATTAAAGGTTTCTTTATTGTTCTTATAATTTCTTGAAATATAGTGGAATCGGGACTTTCGGTGGAGGTAGCCAAGTTGGTGAACGATATATATCTTGGTGTTGTCTCTCTCATTTACATATTTATGTGCTTGTCATTATTACCATTTTATCTTGATTATATTCGGTGTCATAATTGATTGAAGGGTGCCCCAAAAAATTGGGCTTCATGGCACAAAAATTAATATCAGAGCTCTTAGTGCGCACAAGGTATTTATCAAAAGTCTGGAATGAGATTTTGGTATCAAACCACTAATGCTTGGATTTGTTCGGTGTGTTCATTCAATCATGATAAGGGGTATTGCTTCACAAGTTTATGTGGAAGGATTTGATGGTAATGGGTGCTTCACTCTTGGTGATTAGAGCAGGGGTCATTCTTATTCAACATGGATCTTGTAACGGAGTTGATGGAAGAATGAAAGTCGGAGAAAGATGAAGGGTGTTACTGCTTGCCCGAAATGCAATTGGAGATGTTGTGATTGCTAGCCCGGAATGCAATTGGCAACGGTGGATAGCCACCCGCATGGTCAATTGATACGGTTTGATTTTCGGTCAGAAGAAAATTAATTGTCAGGGATGTTGTCATAGCAAGTCTACATCCGAGGACTATGAACACTTCTATCTGAGGGGATAATGAGTCGTTTCTTGGTTCGATATTAATATAAGGATGGTGGTGGCTCGGGATGTACCTCAAGACGGTTAACAATATTCAATGAACATTTGGGGATAACCTCACAATCTCCAAATGACGTAACCACACGTCTAATGTCAACTCTAAAGGCACCGCACCAATTTAGAGAGAGAAATATAACTAAGCTTTTACTCAAAAGTTCAAGTTCCCAAATGAGGAAGAGGAGGGGTCTATTTATAGGATAGGTAGGTTATCACTAAAGGAGTAACTAACCAATATGGGACTTATGCCCATCTTTACAATAAACACTGTGTTCTAAAAGGCCCGTCTAGGCTTGAGGCTTAAGAGAAACGCATCGCCTGCGCCTTATTCTTGGTAAAAGGGTTAGGCACACTTTTTTTTTAAAAACAAAGGATTAGTTGACAAATATTGGTTATGGAGCATGAATATGAGAAAGATGGCTACCAAACATATGGATATATTTTCAAAATTCAAGGTATGCATTATTTTATTATATTACTAGCGTTAGAATAATTAAAATAATAAAAAAAAGGAAAAACGCTTTTTACGCCTAGGCTCCGCCTAGGCGCGCCTAGGCTCCTAAGGCTTGACCTCTACACCTCGAACACGCCTCGGGCCTTTTAGAACCTTGAATAAACATAATAATCAAGTGTTCACCTAAAGCCCATCCTCTAAATAGACTAATATAATATGAAATGAAATGAAATAAAATGTAACATAAGAAGAAAATATGATTAACTAATATATGGAGCCAAAAATAAAAGAGGATATGATCGAAATATCCCTCGAATCACATCACTCTCCCCTTCTCGGAAAAGAGTTCATCCTCGAACTCAAAGAGGTATGCCCTCCTCGTCGCCGGTCAAGATAGTGATCAATGCGTGCCCGGGGTCAACATAATCATCCAGCAGGTTATCGGACACATGAGTCATCGCTATCAGGGCACAGCGGCACGGAGTAGGACAAGTAGAAGCTCGATGACCAATAACACCACAGTTGTAGTACTTGAAGGTGGCAACGGGGTTTGAAGGTGGTGCGGTAGTAGCATAAAGGGCGGGAGCGGAAGCTGGAGCTAATGGAGGAGCTGGGACGGTGGTCACTGGAGGAGATGGAACCCGGGAGGAGGCACGGGCTGCGGCTACTTGATGATGTGTCTCGAGCTTGGTGGCATACTCCACCGCCTTAACGAAGGTGGGTATGTCACGTAAGGCCAAGTCTCTATGTATGTAGGACTGGAGGTCGGTGATGTAGCGGTTGATCCACTGCTCCTCAGACTCGTCAAGTCGGGCCCAAGTACACAGTAACTGAAAGCGCTCCGTATAATCAACCACCGTTGTCTCTTGGCGCAAAGTCTGAACTCTAGCGAAGAGGTCCCGCTTATATGTAGCTGGAAGAAAGGCGGAAAGCAATAGAGCCTTCAACTCGGCAAAAGTTTGAATAGGCGGACACCCGTCTCTACTCTAAATCATGCCACCAAACAGTGGCATACCCCTGAAACTTCATCGCGGCTAATATAACACACTTGCGTCCCGTAATGTGTTTGTAATTAAACACGCGCTCCATCAATGCAAGCCAATCAACAACTGCGTCCGACTACTGTCGGCCGTCAAACATGGGTACATGGACCCGAATGTCCCCATGCAAACTCCAAGAGAGGAGCTGAAGAGCTAAAGCCAACAGGTCACCCCCTACTGGGTCAGGAATCATGGCATCATCGCCTGTGAGGAGATCCTCAAAACCAACAAACGGAGTCTGCCTTGTGATTCGGAGGGAAGGAACTGGGGCCTGGACATGAGGTGGGGTGGTCGGAGGTGGATATGCAACTAGAGGTGGGGGAAACACCGGGTGGGGGAAAGGATGGTCATGGGAAAAATGGGGACAAGCACCAAGTAAATGCCCCTGCTCATGGAAATAAAAGCATCAGCGGGAATCTAAAAGGGCCGGGGGCGGGGGAATAATATCCGATGGAAGAGGAGGCAAGTTGGGGGGTGGAATCCAATCACGAATATGGGGTTATGAGTCGTGTGGAGTGGTGGAAAAAGAACTAGACACCTCACTCACGTCGATGTGAGACGGAAGGGGCGAGGTGGTATAGGGGGTGTGGGTGGTGTAATATGGGTGAACAAAGGTGGGGGCAAGGGTGGAGGATGCAACGGGGGTGGGGTGGAGGGTGGTGGATGGATAGGGGACATGAAAGGACCATGGGTAGGGTGTATGGGGTGGGGGATAGCCATGGGAGTCATAGTGATAGGGGTGGGGTTGGGGTTGAAATGGGTGGGGGGTGGTGTTTAGGGGTAGTGCATTGGAGGCGGAGGGGTGAGGGTAATATATGGAGGGGAGTGGATGAATGAACGGGTGTTCGAAAAAATAATGGGGGTGGGGGAACTGAAATTGTGGTGGTGGTGAGTGAGAAATGGGTGGGTAGGTGAGAGAGTGGTAGTAAGTGGGTGGGGAGGGGGTAAAACCCTAGAATTAGGTGGGTAGGATAATTCAGGAGTTACTCGAGTTAAAATGTGGGAAAAAGAGGGGTTTGGGAGGCTTGGGGCTGCCCCACCCCGGTTGGCCGGAGTTCCGGCAGTCCGGTGACCGGAGTTGGCCAAATGGGATGAACATAGAGGGGGTGGGAAATATGGATCCAAAGTCGGATCGTTGATTGGACCACCGAAAGAGGGTGGGGGAAGGACGTCGGCTTCGCCGGAGCCGAGGGAAAAAGGGGCGGGAGAGGCTGTTTATGGGGATTTTGGGAGAGGTTCTTTAGGAGAAGTTGTAGATCGGGTTGAGATGATAGTGTCGGAGAAATTTGGAGTGATTTGGAGGAGTTTGAAAGTTTTCCGGCGACCGAAAAAGTGACAGCGGCAGGGGGTTGGTGGCGGCAAGAGAGTGGTTTAAGGCTGGTGGTAAAATATTAGTGGGTGGGTAGGTGGGTGGGTGGTGTAGTAAGTGTTGGGGTTAAGGTTAGGGTTTAGGTGGGGGGAAGATGAAGATGGGTCTTGGGGGTGTTTAGGTATGGGGTTAGGGAAGAGTTAGGGTTTTGAAAAAGAGATGACATATGTTGGGTGAGGGTGGCCATGTGTTTCCCCATGAGGGAGGTCATTTCTTCTCTCATTTGTTCTTGCATTTGGATAAATCTCTCATCAAGTTTTGCCTTTTTGGGAGCCATTAAAATGTGAAAAACGATTTAAATGGAAAAAAAAATTATGGTGACACCTCACACACAATGGGGGAGCGACACCTCACTCTGATACCAATATGACGTAACCACACGTCTAACGTCAACTCTAAAGGCACCCCACCAATTTAGAGCGAGAAATATAACTAAGCTTTTACTCAAAAGTTCAAGTCCCCAAATGGGGAGGAGGAGGGGTCTATTTATAGGATAGGTATGTGAGCACTAAAGGGGTAACTAACCAATGTGGGACTTATGCCCATCTATACAATAAACCTAATACTCAAGTGTTCACCTAAAGCCCATCCTCTAAATAGACAAATACAATATGAAATGAAATAAAATAAAATGCAACATAAGAAGAAAATATGATTAACTAATATATGGAGCCAAAAATAAAAGAGGATATGACCAAAATATCCCTCGAATCACATCAGATGAATTCCAATGACAATGTTGCTCGATTGTATGTGGAGTTCATAAATCACAGGAAGTCGTATGGATTTTGTATGATTGGTTGATGTTGTGTGGATTGATCTCGATGGTGTATTTTGGGAACAAGGTGCACAAGTGAGGAAGGCCTTCCAAATGCTCTTGTTTACAACCGATGAGCAGAGTGTATGTTCCAGCAGACAATGGTGAGAGGAATCTTGCTAGTGAATGGGTAGGGTCGAGGTCCCACTTCGAAGTTTGATATTGAAACAAGGATGGTGGTGGCTCGGGAAGTACCTCAAGATGGTTAACAGTATACAATGAACTTTTGGGGATAACCTCACAATCTCCAAAAGTGATGAATTCCAAGGACAACGTTGCTCGATTGTATGTGGAGTTCATAAATCACACGAAGTTGTATGGATTTTGTGTGATTGGTTGATGTTGTCTGAATTGATCTCAATGGTGTATTTTGGGAACATGGTGCACAAGTGAGGAAAGCCTTCCAAATGCTCACGTTTACAACCGATGAGCGGGGTGTATGTTCCAGCAAACGATAGTGAGAGGAATCTTGCTAGTGACGGAGTGGAGTCGAGGTTCCACTTCGAAGTCGATGGGTATATTCGACTTGTTGCAGCTACATTTTGGCATCGACTCGTGTGTTCAACTTTAGAAGATGTTCGAGAATAGCAGTTGGAAATTGCAAGGTGCAGTGGGAATATTTGCAAGAGTAGCATGCTTTGAGGGCAATTATCACGGATTAATTTGGATCTTTGAAGAGTCATTGAACGTTATACGGATATATGTAACTGGTACAATGAGGCTCAATGGTGGTTCTTTTAGTGGCATGGCAAATGGGGAGATTCGGATAGGGGAAATTCTCATTAGATGGAGTCTCGATCGTTGTTTGCGACATTTCTAGCCAAGGTAGATATTTGTTAAGTTTGACTTGAATTTTATGCGGATACTGTTCATTCGCGGGGGGTATTGTTCATACGCGACGGTACTGTTCACTTTTTCTCTTTATTTAAGGCGGGTTTCAGCCATGGTTCACACCAACATCAACACCAACACAAAGTTAGAGTGAGTCTTCTTCTAAATGTGAGAGTTTGGGGTGAGAAGAGAGGAATTTTGCCTCTCACTCATGGGTATTGCTCAAAGGTGGAAGAAGGTTATGGGTGTGAGTATGAGTATTTCACATACGGTAGGTGTGCTTGAGATGTAATGTTTGGAGGATTTATCACTGGTTTACATGAGAGCGGGATACACCGGATTGGGTACATAGGAAACACTTGAGGGTAACAGATTGAGAGGGTTCTTGGATTCACTTGTGTGGAGAGTAGGTGTACAATGACAATCCGGGATTTGGGTAGGAGAGTAGAGGGTATGTAATTTATCCTTGTATATTATCTATTATACTTGTAATTTCTTCAAACATAGTGGAATTGGACCTCTCCATGAATTTAGCCAAGTTGGTGAACCACGTATATCTTGGTGTTATCTCTCTCGTTTACATTTTTATGTACTTATCATTATTACCAATTTATCTTGATTATATCCGAGGTCGTGGATGATTGGAGGGTGCCCCAATAATTTGGGCGTCGGGGCACAACATGTAACTAGTACTATGAAGGCCAATGGTTGATCATTTGCAGTTTTGCAAGCAGGGAATCTCGATCTAATAAAGTAGCGGTAATTTTGCCAAGGTGGAAATTTGTGAAATTTGGCTCAATGATCCCCAACTCAAATTTTTGCCTAAATTTGTAGGCATCGAAGGAGTTTCACTGCATTTCACGAAAACAGGTGTTATTGAGTGGAAAATGGGTATTACGTTGGCGTAATTTAAGGCTTCACATATAACATTTTGTGAATACACAGAATGAGAGAGTTGTGCATCTGACGAGAGGCTAGAAGGAGTGATAGGTATAGAGTTTCTAAACTTGATTCCAGTGAGAATAGGGTGTATTCGGGGGTTGGAGTGAGAATTTGACTAATTATTGTATGATCCTACCATTGTAACCTATATTTCTCAAATAATGGTATTGTTCACTGTCTTTTGTGGATGTAGACAAGTTAAGTTTTCTGAACCACGTTAAATCTCTTGTGTTCGTCTCTACTTTGTGGCTTGTTCATCTTTCCATCAATCTTGCAATATATATTTATTTGTTTTGGTTGGGTGTGGTGCCATTGGTGCACAACATAAACTAGGTGTTCCCTGTTCAATCGGTGTGTTCTTAACTATCTTTTTGTTCTTTGTTTCTTTTCAGTAACGCATGGATAGTTCTATTAAAGTTATACTAAGAATCCAAAAAATCATAAAGCTCCTCTTCATTGTTATATTAAATATACGAAGCCAACATTATATAATTATAAAAATATTAGTTTGAGCAACAAAAAGCTAAACAACATTTACGTGTATGTTTTGGCTTAAATTCTTTGTTTTCAGCCCCTCGTTGCAGCGAAGGGTTGATTCACTGGCACGCTGGTACTCTGCTAGAGTTTTTGGGTATAACCTTTTTTGGTGGGTAAAGGAGTGTTGATTTCGCTGCTGTGAAGCCTTAGCTATAGCAAAGAGATCGAGGTTCACAGCAGCGTATGAGACATATGTGCGGAAAGTGAGTTTACTTGAGGATATTTGGGGCATTTCATCTTTTGGGACTTCCTTATATAAATACCAAGTATTAGGTCATCAAACCTAAGTTAGTTGAGGAACTTGTCATCATTGATTGCTATTATATACACATGGAGAGAGATAGTGAGGCTTAGTAGAAGTTAAAGAGAAAGGAAGCCATCAGTATATGTGAACGTAGACAAATTGGTAAACAAAGTGCTTCTTGTCTCGTGCTTTATTTGTTGGGGTATGATTTCTTTTTTACTTTCTCATACTTTGCATTTAAATTGTATTTTCTCTTGGTATTCCGTGAGATTTTTCATTCTTGGATCTTAGGCATGCATGAATCACTCTATTGAGTGAGTATTTGCACTACACATTATAAATCAACATATCATAAGGCTCTTCTGAAAAGTTGTTATATTGAATATATGAAGACGTCATTATAACTATCACAATGATAGCTTATGTAGCAAAGATTTAACACGAGACACCAGTTCTTAACAAGCAAGGAAAAAATAAAACAATGAATACCTTTAAAGAATATTGATTCATATGAGCAGACCAAACATTGTAAAGATGAGTGTTGGACAGTTTTAGCCTCGACAACATCTCCAAAGCTTGTAACCATGACATCAATATAAAGCAAAAGATAGCATGAGCCATTATAGGACATTGGTAAGTGTTGGCATGGCATCTGAGGATTAGCAGTTTGATTTTTATGCTATCAATAGATAAATTGAAGGACAAAGTAAAAGAAAACTCCAACACAAAAGAAAAATAATACCAACAGTCATGAAATTTAGAAGGTTAAACCATAGTTTACATAAATATTAGCATATATAAATTATATATAAAGGGCATAATATTTCAACACAACGAGACGAGGTATGGAGATTGGCTCAAAATACCCATTCCTTCACTGCAGCGAAGGGGTGGTTCACTACCTATGGAGTGGGGCAGAGTTTTAGGGACATGCGTTTAGAAATTTGGAGCCAGCGAAGGAAACCTTCGCTGTAATGAAGGTCATTTGGCAGCCAGGGAAAACATATATGCCACAGCAAGCTTTGCGACAGTTAGGTTAAGTGAGGGGTATTTAGTATTTGTCCCAAAGTTTTCTCCCAGACATAAAAGGATTGTTTAGGGACATTAACCCCAGGTTTAATGCAGCTCTTTGTAGAGCTTGAGAGAGATGATAGTGTGTTCCTAAGGTGAGGGTTTTGGGTCAGAGGTGTGGTATCTTCCCTCTCACCTATGGCCTCAAAAGTGCAAGAATGGTGAGTGTGTTAGTGTTTCATGTATTGATTGTGCTCTAGATATTGACAATAGCTCAATAAGGGACCTTTTAGAAGATTCAGATGAGGAATTCATCGGTGCTGAAAGCAGTCTTTTTCCCGCACACCTCTACTAGCAATGTTCGTACCAGAGGTAATGTTAGGCCAGTAAAAATTCTGAATGGAGCAAACAATTCTTGCTCTAATCAAAAGTCCCACAAGTCTCAAAATTTTGTGGTGGGGGGGGTGGTAGGGGGTGGCTATTAATAATAATTTCAAATTTTCAGTTTTCAATAGTAAGAGGGAAAATTTTAGTGAAGTACAAAATACTTTCATCTGAAAATTGTGGTTAACCAAGATTAGGAAGAGAGAAGTAATGCAAAAAGACCTAAAGGGAGGGAATTAACAAAACTTGAAAAGCAAAATAATCTATGACAGAAAGAACCTTAGGAGTTGTATAAGGGGCAAAGCAGGCTATTAATGAAGATTTTCTCTTGGAGTATTAGGGGGTAGGAATAAAGAGAAACGAACAACAACAACAATTATAATGAGGGTAAATTACACCAAACCCCCTAAACTATTGATTTTTTACACCCACACCCTTTTCAAAAAAAATGTTGATAAAACATGAATTTATATATAAAAAATGTTGAAATTTTGTGGAAAATGAGTTGGGTGTAGAAAATTGATATCCAGGGGGGGCTTGGTGTAATTTATCCGGAAAAACATTTTAATCAAAGAAAATTCAGTGATTTTTCTAGAAACTAAGAGAGAAATGATTGATTGTAACCTAATTGCTTTTATTTGGGATGTTAGATTTAAATAGTCAGTATCTCCTACCCTCTATAGGGAGATTGGGGGTATTGTCATTATTTGGGACATAAGAGTGCTAGAGATTATAGAATCTCTAGTGGGAGAGTTTTAAAGTCGGTAAAAATAAATCAATCTAATGAGGAAGGGGGTTGGTTCTCAGGCGTAAACGAGCCATGTATTCCTAGAGGGAGAAGTGGGTTTGGGGAATAACTAGTTGGTCTTATGGGATTGTATTCCCAACTGGTCTATTAGTAGAAATTTTAATGTTATTTATCTAGCTTCGAAGAAAAAAGTGGCAATATCAAGGTCAGAAAAGGATGAGAGATTTTAATTTGATTAGAGAGGCGGAATTGAGTGGTATCAATATGGTAACAGGTATTCGTTTGGACAAATGGAAGGATATGGTCGAGGATTGATAGGTTTTTATTCTCTCAAAAATAAGAAGAGATTTTCCCTAATGTGAGACAAGAGATTCTATATGTATCATCTTTTGATCATTGTCCTATTGTGTACGACCCTAATCTTAAGCGATGGGGTCCCTCCCCTTTTAGATTTGAGATTATGTGAACTAAACATAGGGATTTTGAAGGGAACGTAAAAACACGGTGGAATGAAAGCAAGGCGTATGGGTGGGGGGGATTGAAGACAATGAGAAAGTTGAAAGACATTAAAAATATTTTTATAAGTCAATATAGGGAGGTTTTACAGATATTAGATTGGAAAACAAAGTGCTTAAAACATAGAGAGATTGATTAACTTGATGAGAGAACTTCTTTATGAAGAGAAGGGGGAGGAGAGATGTCATCTCAAATGGAGATTTGAAGATATTGTGAGAGAAGAGGGATTGTCTTGGAGACAAAAACTAAAGCGAAGTGGATTAAGGAGTGGGACAAAAATTCTAATTAAGGAGTGGGACAACAATTCTAAGTTTTTTCATAAGATAGTGGGTGGGGAAGAAATAACCAAAGCAATGTTCAAGTTGGAGAGGTAAGGAGGAATTTTGGAAGAAGGTGAGATTGTTAATCAAATTCTCAAGTTTTTCGAATCCCTTTTTAGAAAAGGTGATAGAGAGTATGTAGGTACTAATGGGGTGGAATGACCTCCAATCAGTAAGAAATGGGTTCTTGGCTGGAAATAAGGTTTAATGAAGGAAGTCAAGGGAGCCATTCACGATGTATGTCTTTAAGAGTGCTGCGATGTGGTGAAGGAGGACATCATGAATGTTTTCAATGAATTTTTTGATAATGGAGTTACAAATATAAGTTTGTTCCCCAAAAATATCCATTCTCTGAGAATTAAAGATTTAAGGGCAGACAAGTTTGGTTTATATCTTATACCAAATTATGGCAAAGATATTGGCTTCTAAACTTAGTTAGTGTTAGATGAAACAATTTTTAGAAATCAACGGGCTTTTATGAGAGATGAAAACATTCTTGACTTGGTTTTGATAGAAATGAGGCGGTGGATGAATTTAGGATAAAAAAAGAAAGGAGCGGTGCTCACGATAGATTTGAAAACTCTTATGATCGTGTGGATTGGGAATTTGTTCTCGAGCGAAAAGTTTTCTCTGAAAGGTGGAGGAAATGGATTAGACGTTTGTAATACCCCATATATTTATGCATTTTTATTTTATTATGAATTTATGGAAATTAGGATTAATTAATTTAAAGGGAGAAAATTTAATTTATAATTAATTCGATTTTAAGGGTAATAATTACTAGCGTGACAAGAGTTGGTAGTTATCGAAAATAATTATGTCAAATTATAATTATGTTGAACATTACGTAGTGAGTAACGTAATATTATTTCGGAAATAATATTATGGCCGGGATGAGATACACGGCAGTCATATTATAATTATTTGAGACGCGCGTATGAGTCGCGCCACCGATATGTAATTGGGGGTTAAAAAGGTAAATTATTTTTTTATAACTCGAATGACTATTTTGAGTGCGCTAGAGTGTCCAGAAGGGTCAAAATAGTAAGAAAATACTACTCGGGTATTTTATTTGGAGTCCGAGCATTTTAGCCCAAAACGACACCCCGGAGGGGTATTTTGGTCTTTAGGGATTTTTGGGTAATTAAATGGAAGGAAATTGGGTTAATTAAAAATATTGAGGGTCAGTGGTCTGTCAGTTTCAACTTACGTGAGAAAGAGAGAAAAAGAGAGAGAGAACCAAGGAAGAAGAAGACTCCATTGGAGCCTTAAGCCAAGAACTCAAGCTTTCACTCCAAAAATTACACCGGCGTGTAGATCAGGTCAAGAGGATCGTCCCCATACGAATTTTAGTCTAGGAATCAGAAGTTAATTTCGAGGCAAGTGTTTATATTTTTCTCCTTTTTCTCATATATTGTTCTTGTTAATTTAGGTTTGATGATATAAATTTGGAACAATGAAAACTTAGGTTTAATTGGATGAAATGATGAAGAAAACTTATGAATTTGAGATGGGTATGCATGTAGAGGTATTTCCCTTGATTAGACTAATAAGATCTGGAAATTTTATGTCTTATGCACGAATTATAATAAGAGTTTTGGGAAATTTTAATTCTGGGTTCATATTTAAGAGAATTATTGGAAGTTTAAGAGATTATTTAATTCCGAGTAATTTTATAAGGATTTGATCTTTAATTCGTGTTAAAAAATGTCTTAAGGTGATTGGGATTAGTGTAGGAATATTTGATTTGGATTGGGATGAGTATTCATATGTTTTTTAGGATTAAAATTTGAAACAAATCGAAGTTGGGGAAGAACTGGGTCTGTCCGGATTTTCGTTAACGAGACTTCTAATGAGATTTCTAACGACCTTTCTAACGAGTTGCTGAGTTCGTTCGAAGTGGGAACTTCGTTCGAACGACCTCGTTCGAACGAGAATCCTGGAACTTCTAAGGAAATTCCAGAATGGGTTTTTAGGGTTTGTTTGGGTTGGAAATATTCCTAGGGTTATCTATATAAGTGTATTAATCTTCGTGAGTAACGGGTGGTTAAATTTCCAAAGTGTTAAGGAATTAAGGGGTAATGGTACTTGGGGTATTGAATTTGTGTGGAAACTTAGGAGGGGATGTAAGTCATAGAGAGGCTTTATATATATATATATATACGGTATCGAGGAGAGTAATGGCGTTAATGATACTTACGGATTATAGTAATATATTATTTTCGAGTTATTTAGATATTATATCCGGCATAGTGATTATCCTACATATAGTCAGGTAAAGTGACGAGACTAGTATGGGTAGTTAGACTCGCTAGGTGTGCACATTACATGAGAGGTGAGCATCTCAAGTTAGTACGCCAAGTTAACATGGATAATATATCTGCTAATTAAATCAATTTAAGCACTTGGTATATTTAAACTGTTTTCTACTCGGGCTCTAACCCGTTTTTCTGCAAATCTCTTTTCTTGTTATATTATTTTAGGTGCTTAGCCACAGGGACAACAGACTTAGGATATTCCATTCATTTGCCGAGCTGTAGCTGCTGTGGAAGCAACGGGATATTTCTAGTAAATGCTTATCAGTCTATTTCTCCTTATCTATCCGTCATTTATTTCAGTTGGACTTGTCGTCCCTCCTATTGTACATTCAGAGATTTAGAGTTGTTTTATTATATCATTAGACTTTGATTTCATGTTGTGGGATTATTGTATGGGTTTTGACTGGATATGTTGCTCCAGTTCCTTATTTATATTCAGTTAGTTTTCTTTATGCTATTGTGATGTATGATGACGGCGTTACATATTCACTTTGATGTTGATGGTTAATAACAAGATAAAATTTTGACACCAACCTTTTTAAATATTAGGTGGTTAGTTTTATTAAATTAAAATTTGAGTTTTTCGACATTGATGCATCATCTGAACCAACTTGATATTCTGAAATTAATTAATTAAGGACTGATCACCCGAGAATTAATTAGGCAGGGTGTCATAGGTGGTATCAGAGCCAAGTTCTGGTGTCCTTTAGGATTCGTGCGGCTTATTATGCTTCCAGCGTAACTTTCTTTGATATAGAGCCCTATGTTTAGGATTGTTGCATTCTTTGGTGAAATTTCGCTCTCCTGCTATAATGCTTATATTAGTGAATCTCATTTGTGTTCGGGTGCCGAACAATGAAGTGTGACGGGCGAGGGCCGTTGGGAGGACGACAAGATACAGAGCTCAGTCGAGGTTAGAGGGTGTATTCAAGAATGATGACCGTAGTTAAGGTCACCCCTATGATGGCTCGGGAAACCAGGACGGTAAAGACGGCTAGGGCACAACATATGATTTTCAAGTACCGCTATAGTAAAAAGTGGTGACCCCCGATTGTATGTGTACGAGGCTTAAGGAATGTGATGACCCCCAATGTTGGGTGATAATGCTTTTCGGGATTGCGTAAGGAGATATAGATTTTATGTCAAGGGACGGGAATATATGGGTACATGTTATGGACTGAGGGCCTAACGGATTTTGATAACCTATTATGCTAGGTAGTAGTGTATCGGGGGGTTCCTTGTTTGGATTTCACTTTGCGAGACGTCCCATGCATGAAACTTATAGTAAGGTTGGAAGTAGAAAGATGTTTGGTAATTCGTCCATGAGTCCAGTACCTCGTCGTTATAGAAGTATGAAGTTATAACTGTAAGGTGAAGGTTAGATTATAATATAAGGCCAGTGGAGCCGGTTGTGCGGTGAGGAGGCATTAAAAATTTTGTTTTATCATCCCGAGTTGAAGGGAGGGATGTTGTTAAGGAGGAGTGAGAATTTCAATTTCTAAGGTAATTGAGAATACCCAAGTGTAGTAGCCACGTTGTGAGTATACGGGGAAATAAAGAATTGGGTGAAGCAAATGTGATGCTTACGCCAGTAAGCATGGTTTTTAGGGTGTGCTGGCACCCTGGTTAGCTGATGTCAGAATCGTCCGGGTTAAAGGGACGTGGGAATGGGTGTGTGAAATATATGTCTGTGGGACTAATATAATGAAGTGGAAGTAGTAGAGGGGATTAAGCATCGTGCGAGAGGGACGATAATATATATATGCATGTGCGATCAGAGTAGCACACCCGAACTTGGTAGAATGGTTGTGGGAAGCCATTTATAAAGGGGTATTCCTTAAGAAGACTGGAATTTAATTATTATAGAAAATTTGGAGCGGCGTCCTACCCAGTCGAATGTTGAGAGTGACTTGCACGAAAAAGGGAAAAATGATGTCAGTAAGATATAAGGAGACCAGAAGTGCACATCGTGGCGGAAAGTGCACGAGTCAGAATTTTTGGTATAAGCCGAGGGAAAGAGAGGATTATTAAGTACCATTTAATGGGAGGCATTATAAGAGGAAGTCAGTGTTGAACGAAACATAGTGAGTAGTCACCACATGCATCACTAATAGGTAGGAATCGATTGATTTGGATTGGGATGAGTATTCATATGTTTTTGAGGATTAAAAGTTGAGAAAAATCAAAGTTGGGGAAGAACTGGGTCTGTCCAGATTTTCGTTAGAAGACCTGCCCAGGTCGTTCGAACGACCTCGTTCGAACGAGACTTCTAACGAGATTTCCAACAACCTTTCTATTAGTTGTTGAGTTCGTTCAAAGTGGGAACTTCGTTCGAACGAACTCGTTCAAACGAGAATCCTGGAACTTCTAACGAAATTCCAGAATGGGTTTTTAGGGCTTGTTTGGGTTGGAAATCTTCCTAGGGTTATCTATATAAATGTATTAACCTTCGTGAGTAATGGGTTGCTTAAATTTCCAAAGTATTAAGGAATTAAGGGGTAATGGTACTTAGGGTATTGAATTTGTGTGGAAACTTAGGAGGGGATAAAAGTCCTAGAGAGGCTTTATATGTATATACGGGTATCGAGGAGAGTAATGGCGTTAATGATACTTACGGATTATAGTATTTGGGTTATGTGATTATCTATTAATGAATATAAGTTGTGTGCATGCTTATTACTTTGAATATCATGTGTATGACATACCTAGCTACTGGCCATCGAACAGGGGTTAACGCGTTGTGGATGGCCATACCTTGAGTGCCTTCGGGGGATTTTGAGTCGTACCACTAGAGCATGGAACCTAGGTACGGGCTAACTGTGAGAATGAGAGTGATGACGGTCGTATGGGTGCGTAGGTATGTGCGTAGCCCATCGGCTTGGGACTATGCTCGCCTCCAATATGTGTATATGTTTTATTTGGTTATTGAGAGATTGAACATGTTGTCCTTTATGCGTGAGCGTTGCAATGGGCTAGATAGTCGAGTATGCCTAGTACTAGGGGTTTCTTAACCAAGGGTGCTGTATAGATATAATTGTATGTATACATAGGGAGATTTTTATATGTATACTGAGTTCCTATTCTGTGTTTCTTGTTGGCTACTTTATTAACGTAAATATTTATTGGGTCACCAGTTGGGAGTAAAGAATGATATGAGAATAAGTTATAAAATCCTTAAACCTATTCCTAATAATAGTAATATATTATTTTCGGGTTATTTAGATATTATATCCGGCATAGTGATTATCCTACATATAGTCAGGTAAAGTGACGAGACTAGCATGAGTAGTTAGACTCGCTAGGTGTGCACATTACATGAGAGGTGAGCATCTCAAGTGAGTACGCTAAGTTAACATGGATAATATATGTGCTAATTAAATCAATTTAAGCACTTTCTATATTTAAACTGTTTTCTACTCGGGCTCTGACCCATTTTTCTGAAAATATCTTTTCTTGTTATATTATTTTAGGTGCTCAGCCGGGACACCAGACTTAGGATATTCCATTCATTTGCCGAGTTGTAGCTGCTGTGGAAGCTACGGGATATTTCTAGTAGACGCTTCTGAGTGTATTTCTCTTTATCTATCCTTTATTTATTTCAGTTGGACATGTCGTCCCTCCTATTGTACATTCTGAGATTTAGAGTTGTTTTATTATATCATTAGACTTTGATTTCATGTTGTGGGATTATTGTATGGGTTTTAACTGGAGATGTTTCTCCAGTTCCTTATTTATATTGAGTTAGTTTTATTTATGCTATTGTGATGTATGATGACGGCTTTACATATTCACTTTGATGTTGATGGTTAATAACAAGATAAAATTTTGACACCAACCTTTTTAAATATTAGGTGGTTAGTTTTATTAAACTAAAATTTGAGTTTTTCGACAGTGATGCATCATCTCAACCAACTTGATATTCTGAAATTAATTAATTAAGGACTGATCATGCGGTAATTAATTAGGAAGGGTGTCACAACGTTATTTAAGCTCGGTAAACTTCTCTATATTTGTTAATGGGAGAACAAGAGGAAAATTAGGGGCCTCTAAAAGCATTAGATAAGGGGACTTGTTATCGCCATTGTTAATAGAGGAAGTGGTTAATAGAATGGTAGATAGGGCTATAAAGGGTGGGTATATTGAAGACATTCGGGTGGGTGGGAGAATGTGGTGATCTCACATCTCTAATTCACGGATGATATTATCTTCTTTGTAGCTACGAAAGAGAATATTCTTGAAAACATACTAAAAATTATTGTGTTATATAGATTGGTATCCTGATCAAAATTTAAATTGGATAAAAGTGCTGTAGTGGGTAATAATGTAGGGGTAAAGTGATTAATGAACAAAGTAAGTTTGGTGGGGTGTGAAGTGGGTCGATTTCCTTTGAGTTATTTAGACCTTTCGTTGGGTGGGAATCCACTCTCTTTAAACTTTGACATCCGGTGTTAAATAAAATAAAGAAAAGACTAAATGGGTGATAGAAGAGTTGTTTATCCAAGGGTGGTAGATTAAATTTAATCCAATCAGTTTTAAGTAGCATGTCGATTTATTATCTTTCTATTTTCAAATTGCCTCTCAAGGCAACTATAATTATTTAAAAACCAATTATAGACTTCTTTTGAGAAGGGTACGAGAAAAAAATAATAATCATCTTTTAGAGTCGTCAATTTTAACTAAAGATCAGTGTTCTAAAAGGCGCGCCCAGACTTGAGACTAGTGAGAAATGCCACGTCTATGCCTTATTCTTAGTAAAAGGCTTAAGGAATGCTTTCTTTTGGGAAAAAAAGTTTTAGTGAAGCGATATCGCCTTTTAAAAACTTTTTTTTACAAATTGAACCAAGATCTTGTCCAAAACAATTAAAAGACAAACAATAACCCAAACCTCTCTGCCTCTCGCCTAAAAAAAACACTAACATTGTCGGTCGACTTGCTACCAAAGTCTATATGTTTCATTTGAAAAGTGAAATATACATATCTTATATTAAATCATTTTTTATCGATTATTGAATGATTATTAATTTTGATTATTGAATGATGAAAAATACATTTTGTATATTGCTTATTAAATATTGGGAATTACATTTTGTATATTGATTATGGAGAATGCATATGAGAAAGATGGCTACCAAACATATGGATATATTTTCAAAATTCAAGGTATGAAATATTTTATTATATTACTAGCCCTAGAATAAAGTAAAAAAAAAGAGAAAATGCCTTTTTACGCCTAAGCTCCTAAGGCTTAAGCTTGACCTCAATGCATCGACCATGCCTAGTGCCTTTTAGAACTATGCTAAAGATAAAATGTACGAGGGATTGGGAATTGATAACTTAATAGTGAAAAATAAGGCTCTTTGGGGGAAGGGTCTATGTAAACTTCCCAAGAAAGAAGATCTCTATGGTATTCATCAGTCATAAAAAGCATCTATGGTTTTGCATGAGAATTGTTGGGACTCTAACGTGGCTACGAAGCAACCTTTAAAATCCCATGAACATATATTTCTAGGGGACTCAACTCTTTTCTCTCTTGTGTGGCCTTGGAAGTGAGGGTTGGAGGTTTTATTAAAATTTAGAGGGGAATACTTGGTGAGGAAAGGGTGAAAAATACGATTCGGACAATTGTGTCGTCTTTCTTCCAATGAAAATTTAACCATTTCGGATGTGGCATCCATTAGCCTTGATTCCTATTTTTGGAACCTATCCTTTAAAAAATCTTAAAGATAACGAAACTAATCAATTGGTGTCCTTATTCAATTTATTGTATTGAGTAGATTTTAGGAGTGAGTGGGGGATTTTAAAAGATGGATTTTAAGTGGTGAGGGATTTTCTTGCAAATCATACTTCCCTCATATTATTTCACCTTCTTCTATATGTTTGTTTGCACCATTCAAATTAATCTGGACAAGCCGAATCCCTTCGAAAGTACAAATATTTTCTCGGTTACTGGCTCGATGCAAAGTTAACTCTAATTTTGTGATCCAAGTGAGAAGACGAATTGGTACCTCTCAACAAATTGGTGCATGTTATGCTACAATGCTAGTCAGGATCTAAAGGCACTTGCTGATTCATTGCAAGTTTGCCTCTTATATGTGGAGCTAATGTTACCACATACTCTCTCCCCCTCTTTGAGTAACGCGTTCCAATAATTAATTAGTGAAATGAATAACAATTTATTAAATTATAGAGTTTGATTAGCATTCTTAATTCAATTGAAATCTGGTTTCTTTTTTTGTTATCGGAAACAAATTTTGTTGATAACATAAAAATATAAGACAAACACTCCATAGCAATCTACTTATAACAAAGCAGAAAAAGCAAAGCATAAAGAAAGAGAAGCTTGAAATAAAACATCCACAAACACGAAAAGATTGCCTTGAACTAAAGGATTGCATTTCTCTGACTCAAGTTAATAAGATAAAGGAGAATTTTCATGAATGTTTTAGAAAAATGTTAGCTGATACTCTCTCCCACCTTGAATATAGCGCTTCCGACTCTTTCTTATCTTTTAAGGTACTTTAGCTCCCCAAATCTTGCGTCTTGCTTTTGTTTTAAAGAATAGAAGAGAATAACAAAGAAAGGCTTGTTGATGGAGATGCAAAACCGGTAATGGGTTACATATATGAAGCTATGGATCGGGCGAAGGATCAAATTGCGATTAATTTTAATCATGTTGAGAGGAGATATATGAAGATTTGGAAAATAATTGATACGAGGTGGGATCTCCAACTTCATAGGCCACTTCATGCCGCGGGATACTATTTAAACCCAAGGTAGCATGATTTATATTAAATTCTTTACTTGAAAATTCCATTATATTCTAATTTATATTATATAAAGGACTAAAATATATTTTTTGTTTATATTTGAAGATTTCACTTCAGTGATGACTTTAAGGCCGATAGAGAGGTGAAGCGTGGTTTGTATGACACTATAGAGAGGATGTGTTCGGACACCGATACAATTATCACCGTACAAGAGCAAATGGATAAGTTTAAAACGTGTGCGGGATTGTTCGGTAGAAGTTCAGCAACACTAACGAGAGATAAAAAACAACCCGGTGAGTTTATATGTTACTGATTTTTTTATGTTAATTTATATGTTGCTGAAATTTTATATTATTTTGTTTATGTAGCCAATTGGTGGGAAAGTTTTGGTGAAGATGTACCGGAGCTTCAAAAGATTGCTATATGAGTTCTTAGTCTCACATGTAGTGCGACAGGTTGTGAGAGAAATTGGAGCACATTTGATCATGTGCATTCCAAGAAAAGAAATCGTTTGGAGCAACAAAGGTTGAATGCTCTTATTTTCGTGAAGTATAATCTTCAACTTGAAATGAGACGAGAGCAAAGGAGAGAATGTGGTGACTTCGATCCAATCTGTCTATCCAATATGGAGGACGATGATGAGTGGATCACTGAGAGGGATATAGAAGAACCATGTCTTCCCACTGACCATTCATGGTTGGATGTTCACGAATGCTTCCAAGATGAAGGGCCTAGCAAAAAGAGGAAGCGAGGTGAAAATATGTGGAATTATTATAATCATCATTTATTTGTTACTAATATATATATATATATATATATATATATATATATATATATATATATATATATATATATATTCTAATCTTATTGTTAATATATGTCAAAATTATTTTGTGTTATATAGGGCCAAGGAATTTAAATGCCAAGGGAAAAGGCAAACAAGTGGTAGATGATGATATTGAAATTCTTGATGATGAGGACGATGATGAAGATGAAGAGGAATTTGAAGAAGGGGGAGATCAAATTATCATAGAGGAGGAGGATGATGACGACGATGATGGTGATTTGGGCCTTGATGATGATGATGAATGAAGAAGAATGATCATTGATGATGACTTTTCATGATTTATGTTTGTTTTTTACATTTTCAAGCTTAAAACAATTGAGAACATGTGCTATGGTTAATTTTTGGGCTATATTTTGGTATATTATCATGTGCTGCGATTAGGTTTTTATCATATTTTGCTTAATTACCAATTCTATAGTGTCAAATCCCATTTACGTATGTTTTATTTCATTTTTATCATTTGATTCCGATTCGACCGGTTCGATTCACGATTCGATTCGCGATTCGCGATTCGGGGGGTAAACGATTCACGATTTGACAACTATGCTGTATAGATATAATTGTATGTATACATAAGGAGATTTTTATATGTATACTGAGTTCCTATTCTGTGTTTCTTGTTGGCTACTTTATTAAAGTAAATATTTATTGGGTCACCAGTTGGGAGTAAAGAATGCTATGAGAATAAGGTATAAAATCCTTAAACCTATTCCTAATAATAGTAATATATTGTTTTCGGGTTATTTAGATATTATATCTGGCATAGTGATTATCCTACATATAGTCAGGTAAAGTAACGAGACTAATATGAATAGTTAGACTCGCTAGGTGTGCACATTAGATGAGAGGTGAGCATCTCAAGTGAGTACGCTAAGTTAACATGGATAATATATGTGCTAATTAAATCAATTTAAGCACTTGCTATATTTAAATTGTTTTCTACTCGGGCTCTGACTCGTTTTTCTGCAAATCTCTTTTCTTGTTATATTATTTTAGGTGCTCAGCCACAGGGACACCAGACTTAGGATATTCCATTCATTTGCCGAATCTGTAGCTGCTGTGGAAGCTAAGGATATTTCTAGTAGACGCTTCTGAGTCTATTTTTCCTTATCTATCCGTCATTTATTTCAGTTGGACATGTCGTCCCTCCTATTGTACATTCAGAGATTTAGAGTTGTTTTATTATATCATTAGACTTTGATTTCATGTTGTGGGATTATTGTATGGGTTTTGACTGGATATGTTGCTCCAGTTCCTTATTTATATTCAGTTAGTTTTCTTTATGCGATTATGATGTATGATGACGGATTTACATATTCACTTTGATGTTGATGGTTAATAATAAGATAAAATTTTGATACCAACCTTTTTAAATATTAGGTGGTTAGTTTTATTAAATTAAAATTTGAGTTTTTCGACAGTGATGCATCATCTAAACCAACTTGATATTCTGAAATTAATTAATTAAAGACTGATCACGCGGTAATTAATTAGGCGGGGTGTCACAACGTTGTTTAAGCTCAGTAAACTTCTCTATATTTGTTAATGGGAGAACAAGAGGAAAATTAGGGGCCTCTAAAAGCATTAGATAAGGGGACTTGTTATCGCCATTCTTAATAGAGGATGTGGTTAATAGAATGGTAGAGAGGGCTATAAAGGGTGGGTATATTGAAGACATTCGGGAGGGTGGGAGAATGTGGTGATCTCACATCTCTAATTCACGGATGATATTATCTTCTTTGTAGCTAAGAAAGAGAACATTCTTGAAAACATACTAAAAATTATTGTGTTATATAGTTTGGTATCCTGATCAAAATTTAAATTCGATAAAAGTGTTGTGGTGGGTAATAATGTAGGGGTAAAGTGATTAATTAACAAATCAAGTTTGGTGGGGTGTGAAGTGGG
The DNA here is from genome assembly GCA_949130495.1 of Sambucus nigra. Lineage (NCBI taxonomy): Eukaryota > Viridiplantae > Streptophyta > Magnoliopsida > Dipsacales > Adoxaceae > Sambucus > Sambucus nigra. The sequence goes on along the minus strand of OX422220.1, from coordinate 433,000,947 downwards.
TCGATTGCCTTTGAGGTATTTAGACCTTTCGTTGGGTGCGAATCCACTCTCTTTAAACTTTGACATCCGGTGTTAAATAAAATAAAGAAAAGACTAAATGGGTGATAGAAGAGTTGTTTATCCAAGGGTGGTAGATTAAATTTAATCCAATCAATTTTGAGTAGCATGTCGATTTATTATCTTTCTATTTTAAAATTGCCTCTCAAGGCAACTATAATTATTTAAAAACCCATTATAGACTTCTTTTGAGAAGGGTACGAGAAAAAAATAATAATCATCTTTTAGAGTCGTCAATTTTAACTAAAGATCAGTGTTCTAAAAGGCGCGCCCAGACTTGAGACTCGTGAGAAACGCCACGTCTATGCCTTATTCTTAGTAAAAGGCTTAAGGAATACTTTGTTTTGGGAAAAAAAAGTTTTAGAGAAGCGATATCGCCTTTTAAAAACTTTTTTTTACAAATCGAATCAATATCTTGTCCAAAACAATTAAAAGACAAACAATATCCCAAACCGTTCTGCCTCTCGTCTAAAAAAAAAGCCCTAACATTGTCGGCCGACTTGCGACCAAAGTCTATATGTTTCATTTGAAAAGTGAAATATACATTTCTTATATTAAATCATTTTTTATCGATAATTGAATGATTACTAATATTGATTATTGAATGATGAAAAGTACATTTTGTATATTGCTTATTAAATATTGAGAATTACATTTTGTATATTGATTATGGAGCATGCATATGAGAAAGATGGCTACCAAACATATGGATATATTTTCAAAATTCAAGGTATGAAATATTTTATTATATTACTAGCCTTAGAATAAAGTAAAAAAAGGGGGGGGAAATGCCTTTTTACGCCTAAGCTCCTAAGGCTTAAGCTTGACCTCAATGCATCGATCATGCCTCGCGCCTTTTAGAACTATGCTAAAGATGAAAGGTATGAGGGATTGGGAATTGATAACTTAATAGTGAAAAATAAGGCTCTTCGGGGGAAGGGTCTATGGAAACTTCCCAAGAAAGAAGATCTCTATGGTATTCATCAGTCATAAAAAGCATCTATGGTTTTGCATGAGAATTGTTGGGACTCTAACGTGGCTACGAAGGAACCTTTAAAAGCCCATGAACATATATTTCTAGGGGACTCAACTCTTTTCTCTCTTGTGTTGCCTTGGAAGTGAGGGTTGGAGGTTTTATTAAAATTTAGAGGGGAATACTTGGTGAGGAGAGCGTGAAAAAGAAGATTTGCACAATTGTGTCGTCTTTCTTCCAATGAAAATTTAACCATTTAGGATGTGGCATCCATTAGCCTTGATTCCTATTTTTGGAACCTATCCTTTAAAAAATCTTAAAGATAACGAAACTACTCAATTGGTGTCCTTATTCAATTTATTGGAGGGAGTTAGATTGCAGGAGTGAGTGGGGGATTTTAAAAGATGGATTTTAAGTGGTGAGGGATTTTCTTGCAAATCGTACTTCTCTCATATTATTTCACCTTCTTCTATATGTTTGTTTGCACCATTCAAATTAATCTGGACAAGCCGAATCCCTTCGAAAGTACAAATATTTTCTCGGTTACTGGCTCGATGCAAAGTTAACACTAATTTTGTGATCCAAGTGAGAAGACGAATTGGTACCTCTCAACAAATTGGTGCATGCTATGCTACAATGCTAGTCAGGATCTAAAGGCACTTGCTGATTCATTGCAAGTTTGCCTCTTATATGTGGAGCTAATGTTACCACATACTCTCTCCCCCTCTTTGAGTAACGCGTTCCAACAATTAATTAGTGAAATGAATAACAATTTATTAAATTATAGAGTTTGATTAGAATTCTTAATTCAATTGAAATATGGTTTCTTTTTTTGTTATCGGAAACAAATTTTGTTGATAACATAAAAGTATAAGACAAACACTCCATAGCAATCTACTTATAACAAAGCAGAAAAAGCAAAGCATAAAGAAAGAGAAGCTTGAAATAAAACATCCACAAACACGAAAAGATTGCCTTGAACTAAAGGATTGCATTTCTCTGACTCAAGTTAATAAGATAAAGGAGAATTTTCATGAATGTTTTAGAAAAATGTTAGCTGATACTCTCTCCCACCTTGAATATAGCGCTTCCGACTCTTGCTTATCTTTTAAGGTACATTAGCTCCCCAAATCTTACGTCTTGCTTTTGTTTTAAAGAATAGAAGAGAATAACAAAGAAAGGCAAGAAAGAAATCGTGTATATTACAGAGTTCTCTTAATTTTCTTCATCTCCAACATATTTACAAAAAAACTCGGTACCTCAATACTAAGTGCCAAATAGGAAATCATAATTCAAATAAATACATAAATTGAGTATGCGTGTCTAAATACAGTGTGTAAGGTACCTAAAATGATCCAAAAATGATTCCAAACAAACCGTAAACTAAAATAGCATAACATCAAGATAAGCCTACCCCAGCATAATGTGTACCATGTACCCAACCATGTACCACACCAAAACGCTCCATGTTGCACGTAATTTTGACTAGAGCAAGGTGTTCAAGAATTTTGGTATTAAAGCTTTTCTTCCGGGTCAAGCCATGGATCTTTTTAATTTGGAATTGAAATGACATGAAAGGGAAGGGGTGAACCTGGAGCAATGGTAAGGTTGCCCCATTGTGACCTGTAGGTCACAGGTTTGAGTCATGAAAACAACTTCTCAGCATATGTATGGGTAAGGCTGCATATTTCTAACCCCTAGTACCTCGTAGTGGCAAGAGTCTCATGCATTGGGTTTGCCCTTCATGATAAGAAAGGAATAACATTCGGAGATATTTATGGAGATGTATTGTTGCAGCTGCTTTCCGGATTATATAGAGTGAGAAATTCAAGAATTTTTTAAGGAAAAATGCTTGAGAAGGAAAGTATTTGGGAGAATATTATTTCCAGTTATTTCTAGGGCATTTTGTATTGTTGGTTAGGTCCATGTGCCCATGGTTTTTTATTTACAGCTGTATCTTTCCTTTAAGGGACTGCTTGTCCCTTTCCCTTATACCTTCTCTATTTTAATTCAATGATAATTTTGTTTCTAATAATAAAAAAGAAAAATTATTTACGATACTAATAGAAAATCAAATGTAAGTCCACCCACTAGCCACAAATCCACATAATTCTTTACCCCAGTGTAAGGGTAAATTTCCAATCGAGTCAATTTGTAGTATTAGCTTAATTTCAGACAAAACAATTAAAGTCATAGGATAGATGTTCACGTTGTATCCTTTCAAGCCTATGACAAGTGTCTGTTGAAGACGTAGCGGCCAGAAATTGAAGAATATACCATTTGCCAGTTTTCGTGCCAAGTTTCACGTCATCAACATTTGGATTCCAATGTCTCCAAAGGTATGAATGCATTAATATATATACAGGAGTTTGAAATATTTTTTATGGGTGTTAATTTTATAAAGTTTTGTCAAACGACTTTTTATTTTTTCAAAAAATCATTTTAGAACTTATCATAAAAGTTTTGCGCTTAAAAATTTGAATTTAGGATTTTCTGTAAAGTCGTTCGAACGAAACTGGGATCTCGTTCGAACGTGAAGCCCAGGTCGTTCGAATGAACATCAAACGAGGTTCCAACGACTTTATAGCAATATACACTGTTTTCTCGTTCGAAGTTTCGTTCAGCAATCCCCGTTTGAACGAGTTTATCTAACGAGTGTTTGGCCTTGTTTTTCTTATGTTTTCCCGTTCGAACAGTGTCATTCGAACGACATCAAAAAGTTGTTCAAACGTCCTGGGCACGAAAATTAAAATTTTGGCAATTTTCTTTGTTAACCACCCTTACCCACAACTTTTTCCACTAATTGTTACCCGATTTACTTAGTGCGGGAATAATACTTTTCCATGTAACTTTTGTGAGATTTTCTAAGTGCTAGAGAGAAAAATTATTTATCCAAAAGTTCCTTTTGTGTTCTTGAGCCCTCATGAATTAATTTGTTCAAGACACAAATATACGTCCATGTGTTTGTTTAAAATCCAAGTTCTTCAATATATATATCTTGCTTGGAGATTGTTTGGCATCGGATTCCTCTCTACCCATCAAAGGAGATACTTTGGGTTTCTTCTCTACCCCAAAAAGAAGATTGGTTTTTGTTGATCATACGGTGAAAGGCACCGTATGTGGGTTGACGGTAGCCAGGTGTAATACCCCGTACTTTTGGCTATATTTATTTTTGGGATTAATTAATTAAATGCGTACTAATTGGAAATTAATCCGGGTTAAAATACTAACGAGATGCGAGTTGGTATTTGATTATGTGCATACATGTTTTGATATATGTATTTGGTATTATGAAATTTGTCGTGAGATTTATATACGGCATTTTAGAAATTTTGTTGAGACGCGTGGGACCGCCGCGTCACGGTGTAATATTTTAATAATAAAAGTGAATTTAAAATCTATAATCCATATGGTCGTTTTGAGTGCGCCAACGCGTCCGGAAGGGTCGAGATAGTCAGAAAACACTAGCCGGGGGTATAGTTTGGATCCCGGGATATTTTTAGGCCATACCGGCAACTTAAAGGGTATTTTGGTAATTTTACATTTTGAGGAATTAAAAGTGACGAAAATTGGTTAATTAAATCTGATGTGGATTTGACCCACTAAGCCCATAACCAACCCATATTAACCTAGAAGGCTACGTAGGTTATCATTTAGGTTTTCTAAGTTCCCCAAATCAAACCCTAGCCACCTTAAGCCACCATTGGAGAAGGAGCTTGGAGAGAGGAATTTCTGCAGAAAACTTCATCAAACCTACACCAGAATCAGAAATCAAACCAAGGCAAGTGATTTAAATTACATTCCTTAAGCAGTGAATGCTTCTTCCATGTTAGAAACCTTGATAATCAATCTTATATAAGAGTTAAAAGAAAACCCATGAAATTGGAAGTTATTATTTAATTTTGGGATAGGTTTGCATGTAGAAACATTGTTTGAAGATTGAATTCAGAGATTTCATATCTATGTGATGTACAAACGGATTTAAATCTGGGAAATTATGATGAGAAAAATCTAGGGTTTATGTTCTTGAAGAAAATTAGGGAATAATGTAGAAACTTGTGATTTATTGATGTTTAGAAGGTATTAAACCCTTAAAAGATGTTAGTATATCTCCTTCGCATGATTTAGTATGATTAGAGGACTTAATACATTGTTGGAACGAATTTTAGAAGAGACTTGAGGAGTAAAAATGGTGGAAAACGAATTGGGGAAAAATCTGGGCCGAAACTGGTCAGTCGTTAGAAGCAGTCCCCAGGTCGTTCGAACGAACTCGTTCGAACGAGCTTCTAACGAGTTGACCAGTCGTTGCTAACGAGTAGGGATTTCGTTTGATATTTCGTTCGAACGAGATATCGTTAGAAGGGACAGTTCGTTCGAACGAACTGGATCTCGTTCGAACAGCCTCGTTCGAACGAGACTTCTAACGAGGTGACAGTCCAAACTCGTTCGAACAGTCTCGTTCGAACGAGACTTCTAACGAGCTGGCAGTTTGGGCCATTTTGGACTGTTTTGATTTTTGGAGTTCCGTAAACTTATTCGAGGATATAGATATCATTCCGTAGATGTAGTAATGATAGAATTGGGACATTTGGGTATTTATGAGAAGGAATTTACATACGAGAGTTGTATTACATGGACGGTTTGGGTTGAGACGTGAGTGTCTACTACGACGCGAGAAATTATGGCGCGTATAATTACAAACCGGGATAGTACAAATTGTGATAAGTATAAGTTAGTACGAGAATGCGATATGTACTACGATTAAAATACGGTATTACTAAGACGTGTGTTTACTTAGTATTGGTATATGAATTGTGTGTATGACATACCTACCATACTTGCTATCACGGGAGGTTGCGTTCGCTTAGGACCCTCTAATCCTTGTGTGCCTACGGGGGGGATATAGACTGGTACCTCGATGAACATAGGTCAGAGAAAGACTTATTGGGATGTTAATAAGTCCGCTGATCGTGGGAGCGTAGGTATGTACGTGACCCATGTGATGTGACTGTGTTCGCCTCCACTATTTGTGATTTGTGTTATTTGAACTATTCCTGAGAGATTCGGAATATGTGATCCTTATGTACGTGATGTACCAGGATGGATAGCAGAGTATGTGTGCACCGCAGCTTAGTTCTCGGGGTGCTTGTATTGTATATTTATGATGTGAATAATATACACTTAATTGATGAGAACATTCATGTTAGTGTTGTATAAATAATTACGGTATTGTTTCGAGAAACATAATGAGTTAGCTGACAGAGAAATATATTGCATATTGAGCATCTGAGTTTACGTTAAACCCTACTTAATTACGAGCGTTATGATGATAATTAGAACCGAGTAATATGGGTAGGAACTATTACAGTCTAGCTAGTTATGATGTCACTTAGCTAGTGGTTTATATCGTTGTAGATGGGTACTTACGTTAGGAGTGCACAGTTAGACGGGAGGTGAGAATATCATGTGAGTGTACGTCATAACATGTACTTTGCATTTAATGTTTTAAATGTTTTTAAAGCACTTGCAGGTTTTTAAAATATAACTCCACATTCGGGCTCTGACCCGTTTGCTTTTCAAATCTTTTTCTTGTAAAACCTTTTTAGGTGCCCCGCCACAGGGACACCAAGCATAGGATACTCATTCAGGTGACGAGTTGTAGCTGTTTGTGGAAGCTACAGGGATTTGCATGTAGACGCTTCTATCTTTTGGATTCCAGAGTCACTATCTATCAGTTGTAGGGCATGTTGCCCATTTCTATTTAGAGACATCTTTTACATTTCAGTTTTCATACTTTAGCATGTATTGTTTCAGTATTCAGTTTACTTTTCAGTTGTGGGATTTGTAGTGAGGAGTTTTCCTCCAGGCTTTATTTGCACTATGTGATGGTTATTCGTTTTACTTCAGTATGGTGAATGGTGTTATTTATTTCTTCATTACACTTGTTGCATGTTAATCAGACTTTAAATAAAATTTGGCACTACTTTTTAAATACTAGGTGGTTAGTAATCATTAAAACGTTTTCGACAGTGATGCTATTAACTGGACCAACTTGGCATTTTGAATTAATTTAATAAAGGAGTAGCTACCCGGTATTTAATTAGTCGGGGTGTCACACCAGGCCCCATTAATGGACTCCAAGATTTCGGTGCACTCCGGAGTTATCGACTAGGCAGAGGTTGAAGCAAGAAGGAGCGTCAAGGCTTGGATGGAGTCAAGTCGTTGTTGTAAGTCTGTTGTCTTGTTTTTGTAAACATACCATACCTAGTGGATTTGTAGGCATTGTCGTCCGAGGTTTTTCCCGTTGTGGGTTTTCCTCGCACATCGCGACGTAGTGTGTTTGTGTTTATTTTTAACTAGTAAAATCACCTAGATGTATGCTTAGGTTTAATCAAGATAAAATTTAGTTTAAACACAAAATAATTTAAATTGGTGCTAGTTTAATTTTGGGTAAATTTAGTTTAATTTAATTCAAGTCATCATATGTAAATTGGTAAAATTTGTGGTAAATGTGTTTGGCCTATCTTTAATCATGAATTAATTATTGTTAGGCTATTTTGGACTTGAGTTGAATTAATTTGATTTAAAAGAAAATTTGGAATTAACTTTGTTTAAGGTAAGTTGATATATTTGTTGAGTTAATTTTAATTTTGAAGAAATTAAAATTTGAATTCTATAATAATAAAAATTTGAAAAGAAATTTTACTTTGGTATATTGTGTTGAACCATCTCAAAATTTGAGTAGTTTAGAATTAGGGGGCATTCGCCTCTATCAAGTGGTATCATAGCTAGGAGCGTTAAGTTATTGCGTTTAGGTCCATTTGGGCTTGTTTTAAAAAATAGAAATCTCACCGTTTTCAAAATTCTCTGTTTTGATGGTTCAAATTATGCATATTGGAAGGCGCGAATGAAATCGGCACTTAAGTCCTTAGATGAGAGGGTTTGGCAGTCGGTAGTTAGCAGGTGGTCTCCACCTACGTGTCTAGTTGAAAATGAGCTTGTACCTAAACCCGTAGAGAGATGGAGTGACAATGAACTTAAATTAGAAAATTTTAATTCCCGTGGTTTGAAAGCTCTTTTTAGTGCGGTCACACCAGATGAATTTCAACATATCATGATGTGTGAAACTGCTAAAGAGGCTTGGGATAATTTACAACTTACCCATGAGGGAACTAGTGTCGTGAAAGCTTTAAAACTCCAAAACCTCACCACTAAATTTAAAACCATTAAAATGCTTGAAAGTGAGACTTTTGATGAATTTTATGCTAGACTTTCTGATATTGTTAATTCATCTTTTAACTTGGGAGAAAAGATACCCGACAACCGTGTAGTAAAGAAAATTTTGAGGTCCTTACCCGATAGGTTTATTCCTAAAGTGACTGTGTTAAATTATTTACCCACTTTAGCCACTACGAAACTCGAAGAGCTCGTAGGTGACTTACAAACCTATGAACTTGATATGTTTACCTCCAAGGATGAGAAAAAGAAAGATAAGGGCATCGCTTTAAAAGCCCGAAGGGAGGAAAAATAAGTTTCGGATGATGAGAGTGACATCGATTTCGATGAGATGGCTATGTTTACTAGGAAGTTTAGAAAATTTCTTAAGTTTAATAAAGACAATCTTAAAAAGGATTTTAAGAAATTTGATAAGTCTAAGTATGACAAGGCAGAGAAATTCCCTACAAAGTATAAAGAAGATCTTAATAGGGACGAGTCAAATAGATGTTATGGTTGTGAGGGTTATGGTCACAGAGCTAGAGAATGTGCCACTAAACTAAGGAGAGAGGGCAAACAACCAATTTCATATAATGTCACCCTTAGTAATAATGAAAAAGGAAGAGGGACCCGATTCCCCCATTGAGCGCAACTTTACCGCGTTCATGGCAAGTCATGTGAGCATTGATAGTGAATCTTCCCATGAAGATATTCCTTTATATGACACTTCTAAGGCCATTATTTGTGAATCCCATGTGTTTGATGGTAATGAGAGTGGAGTAGAAAGTGAGAGTGAGAAAGAAGAAGAGGTTGATGTGAGTAAACTTCAAGTAGCTTTTCAAGAGCTGTATGCCGAATCGATTAAATTAAAAAGGGCCAACTTGAAGTTAGAAGCTAGTTTGAGAGATCGTGCTAAGGAAAATAATGAGAGTTTTTTAATAGAAGAATTTAGGGCACGTGCGAGAGCTCTTCGTGAGAAGCTTGAGTATGTAGAAGGTAAGAGAGATAGCATTAGAGGTTTAATGGAGGCTATGAAGAAAGAGCTTCTTGGGTTTCAAGAGAGTAGGTGTTTGATTTAGTCTAACATTTTAGAGTTAGAAGAGAAATTGAGAGATTCAAGTAGGGTCAAATTTGACTTGGAATGTAGGTTCGAAAAATTAGATAAAATACTTGGAACTGTCGAAATTAAAATTCACTTGTGTGGTATTGGTTTTGACACTCAAAATGATTCAACTAATGAAGCCAAAATCATAAGTCTGAGAGAATCTACTAGGAATGCTTTCAAAGGTCAATCTGTAGGTACTACTTTTCGTCGGGTCTTTGCTTGTTCACATTGTGGTCGAAAAGGTCATCTTAGGAAATTTTGTTTCGATCTTAAAAAGGGTCCTAGGAAGTCCAATGGTAGAGTCACCAAAATTTCCAAATCCCGAGAGTGTCACACTTAGTGGCTTTACAAGATAGGATTTTTTATTCTCATTTGCTTGAACGTGATACCTCCTTTGCTAAATTTAATGGTTAAATGTGTTAGCTTTGTTTACATACACTAGCTTCTGTGCATCATTATATAGTCTTGCTAATTGTATGTTTGTTTGTCATTTTCCAGTTTATGCTTCATTATAAAAATTATTAGTAGAATTATGACTTGTGTATCTTTTGTATTTTATTTTATTTTGTTTGGTGTTATTAAAAAATACAAAAATATTTTTCTCTGTTTTCTTTTGAGTTGAATTTTCTTTATGTTTGGTTAAAATTTTGAAAAACTCAAAAAGATTTTTTTTTTTTATTTTAGTTTTACACATTTTGTGTGGCATATACTTGTGTTTGAATCCAATATCATATCCGCTACCATGTGGCTAGAACTTTTGATTAAGATTTCCAATACTTAAAGTGTTCTTTATCATGCTTGCATGGAGTAGTTTGATTTTGTGTTGCTTAATGGATTCTATTTCTATATGCCTCGATTCACAAATGCATGAGCTCATTTGAAATTTAACTTCACATGTATATTTGAGCTAAGTGAAATGTTATCCTATCAATTTAGTCATCTACATGTTGCTATGACTATGGAGGATTTGTGCATGTAAGAACCGTTTCCCAGATTAAAAAAAAATATATTAAAAAATATTTATCCGGTGTAGTTATTTATCAATGGAATCGGGCTGCGAAAAACAAAATTACTTTGCGTGAAAAGCCACCATTGAAATTTGGCATAAAAATATTAGCCAAGGCCTTCATTATTTAGTTGGTATGTTCATAAAGAAAAGAAAAATAATATTAATGAGGAAGTTTGGTTGGATATATCAACGGGTTTGCATAATGACTTTGTATCCAAGTTATGCTATTCTTGTCATGAATCTATTGGTGTGTAGAATCAAAGATATTCTAGGCTTGTGTGCATTGTGTATATCTATTCATTGAGTTCATTGTATATTATCACATGAGGTTATATTTAAGTGTGATAAAGTTTTGCGATCAAATGACGTGTTTAGGTGATTGGGTCTATATTCCTTTAGTCTCTAGTTCACACCCCTTCACTTCCGTTTACCACATGTATTTAGAAACATCTTTGTCATATGAGTGTGGAAAGCCTATTGTATTTTGCGTCGTGTGTGGTGTTTATACCTATGTATATGTGCGTGTGCGTTATTGATAAATATTTGTGCAGATATATATATGGTATTTTTGTTTGGAGTCTTTGCCATGCTTGATAGTGCATATATGCTTTTAATTCAAAATTGGTATCTAACTTGTTGCGAATTTTTGGTTGATATCCCATGCTTATCATAATACATGTTAATGGTATCTTTTGCTCTTGCATCATAAGTTGGTAACTGACCAAGTGAAATTTATTTGATTTTCTAGAAATTGAACTTGAATAATATGAAGAACAGAATGGATGAGAAGATAATTAAGAGCAGGAAAGTATAGAAACAGAGATGAGTTTTAGAGAGAAGAAAGAGATGAGAAAGAAATTGAGATTTCATTAACGTCTAGAATGCTTAAAATTGAACCCATCAGCTTGTTTTATACACAACAGTAACTCATTTCTAACAGCTACCAATTGATGAACTTCTAATAAACTACTAACTAACATGGCTAACCAATTAACCAACTAACCGACTAACAACTTGCATCAACAATAAACTCACAAGTCTAACTCTAACGAACCATAACATACTAACTAACTAACCTACATGCTTCTTTTGACCATCCTGGCAGTATCTATTTATCCTTGTGTGGATTAGTTGTTCTTCATTGTTACCCATATGCTCAATTGATCTTGTCACTTTACACCATCGCATGTTTAACTTGCTTTTCTTCATTCATATCTCTTGTTTAGTTTAGGGGGAGTATTTGTTTTAATTGGGGGAGAAATAAGTTATTTTTTACTTTTTATCCTTTGGCTATTCCTAAACAAAAGGGGGAGAAGTGGTATCTAAACCTTTAGTTTGGGGAGATTTATCTTAGGGGGAGTCGCGGTCTTCTTAAGTAGATCATGTTAGATAAAGGGGGAGAATTAATTAAGGGGGTATTATTATTATTTTATGCACTTTAATTTGTTATATTCCCTATGCGTTTGATGGTTTGTTTAAGTGTGCAGGATCTCATCTTTAGCGGCATTATTTAAAGCGGCAAGGCATTCTCTATGAGTCGAGTCAAGCGTCTGTATTTTATTTTATTTTTGGGTGGGATTGTGCCATGGCGTGCTTGACGGCCCATAGGATTTTTTATATGGTTTTGTCCCGGAATAGCCAAAGGGGGAGATTTGTAAGGACAAATTTCCAATCGAGTCAATTTGTAGTATTGGCTTAATTCCGGACAAAACAATGTGAGTCATAGGATAGATGTCCATGCTATATCCTTTCAAGCCTATGACAAGTGTACATTGAAAACGTAGTGGCCAGAAATTGAAGAATATATCCTTGTCGGTTTTCGTGCCAAGTTTCACGTCATCAAAATTTGGATTCCAAGGTCTCCTAAAGGTATGAACACATTAATATATATATATATGAGCTTGAAATATTTTTTATGGGTGTTAATTTTATAAAGTTTTGTCAAAACGACTCTTTATTTTTTCAAAAAATCATTTTAGAACATATCATAAAAGTTTTGGGCTTAAAAAATTGAATTTAGGATTTTCTGCAAAGTCGTTCGAACGAATATCAAACGAGGTTCCGACGACTTTATAGCAATATACTTTGTTTTCTCGTTCGAAGTTCCGTTCAAACATCCTCGTTCGAACGAGTTTATCTAACGAGTTTTTGGCCTTGTTTTTCTTCTGTTTTCTCGTTCGAATAGTGTCGTTCGAACGACATCAAAAAGTTGTTCTAACGACCTGGGAAAAATTAAAATTTCGGTAATTTTCTTTTTTAACCACCCTTCCCCACTACTTTTCCCACTAACTGTTGCCAGCTTTACTTAGTGCGGGAATAACACTTTTCGATGTAACTTTTGTGAGATTTTCTAAGTGCTAGAGAGAAAAATTGTTTATCCAAAAGTTCCTTTTGTGTTCTTAAACCCCCATGAAATAATTTGTTCAAGACACAAATATACGCCCATGTGTTTGTTTAAAATCCAAGTTCTTCAATATATATATCTTGCTTGGAGATTGTTTAGCACCGGGTTCCTCTCTACCCATCAAAGGAGATAGTTTGGGTTTCTTCTCTACCCCAAAAAGAAGATTGGTTTTTAAGGCTCATACGGTGAAAGGCACCGTCTGGGGGTTGACGATAGCCAGACCCCATTGGTGGACTCCAAGATTCCAGTGGACTCCGGAGTTATCGACTAGGCGGAGGTTGAAGCAAGAAGGAGCGTCAAGGCTTGGACGGAGTCAAGTCATTGTTGTAAGTCTATTCCCTTGTTTTTTGTAAACATACAATACCTAGTGGATTTGTAGACAGGTCTTCCGAGGTTTTTCCCGTTGTGGGTTTTCCTCGTACATCGCGGCATAGTGTGTTTGTGTTTATTTTTATCTTGTAAAATCACCTAGAAGTATGCTTAGGTTTAATCAAGATAAAATTTGTTTAAACACAAAACAATCTAAATTGTTGCTAGTTTAATTTTGGGTAAATTTAGTTTAATTTAATTCAAGTTAGCATATCTAATTTGGTAAAATTTGTGATAAGTGTGTTTGGCCTATCTTTAATCATGAATTAATTATTGTTAGGCTATTTTGGACTTGAGTTGAATTAATTTGATTTAAAAGAAAAATTGGAATTAACTTTGTTAATGGTAAGTTGATATATTTGTTGAGTTAATTTTAAGTTTGAAGAAATTAAAATTTGAATTCTATAATAATTAAATTTTGAAAAGAAATTTTACTTTGGTATATTGTGTTGAACCATCTCATAATTTGAGTAGTTTAGAATAAGGGGACATTCGCCTCTATCACCTAGGACTCAACAATCCATTTCATATCTTTCGAAGATATATGTTACATTTAAAGTATCCAATCCAAAAATATATGGCAATGGTATGGAGAGACTCATTCAAGTTAAATACCAGCTTCGAAAGCTTCAAGTATTAATGTGGGATAAGATCTAACAACCTCACTCACGTGCAGCCAGGCTCGCATGTTTAGAATAGGTAAGATGCAAATGTATATGTGCAAACGAGGAAGCGAAAGGCTTAGGGGTACACAAAAAAAAACATTTGGCAATGCGTGGAGGGGGGAGCATTCAAGTGGTGTAAACTTGATTGAGATGTTTTTAAATGGCATTCAAGTGATAAACTAGCTTGAGATGCTTCAAAATACTAATATGGGAGAAGCTCTAACACTACTAGCATAACAAATCAGCATAATGAAAACATAATCCATTCACGATGTTCTTGTTATCATCTCATTTGATAACCCTTTCTTCATTCATAATCCTCGTGAATCCTTCTTTCCACACCGAAAGCACTAACCATGCGGACATCATTTTCATTGTAACATATATTTACTCAGGTGTTATATTCGTTAAAAATTTGGAAATGTCCTGAAGTGTGTAAGGTGCAAATGGCAAATATGGAAACAACATCAAAGAGATGCCTCCGACATTCAAACCCCCACCCCAAAAAATAAATAAAAAAGAAGTTTAATGAACCGACACGACAACATTAGATTCTGATGATAATACTTAACATATAGTCCTATAAAACTCGGACCCTTTCCTTTGTATCCATCACAAAATGTACCAAAAAGGGGGCTGTAAAGGAAGTATAGGAAGCATCCACTCTATACAAAACCGGCCCAAAAAAGAAGGAAACATATCCAAAAGAATTCTAAAAAGGCAACTCTGTAGCTACGAAGGAATGATCCATCCACAAAACAGGATACGCAAAATCAAAAACCAGAGCTTATGAACAGGGTGCGATAAAACTGATCTTGGTGTTACCCAATGCATACCAAACAGAGAAAGCAATATAAACCATGAGCCTGTGACATCTTCATGAATAAGGAAATAATTCGTTGAACTGCCTTCTTAGTTTGTCAATGATAAAATCGCTTCCAATGCTACTATTTACAGGAAAATGGCAACCATTAAATGTGTTTTGGATCCCTAAACACATCTCTATGGGAACTCCTATAGTCTCTTCAACAAGACTGTCTAAGAATTAGATGGAAAAAAAAGGTAGTGTATAGTCCCTGCAATCCATGTACAGATAATCACTTTCCCCTTCCGTGGGCGAGCTTCAAATAAGAGGCTAAGCAGCTGCCCATGAACTTGTTGTCAGGGACTTATTTGGTGTCCTCCACTGGGACTCCTAAAGCCCCTATAGGGCTCACCACCAATAGAGATTGTCGAATGTTCCCATTGCATTAGAGTAAATCCATGAGACCAATTACCTTTATTGGAACTAGCACCTCTCCGCCCTCCTTGCCTTCAAGCACAAGGTATCATTTATTCGTTCGCACCCATGAATAACTGTATTTGATTTCTTGGATCCCTAACTGAATTTGGTAAAACTCGTTGATCCAATTGACCACATTCACTATCCTCCAACTGTTTGGGGTACATTGGGCAGGTATTACATTGAAGTATTCACAAAACTCCATAAAGAATTGGTTCGAAGGGAAGGTCACACCAGTTTCAGCAATAAATTGGGAGGACATCCAATGTCCTCCCTCTATGTTGTAATAATCCTTGGATTTTTCTCCAAACTCTATCACGACCCATTCAGGGATAGAGAAACACTTTCTAAACTCTCTTATGTACCTCTCGCTCACTAGTTGACCATTTTTCCACTCAAGAAAGAAAAATTTAGAAAAAATGCAAAGGTTGCTTGAGAAAAAAACTACACAAAAATAAGGAACGAGAGAGAGGAAGACTTACAGTTAATGGAGAAATCGAATGGCTTCAAGACATTTTGAGTAATGAAGTAGTGATAATGCTTTCCAAAAATAACGGTAGGGAAGTGATCAAACGGCCTGGTTCAACTTCCAAGAAAAGCATATCATTTGAAACGCGACCCTAGATGATAGCTGACATGCATGTCACCGCATCTTGGTTTAATCAGCGCGTAATTATCAGCGTACCACTGAAACAACAAGGAAAATTACAAGCATGCCCTTCAGCCTCAACAGGAATAACAAAGTTGGTTTTTATCTTAAAAACACACGGTGTTGACATTCTCCAACCATAGCTTCTATGGGCGATCAAATTTCACTATCGACCAACGTCAAAATCAACAGCCAACCAAACCTCTTCACCCCATTCATGTTGTAAAGATTTGGGAGCAGAGCAACTGTGGGGGAATTATCCGACCTAACAGGAACATATAACACCTATCCAGAGTAGATAGATGACCGTGGCTTGGAGGTAAGCACAAAGGAGGAACCGATCAGCAGATATCTTAGTCTTGGATTCGCCCGATCATATCATAACAACATTCCAAGGCTATAAAGTTCTACACACCTCATTCTCCTTCCCAACCCCTAAAATTAGGGGTGGAAATTCGGGTTAGTCGTGTCATTTTCGGGTCGTGCTGATTTTAAGTTGAGTATAAGTTTTTGGTACTCTTAAATTTGTACAAGCTAATTGTGTCACATTCGGGTCATTTCGGATTATTACCATAAACGGGTTATCGTGTCAAAAATTGTCAGCCCTACCTAAAATAATGGGCATGTAATCTTTGTTATCAACAGTTGATCAATAGAGAGAGAGAGAGAGAGAGAAACACCCCGTGAACGTAGGCACATTACCGAACCACGTATATTATGTGTTGTGTCACTGTGATTTTAATTTATCCTCGGCTTAATTGTATTGAATCAATCATAGTAGGTCTTTCCACCTACACTAAGGATGTGTTTGATTGCAAATATAGAAAATGTGTGAAAAATAGTTCATTTGTACGAGAAGTTGGAAAATGAGTTGAAAAATATATGAGTTTTTGGTCTTACTTTTTCTTTTTTTCATGGAAATCAATTCTTTGGTGGGTGGATAAAAAATATTTTCCACTAAAAACGAAGTTTGAGATGAAGCACTTGTAATGTGGATGAGTGTTGTTCTTACATGAAGAGGTACTACAAAGGTAAAACATGAGTCAAAACAACTATTTTCCATGAAAAAATTTCCATGTCAATCAAACACACCCTAAGTGTGTTTTGGATCCCCAATCAGATCTCTATGGGAACTCCTAGTCTTTTCAACGAAGTTGTATAAGAATTAGCTAGAAAAATAACTATAGTCTATAGTCCCTGCAGTCCATCTCCTCCAAATAGTCACTTTCCCCTTCCGTGGGCGAGCTTCAAATAAGAGGCTAAGCACTAAGAAACCCTTGTCATAGGAGCCAAATGGACTAAGGGAATATTACTTAAGTTGTAGGAGGGTAGTGAAACTGGGGTCTATGAATAACTGGAAAGGGTGAGGCGTGACCCACTCCAATGGACGCTGCCTGCAAGGTCTTCAAGGTCTCCTGGTGCAACTTCTGACGAAAACTTCTCCTTCTGGTAACAATGGAACTCCAGCTTCAACTCACTCCCTGCAAGAAGATGAACTTTCACAGCAAAAATAGTAATTTTCTCAAGGGAAACACCTGAGAGTGATGGCTGTCAGTGGGGAGTGAAGGAACAAGGTACTCAGCACTAAGAGAATGAGCAGGGAGAGAATACTTAGGTAGGTCTGGTGATATTTTAGCAGAGTAACAGTGCAATTTCTATTGTGTCTCCTTTTTTGACCTTGCCCAGAGGTCTATTTATACTGGGGCGTTAGGGGTCAGTGGCAATTTTTGGGCGCCAAAATTGAGAGAGTTGGTGGGGAACAATGTCTGAAGTGTATCATTTGTCCCTACCTGTAGGCAGCCTGCCTGTCCCCTCTGCAGGCGCCACTTGGCGCCGACCAAAACTCAAAAAGTACATTTGTCCCCTAGTGGAGACAAAATATCAGATTTGGTAGTTATCTTTTGAAACGATAACTTGTGGTGAAATTTTGCAAATCTTGAGAGAGGAGACCTTAAGGACTCATCTCCTCTAAAAGTGTTATTTTTCTTGAGAGGGACCTCGAGAACCCCCTCTTCTGGAAAAGTCATTTTCTTGTAAAGAGTTTATGTTTCTTGTGAGTAGCCAGCTCTTTGGCTGCTCACTTCACTTGTGACTAGGTGTGCAGTGTGTGTAGTCTCGAGTGACTTCTGGGTCTTCCTACTAGTATTCTCTCAATCCATTAGTGCTAAGTGGTTGAGCTTGCTCAACATACCTTGTCCCTCAGCCGCCAAGCCAAAACTCCCAGGAGGTCCCAACGCGCCTGTTCGAGCCCTGCTTGCTCGACTAGGCAACCTGTACAAGAAAGTAAAGTGTTAGTGATGTTGTTCATTTAGAGACTGATGTTTCATAATGGGGGGGGTTGTTCGCGATAGTTACTCCCTCAATATGAGTTTCTGTCAAAAACCCCTGTAGCAGCACTTCTCGAATAACATTTCTGCAGTGACCCTTGCAGTGGCGCTGAGTCTTGCAGTGACGCCGACTCTCTCAACTATCATTACTGCAGTGTCCTTTGAAGCGGCGCTGGAACTTGAAACGGCGCCGACCCTTGCGGAGGTGCGGACCCTTGCATCGGCGCTGGTATTTGAAGTGGTGCCGACACTTGCAGTGGCGTCGACACGTGAAGCGGTGCCGACACTTGAAACGGCGCTGACGCTTGAAGTGGCGCTGACACTTGAAGTGGCGCTGACACTTGAAGTGGCGCTGAGGCTTGAAGCGGCGCCGACCCTTGCATCGGCGCTGGTATTTGAAGTGGCGCTGACACCTGCAGTGGTGTCGACCCGTGAAGCGGTGCCGACGCTTGAAACGACGCAGACGCTTGAGGTGGCACTGACACTTGAAGTGGCGCTGAGGCTTGAAGCGGCGCTGGCACTTGAAACGACGTCAACCCTTGCGTCGGCGCGGACCCTTACATCGGCGCCGGTACTTGAAGTGGCGTCGACACTTGCAGTGGCGTCGACACGTGACGCGGTGTCGACGCTTGCAACGGCGTCGACACTTGAAGTGGCGTTGATGTTTGAAGCAGCGCTGATACTTGAGGTAGCGCTGACGCTTGAAGTGGTCGCTGATACCTGGGGCGGCGCCGACCCTTGTCGCGGCGCCGACACTTGAAGCGGTGATGACGCTTGAAGCGGCGCTGACGCTTGAAGCGGTCGCTGATACCTGAGGCGGCGTCGACCCTACTTGCGGCGCCGACACTTGAAGCGGTGCTGACGCTTGAAACGGCGCTGATGCTTGAAGCGGTCGCTGATACCTGAGGCGGCGCCGACCCTTGTCGCGGCGCCGACACTTGAAGCGGCGCTGACACGTGAGGCGGCGCCGACCCTTGTCGCGGCGTCGACGCTCGAAGTGGCGCCAATGCTCGAAGTGGCGCTGACGCTTGAATCGGCGCTGACATGTGAGGCGGCGCCGACCCTTGTCGCGGCGCCGACGCTCGAAGTGGCGCCGACGCTCGAAGTGGCGCCGACGCTCGAAGTGGCGCTGATACTTGAGGTAGCGCTGATTCTTGAAGTAGCGCTGACGCTTGAAGCAGTCGCTGATACCTGAGGCGGCGCCGACCCTTATCGTGGCGCCGACACTTGAAGCGGCGCTGACGCTTGAAACGGTCGCTGATACCTGAGGCGGCTCCAACCCTTGTCGCGACGCTGACACTTGAAGCGGCGCTAATGCTTGAAGCGGCGCTGACACGTGAGGCGGCGTCGACCCTTGTCGCGGCGCCGATGCTCGAAGTGGCGCCGACGCTCGAAGTAGCGCTGATGCTCGAGGTAGCGCTGACGCCTGAGGTAGCGCTGATGCTTGAAGCGGCGCTGATACTTCGCAATGGCTTTTGGGCTTCTTGGTGACCCTCGCGGGTACCTCTCGGGTGTCATTAATAAGAGAAAGTATTTTTTATTTTGTTTGCTTTTTCTGTTGATAACACCCTTCTACATTAGCCCCTCGTGCAAAGATTTTTTGGTTGGGTAGACTAAAAAAACTTTGTACGCTATAAATCTGGTTTCAACAATTATATATATATATATATATATATATATATATACATATATATTTTCTGAGGGATCTTAGGATCATTAACTTCTGTGTCCCTTTATCCGAGATTTTTAATTTTTTTGAGAACCCACGCGTCAGTGTGGGAACTATCATCTCATCATTTGGGAAAAAAAAGGTCATCGCCTTTTTGCCTTCCTGCATGTTTTCCCATTTTGGTGCAAAAAAACATAAGCCCCTCTTCTTAGTCCCTTTCATCTTCTTCAAAAAGAAACATAAGATACTTTTGGGTTTGTAGTGAGAGAGAGTGAGAAAGGGACTTATAAAACCCCATAGCCACCCATCTCCTCATTTTTGCTCTAACTTTCCCCACTATCATAGCCTCTCATCCATGGATTCCAAACTAAAGAATGCCTCCCCAAATGCAAACAACCCTAAGGCACCCAAGGTTCTACACTCCACACCGTCTCCATCCGTCGTTCCCATCGCCTCCGTGACCGACATGGCTGCCACCGGCGACGATTTGCCCCATACGGCCAGCGGCGCTGCCGCCCCGCTCGCGGTACCTATTTTTGCAGATTTCGGGTCTAGAACCCTCATGGGTTCCTCGCCCTTTCATTCGCCACCTGCGGGGGGTCTCGAGCGACGGTCTTCCACGGTACGGGGGGTCTCGAGCGACAGGGGGTCTCGAGCGACGGTCATGGGTTCTTCCACGGTACGGGGGGTCTCGAGCGACGGTCTTCTGGCAGCTAAGGGTCTAGCACCCGATTGCAGTGTGCGCGAGAGCGTGGGATCTCGACCGAGGCTGTTCTGACCGCTAAGGGTCTCGCGCCCGATTGCGGTGTGCGCGAAGAGCGTGGGGTCTCGACCGAAGCTGTTCTGACCGCTAAGGGTCTCGCGCCCGATTGCGGTGTGCGCGAGGAGCGTGGGGTCTCGCCCATTCTGGACATGGGTTTTAAATTTTTGGTCGAGAAAGATGCCGACCAAGGTTCCTCGTCAACAGATCCTTCATCGGAGGGTCTCTCACCTTCTGCCTGGTGTCGCGACATTACCCCCTTTCCGCGGAACTTGCCTTGCTCCCTCGAAGACCTCGCGCACTTAGGGTCTGCGTCCCCGGGTTCCTCGCGATTTCTATATGGTGCTCCAATATCAGGTATCTCGCCCCACTCCCTTGATATGGTTGTTGACGAGGTCCCTCCGTGGGTGGACCTCTCGTCCGGGGGTCTCTCTCTTGTCGCCTTGGATCCTTATAAGGAAATCAGTTGCGTTGGGAGGGGTATCTCGACCTCTATTTATGAAGTTTATCCAGTTGATTTGGATAAGGGTATCTCGGAATTTTCTGGCGCCGACAGTGGTTCCTCGCGCGTTGAGCTAGGCGTGGGGAGTTCTTTGTCTATTGAAGATGATTTTGGAGGAAGGTGGGTCTAGACAGGTATTAGTACTGACGCAAGCATCTTGACCTCGGGTGTCTCGATGCCTTTGACTGTTTCTGAAATGGGTATTTCAGCTTATGGCAGCATGGTGACCTCTCGTCAGCAGTCGGGGGACTCGAGACTTGGCCTCGCGTCCACGGGTCTCTCGTTCGTTCAGGGGGGTGTCTCAACATTTTGTCACCTCGGGGGTTCCGTGACCCAGGGTGTCTCGCCGACTATTAGTCTTACGGAGAGCATGCCATTGACCAGGGGCTCTTCACATGATTTTGCTGGGGTTTCTGCCTCCACTTCTTTTTTCGCGACAGGGGGCCCCGGGGGTCCCTCGCTCGGAGTCCCCACTAGGGTGAGTTCTTTTCTTGAGCCAATGGTTCTAGGTGGTTCATCAGCTACGCCGAGCTCTTCTCAGGCATGGAAGGACTATATGCACATTCGCCAAGGGCGAGACTTTGGTATTTATCGTCGTGCTCCTTTTTTTGGTCCTGCTGACAGTTTCATGATTTCACTTTCCGATTTTGGGGAAAAAATTTCGGGTGCTGTTCTCGAACGTTCTCATGCGGGGTTAACTGAGTCTGATGATCTTCCTACTATTTCTCCGGATTCCATTCTCCGAGTCCGAGTTGACCGTGGTGACTTTCCCTATTCCAACGTTGAAGTTAAAACCCCGGGTGGACCCACAGAGGAGTGGGCCAGTTGGGTTGATTATGTTCTGAGCGTTCCTGATTATGTGGCTATTCTTAGGGAGGTGGGACTCTTCACCGCCGTCAGCAGCCTGAAGTCCTGCACCATATTTAAGCATGGTCCTTCGCTCAATCTCTTATTATCTCGGTGGAGTATGGAGTCTCACACCTTTGTCACGGGCTGGGGGGAATTTACCATTACCCTAGAAGATATATGTGAGTTGTACGCCCTTCCTTTCTTTGGGCAACAGGTCTTTTCTGATGACTGCGAGGACTCCCTAGAGCAGGAGATGGTGGGGGAGTTACGGTCAGCTCTCGGAGAGTGCTCGAGGTATGTGGCCATAAATATAACTGGTCATTCCAAGCATTCCTTTGCCAAATGTCAAAGATACTGGTTCAGGGACTTTGAGCAGTTGCAGAAGGGGGAGACTTCTCGTGCAGCCCCCAGATCCCAGGATGGTCCTAAGATCCACTCTCCTGCACATTTAGCCGCTTTCCTCGTTACGTTCTTGACTCGGTTCCTTCTACCAGGTAAGCCTGAAGATTGTCCTCGCGAACTTCTTTTTAGATTGGTTGTACGATTGTCTCGCGGTAGGTCGGTACCCATGGCTGCCCTGACCTTGGGTTCTCTTTACACCTGGATAAACCGAGCACACATAGATGTAGAGAGGTCCTGCGGTCGGTATGATGTTGCTAATCATGTCAACGCCCCTCTCTTGATGGCCTTTTTGTTTGAGCATTTCCCCCACTTTACTTCAGGGGCTCACGCTTGTCATAGCGACGCTGCGAGACTTCTTCGGTGGCATAAGAAAACTCCCAAGCAGTCTCTGGGAATGTTGATTGATGATATCAAGGAGTTTCAGTTTCGGCCTTACACCAGGCGCCCTGGGGGTACTTTCAGCTGGCTTTCTTTCCCCGGCGACGGCGGGACCTTCTATTGCCCTTCAGCAGTGGGGTCGGTTTCCACGTGTCCTCATATTAATGTGGTGACGATGCTCTTACCGTTTCACCTTCCTTCTTGGACCGAGTTAGGTCCGCGTGCTGAATCTTATCATTCCGAGTGGGCAAGATGACAGTTTGGCTATGATCAGGGCGTTCACACTCCTCCTCTTCCTACCTACAGCAGTCATTCTGAGGCATTCTCAGAGGCGTGTTCTAGCTTTACTCTTCAGGGATTATTCCGCAGAGTCAGTGGTTTGGGTGGTCTCTATGTGCCTCCCTGCGATTATCATCCTTCATTCACTTCGTCTTGGTTCCTTCTTTGGCAGCAGCAGGTTCGTCTTATCCAAGAATGCGTAGTTGGCCCTCCTCATGAGACTAACCCCATTAAATATACCCGAGCTCAGTTTTTGGTCAGGCGGACGCAGAAAGATCCTTGGTTTCTCAGCACCACCTCTACGCCACCTTTGGAGCAGTCCATCCCTATTTTAGTGAAACCTCTCATTGACGAGTCACTTCCGCCTCCGTCGACTGAGCTTCCCCTTGTGAAGTCTAAAAGCCAACCAAAAAGCAGAGGGAAGGCGGGCACCTCTACTACCAGCAAAAGGAAACACCCTGACGCCGATGTCTCTAATTTTGTTCCTGCTACTACTGCTTCTCCTCCTTCTTCTCCTGTGAGGACCCGGGCTGCGAAGAAAAAGAAAGGAGATGGCGCTGGCATAGCTGCTTCCTCTACGGTGGATCAAGAGTCCAATACTGGCAACCTTGGTGCAGGGGGAACTTCCCAAATAGTGAAAGGGAGAGGTTACTCCTCACCGAGCCTTACTTCCCAGGAGACGCGGGTCGCGTCTATTCCTATTGCAGAAGGTACTATATCACAACATCCTTTACTCAGTGGAACTAGTTCTCATGGAGTTTCTTCATCTCCCTCCCCTTCATTGGAAGAGGAACTAGTTGATTATGGAAGCACCCCTTCCTATGACGACCATAGTTCTTCTTCGGGTGATATGGGCGGCCTGAGTTCCCATAGCGAAAGCACTACTGACACTTATGCTTTGTTATCAGTCTCCAGAGAGTCTTCTAGCGATGATGAGGCCTCCCGTTCTCCTGGGGGGGTCAGCCCCACCCATCTCCCTTATAGCCAGACTACGCGCCCTGTTACTGTAAGTGTTCTCCCTTTACTTGTCCATATTTTTTTTTTGCATATGACTTTCTTTCTTCCCCTCCTTATATATATATACATTTTTTCATTCAAAGCATTCCGTTATATTTGTGCAAGTCATTTCCGTAAAGGCAAGTAGTTCTCCTCTTCCCCCACTACGACCGACGCCCTTTCGGCGGGAGAGGAACTCCATGCTCATTTCCTCCCGAGGCCTGTTTAGAGAGGTTTGCTGTCTCCTTAATTCATTTAACTTCTGTTGTAATTTATTCGTCTTCTAACTGCCTTTTGGTCGCGTACATTGTCATTTCCTCGCAGCTTTCATCCGTGCACTTTACTGTCACCAGGACCACCCCTGTGGCTTCCCCTTCTCCTCAGGTATGCTTTGCTATTTTCAAAACTTTCATTGCACCATTTTCTTTTTTTTTTAACTTCTTCCTTTTATTTACCCATTTATCATGCGTAGAGAGTTGTGTCTTCGGGCGTTGCCACATCATCTTCTCTTGTCTCGGCGGTGGGAACTTCCGCAGTTGAGCCCCTGGGCTCCTCTTCATCTGAGGTACGTATTTTTTTTTTACCTTTGAATATTTGTTTCCTCTTAATAGGAGTCCTAATGGGTCTTGGACTTTCTTCTCAGGGAGGGGCTCCTCCCTTAGCTGGCGTTATCGCCCCGGGTTTATCCTCTTCGGGGAGAATTTCTATCCCTAGGGTCCGCGTATCTATGGACGGTAGACCTTTGGTTCAGGCGATTTCTCGTGGCCCAATATTTACCGTGGCCTCAACCAGTGAGCCCACACTTCAGGTCAGTCCTTTTTGTTGAAGCAATGGGATCTCCTTTTCCTCGAACATGCAATAAACAACGTATTTTCATTCTTTGCAGGCTATCAGTACAGCCCCTACTGCGCTGACCGTCTTTTTTCGCGCTTCCCCCTTGGATGGGGTTCAGGTATTCTTTTATTTTCTTAGTTCTATTTTCTTATCTGTCCAGCCTATACTTATCGTATCCCTCTTTTACTTTGTCGCAGTTATCCCTTGGCGCTGTTTCGAGTGCGGCTCCTGCCACTGCCGTTTCAGCAGCCCCTATACATGGGCTGGTTTGTCCTGTTGTTGCGCCTCTTCAGGTAGCTATCTCTACGGTGCCCTTTTGAGGAGCTTCCCTCACCCTCTTTTTAATTGAGGTATTTATCGTTCATGAAATAACTGATTTGTTACCTGTCGCCCTTTCTTGTCACTCGCAGCCTCACCTACCTCCCGCGGCCTCTGTCACTGAGATTGTTCTTTCGGAGGTGCCTGAGGTTGAGTTAGCTTCTTCGGAAGCATTGGTCGCCGAGGCAACCCCTTTTGGAGCATCGATCAGTGTTGTTGCCCCTACGGGATCCCCTGCTCCTCCTTCTATGACCGTTACGGAGGGCGTTATTCAGGTGCCGTGTATAAGAGTATCTACTTTCCTCCTTCTTGCGTATACTGTGCAAGCATTCTCATTTCACCCTTGTCTCATTGTTTCCAGGTGCATGAGAGTACTCCGATGACTATGGAGTCTGGCAGTGGGGCCACTGCGAGAGAGGTATTAGACTGGCATACCTCCTCCTTTTACTATTCCCCTCTTTTCTTCTTGCATATACTGTGCAAGCATTCTCATTTTACCCTTGTCTCATTGTTTCCAGGAGCATTAGAGTACTCCGATGACTGTGGAGTCTGGCAGTGGGGCAACTGTGAGAGAGGTATTAGACTGGCATACCCCCTCTTTTTACTATTCCCCTCTTTTCTTCTTGCGTATACTGTGCAAGCATTCCCATTTCACCTTTGTCTCATTGTTTTCAGGTGCATGAGAGTACTCCGGTGACTGTGGAGTCTGGCAGTGGGGTAACTGCGAGAGAGGTATTAGACTGGCATACCCCCTTTTTTTTTACTATTCCCCTACTTTCTTCTTGCGTATACTGTGCAAGCATTCTCATTTTACCCTTGTCTCATTGTTTCTAGGTGTATGAGGGTACTCCGATAACTGTGGAGACTGGTAGTGGGGCAACTGTGGAGGGAGATTGCAGTTCTGAGTTCACTCCTTTAGTCGGTGATGCTGATTCTGGTGGGGAGTCTTCTTTTCTTCCTTCTGAGGCGGGGTCTCGCCACTCCGAGGGCGATGATGAAGCCGAGGATTCTGCGACTATTTCTAGTAGGCTATGGCGTGAGGAGTTACCAGGCCGCTTCAGGGTACATGAGCGTCATCTCTTGGATCTCATCTTGGAGAACCATCCCGAGACATTCACTTCTCAGAGTATACTCCAGGTTGACAGCCTTACGGCCTTCAACTTGAGGGCTCTTGCCAGCCATGTTCACGAGTTCTTGGCTACCTCCCCTGCTAATCTGACTAGCTCTTCTATCATGCTATTCTTGGATGCTCTCCACGACTTACAGCATTTCTATCATTTTCGTTTGGATTGGCTTGACGCAGGGGTTCGCCCCTTTCTGAGTGTTCCTTTCCGAAAGATAGTGAGGTTTCACACTTCCCGACAGTCCAGGGTTGAGCAACGACACGCTGAGGCTACGAGGATTCGGAATCAGATCGCCCTACTGCAGGTGAAGCTTTCCAGACTCGAGTCTGGCGATGAGGAGGATGAGGCTAAATTCGTCAGGTTGGAGGAAGAGTTTCTGCGGGAGGCTGGTCCGTCATATGCTGGCGCCATCGCGCGTGATGATTTAATTTTTGTGATTTCTAGCCGATAGGCTACTTCTTGCTTTGTAGTGCTCAGAATCCTATGTGTACATCACTTATCATTCCTGTATGAGACACTTTGTTTCTTCTGCACTTTCTTTTTCTTTTGTTCTCCCTTTATGCTGTGGGTGTTCTTTTATGTGACCTGCTCTAATTTTCTGTGAGCATTTAGTCTACTGGTGGCTACCCCATATACTGCGGGGTATTTGCATTGATATGAAAAGTTATGTATTATCATATTGTGCACATTTTTTGAAGATGCACCTCTTGTAGCTGTGAGGTGTTGGCATGTGACTTTCTTGGGTTGCCCCTCCTGTCTGTGGGGGTATTCCTACATATTACTGCTTATAGTCGTAGAGGCTGGGTTGGAGAGGAGGGTGACCCCCGCCCCTTTCCGGAAGCCTGATTTTATTATAAAACTGTATTAATTTATGTCTGGGGGACTTTGCTCAGTATACTTTCTCTTAGGATGGACCTACCTCCCAAGTGTAGTGAGCAAAGTTCCTGATCTTTTTTTTTTGTGCTCTCTTCTAACTTAATAGGGAGTGCATATGTATGTATAAATGAGCAAGCAGAGCAAATGTCAACAATGATCAAGAGTGTTGCTATTTCATTTCTTTACCTTTGTGTGCTGTTTACAGTGTAGTATTGCTCTAAAAAAAATTTACAAAAAAAACTTTTCTTGTATAAGAGCAATCCTTGACATTCATTACAGACATGCAGAACACAAACAAAACTTGTTAGTTGTTACTAAGCATAGTACCTCTTCAGCCACTTGCAGTTGATGGACTGGAGGCAATCACTCTCTTGCTCTGATATTTGGCAGTAGCCCGACTTCCCCACTCCTCTGACAACAAAAGGGCCTTCCCAGTTAGGTTTGAATTTTGATGCCGACATGCTACGGAGCTGGTGAGTTGATGCTCGCAGGACTAGATCTCCCACCTGGAATTCCCTAGGCTTAACCAAGTTTTCGTAGGCCCTGGACAGTTGCTGAGTGTAGACTTTGAAATTCTCTCTCGCCTTGTCTCTGTGCTCGTCCAGCGCCTCCAGTTGCACATGCCTTGGGTCTGGGATGAGCCCATTGCTAAGAGAAATTCTGGCTGAAGGTACCTCCAGTTCCACTGGTAGGACAGCTTCGGTCCCATATACTAGAGAGAAGGGAGTGAACCCTGTTGGCTTTCTTTTCGAAGTACGGTAGGCCCATAACACCATAGGCAACTTCTCATCCCATGCTCCCGGCATGTCTTCTAGCATTTTCTTCAAAATATTTATCAGGGTCTTATTAGTGGCTTCTGCTTGGCCATTGCCCTTGGGGTAGGATATGGTTGAGCTATTATGCACAATCTTATACTTGTCCGTGAGGAGGGCCATCTCTTTGCATACAAATTTCTTCCCATTATCCGTTAGGATCACTTTGGGTATACCAAACCTACATATGATATACTCCTTTATAAACTGGGTTACCACTTGGGCAGTGACTCTCCTTAAAGGAATGGCCTCCGCCCATTTGGTGTACAATTCTGTAGCCACAATGATAAAAGCCTTGTCGTGAGATGCTGGGGCGATCTTACCCACCAGGTCGAACGCCCATGTGTGGAAGGGATAGGGGTTGTCAAGCTTTGTAGGCTGACGGAGGGAGCGTGCACCATGTTTTCATGCACCTGGCATGCTCTACACTTTTTCACATATCCAATGGAGTCAGCCTCCATAGTCGGCCAGTAGTATCCCAGCGTCATCAGTTGATCATACAGCTTGGCGCCTCCTATGTGGGAGGGCTCATGAGCTTCTTTCAGTACCCTTTCCACTTCCTCATTGGCTACGCACCTTAGCGCCTTCTCGTTGTACCCTTTCCTATATAACTCTCCTTTGACCAAGTAGAAACGTGCTATCCTTTTTCTAAGGTAAATTTCATCCGCTCTCTCGGCGGGCAGCTCCCCATCTTTTAGATATGCTAGGTACGGCTGTCTCCAATCTTCGAAGGCTTCCACGAAGTTAGACTCCGTCGGCTGGTCAAAATTATCTTGGCACTTCAAACAACTTTGTTGCAAGCGGGCTGCTTCTACGCTCATGGTGGGCTAAAAATACCCGCTTCGCTTCAATCGTCTGTACAGGGGGATATCCGTATCTCCACAGTGCTTCTGGTGCATTTCTATTAACCTCTCCTTGGCTTCTTGCTCCCCTACGCACCTTGCCAGAAACCCTCCAGGACTCTTAAAGTAGAGAGTTCCCTGCAGCACATGATAGTTGGCTAACTCTAATATTTTCATTGTCCCTTCCCTGGTTTCAAGTTGCTTCTCTACCAAACGCCTCCAATCTTCCGGCTCGTTACTTGGGAATAAGGACCTTACGGTAGTAGGTACTGTTCTCCGCCTCACTGTGATGGTTGCTTCTGACTCCTTCATGTCCAACTTTTGGGCTATGGTGGCGAGAGCGTCAGGGTGCCTGTTCATCGTTCGCGCCTGCCTCTCCACAGTTACTTCCAAGAACTGTCCGAGCAGTCGTTGGATGATGTGTCTGTATGGCGCTAGGTTGGCATGTTTAAGGGAAAACTCTCCGTTGACCTGCCTTACTACCAGATTGGATTCCCCTCGTATACATAGTACCCTGATCCCTCTTCTGAGTGCTTCCAATATCCCTAGAATGAGGGCTTCATACTCAGCTTCATTATTTGAGCATTTAAAATCTAACTTGAAAGAGAGGGTAATCTTATCCTTCCCGTCTGACAGTATGACGCCGGCCCCACCTGTTCCTTGAGCACTGGAACCATCAAACTCCATAAACCACTTCTTCACCTCCTCCGCCATGCATTCTTGAAAACTTTCTCCGGGTAGCTCTTCACTAGGCGGTTCAAAAACCCCACTCGGGAAGTGGGCCAGCAGATCTGCTACCGCCTGGCTCTTAATGGCTTTAGGCACTACGCATTTTAGATCATATTCTGACAAGATCAAAAACCACCTTGCTGCTCGTCCCATGAGTATAGTCCGCGCGAGGAGGTACTTGATGGGATCACACTTGGTGACTATGTGAACGGTGAAGGCTAGAAGGTAGTGTCTCGACTTCTGGGCTACAAATATCAGCGCCAGGCAGTGCCTCTCAACGCTGGTGTATCTCGATTCTGTTTCGGATATTACTCTTGACAGGTAGTAGACCGGATTTTCCATTCCTTCCTTCTCTTGGGCCAAGAGGGCACCTATCGACCTCTCTGTGGAAGTGAGGTAGAGCAGCAGCGGCGCTCCGGCTTCGGGGGGAATCATCGTGGACGGATAGGCTAGGATTTCTTTAATCTTCTTGAACGCACTCTCTTGCCTCTCTCCCCAAACCCACTTGGCTTTGTCTTTTAGTAGAGGTGCGAACGGATGAGTTACTTCTGCCAACGCAGGTATAAACCTCCTCAGGTAGGATACCTTTCCCAGGAAGCTCGTTGTCTCTGACTCTTGGGCGGTGGCATCATCACAATGGCTTTCATCTTCTCTGCATCCACTTGCACTCCTTGTCTATTTACCACAAAACCTAAGAATTTCCCTGCGGTAACCCCAAAGGCACACTTTGAGGGGTTCATTCTCATTTTATACCGACGACACCTCTCGAATACTCTCCGGAGATCCTGAATGTGCTTGTTTTCTTTCCTAGACTTCACCACCAAATCATCCACATAGAATTCTAGTATATCATGAAATAAGTCGTGAAAAATTGCCATCATGGTCCGCTGGTATGTGGCTCCAGCGTTCTTCAATCCGAAGGGCATGACTGTATAGTGGAAGTTCCCTAACGGTGTGCGGAAGGCAGTCTTCTCTGCATCGGCTGGGTCCATTTTAATCTGGTTATATCCGACATACCCGTCCATGAAGCTATACATCTCATGTCCCGCGGTGGAATCCACTAAGCTGTCTATGCTGGGTAGTGGGAATTCATCCTTAGGACACGCCCTATTCAAGTCGTGAAAGTCTACACAGATTCTGATTTGGGTCTTGTCTTTCTTTGCCACTGGCACTATGCTGGACAGCCATATGGGGTGCTGAATAGGCTTGATGAACCCTGCCGCTAACAACTTCTCCACCTCAGCCTTTATTTTCAAATCAAGGTCTGCTTTATATGTACGTGTGGCTTGCCTTACCGGAAGGGCATTGGGAAGGATGTTCAATCTATGAGAGCTCACTTATGCGTCTATCCCTGGCATCTCCGTGTACTTCCAAGCGAATACATCAGTGAACTCCTTAAGTAGCTCAATGAGCTCTTCCTTCTGCTTCGGTTCCAGGCACTTGGAAATTAGAATGGGTCTACTCTCGCCCTCTTCTAACCCCAACTTGATTTCCTCTAATTCCTGCAGCTGCTCTCGGGGTCCGTCTTGCATGCACTCCGGCGCCTCTTCTGGTTCTTCAACATGCTCAACAATATGGGATTCATCAACAATAAAACACTCGGGCGTCGGGTCGATGCTCTCGTCCCAGAACATCGCCCGTACAGACCGTTATAAACGGTAGATGACTTTTCCATTGGGCAAAACCACTTTCTTGCAAGTTCGAGGAGGTCTAGCTACCTCCTCTACCTTCCTCTTGCCTTTTGCCATGTGGGGGATTATCCTCTCCCCTAGACGGTTATGAACGAATTTTTTCTGCGGGACCCTTCCCTCAGCTACCTTGATTCCCACTAGCTTTCTTGTAAAGACCTTTCTTTCCTCATCCAACTCGGTGTAAAAGGCAGCATCTACCAGGTGGGCCTCCTCAACGACGAAGGGTATCTGCGTGGCCTTGATCACTATCTTTGTACCTCTAATATTTGCCTTTGCGCATTGATGGTAGGTGGAAGGCACTACGCCATGAGTGTGCATCCATACCCTTCCAATGAGTAATTGGTAGCTGGTGTCAGCGTTAATAACATGAAATTTGATGTGGGAGGTGAAATTTTCCAACTTAATTCCCACATTCACGTATCCAATTGACTGCATTCCGGCGTTGTCGAATCCAGAAATTACTAGCGGTACCGGAACCACCTTCTCCTGGTCAATTCCTGTTTCATATAATGTACTGATGGGCATGATGTTAATGGATGCTCCTCCATCCATCAACGCCCTAGGAAATGAGACTCCATTAATTATGGCTGTGACGTACAACGGGCGGTTGTGGAAGTAGGGCACTACCCTATCCGCTTCTGAAAACACCACTTCAGAGGTATACTTCTTAATCATCCTTCCGATTGGCCCCTGCCAATTTAACGAAGGGTCTCCCTGCTGCTGCACCGCCTCCAAGACTTTCCTCGTGATGGACACCCTCATGTCGTACTTCACCCCTATCTGGTCGAAAAACCACTTGAACTTGGGGCTCCTCGCTATGGCCTCACATTCAGAATCTAAGTCTACCTCGTACGTCTGGGCACTGCAAACATACTCCGCTCCAGAGGTCCCTCCCTCGTCTAGAGCGAGGATGACGTCTACCTCGCCCTCTGAGAGAGTGACTTCCTCAACTTCCCCTCTCCCACTTTCATGCTCCGGAGTGAAGAACCACTCCTCTTGCTTTCTTTCTAGCTGAAGTCTGCTCAGTGACAGATTTTCTAACTCCTCGCATAACTGCTCGCCACTCTCCCGCTTCACAAGACTTCTCGTAGCTTCTTCGTCGTAAGCAACTACCATATTGGCGGTTCCAAAGTGATGCGTAGGAAGTGGGTTCTCGTTAACGTCCACAGGGGGTATCTGCAAGGTACCGCTGGCCATCTGCTCACCGATGATCCTTCTCAAGTAGTAACAATCCTTGGTAGAGTGCTGCACCCGTTGGTGCAATTCGCAGTACTTCGAATTGGCCTTGTCAGCTGCAGTGGGGGTCTCTCCTTTTAGGTGGGGAGGTCCTGCTACGCCTTCTCGCACCAAGGTGCGGTAACAATCCATGGCCTCCGCTACGCTGCACGGTAATGGCGGCGGGGCATCTTCCCCGAATTTTCTCTTGTTGCCGGGACTGTCAGTCTTGGCCCCAGAGCCTCCCTTCTTCCCTTTGTTACTCCCGTCCACATAGTTAACCGCTTGCCTCCTCGCAACTTGAAACCTCCCGGGAGTCAGTGGAACTTGTGTCCTCCAACCCGGGGCTCTCAGTTTGATTATCATGGCTATGTTGCTGGCGGCCCTGGTGAATTCTCTGAAAGTTCCATCTCTAGTTTCGTTGATCAAATGACGCTTGTACTCTTCCAAGAGTCCTTCCACACATATCTGCAGCAATCTGGCCTCCGCCACGTCCTCGTGAACATCTAAGGCCCTCTCGCGAAATCGCTTGATGTAGTGCATCAATTCTTCTCCTAGCTTCTGGACCTCTTGCGCCAGGTGCCTCAGTGTAAATTCATCCTCCGCTATAAAAAACTTCTGAAGGAACTGCCTGTGCATCTCTTCCCAAGTAGGGACGCTGTTAGGCGCCAAGTGGGAATACCATGTATAAGCCTTCCCAGTGAGAGTTTTAGAGAACTCCCTCAATCTCAGGTTCTTGTCGCCAGCGTGTACTCCCAGGTACTCGACGAACCTCTTCACGTGCTCTCTAGGGTTCTCCCCCCTTCCGCCAAACTTGATAAATTTTGGTGGAATATACCCCTCAGGGTATGGCTTCTAACTTACTTCATGTGGATAGGGGTCTTGTAACTCCTCGTATAGGTGGGAACCCTCTCTTTGAGAGGAGGAGAGGAGCTTCCTCACTTCTTCCATAGTAACAGTCTTAGAGGGTGACTCCTCCAAACATGTGCTTTTAGGAGCTAGAGAACCTGCTGGCGCCAGGACCTGCTCCGGCGCCGCTTTCCGAGACGTTATCGCCTCTGCCGGAATCGTAATAGGAGTGGCTACCCCTCCGGAAGGGGCAGCGGCAGGTGTCACACAACCTTGACCCAAGTTTTATAGATCCACGTTGTTTTGCTTTAAAAAATCAAAGAACATTGCCATAAGGTTCATACCTGCCATTGGAGCCACTGCCGGCGAACTGGTCTGACCTCCCTGAGGCGCTGGCACCTTGGCTCCGATCACCATCACTTCTTCCTGAGTAGTCTGGTCACTGTGAGCTCCATTACCAAACGGAATGTCCTCAAAAACCAACTGCTTAGAGACATTGAAACCTTCTTTGTCCATGGAATTGAGGATACCTCCCCAGCAGAGTCGCCAAATGTAGGAGGGTAGTGAGACTCGGGTCTATGAATAACTGGAAAGGGTGAGGCGTGACCCACTCTAATGGACGTTGCCTGCAAGGTCTTCAAGGTCTCCTGGTGCAACTTCTGAAGAAAACTTCTCCTTCTGGTAACAATGGAACTCCAGCTTCAACTCACTCCCTGCAAGAAGATGAACTTTCACAGCAAAAATAGTAATTTTCTCAAGGGAAACACCTGAGAGTGATGGCTGTCAGTGGGGAGTGAAGGAACAAGGCACTCAGCACTAAGAGAATGAGTAGGGAGAGAATACTTAGGTAGGTCTGGTGATATTTTAGCAGAGTAACAGTGCAATTTCTATTGTGTCTCCTTTTTTGACCTTGCCCAGAGGTCTATTTATACTGGGGCGTTAGGGGTCAGTGGCAATTTTTGGGCGCCAAAATTGAGAGAGTTGGTGGGGAACAATGTCTAAAGTGTACCATTTGTCCCTACTTGTAGGCAGCCTGCCTGTCCCCTCTGCAGGTGCCACCTGGCGCCGACCAAAACTCAAAAAGCACATATGTCCCCTAGTGGAGACAAAATATCAGATTTGGTAGTTATCTTTTGAAACGGTAACTTGTGGTGCAATTTTGCAAATCTTGAGAGAGGAGACCTTAAGGACTCATCTCCTCTAAAAGTGTTATTTTTCTTGAGAGGGACCTCGAGGACCCCCTCCTCTGGAAAAGTCATTTTCTTGTAAAGAGTTTATGTTTCTTGTGAGTAGCCAGCTCTTTGGCTGCTCACTTCACTTGTGACTAGGTGTGCAGTGTGTGTAGTCTCGAGTGACTTCTGGGTCTTCCTACTAGTATTCTCTCAATCCTATAGTGCTAAGTGGTTGAGCTTGCTCAACATAACTTGTCCCTCAGCCGCCAAGCCAAAACTCCCAGGAGGTCCCAACGCGCCTGTTCGAGCCCTGCTTGCTCGACTAGGCAACTTGTACAAGAAATTAAAGTGTTAGTGTTGTTGTTCATTTAGAGACTGATGTTTCATGATGGGGGGGTTGTTCGCGATAGTTACTCCCTCAATATGAGTTTCTGTCAAAAACCCCTGTAGCTGCACTTCTCGAATAACATTTCTGCAGTGACCCTTGCAGTGGCGCTGAGTCTTGCAGTGATGCCGACTCTCTCAACTGTCATTACTGCAGTGGCCCTTGAAGCGGCGCTGGCACTTGAAACGGCGCCGACCCTTGCGGCGGCGCCGACCCTTGCATCGGCGCTGGTATTTGAAGTGGCACCGACACTTGCAGTGGCATCGACACGTGAAGCGGTGCCGACGCTTGAAACGGCGATGACGCTTGAAGTGGCGCTGACACTTGAAGTGGCGATGAGGCTTGAAGCGGCGCCGACCCTTGCATCGGCACTGGTATTTGAAGTGGCGCCGACACTTGCAGTGGCGTCGACCCGTGAAGCGGTGCCGACGCTTGAAACGACGCAGATGCTTGAGGTGGGGCTGACACTTGAAGTGGCGCTGAGGCTTGAAGTGGCGCTGGCACTTGAAACGACGCCGACCCTTGCGTCGGCGCGGACTCTTGCATCGGCGTCGGTACTTGAAGTGGTGCCGACACTTGCAGTGGCGTCGACACGTGACGCAGTGCCGACGCTTGCAACGGCGTCGACACTTGAAGTGGCGTTGACGTTTGAAGCAGCGCTGATACTTGAGGTAGCGCTGACGCTTGAAGTGGTCGCTGATACCTGGGGCGGCGCCGACCCTTGTCGCGGCGCCAACACTTGAAGCGGTGCTGACGCTTGAAGCGACGCTGACGCTTGAAGCGGTCACTGATACCTGAGGCGGCGCCGACCCTACTTGCGGCGCCGACACTTGAAGCGGTGCTGATGCTTGAAACGGCGCTGACGCTTGAAGCGGTCACTGATACCTGAGGCGGCGCCGACCCTTGTCGCGGCGCCGACACTTGAAGCGGCGCTGACGCTTGAAGCGGTCGCTGATACCTGAGGCGGCGCCGACCCTTGTCGCGACGCCGACACTTGAAGCGGCGCTGACACGTGAGGCGGCGCCGACCCTTATCGCGGCGTCGACGCTCGAAGTGGCGCCAACGCTCGAAGTGGCGCTGACGCTTGAATCGGCGCTGACATGTGAGGCGGCGTCGACCCTTGTCGCGGCGCCGACGCTCGAAGTGGCGCTGATACTTGAGGTAGCGCTGATGCTTGAAGCAGCGCTGACGCTTGAAGCAATCGCTGATACCTGAGGCGGCGGCGACCCTTGTCGCGGCGCCGACACTTGAAGCGGTGCTGACGCTTGAAGCGGTCGCTGATACCTGAGGCGGCGTCGACCCTTGTTGCGACGCCGACACTTGAAGCGGCGCTGACGCTTGAAGCGGCGCTGACACGTGAGGCGGCGCCGACCCTTGTCGCGGCGCCGACGCTCGAAGTAGCGCTGATGCTCGAGGTAGCGCTGACGCCTGAGGTAGCGCTGATGCTTGAAGCGGCGCTGATACTTCGCAATGGCTTTTGGGCTTCTTGGTGACCCTCGCGGGTACCTCTCGGGTGTCATTAATAAGAGAAAGTATTTTTTATTTTGTTTGCTTTTTTTGTTGATAACACCCTTCTAAACTCTCTTATGTACCTCTCGCTCACTAGTAGACCATTTTTCCACTCAAGAAAGAAAAATGTAGAAAAAATGCTAAGGTTACTTGAGAAAAAAACTGCACAAAAATAAGGAACGAGAGAGAGGAAGACTTATGTGACACCCCGCCTAATTAAATACCGGGCGATCACTCCTTTATTAAATTAAATCAAGGTTAACAGTTGGTTCATTCTCAGCATCACTGTCGATAAAAATAAATTTTCCAATTTAACACCCTAACTAATTAAGCTAAGTGTCAAAAACATTTTTCATACAAACTTCCAAATTTTAATTAAAGAAAACGATTTATTTATATAAAACAACATTTCTACAATTAAGAATCACACCACGATAAACCAAATAATATAATACATTCGTCAATCGAATGTCAACATATGAAAACTAAAATCATAAGTCCATACTGAATAAATCCCAAAGAAACAATACTGGAATGACTGAAATATAAATGTCCTGATAACAAATAAATAATGGAAAGGGCGACACGTGCCCAATAAATGAGAGTACTAGAAGTGGAGTCAATAAAAGAAGCCGTCTACTCAAGTGACCTGCAACTCCCACCTAAGCTGCAGCACGTTCCTCTCAAGGGATCCTAAGCAAGACGCCCCTGTGGCTGGGCACCTGAAAATATACATATATATATATACAAGAGAGAGAGAGAGAGAGAAAATGAAACGGGTCAGAGCCCGAAAGTGTGTTTGATTTTAAAATACGTTTAGCAAGTATTTAAAATGATACAGGCCCATGCAATAACATATTAGCCCGTCACTCTCTTGAGAAAATACTCACCTCTCTTCTAATGTGCACACCTATCGCACTAACCTTCCCCACGGTTACTTATCATTTGACGCACTAGTCTTTCTAAAAGATTTAACTTAACTTATATTACTCGCAAGATTTATAATTCACGACTCCATTTTAAAAAGAATGTTCCAAATAGTAATCAAAGTCCTCCATGTTAACTTTATAAAATCCATAAAGTTTTACAGTGACATCTTATACTTTTTCAAAACAAGTATTTAATAATTTAGTTCAGAATTATTCCTCACTTACTACGTTACAGCAATAGTTTAAATTCCTCTATCCAGATATATATATAAGGTACTCGTATAATTTATATATATATTCTAACTGCACCAACATATAAACTATGGTGTAGGCATACTCTGCTTTCTCAAAACAAGTATTTACAATTTTTAGTCATCAACCATGTCCTACATATCAAATCACGGTAGGCAGTTCCAAATTTCAGAGTTTCATATATATATATTAACTACTCGTATAATATATATTATAATAGCACCCCAACTAAATTATGGTGCGGGCATACTCTACTATCCAAAGCCCCATATCACTCATATTAAGGGGAATACATTCGGAATCACTCTCGAAATGTATTAACAATACATACACAAACAATATTGAGGCGAAGAATAGATTCCAAGTCTCTAAGAGGATGGCACATACCGGCGTCTCTTAGGACCGTCTGAACTATCACGTCGATAGCCTGTACCAAGGACATCTATCTTCTAGGGTACAAGTCAATATCCCCCATAAAGGTCCCATCAAGATAAGACTTGTCCCAGTGCGGAAACCTCAGGGATAGTAAGTAGCGTGGGTATGATTTTCACATGCATATAATATATGTACACACAATCATATAAATATACCACTTTATCCTATTAACATAGGTTCTTCACATTACCCATAATTATACCATTTATCCTAAATTTCACATTTATAGAAATACGTATAAGGTTTTGTTCCTAACCTTAACTCGAAGGGTTTTCTCACTTATTACCTAACACTCGTGGGCTATATCCTCACAAATCTAAATTTCAGTAAGTGTTTTTATTAGGTTCCAACGTAACTCTCTTACGCACCTCACCCTTTTAAATTCATAAAACTACCAACCTAAAGTAAATATCCCATAAATAGCATTCTCGTTGGAGATTAAAGGTCCCAACAATTATTCATATACCCTACTGGTCCTCAATGTCTCCCAAATTATTTTATCAAGAATGCTCAAGAATTATTTCACGATAAACTTAATTTAACTAATTAAATAAGGGAAATAGAAGTCTGTCAGGAGGGGTTGATCGATCGAAGCTTGGGGCTCGATCGATCGAACCTTCGATCGATCGAAGCTCTGGGCTCGATCGATCGATCAAGCAGGTCTGGGCGAAATTCTGCATAATGCAGTTACGGGTTTCATCCAACTTCTTCATCTAAAACGATGTGTTTCCATTCTAATCGCCCCAAAAATCCTACTATCATCATTATAACATAATACCAGGTGTTTATAACGTAAAGCATGCGTGTAACTATCATTAAACATGGGTTTTCAACCTAAAATCATGTCCAATTATCAAGAACCCTAGAATTTCCTTAAACAGATTTCTAATGAATCTTTCTCCAATATTTCTTTATTATGATCACCAAATTTCGTGGATTATTACCTCTACATGGCAAGGTTTTCCAGAATTAACATGTACATCAATACTACATGGGTTTTTCCTATCAAAGATTGGGTTTTCTTCCATAATTTTTATCACAATTTATTCCTAAGCTAACATGAAGATTGCATCAACGAAAATAGCAAGTTTAAACACTTGCCTGGGATTTTGGGTATGCAGATTCCCGGATGATTTTGGTATGGCTGCGTTCCTTGTCTCGTGATCTACGCGGTGGTGGTGGTGGCGGTGAAATCCGGTGGCTTTTTTGCCTTGGTTTGCCTTGGAGCTCTCTCCTCTCTTCTCCAATGGCCGTCACTTGATTTCTGAAAGTTCTAACCCTAAAAGGCTAACCTAATGGCTGATAAAGATGGCTGAAATTCGTGGGTTTAATTACCCAATTAAGTAAAATGACTAAAATGCCCTCCCGGGGCACCAATTAGGCCTAAAAACGCCCCGAGACCCAAACTAAACCCCCGGGTACACTTTTCTGACTATCTCGACCCTTACGGACGCGTTGGCGCACTCAAAACGACTATACGAATAACTTATAAAATATTCACTTTTTATTTAATAAAATTAGTCCCGACGTGACACGGGCACGTCCCGACTTAAATTTTCGAAATAGTCATTTAATTCACTTATGACATTCAATATAACCAATATAATATATTACTATGCTCATTAGTAATATTCAACAAGTTTCCCATAATTACTAACTCTCGTCACGTTAATAATTATAACATATTTAATTTCCGGATTTTTATTAAATAAACATTCTCATTAAATTTAATAAATCCCCAAATTAATATAGCATAAAAATACGGGGTATTACAACTTACAGTTAATGGAGAAATCGAATGGCTTCAAGACGTTTTGAGTAATGAAGTAGTGATAATGCTTTCCAAAAATAACGGTAGGGAAGTGATCAAACGGCCTGGTTCAACTTCCAAGAAAAGCATATCATTTGAAACGCGGCCCTAGATGATAGCTGACATGCATGTCACCGCATCTTGGTTTAATCAGCGCGTAATTATCAGCGTACCCCTGAAACAACAAGGCAAATTGCAAGCATGCCCTTCAGCCTCAACGGGCATAACAAAGTTGGTTTTTATCTTAAAAACACACGGTGTTGACATTCTCCAACCATAGCTTCTATGGGCGATCAAATTTCACTATCGACCAACGTCAAAATCAACAGCCAACCAAACCTCTTCACCCCATTCATGTTGTAAAGATTTGGGAGCAGAGCAACTGTGGGGGAATTATCCGACCTAACAGGAACATATAACACCTATCCAGAGTAGATAGATGACCGTGGCTTGGAGGTAAGCACAAAGGAGGAACCGATCAGCAGATATCTTAGTCTTGGATTCGCCCGATCATATCATAACAACATTCCAAGGCTATAAAGTTCGACACACCTCATTCTCCTTCCCAACCCCTAAAATTAGGGGTGGAAATTCGGGTTAGTCGTGTCATTTTCGGGTCGTGCTGATTTTAAGTTGAGTATAAGTTTTTGGTACTCTTAAATTTGTACAAGCTAATTGTGTCACATTCGGGTCATTTCGGGTTATTACCATAAACGGGTTATCGTGTCAAAAATTGCCAGCCCTACCTAAAATAATGGGCATGTAATCTTTGTTATCAACAGTTGATCAATAGAGAGAGAGAGAGAGAGAAACACCCCGTGAACGTAGGCACATTACCGAACCACGTATATTATGTGTTGTGTCACTGTGATTTTAATTTATCCTCGGCTTAATTGTATTGAATCAATCATAGTAGGTCTTTCCACCTACACTAAGGATGTGTTTGATTGCAAATATAGAAAATGTGTGAAAAATAGTTCATTTGTATGAGAAGTTGGAAAATGAGTGGAAAAATATATGAGTTTTTGGTCTTACTTTTTCTTTTTTTCATGGAAATCAATTCTTTGGTGGGTGGATAAAAAATATTTTCCACTAAAAACGAAGTTTGAGATGAAGCACTTGTAATGTGGATGAGTATTGTTCTTACATGAAGAGGTACTACAAAGGTAAAACATGAGCCAAAACAACTATTTTCCATGCAAAAATTTCCATGTCAATCAAACACACCCTAAGTGTGTTTTGGATCCCCAAACAAATCTCTATGGGAACTCCTAGTCTTTTCAACGAAGTTGTATAAGAATTAGCTAGAAAAATAACTATAGTCTATAGTCCCTGCAGTCCATCTCCTCCAAATAGTCACTTTCCCCTTCCGTGGGCGAGCTTCAAATAAGAGGCTAAGCACTAAGAAACCCTTGTCATAGGAGCCAAATGGACTAAGGGAATATTACTTAAGTCATAGGAGTTTATTCAGCACAAACCATTCCTATCGATTTACGCAAAGCAATAAATCTATTGTAATCCAAAGGTTTTGTAAACATATTTGCGAGTTGAAAATCAGTAGGAAGATAATTAATTTCTAATTTCTTAGTCTCAACTAATTCGCGTATAAGTTTGAAATGCCTATTTATTCAACCTTCTACTCCAAACAAAGTAGAGGTTGATTTTAAAGTTTTCACATTGTTTTATCAAGCTAAAGAAATTAGGTTTTCTTAAGAGCTAAAAACTTATTTGTATTTTTGAGATATCCATTTTTTCCATTACGATTTTAAATTCATTTGAATTTTGATTACTTGTTATCAACACTTGAATAGTCATTTACTAATTTTTTTCTTGTTAGACTTTATATTTTTTTGTATCTCAAAAATACTTGTGAGTTTATTTTTATTAGGCAAACATTTTAAAACTTCCATCAACCTTTAGGAGTCTCACATCCTAGGAGGTAAGAAATTCATTAGTATTTTCTCACTTGTTCCACTGGAACATAAACTTTTCTTCAACTGTAAAGAAGATTTAAAATTGGTTCAAATGTGGCATTATCAATGGAAGTTGACACCAATGATGTGGAGAGTTAGCAGAGAGAGACTAATTCTTGTAAAGATATTGTGGAGGTTATGCATTATGGAGTCTAGGAGAGGGTATAGTTTGTAATTCATTTCTCCCTTTATGCAAATCTTTACCAATATAGTTGGAGGTATTGGTTTGGTCCAAGGATTTTTTTAAAGGGTTTTATAAGAGAAAAAATTGCTCATAGATTAGGCTAACATAGTTTTTGGCATATCCCGCTACCGTTTGATTTGAGCCGACACGAAGTCCGAAGATCCAACTTTCAAGTATCTCCATTCTATGAAGGTATAATGCTATTAAGTTTAAATTTATTCCTTGATTTTATTTTGGGATGTTTGAATTTTATTTAAAACTCAAGTAGGATTTTTTCTTTAAGAATCGAGGCAGTTTTTATTTAATTAAAAATTCTCAAAGTTTGTATATCTCATTCAAATGAGATTGGAATCTCGTTCTAATGAGATCCTAGTTCCGTTCAAAGTTCGTTTGAAGTTTACTTAGATCGAACATAGAACTAGGGCATATTGTTTTAGCTCATTTTAAGGTCGTTTGAACTTCTTTCGAATGATTTTGCTTGGTCGTTTGAATGAGAATCATTCTCATGAGAACGAGCCTACCATTCTCTTTCAAACAAGTGTCAAAAGTCATTCGAACAAAGTTGATGCCCCGAAATTGGTGTTTGTCTTTTAAATACTTGTTTCGTGTTTGGTTTCGTTGAGACTTTTGCCGAAATTAATTTTGCATATCTTTAGCAAAAAAATTTAACCTTTTGAGTTTGAAAAGACTTTTTGATTCACAATTCACATCCACAAGATATATTTGAGTGAATCAAGTTTAAATCCTATAGCTTGTATCTTGCATATACCTTTATGGAGAGGTATATTCACGAATGAACTTGTGATTCTCGAGGGAACTCACGGCTGACAACGACTAATCGGTAAATATCGAGCATGGAAGGTCGCGTACGGACTACTCCTCACTGAGTACTATTCTTCATATATTTACGAAGACCAAAGCATTATACTTGTGGCGGTTATCAAGTAGTCTGTAAGTCAATCGTCTTGTAAGCTTTCTAAAGTGATGAATAAAAGGTTTTACCAAAAATGGGTTTTTCCTCATATTACCTTGTCGTGGTTGCATGATTTAATTTTATTTACTCTATCACCTAGTTGCTTGTAAATACGGTGGGTTCTACATAAAAAAGAATTGACTCATAAATATATTGATGTGATCAAGGATATATATAATGGGGCCATGACTACAGTAAGAACATCAGCCGAAAAAGTAGTGAATTTTCAATTATTGTAGGTCTACACCAATGTTCAGCATTAAGTCCTTATCTTTTTGTTTTTGTTATGAATGAATTAACTGAACAAATACAAAATGAGGTGTCATGGTGTATACTATTTGCAAATGATATTGTTTTAGCAGATAAGTGTAAGACGTGGATTAATGTTAGGTTGAAATTGTATAGAGAAACTCTAGAAATATGATGATTTAAAATAAGCATGACTTAAACAGAATATGTAGAGTGCAATTTTAATGGTAATAGGAGGACAAATGAAAATGTGGTGAAATTAGATGGTCAAGAGATACCTAGAAATGACCATTTTCGTTATTTAGATTCGATTATCCAAAAAAATGGAGATATTAGTAATGATGTTACTCATAGAATTAAAGCAGGCTAGGTCAAGTGGAGAAGTGCTACCGGCGAATTGTGTGATA
Organism: Sambucus nigra; assembly: GCA_949130495.1. NCBI lineage: Eukaryota > Viridiplantae > Streptophyta > Magnoliopsida > Dipsacales > Adoxaceae > Sambucus > Sambucus nigra. The sequence goes on along the minus strand of OX422220.1, from coordinate 432,957,489 downwards.
GGCGTATACCTTTAAAGCTAAAAAGAAAATTTTATAGGACGACCATAAGACCCACTATGTTACATAGAACGGAGTATTGGACAACCAACAAACAAAATGTGCAAAAAATGAATGTGACGGAGATGCGAATGTTAAGATGGATTTGTAGTAAAATTCGAAAGGATAAATTAGAAATGAACAAATTCGTGAAACGGTAAAAGTAACTTATATAGAAGATAAATTGAGAAAAAATCGACTTAGATATTTTAGACACGTCAAGCGTAATCCTCCCGTAAGGAAGAGTGATTTAGTTAGTATTGATGGTAACACAAGGTGTAGAGGTAGATCCAAATTGACTTGGTGAGATATTATAAAAAAAAAAAAAAAGGCATGATATCACATTGTTTAACCGAAGATATTGCACTGGACGGAATGGAATAAAAAAATAGGGTTCATGTAGCCAACCCCAAATAATTGGGAAAATGCTTTGTTGAGTTGAGTTAAGTTACACAATTACACAGCCATCGATACAGAAACCATTTCATACCTCCCGCTTTCACAATCTATGCTTGGATTAACTCTAACTTTAAATCTCAAAGGACTATTCTTCCCTTCTTGTAGCAAAAGAGTTTTCAGCAAAATTAACCAAATCATATAAAAATTAAAGATTTTTCTATGTTTTCCCTCCTGCCCCAGGGTCTTTTCTGTGACTGGTGACCGCAAATTTTCCATTTCACCCTCAGCAGTGTTTGGCTGCACGGCATTGGTATCAAGGATTTGGCTATGTTTTTGGCTTTTATAGCAAGTATAAACACTCTCTGCACTGATGTTTCCAAACAAGACTTCTGCAGCCTTGTTTGTGACAAGAAGCGGTATATACTTTGAGGCATCCCAAACATATAGCTGCAAATGCCAACACAGACACAAAGTAAAGCTTAACATGTACAAATAAATCTAGAGGGGAAAAAAATTAGAAGCTCATAAGGAAAATAAATAAATAAACAAACAAACGAAAAATGCTGAAGAAATTTACTAGCCGCCTCAATCCGTCATAAAATTTTCATTTATTTTGTTTATAAGATGTTTAAACAGTTGTTTATTCAAAACGTTAACATTAGCATACCGAAGTTACGTCATTAGTTTCTATTAACTTAAAATAATTTCAAATCATTAGCACTTGAAAATCCTTAAAATCTTTGGCATACTACTTGTTGTTATCACTTTAACTGTAGTCATTATTAGTATTAGTACTACGCCTATTAATGTTGCTCGAATGCTTGTGTTCATTTTAATATATGAAACAGAATCTACTGCAGAAACAGCAGTAATCAGAAAATCCCAGACCAAGTTAATCATGGTCAATTTTTTTGTAACAAGACCTTGTTGATGGTTTGAATAATTTAAGGACCACAGAATCTCATAGATTGATATTATTATCATTTCCAAGACCACAGCTGATCTTAATGTTAGAATGAGCTAAGAAGTTGGTATTATAATTAACATTAGCCTTAGATGTAGCCAGAGGCTTTTTTTTACCAATTCACCACTAATTTTAGGCTCTATTTGGCTTGGGCAAAATATTTTGGGCTAATCTCAAATACGATCCTCCTGCAACATATTTTTACTGAAAAAAATCCACATAAAAAAGATTTACCAAAACAAACAACAATTTGGGTTCGATTTAATCTTGCACATTTTCCCACAAGTGCCTCTAACAAGGACAACTTGCAGGAAAATCAGATTTTCCAAATAAATTCTAAATTGAGGATCGTTTTGGAAAAACTTTTAGAGACTGGATCATTTTGGAAAATCTTAGGTGTGTTTTTCTTTTAAGAAAATATGGGAGCCAGCAGTAAAAGGGGGAATATGACATTTGCCAAAATATTTTTCACCTGGGTAGAAAGTAAAATGCTAAAGTTTCACCTATTTGAACCTAAAATTTGTTCACTCTTTGAAGGAGAGGAAAAATTTTCAGGTAACTGAAAAGAAAGTTAAGAAAAACATACCATGAAGGGTCTGTATATCAAACTGACTATATGGAGATGATTAGAGCTTTTCTGACAGTAGAGTGGACCGGAGTCTTGCTTAAAACTAGACCTGTGTCTGAAAAAAAAAACATTCAGTAATTATGATAATAATTAAACAGGAAACAGTGACAAAGCATGACGACTTAGAAAAAGAAAAAAATTGAGCCTTCTCCATACCCCAATTCACAGTTCAAAGGAACCCCACATAGCTGGCAACCATTACAAATGAGATCATCTGCTAAGTTTTTATCGCTTATCATACATAGTCTCCTTTTGATGAACATAAACTCCTCCTCAGATTCATTAAGATGTTTCCAGGTAATTGGCAGAAATATCTCAGCTACAGATGCACAGAAGGTTGCTTTGCAGGAATCTGTTAAACGTAATACTTCTGAAAGAGAAAAACAATCCTGAGATTGGGTCTCATCATGCACTTTCCAGTTTATTAACGGCTGCCTCCTTTTCTGTGCAAGGTATAAACAATGCAAATGTTCATAACACTGACTATACAATCTAAAATCGAAATCAGGCATAGAACATGTGCATACCGTCTTCACAATTGTATTCTTTAATTTAAATGAACACGGCAATGATATTAAAATTATAGTTATACAGGTATAAGAATACACAGCCATAGTTGTTATACATACGATTCAATACAAAATAGCACAAAAGATATGTGTCATATGATTGTATGCCAAGAAGTTCATCACATTGGACTGTATTGTTCTTTTTTCTTTTATAATTATAAAAGAATATTCATTTTATTTATTGTATTTTTACTTTCTTCTCTTTAGTTCTAATATTCTTAAAATAACGGGATTACAATAGGATTCGAACACTTATTTATCACAAAGTCAAAAATCTAACCATGTCCAAGCCCTAAGATTGATTTTAGAATATAATATATGAATTTATAATGCATTTTCTACACATTTATTCATTTAGTACTGTATTTCCGTTTTTCATTGTATCTTACAATATGATACACGATACGTGATACAAAGGTTTTTCACACGCGATTTACTACACGATTTTACAAATATGTACACTACCATTTAAACAAATATTCTTATTTTACAAACTGAATCAGGTCGATTTACTATTTTATGTCCCAAATGCATGCAGATGCCTGTATTTTCTGCATATTACGCTAAAGAATGAGCCCACGCACCTGTGGTGTTAGACAAGGCAACGAAAGGTAAGGATAGGGAAACTTATGACGCGTTGTGATTTTTTCTATCAATGACTTATTGATTAAATGCTCTCGTACAAAAATAAAAATAAAAAAGTAACAACTCTCATGCAAATACAAGAAGTTGAAGAATGGCAGAAAAGCTGGACATAAAGAGAGTACTTGATAGCTGTGTAATTCAACATTGTGAAGAGTAGGTCCGGCTCGTATCACCCAATCAATAACTTTCCTAAGCTTTTCCTTCACCGTTATCCCAACTCGACAATCCTCTATCAAGTTGTCAGCACCTACATAATGAAGTTGAAGCCAATAACTTAGGTCAATGAACAGAAGAATATTAATGCAGCTGAGTGAGTGCATCAATGGGGAAAAAGGAAGCGGATGTTCATTATTTCCTTAAGGTCATATTTGCAAAAAATGATACAAATGAGAAATATATTCAGCATATTTCTCAGAAGCAGCACCTCAAAGCAGAAGAAAATCAATTTACTTGTGGAAAATTATATTTAACGCCAAGGTAGCAACGAGGATCTTTTTGCGAAGTCGGTAATTTAAGTTCTCTAAACTAGTTGCCAGTTCTATGTTTTCCAATAAACTTAGCCAAAGTGTATATATCAATTAAAACGTGAGATACAATAAATGACAATCTTAAAACGTGAAGAAGATTGCGTTACACAGCGGTGAAGAATAAGGCGTGACATCACTACCTATTGTTAATATTGTTTCCAATTGTTTCACATGGCTAACATAGGAAGAGAAAGTATTTTATGGTCGCAGGATGAAAACATGGATAAGTCACAGTTCCACTTGATAATCTATAAAAAATAAAATTAAAAAAAAAACATAGGTAAAACTACACACTCTGATGAACAGAAAATACACATATTCTTAGTGCTTGTACATATTAGGATTAATTACATAGTTATTGTCTGTTAGTTTGTTGGTTTGTTAGACCAGCTGTCATTATTGTTGACAGATTGAGGGGAATCACCCATCGCAATCGAAGAGGAAGGAAACAACACTCGAGACTGGAAAACTAGGAGGACCAGAAAAGAAAATTTGCAGCAATTTGCTCTGATACCATATTGATTTAAGCAAGTAAACTTGTTGAAGAAGAAGATGGAAAAGTACAGAGGAAGAAGAATTGTGTGAGAAGAGAAGTTCTCATTAATCTCCAATTAGTTACATCAAATAGAAAATGGAAATACATATATACAGATAACAGAGCTGTAATGACAGCTGGTCTAACAAACTAACAGACTATAACTAACTATGTAACTAATCCTAATACGTACAAGCACTAAGAGGTGATTCCCCTTTAGACAAGCCGTTAGTGCTTGTACATATTAGGATTAACAGCTGTTAGTGCCATATTCTTAAACCAGCTGTTAGTGCTTGTACTATAAAATTCTCAAGAGATGATGAACTGCTTTCAAATGGGGAAGTCTTGGTTGGACCAGCTGTTAGTGCTTGTACATATTAGGATTAGTTACATAGTTAGTTATAGTCTGTTTGTTAGTTTGTTAGACGAGCTGTCATTACAGCTCTGTTATGTATATATATGTATTACCATTTTCCATTTGATGTAACTAATGGGATATTAACGAGGACTTCTCTTCTCACACAATTCTTCTTCCTCTCTACTTTTCCATCTTCAACAAGTTTACTTGCCTAAATCAATACATATTTCTAAGAAGCTACTGTATACAAATTTTAGCAAGATCATCATGTTGCTCACATTGTAAGAGAATTATCCTTACAACTATTGAGACCAAAGGCTGGTCCAGTCGGTTTGGGAACCATCAATGATCCCGACATAAATACGTAACTACGTAGCGGAACAAACACGTGAAAACTATAGAAAATATTCAAGCCAAAGCCCATTCTCAGAAATTTTACTAATACCTATTGCCTACAAGAGGAAACCAGTGGCCATATTTATAGTCCAAATAATGAAAATCCTAATCTAATTAAATAATTAATAGGTAATTCAAGATACACTAAAATAAATAAAAGATAAACCTAACTAAATCTGATTACTAATGAAAATTATCAAACTTAACTGATAATTATAAAAAATTAAATATTACAAGATAATTTCCCACACCAAAACACACCATATTCATGGTCCCATCCACTCCCATGTACGTCAGATCCTTACATATAATAATTACAACCTGAATTCCAAATCAGCCTAGTAGAGATTAATACACTATGCCCATGGTGGTTGAATTAAAAAATAAAAAATAAAAAATAAAAAAACACCACTGTTCTAGGAAGGGAGATTGAAGTTTTAACTAAGGTGGGGAAACAATAATGCTAACATTTTATCTAAAAAATTATGGCGGGAAATATGTTCTATTTTTCAATTTTTTTTGTTCAATACAAATTTCACATTTAATACCATTAATGTAAAAACTATCAAATATTTAAGGTGGGCAATTGCCCACCATACTCCCCACATGGATCCGCCTATGCACTCTTCGATGAACATCCAAGAAGGGTGAGTTCACCGTTGTTTTTTCTGTCCATAGTGGTCTGAGATTCTGAGTCCATGGTGGATTTGTAAAACCCACACAGCTCGATGAAGATCAAAGGGGGGTGAGTTCACCATCATTTTTCTGTTTTTTCCCTTTTCTTGGGATATCCAGACCACTTACCAGTATTGACAAACTTATGACAGAAATCTTCGAATGTCTAAGAATATTGAAATCTCTTTGGGTGGTAGGGTTTTGCACAATGAAGTATTTTCCATTTTGACACTGAACTGATGATGAGTGAAATACATTATATATAGATTCTTATAGAAAGACTTCATGAAAAGTCAATCAAATTAATGATGAAGCAGTCACACAAATGTGGGGTTGAATTACTTTAGAATATAGGACATGACCGCATTTCAATTTCTAAAAAACTTTTGATTATGGAGCTGAGTAAAGAGGAAGAAACCCCGAAACGACATTTCATTCCCACAATTATTTATATGTTAATCAAAATTAATGTATAATGAGATGGTTTGACTAGGATAACAAGGAAAGAAAAATGGATGGAAAGAACAGTTTAGAATCCATTGGCATTGAGCCTTAGAGATGAACAAAGACCTTGAAGATGACTTCTCCCCCAATTCGAGTAAGTATTATGCAGGAGCATCAAGAGACCTACAAGGCTAACCAGACCCTCCAAGCTAATCATCTTTGTCAAATATAATGGTTTAATCAAGAATATTAATAATAGGTTAGTAGTATAGTGTACTGCCCTTGACTTCTTTTGTTTAAAAGATACTTTTGTCTCATGAGTTCTTGAAGTAAAGGCATTGGAGTTCCCCCTTCTCTTACAAACTGTGTTCTCAATTACTTCAACATTAATTGCTGCCAGTTTTCTTTCTTTTGTGCACAAAATCACGGATTAGAGCTAAGAGGATCTGTCACGGATGTCATCTAAATTGGAGAACCAAAATTCAATCGCAATCCTTGGCATACCTGGAGATGGCCTTGAATATAAAGATGTACTATATTTGAATTATAATGAGATAGTATAGCGTAATGACCGAGATGATCTCACCGTAAGATAATCACAACCTTCTCTTGAACCAATAAAAACTAATGACGGTGTCCAAATAATTGTATCACTGTGAAAGATTATTTCCATGTATATGAACTGTGAAATTCGGCTCAAAGATACGCAACCCAGGCTTCTGCCCAAATTCGTGAGCAGCAAAGGGGGAAGAGGTGCTCCGAACAGGTCGCAAAAAAAAGGCAACAAACGGGTGTCAAAGTGCCGAAATGGGTTTTAAGTGAGGGTATATTTGGGGATTTTCACATGTAACATTTTAAGTCGAATGATGAGAGGGGTTTCTCTGTAGGATTTTATTGACATTGAGACAGCTATTCATCAAAAGAGAAGCTACAAAGAATGAGGATTATGGTTTCTAAACTTGATTCCAAGGTGAGATTTTGGTGTATTTGGGGCTTAGGTTGATAATGTGCATAGCTCTTGTAATCCAACCATTGCAACCTATTTTTCTCTAATACTTTTGTCTTAAGAATGTAGGCAAGGTAAGTTTGTCGAACCATGTTAAATCTCTTATGTTCATCTCTATTTTGGGGCTTATTTATCTTTCCATCAATCTTCCAATATATATTTCCTCATCTTGATTGGGTGTGGTGCCATTAGTGCACAACAATTGGTATAAGAGCATTGGTGCACACTAGTGTTTGGAAGTCTTGGGTTTGTTGAATTTGTTGTTTCATTCAATGCTGTAATGAAATATTGCTTCACACTGGAAGGTGGATCGTTTTGATGGAAGTGGTAGCTTCACTTTCTGGCAAGTTAGAATGAAGGATAAGATGACAGATGATGATTGGGAAGATTTAGAGTCAAGGTGTTTGAGCACTATCTGACTATCTATCGGTGATAATATTAACAAAGCCAATAATGAGGACACTACGCCGAACTTGTGAAAAAGATGGAGGAGGGCTGAAACCGCATGGATCACATTAGTATATTTCAAGGGATTGTGGATCAACTTCAAAAGGTTGATATGAAAATAGAGGAATAATATAGGGCCTTGTCACTTCGTACTTCTTCTGAATTATATGAGAGCATAGTCATCACCATTTAGTATGGTAAAGATACGGTTAAAATGAACGAGATGGAGTCAACTATACTGTCCTACGAGAAGAGGAAGTCTTCGTGGGAGGAGTTTTTGAGCTCGACTTTGTATACTCATGGTCAGAATTGAGAAAGAAATAAGTGGGGATCTCGTGAAGGTAATAGTAGGTCTAGAACAAGGGATAGTGGAAACGGACGGTAATGTTACAAGTATAAGGAGTGGGGTCACATAAAACAGGATTGTCCTTTTAAAAATGATGATGGGGGCTCCGATAGCGCATCAGTGACATGAGGTGGACGAAGATTTTGAAAAGTCTCTCACACTTTCTAAAGGTAAATCTCTTTCTCAAAGTGAATGGGTATGGGATACGTGACCTTCGAATCATGTTTACTCCAAGAGAGTATTTTGAGACGTTCCAAGATAAGAAGAAAGGTTTTTTTTTGTCTTTGCCTAAAGGGAAGAAATACGCTGCTGAGGGGGTGGGAACAATTAAAATCAAAATCGTTGATGGAGTATAGAGCGCATTTTGGGGAGAAATAATCTATGCTCCAAAGTTTTGAGCAAACTTGATATCCATTAGCCAATTGGATTCCAAGAATTGCCGAGTGTTTGTAGTTGGTGGAATCTTGAGATTCAGGCATGGCTATATGGTCCTGACAAAGGGAGAAGATAAAGGAGGTTTGTATCATCTGAAACTAAATTCATGAGTAAGGGGGAAGCTGCATGCAAAAGTTACCGAGCACTTAAGGCATGTCTCATTTGTGACTTAACCGAAGGCATCGGTTGCAGGGGAAATTTCACGGCAACAGACGATGATGAGAGCGAAAGTCTTACTAGAGGAGGGGATGGTTCGGGGTCTCCCTTTAGGGTTAGCGAATGATTTTGACTCGGAGTAGTTGCACACATGTATTGGCCATTCATGAATCAGAAGACCGAGTTTAATTTGAGATGTGTGTAATGTGAAGTTTGGCTTGAATTGTGCGCGGAGTACTCTTCATAAACAAATTATTGTTCATACACTGGGTATTATTTATATGCGGGGTATTGTTCATTTTTTCTCCTTACTTAAGGCGGGTTTCAGCTATGGTTCACACTAACACCAACAACAATACAGAGTTAGAAGGAGTCTTCTTCCAAAGGTGAGAGTTTGGGGTGAGAGGTGAGGGATTTTCCCTCACTCATGGGTATTGCTCAATGGTGGAAGAAGGGTATGGGTGTGAGTGTGTATAGTAGGTGTGCTTAAGATGTAATGTGTGGGGGATTTCTCATCGATTTACATGGAAGCAGGATACACCGAATTGGGTACACTTGGAAAACACTTGAGGGCAAGAGATTAAAGGTTTCTTGGATTCACTTGGGAGGAGAGTTAGTGTACAATGGCTATCCGTGATTTAGGTAGGAGAGTAAAGGGTATGTAATTTATCCTTGTATATTCTTTATTGTACTTATAATTTCTAGAAATATAGTGGAATCGGGCCTTTCGGTGGATGTAGCCAAGTTGGTGAACCATATATATCTTGGTGTTGTCTCTCGCGTTTACATCTTTATGTGCTTGTCATTATTACCATTTTATCTTGATTATATTCGGGGTCATAATTGATTGGAGGGTGCCCCAACAAATTGGGCGTCGGGGAACAAAAATTAATATCAAAGCTCTTAGTGCGCACAAGGTATTTATCAAAAGTCTGGAATGAGATTTTGGTATCAAACCACTAACGCTTGGATTTGTTCGGTGTTTTCATTCAATCATGATAAGGGATATTGCTTCACAAGTTTAAGTGGAGGGATTTGATGGTAATGGGTGCTTCACTCTTGGTGATTAGAGCAGAGGTCATTCTTGTTCAACATGGATCTTGTAACGGAGTTGATGGAAGAATGAAAGTCGGAGAAAGATGAAGGGTGTGATTGCTTTCCCGAAATGCAATTGGAGATGTTATGATTGCTAGCCCGGAATGCAATTGGCAACGGTGGATAGCCACCCGCATAGTCTATTGATACGGTTTGATTTTCGGTGGGAAGAAAATTAATTGTCAGGGATGTTGTCATAGCAAGTCTACATCCAAGGACTATGAGCACTGCTATCTGAGGGGATAATGAGTCGTTTCTTGGTTCGATATTAATACAAGGATGGTGGTGACTCAGGAAGTACCTCAAGACGGTTAACAATATTCAATGAACATTTGGGGATAACCTCACAATCTCCAAATGACGTAACCACACGTTTAATGTCAACTCTAAAGACACCACACCAATTTAGAGAGAGAAATATAACTAAGCTTTTACTCAAAAGTTCAAGTCCCCAAATGAGGAAGAGGAGGGGCCTATTTATAAGAAAGGTAGGTGAGCACTAAAGGAGTAACTAACCAATGTGGGACTTATGCCCATCTATACAATAAATCTCATACTCAAGTGTTCACCTAAAGTCCATCCTCTAAATAGACAAATATAATATGAAATGAAATAAAATAAAATGCAACATAAGAAGAAAATATGATTAACTAATATATGGAGCCAAAAATAAAAGAGGATATGACCAAAATATCCCTCGGATCACATCACTCTCCCCTTCTCAGAAAAGAGTTCGTCCGCGAACTCAAAGAGGGATGCCCTCCTCGTCGCCGATCAAGATAGTGATCAATGCGTGCCCGGGGTGGGGTCAACATAATCATCAGGCAGGTAATCGGGCACATGAGTCATCGCCGTCAGGGCATAACGGCGCGGAGTAGGACAAGCAGAAGCTCGATGACCAACAACACCACAGTTGTTGCACTTGAAGGTTGGAACGGGGTTTGAAGGTGGTGCGGTGGCAGCAGAAAGGGCGGGAGCGGAAGTTAGAGCTAATGGAGGAGCTGGGGCAGTGGTCACTGGAGGAGATGGAACCCGGGAGGAGGCACGGGCTGCTGCTACTAGATGATGTGTCTCGACCTTGGTGGCATACTCCACCGCCTTAGCGAAGGTGGGTATGTCACGTAAGGCCAAGTCTCTCTGTATGTAGGACTGGAGGCCGGTGATGTAGCGGCTGATCCACTGCTCCTCAGACTCGTCAAGTCGGGCCCAAGTACACAGTAACTGAAGTGTTCCGTATAATCAACCACCGTTGTCTCTTGGCGCAAAGTCTGAACTCTAGCGAAGAGGTGCCGCTCATATGTAGCTGGAAGAAAGGCGACAAGCAATAGAGCCTTCAACTCGGCCCAAGTTGGAATAGGCGGGAGGCCCTCAACCACCCGTCTCTGCTCTAGATCATGCCACCAAACAGCAGCATACCCCTGAAACTTCATCGCGGCTAAAAGAACACACTTGCGTCCCGTAACATGTTTGTAATTAAACACGCGCTCCATCAAGGCAAGCCAATCAACAACTGCATCCGACTACTGTCGGTCGTCAAACATAGGTACATCGACCCGAATGTCCAAGTGCAAACTCCACGAGAGGAGCTGAAGAGCTAAAGCCAACGGGTCACCCACTGGTGGGGCAGGAATCACGGCATCATCGCCTGTGAGGAGATCCTCAAAACCAACAAATGGAGCCTGCCTTGTGATCTGGGGGGGAGGAACTGGGCCTGAACATGAGGTGGGCTAGTCGGAGGTGTATCTGCAACTGGAGGTGGGGGAACACCAGGTGGGGGAGAGGATGGTCATGGGAAAAATGGGGACAAGCACCGAGTAAATGCCCCTACTCATGGCAATAAAAGCATGAGCGGGAATCTAAAGGGGCCGGGGGCGAGGGAATAATATCCGATGGAGGAAGCAAGTTGGGGGTGGAATCCAATCACGAATATGGGGTTGGGAGTCGTGTGGGGTGGAGGAAAAAGAACTAGACACCTCACTCGCGTCGATGTGAGACGGAAGGGGTGGGGTGGTATAGGGGGAGTGTGGGTGGTGTAATATGGGTGAACAAAGGTGGGGGCAAGGGTGGAGGATGCAACAGGGGTGGGGTGGACGGTGGCGGATGGATAGGGGACATAAAAGGACCATGGGTAGGTTGTATGGGGTGGGGGATAGCCATGGGAGTCATAGTGATAGGGGGGGGGTTGAAATGGGGGGGGGGGGGGGGTATTGGAGGCGGAGGGGTGAGGGTAATATATGGAGGGGAGTGAATGAATGAACGGGTGTTCGGAAAAATAATGGGGGTGGGGGAACTTAAATTGTGGTGGTGGTGAGTGAGAAATGGGTGGGGGAGGGAGGAGGGATGGGTGGGTAGGTGAGAGAGTGGTGGTAAGTGTGGGGAAGGGGTAAAACCCTAGAATTATGTGGGTAGGATAATTCAGGAGTTATTCGGGTTAAAAATGTGGAAAAAAGAGGGGTTTGGGAGGCTTGGGGGTTGCCCCACCTCGGTTGGTCGGAGTTCCGACAGTCCGGTGACCGGAGTTGGCCAAATGGGATGAAAATAGAGGGGGTTAGTCGCCCGGGGGAAAATATGGATCCAAAGTCGGATCGTTGATTGAACCACTGGAAGGGGGTGGGGGAAGGGCATCGACTTCGTCGGAGCCGAGGGAAAAGGGGACAGTAGAGGCTACTTTAGGGGGATTTTGGGAGATGTTCTTTAGGAGAAGTTGTAGATCGGGTTGAGATGAGGGTGTCGGAGAAATTTGGAGGGATTTGGAGGAGTTCGAAAAAATTTCGGCGACCGGAGAAGTGACAGCGGCAGGGGGCTGGTGGCAGCAGGAGAGTGGTGTAAGGCTGGTGGTAAAATATTAGTGGGTGGGTGGGTAGTTGGGGGGCTGGTGTAGTAAGTGGTGGAGTTAGGGTTAGGGTTTAGGTGGGGGGAAGATGAAGATGGGTCTTGGGGGTGTTTGGGTATGGGGTTAGGGTTTTGAAAAAGAGATGACATATGTTGGGTGAGGGTGGCCATGTGTTGCCCCATGAGGGAGGCCATTTCTTCGCTCATTTGTTCTTGCATTTGGATAAATCTCTCATCAAGTGTTGCCTTTTTGGGAGCCATTAAATGTGGAAAACGATTTAAATGGAAAAAAAAAATTATGATGACACCTCACACACAATGGGGGAGCGACACCTCGCTCCGATACCAATTGACGTAACCACACGTCTAATGTCAACTCTAAAGGCACCCCACCAATTTAGAGAGAGAAATATAACTAAGCTTTTACTCAAAAGTTCAATTCCCCAAATGAGGAAGAGGAGGTGTCTATTTATAGGATAGGTTGGTGAGCACTAAAGGAGTAACTAACCGATGTGGGACTTATGCCCATCTATACAATAAACCTAATACTCAAGTGTTCACCTAAAGCCCATCCTCTAAATAGACAAATACAATATGAAATGAAATAAAATAAAATGCAAAATAAGACGAAAATATGATTAACTAATATATGGAGCTAAAAATAAAAGAGGATATGACCAAAACATCCCTCGAATCACATCAGATGAATTCCAATGACAATGTTGCTCGATTGTATGTGGAGTTCATAAATCACACGAAGTTGTATGGATTTTGTATACTTGGTTGATGTTGTGTGGATTGATCTCGATCGTCTATTTTGGAAACAAGGTGCACAAGTGAGGAAGGCCTTCCAAATGCTCTCATTTACAACCGATAAGCAGGGCGTATGTTCCAGCAGACGATGGTGAGAGGAATCTTGCTAGTGAAGGGGTGGGGTCGAGGTCCCACTTCGAAGTTCGATATTGAAACAAGGATGATGGTGGCTCGGGAAGTACCTCAAAATGGTTAACAGTATACAATGAACTTTTGGGGATAACCTCACAATCTCCAAAAGTGATGAATTCCAAGGACAACGTTGCTCGATTGTATGTGGAGTTCATAAATCACACGAAGTTGTATGGATTTTGTGTGATTGGTTGATGTTGTCTGGATTGATCTCGATGGTGTATTTTGGGAACATGGTGCACAAGTGAGGAAGGCCTTCCAAATGCTCTCGTTTACAACCGATGAGCGGGGTGTATGTTCCAGCAAACGATAGTGAGAGGAATCTTGCTAGTGAAGGAGTGGGATCGAGGTTCCACTTCGAAGTCAATGGGTATATTCGACTTGTTGCAGCTACATTTAGGCATCGACTCGTGTGTTCAACTTTAGAAGATGTCCGAGAATAGCCGTTGGAAATTGCAAGGTGCAATGGGAATATTTGCAAGAGGAGCATGCTCTGAGGGAAATTTTCACGGATTAATTTGGATCTTTAAAGAGTCATTGAACGTTACACGGATATATGTAACTGGTACAATGAGGCTCAATGGTGGTTCTTTTAGTGACGTGGCAAATGGGGAGATTCGGATAGGGGAAATTCTCATCAGGTGGAGTCTCGATCGTGGTTTGCGATATTTCTTACCAAGGTGGATATTTGTTAAGTTTGACTTGAATTTTATGCGAATACTGTTCATACGCGGCGCGGGGGGTACTGTTCATACGCGGGGGGGTACTGTTCATTTCTTCTCCTTATTTAAGGGGGGTTTCAGCCATGGTTCACACCAACATCAACACCAACACAAAGTTAGAGCGAGTCTTCTTCTAAATGTGAGAGTTTGGGGTGAGAAGAGAGGAATTTTCCCTCTCACTCATGGGTATTGCCCAAAGGTGGAAGAAGGTTATGGGTGTGAGTACGAGTATATCACATATGGTAGGTGTGCTTAAGATGTAATGTGTGGAGGATTTTTCACTGGTTTACATGAGAGCGGGATACACCGGATTGGGTACATAGGAAACACTTGGAAAACACTTGAGGGTAAGAGATTGAGAGGGTTCTTGGATTCACTTGGGTGGAGAGTAGGTGTACAATGACAATCCGGGATTTGGGTAGGAGAGTAGAGGTATGTGATTTATCCTTGTATATTATCTATTGTACTTGTAATTTCTTCAAACATAGTGGAATTGGACCTCTCCATGAATTTAGCCAAGTTGGTGAACCACGTATATCTTGGTGTTATCTCTCTCGTTTACATTTTTATGTACTTATCATTATTACCATTTTATCTTGATTATATCCGAGGTCGTGGTTGATTGGAGGGTGCCCCAATAATTTGGGCGTCGGGGCACAACATGTAACTAGTCTATGAAGGCCAATGGTTGATCATTTGCAGTTTTGCAAGCGGGGAATCTCGATCTAATAGAGTAGCGCTAATTTCGCCAAGGTGGAAATTTGTGAAATTTGGCTCAAAGATCCCCAACTCAAGTTTTTGCCTAAATTCGTGGGCATCGAAGGAGTTTCACTGCAAGTCACGAAAACAGGTGTTATTGGGCGGAAAATGGGTATTAAGTTGGGGTATTTTAAGGCTTCACATATAACATTTTGGGAATACGTAGAATGAGAGAGTTATGCATCGGACGAGAGGCTAGAAGGAGTGAGAGGTTTAGAGTTTCTAAACTGGATTCCAGTGAGAATAGGGTGTGTATTCAGGGGTTGGAGTGAGAATTTGACTAATTATTGTATGATCCAACCATTGTAACCTATATTTCTCAAATAATGGTATTGTTCACTCTCTTTTGTGGATGTAGGCAAGTTAAGTTTTCTGAACCACGTTAAATCTCTTGTTCGTCTCTACTTTGTGGCTTGTTCATCTTTCCATCAATCTTGCAATATATATTTATTTGTTTTGGTTGGGTGTGGTGCCATTGGTGCACAACAAAAGCCATGTGTTCCCTGTTCAATCGATGTGTTCTTAACTATCTTTTTGTTGTTTGTTTCTTTTCAGTAACACATGGATAGTTCTATGAAAGTTATACTAAGAATCCAAAAAATCATAAAGCTCCTCTTCATTGTTATATTAAATATACGAAGCCAACATTATATAATTATAAAAATATTAGTTTGAGCAACAAAAAGCTAAACAACATTTACGTGTATGTTTTGGCTTAAATTCTTTGTTTTCAGCCCTTCGTTGCAGCGAAGGGTTGATTCACTGGCACGCTGGTACTCGGCTAGCGGTTTCGGGCAGAACCTTTTTTGGTGGGTAAAGGAGTGTTGATTTCGCTGCAGTGAAGCCTTAGCTGTAGCAAAGAGATCGAGGTTCACAGCAGCGAACGAGACATATGTGCGGAAAGTGAGTTTACTTGAGGATATTTGGGGCATTTCATCTTTTGGGACTTCCTTATATAAATACCAAGTATTAGGTCATCAAACCTAAGTTAGTTGAGGAACTTGTCATCATTGATTGCTATTATATACACACGGAGAGAGATAGTGAGGCTTAGTAGAAGTTAAAAAGAAAGGAAGCCATCAGTATATGTGAATGTAGACAAATTGGTAAACAAAGTGCTTCTTGTCTCATGCTTTGTTTGTTGGGGTATGATTTCTTTTTTACTTTCTCATACTTAGCATTTAAATTGTATTTTCTCTTGGTATTTCCGTGAGCTTTTTCATTCTTGGATCTTAGGCCTGCATGAATCACTCTATTGAGTGAGTATTTGCACTACACATTATAAATCAACATATCATAAGGCTCTTCTGAAAAGCTGTTATATTGAATATATGATGCCGGCATTATAACTATCACAATGCTAGCTTATGCAGCAAAGATTTAACACGAGACACCAGTTCTTAACAAGCAGGGAAAAAATAAAACAATGAATACCTTTAGAGAATATTGATTCATATGAGCGGACCAAACATTGTAAAGATGAGTGTTGGACAGTTTTAGCCTCGACAACATCTCCAAAGCTTGTAACCATGACATCTATATAAAGCAAAAGATAGCATGAGCCATTATAGGACATTGGTAAGTGTTGGCATGGCATCTGAGGATTAGCAGTTTGATTTTTATGCTATCAATAGATAAATTGAAGGACAAAGAAAAAGAAAACTCCAACACAAAAGAAAAATAATACCAACAGTCATGAAATTTAGAAGGCTAAACCATAGTTTACATACATATTAGCATATATAAATTATATATAAAGGGCATAATATTTCAACACAACGAGACGAGGTGTGGAGATTGGCTCAAAATACCCATTCCTTCACTGCAGCGAAGGGGTGGTTCACTACCTATGGAGTGGGGCAGAGTCTTAGGGACATGCGTTTAGAAATTTGGAGCCAGCGAAGGAAACCTTCGCTGCAATGAAGGTCATTTGGCAGCCAGGGAAAACATATATGCCACAGCAAGCTTTGCGACACTTAGGTTCAATGAGGGGTATTTAGGATTTGGCCCCAAGTTTTCTCCCAGACATAAAAGGATTGTTTAGGGACTTTAACCCCAGGTTTATAGCAGCTCTTTGTAGAGCTTGAGAGAGATGATAGTGTGTTCCTAAGGTGAGGGTTTTGGGTCAGAGGTGTGGTATCTTCCCTCTCACCTATGGCCTCAAAGGTGCAAGGATATTGACAATAGCTCAATAAGGGACCTTTTAGAAGATTCAGATGAGGAATTCATCGGTACTGAAAGCAGTCTTTTTCCCGCACACCTCTACTAGCAATGTTGGTACCAGAGGTAATGTTAGGCCAGTAAAAATTCTGAATGGAGCAAACAATTCTTGCTCTAATCAAAAGTCCCACAAGTCTCAAAAATTTGTGGTGGGGGGTGGGGGGGGCTATTAATAATAATTTCAAATTTTCAGGTTTCAATAGAAAGAGGGAAAATTTTAGTACAAAATACTTTAATCTGAAAATTGTGGTTAACCAAGATTCGGAAGAGAGAAGTAATGCAAGAAGACCTAAAGGGAGGGAATTAACAAAACTTGAAAAGCAAAATAATCTATGACAGAAAGAACCTTAGGTTGTATAGCAGGCTATTAATGAAGATTTTCTCTTGGAATATTAGGGGGTAGGAATAAAGAGAAACGAACAACAACAACAATTATAATGAGGGTAAATTACACCAAACCCCCTAAACTATTGATTTTTTACACCCAGACCTTTTTCACAAAAAAAAATGTTGATAAAACATGAATTTATATATAAAAAATGTTGAAATTTTGTTGAAAATGAGTTGGGTGTAGGAAATTGACATCCGGGGGGGGGGGGGGGGGGCTTGGTGTAATTTATCCGAATAACATTTTAATCAAAGAAAATTCAGTGATTTTGCAAGAAACTAAGAGAGAAATGATTGATTGTAACCTAATTGCTTTTATTTGGGTTGTTAGATTTAAATAGTCAGTATCTCCTACCCTCTATAGGGAGATTGGGGGTATTGTCATTATTTGGGACATAAGAGTGCTAGAGATTATAGAATCTCTAGTGGGAGAGTTTTAAAGTCGGTAAAAATAAATCAATCTAATGAGGAACGGGGTTGGTTCTCAGGCGTAAACGGGCCATGTATTCCTAGAGGGAGAAGTGGGTTTGGGGAATAACTAGTTGGTCTTATGGGATTGTATTCCCAACTGGTCTATTAGTAGAAATTTTAATGTTATTTGTCTAGCTTCGAAGAAAAAAGTGGCAATATCAAGGTCAGAAAAGGATGAGAGATTTTAATTTGATTAGAGAGGCGGAATTGAGTGGTATCAATATGGTAACAGGTATTCATTTGGAGAAATGGAAGGATATGGTCGAGGATTGATAGGTTTTTATTCTCTCAAAAATGAGAAGAGATTTTCCCTAATGTGCGACAAGAGATTCTATACGTATCATCTTTTGATCATTGTCCTATTGTGTACGACCCTAATCTTAAGCGATGGGGTCCCTCCCCTTTTAGATTTGAGATTATGTGAACTAAACATAGGGATTTTGAAGGGAACGTAAAAACACGGTGGAATGAAAGCAAGGCTTATGGGTGGGGGGGATTGAAGACAATGAGAAAGTTGAAAGACATTAAAAATATTTTTATAAGTCAATATAGGGAGGTTTTGCAGATATTAGATTGGAAAACAAAGTGCTTAAAACATAGAGAGATTGATTAACTTGATGAGAGAACTTCTTTATGAAGAGAAGGGGGAGGAGAGATGTCATCTCAAATGGAGATTTGAAGATATTGTGAGAGAAGAGGGATTGTCTTGGAGACAAAAACTAAAGCGAAGTGGATTAAGGAGTGGGACAACAGTTCTAATTAAGGAGTGGGACAACAATTCTAAGTTTTTTCACAAGATAGTGGGTGGGGAAGAAATAACCAAAGCAATGTTCAAGTTGGAGAGGTAAGGAGGAATTTTGGAAGAAGGTGAGATTGTTAATCAAATTCTCAAGTTTTTCGAATCCCTTTTTAGAAAAGGTGATAGAGAGTATGTAGGTACTAATGGGGTGGAATGGCCTCCAATCAGTAAGAAATGGGTTCTTGGCTGGAAATAAGGTTTAATGAAGGAAGTCAAGGGAGCCATTCACGATGTATGTCTTTAAGAGTGCTGCGATGTGGTGAAGGAGGACATCATGAATGTTTTCAATGAATTTTTTGATAATGGAGTTACAAATATAAGTTTGTTCCCCAAAAAGATCCATTCTCTGAGAATTAAAGATTTAAGGGCAGACAAGTTTGGTTTCTATCTTATACCAAATTATGGCAAAGATATTGGCTTCTAAACTTAGTTAGTGTTAGATGAAACAATTTTTAGAAATCAACGGGCTTTTGTGAGAGATGAAAACATTCTTGACTTGGTTTTGATAGCAATGAGGCGGTGGATGAATTTAGGATAAAAAAAGAAAGGAGCGGTGCTCACGATAGATTTGAAAACTCTTATGACCGTGTGGATTGGGAATTTGTTCTCGAGCGAAAAGTTTTCTCTGAAAGGTGGAGGAAATGGATTAGACGTTTGTAATACCCCGTATTTTTATGCATTTTTATTTTATTATGAATTTATGGAAATTGGGATTAATTAATTTAAAGCGAGAAAATTTAATTTATAATTAATCCGATTTTAAGGGTAATAATTACTAGCGTGACAAGAGTTGGTAGTTATCGAAAATAATTATGTCAAATTATAATTATGTTGAACATTACGTAGTGAGTAACGTAATATTGTTTCGGAAATAATATTATGGTCGGGATGAGATACACGGCAATCATATTATAATTATTTGAGACGCACGTATGAGTCGCGCCACCGATATGTAATTGGGGGTTAAAAAGGTAAATTATTTTTATATAACTCGAATGACTATTTTGAGTGCGCCCGAGTGTCCGTAAGGGTCAAAATAGTCAGAAAATTGGGCAATTTAAATTTTGGGTTCATATTTAAGAGAATTATTGGAAGTTTAAGAGATTGTTTAATTCCGAGTAATTTAATAAGGATTTGATCTTTAATTCGTGTTAAAAAGTGTCTTAAGGTGATTGGGATTAGTGTAGGAACATTTGATTTGGATTGGGATGAGTATTCATATGTTTTTGAGGATTAAAAGTTGCGAAAAATCGAAGTTGGGGAAGAACTGGGTCTGTCCGGATTTTCGTTTGAAGACCTGCCCAGGTCGTTCGAACGACCTCGTTCGAACGAGATTTCCAACGACCTTTCTAACGAGTTGTTGAGTTCGTTCGAAGTGGGAACTTCGTTCGAACGACCTCATTCGAACGAGAATCCTGAAACTTCTAAGGAAACTCCAGAATGGGTTTTTAGGGTTTGTTTGGGTTGGAAATCTTCCTAGGGTTATCTATATAAGTGTATTAACCTTCATAAGTAACGGGTGGCTTAAATTTCCAAAGTGTTCAGGAATTAAGGAGTAATGGTACTTGGGGTATTGAATTTGTGTGGAAACTTAGGAGGGGATGTAAGTCCTAGAGAGGCTTTATATATACATACGGGTATCGAGGAGAGTAATGGCGTTAATGATACTTATGGATTATAGTATTTGGGTTATGTGATTATCTATTAATGTATATAAATTGCGTGCATGCTTATTACTTTGGATATTATGTGTATGACATACCTAGCTACTGGCTATCGAACGGGGGTTAATGCGTTGTGGACGACCCTATCTTGTGTGCCTTCGAGGGATTTTGAGTTGTACCACTAGAATATGGAACCTAGGTACGGGCTATCTGTGAGAATGATAGTGATAACGGTCTTATGGGTGGGTAGGTATGTGCGTAGCCCATCGGCTTGGGACTATGTTCGCCTCCAATATGTGTATATGTTTTATTTGGTTCTTGAGAGATTGAACCTGTTGTCCTTTATCCGTGAGCGTTGCAATAGGACTATATAGCCGAGTATGCCTAGCACTAGGGGCTTTTTAACCATGGGTGCTGTATAGACATAATTGTATGTATACATAGGGAGATTTTTATATGTATACTGAGTTCCTATTCTGTGTTTCTTGTTGGCTACTTTATTAAAGTAAATATTTATTGGGTCACCAGTTGGGAGTAAAGAATGCTATGAGAATAAGTTACAAAATCCTTAAACCTATTCCTAATAATAGTAATATATTGTTTTCGGGTTATTTAGATATTATATCCGGCATAGTGATTATCCTACATATAGTTAGGTAAAGTGACGAGACTAGTATGGGTAGTTAGACTCGCTAGGTGTGCACATTAGATGAGAGATGAGCATCTCAAGTGAGTACGCTAAGTTAACATGGATAATATATGTGCTAATCAAATCAATTTAAGCACTTGCTATATTTAAACTGTTTTCTACTCAGGCTCTGACCCGTTTTTCTGCAAATCTCTTTTCATGTTATATTATTTTAGGTGCTCAGCCACAGGGACACCAGACTTGGGATATTCCATTCATTTGTCGAGTTGTAGCTGCTGTGGAAGCTACGGGATAATTCTAGTAAACGCTTCCGAGTCTATTTCTCCTTATCTATCAGTCATTTATTTCAGTTGGACATATCGTCCCTCCTATTGTACATTCAGAGATTTAAAGTTGTTTTATTATATCATTAGACTTTGATTTCATGTTGGGGGATTATTGTATGGGTTTTGGCTGGATATATTGCTCCAGTTCCTTATTTATATTCAATTAGTTTTCTTTATGCTATTGTGATGTATGATGACGGCTTTACATATTCACTTTGATGTTGATGGTTAATAACAAGATAAAATTTTGACACCAACCTTTTTAAATATTAGGTGGTTAGTTTTATTAAATTAAAATTTGAGTTTTTCGACAGTGATGCATCATCTGAACCAACTTGATATTCTGAAATTAATTAATTAAGGACTGATCACCCGTTAATTAATTAGGCGGGGTGTCACAGGTGGTATCAGAGATAGGTTCTAGTGTCCTTTAGGATCTGTGCGGCTTATTATTCTTCCAGCGTAACTTTCTTTGATATAGAGCCCTATGTTTAGGATTGTTGAATTCTTTGGTGAAATTTCGCTCTCCTGCTATAATGCTTATATTAGTGAATCTCATTTGTGTTCGGGTGCCGAACAATGAAGTATGACGAGCGAGGGCCGTTGGGAGGACGACAAGAGACAGAGCTCAGTCGAGGTTAGAGGGTGTATTCAAGAATGATGACCGTAGTTAAGGTCACCCCTATGATGGCACAGGAAACCAGGACGGTAAAGACGGCTAGGGCACAACATATGATTTTCAAGTACCGCTATAGTAGAAGAAAGTGGTACCAAATTTAACCCACCCAACGTGGTTGGATTGGGAGAGAGTCAGACGAAACATTGAAGAGAACCGTCGGTGGAAATTCTAGAAATGCTGAGATTGTGTGTATTAGCCAACAGAGGTAAAATACCCTAAGGCTTGGGCATATGGTGGAGTGTGACTAATCGAAAGTGGAAATTTGGGGTAAAATTTTTCTTGGCTCGTCGGAACAAAGTTATAATGGTGGAAGTCAGCCATCACTTTTAGAAGTGGAATGTTATGTCAATGGAAGGATCTTAGGTACAGTTTGACCGCGAGTTCCTTCATCAGATGTTCCGAATAAGATGTGAACGTTGTTCTGAACTCATCTTAGGAGGACCATACAGAGGTCCTTTTGTGAAAAATGAATCTAAACTTTTAGCGAATCTTGTATCGGAGGAAGTAGATACAAATGAGGAGAGGATTTCAAGTGGGAGATCGACTCATAAGTGAAGTTAACAACGCTTAAAGGGAATTCTGTTGGACGGCCGACCCAGAAGGTGACAATGTCCTTCTTTGTCGATGGAAATGTTAATACTTCTTTGTGTGGTAAGCTAAAAGATTCGAAGAATCCAGTCAGAAGGTAAGACTGGGCGGTGGTCATGAAGCGCCGCAAGGGGGAGACCCATCGGGGGACCCATTTAAATGATTTGGGTAGCTGAATTCTTACCAAGTAATGGTGAATTCAGTAAGGACTATTGAAACCAGTAGCATGTTAGACCCAACAAAGCTAAGGAAACAATGGGGGTAGCCAGTATGACAGGTAATAAGTGGATTATGTGTAGAGGAATTTTGTGGAGAGTAAAATCACATGCGTAAATTTTTCCCGAAGCAAGTGGGACAAGGGTATTGTGCTTGCGAGGGCAATGGTAAATGTAGTTTTCGGCTTGGTTCTAATAGGTATGTTATGTCCGGGAAACCATTTGAGCAGCCAGGGCGATTGGCAAGGTAGAAGTATGAGTCTTACCCTCGGAGGATGAGGTGTGTTTTATGTGACACGAGCGAGTCACTACATTTTGTTTATTGCTAGATTCACATGTGAGACGAGTTTAGTGCGTATATCGATAACGTTATTAGTATGTGAATATTTTTCCTCGTGTAGCGGGGTTAATTTTAGTGTCATCCGCGGAGGATGAAGGGGTGTATTGATGGTGTTACATACTTTATTAAGATTACTCGTCCTAGTGATGCGTTATACGAGTGAGATACTATCCTGATTATGGTTTTATAAGTAATGATTAGAACGATAGTTGGTAGTTATTGCAAGGCTATCGGGGTTGCTGCCCTAGTGCAGGATGTTTTGTTCTGGCGAAACCTCACCTGCGAGAGAGTCGGGCTCGCATTTATACTTATATATTAGAGAGACTTCCAGGGTATATTGGTATCGAGAGATTCGATCCCGGTGTGTGTAGGGACTCTATTGATATAATTCGGAGTGTATTGGGTCTACCGTAGGGCGGGAGGATTAAACTCGTTGTTATGTTTAACGCTCAGGACTTAGTAATAGGAAGAGCGCATGGTTATACCACTCCTTTAGAGACGTGGGAATCAAGACTTAAAGTTATATGTCTGGGGACAAGATTCTGAAAGTTCCGATTGTATGTGTACGAGGCTTAAGGAAGGTGATGACCCCCAATGTTGGGTGATAATGCTTTTGGGGATAGACGGGAATATAGGGGTACATGTTATGCACTGAGGGCCTAACGGATTTCGATAACCGATTATGCTAGGTAGTAGTGTATCGGGGGGGTTCCTTGTTTGGATTTCGCTTTGCGAGACGCCCCACGCATGAAACTTAGAGTAAGGTTGGAAGTAGAAAGATGTTTGGTCATTCGTCCATGAGTCCAGTACCTCGGTCATTATAGAAGTATGCAGTTATAACTGTAAGGTGAAGGTTAGATTATAATATAAGGCCAGTGGAGCCGGTTGTGCGGTGAGGAGTAGGGGTGTTCACGGGTCGGTCGGTTCGGTTTTGGCCGGGTTTTTTTAGCCGAACCGACCATGTCGGTTTTTGGAGGAAAAAACCGAACCGAACCGAATCTGTTGAAGAACCGAACCGAACCGAACAGGGTCGGTTTTTGACAGGGCCGGTTCGGTTTTTTCATTTATTTTAATAAAAAACATTTTTTTTAATACCAAATATAAATATAAAATTAAAAAATATAATATAATATGCCAACACTAATATAAATATAATATAAAATATAAAATTAAAAAGTATAAAAATTAATTCGGTTCGGTTCAAAATCGATTTTTTATGCCAAAACAGAAAACCGAACCGACCCTTAAAAAAAACTCGGCCCGAAAATTTTCGGTTCGGCTCAGTTTTGTCGGTTTGGTCGGTTTTTTTGCACACCCCTAGTGAGGAGGCATTAAAAATTTTGTTTTATCATCCCGAGTTGAAGGGAGGGATGATGTTAAGGAGGAGTGAGAATTTCAATTTCTAGGGTAATTGAGAATACCCAAGTGTAGTAGCCACGTTGTGAGTATAGGGGGCAATAAAGAATTGGGTGAAGCGTATGTGATGCTTACGCCAATAAGCATGGTTTTTAGGGTGTGCGGGCACCCTGGTTAGCTGATGTCAGAATCGTCCGGGTTAAAGGGACGTGGGAATGGGTGTGTGAAATATATGTCTGTGGGACTAATATAATGAAGTGGAAGTAGTAGAGGGGATTAAGCGTCGTGCGAGAGGGACGATAATCCATATATGCGTGTACGATCAGAGTAGCACACCCGAACTTGGTAGAATGGTTGTGGGAAGCCATTTAAAAAGGGGTATTCCTTAAGAAGACTGGAATTTAATTATTATAGAAAATTTGGAGCGGCGTCCTACCCAGTCGAATGTTGAGAGTGACTTGCACGAAAAAGGGAAAAATGATGTCAGTAAGATATAAGGAGACCAGAAGTGCACATCGTGGCGGAAAGTGCACGAGTCAGAATTTTTGGTATACGCCGAGGGAAAGAGAGGATTATTAAGTACCATTTAATGGGAGGCATTATAAGAGGAAGTCAGTGTTGAACGAAACATAGTGAGTAGTCACCACGTGCATCACTAATAGGTAGGAATCGATTGATTTGGATTGGGATGAGTATTCATATGTTTTTGAGGATTAAAAGTTGAGAAAAATCAAAGTTGGGGAAGAACTGGGTCTGTCCAGATTTTCGTTAGAAGACCTGCCCAGGTCGTTCGAACGACCTCGTTCGAACGAGACTTCTAACGAGATTTCCAACAACCTTTCTATTAGTTGTTGAGTTCGTTCAAAGTGGGAACTTCGTTCGAACGAACTCGTTCAAACGAGAATCCTGGAACTTCTAACGAAATTCCAGAATGGGTTTTTAGGGCTTGTTTGGGTTGGAAATCTTCCTAGGGTTATCTATATAAATGTATTAACCTTCGTGAGTAACGGGCGGCTTAAATTTCCAAAGTGTTAAGGAATTAAGGGGTAATGGTACTTAGGGTATTGAATTTGTGTGGAAACTTAGGAGGGGATGTAAGTCCTAGAGAGGCCTTATATATATATATATATATATATATATACGGGTATCGAGGAGAGTAATGGCGTTAATGATACTTACGGAATATAGTATTTGGGTTATGTGATTATCTATTAATGTATATAAGTTGCGTGCATGCTTATTACTTTGAATATCATGTGTATGACATACCTAGCAACTGCTATCGAACGGGACGTGTTGTGCACGACCATATCTTGTGTGCCTTCAGGGGATTTTGAGTCGTACCACTAGAGCATGGAACCTAGGTACGGGCAATCTGTGAGAATGATAGTGATGAAGGTCGTATGGGTGCGTAGGTATGTGCGTAGCCCATCGGCTTGGGACTATGTTCGCCTCCAATATGTGTATATGTTTTATTTGGTTCTTGAGAGATTGAACATGTTGTCCTTTATGTGTGAGCGTTGCAATGGGACTAGATAGCCGAGTATGCCTAGCACTAGGGATTTCTTAACCATGAGTACTGTATAGCATAGTTGTCAAAATCGTCCGATTCGCGATTCGAATCGGACGATTCGATTCGATTCCATGCTAAAACGATTCGAATCAACGTTAGAATCGGATATGAACAAAAAACCGTACGATTCGATACAGAATCGTACGATTCGATTCAGAATCGGGAATCGGCCATTATACCGATTCAATAAATGGGCCCTTTTTCACTCACGTGTTCAGCACACGTTCTTTTCTTTTTAAAAAAAACTCATTTAACTTGCAAAACGAACAAAACCCAACCCTAAACATACCTTACGGCCAAAAAAACCCTATTTCTACCAAACCCTCTTGCCGAAAGCCTGTATTTCAGCCAATTCGAGCACTTACGGCTGCTTTTCTTCTCAATCGAAGGTAAGTTTGTTATTTTTTGTTGTTTATTTGATTTTGTTGGTGGTGTTTCTCTCTTATGATCCTTACGGCTGCTTTTTTTTTTTTTTTGGGTTATAAACCATACGGTTTTTGTTTCTCTCATATTGGCCCTAACGTTTTTTATTTTTCTCTTATAAAACCATACGTTTTTTTGTTTTTCTCAGTTATTTTGTTGTTTTTTACTTATAAAACCATAATTGGGCTTTTTTTTGTTATAAAATCACAAGTAATTTATGTTTTTATTTTTATTTTTTTGTTTTTTAGTTTTTAGTTATAAAACCATATTTTTTTTAGTTATAAAACCATAACTAAAACCTTCTTTTAGTTACAAAAAACCGTATATAAAACCTGTTTTTTTTATAAAACCATATTTTTTTTAGTTAACCATAAAACCTATTTTTTTTTTAGTTATAAAAACTGTTTTTTTAAGTTATAAAACCATATTTTTTTAGTTATAAAATCCATATAAAGAACTTGTTTTTAGTTATAAAAAACACATATAAAACCTTTTTTTTTTTTAGTTACAAAACCATATATAAAACCTGTTTTTTTAGTTATAAAACCATATTTTTTTTAGTTAACCATATATAAAACCTGTTTTTAGTTATAAAACCATATATAATACCTGTTTTTAGTCATAAAAAACACATATAAAACCTAATTTTTTTTTAGTTATAAAACCATATGTTTTATTTGCATATGTTTTATAAAACCATATTTTTTTTAGTTATATTTGTTGTATTTGCTTAAATTTTTTAGTTATTGTTTGAGTTGTTTATTAAATAAATTGATATTGATTTGTAGGTTGTTTGATCTTTGAACATCAAAATGGTAAAGTCAAAGGGCAAGAAAGAAAACGATCCAACTTGGGCTCATTGCACCAAGGTGAATGAGAACAATAGAATGCAATTGAAATGTAACTATTGTGGAGCAATAAAACGGGGAGGAGTTTTCCGAATGAAACAACATTTTGCCGGAACTCATAACGATACTAGTATGTGTGAACAATGTCCCGAGGCCGTTAGATTATTTTTTCAAGAGTATTTGTGTCAAAATACTACTTCCACGGTTGGTAGCAATCAAAGTCAAGCAATTGTTGAAGATGAATGCTTTCAAGGGGGGAGCGATGATGAGGGAGGTTCGACGGGGAAGGCGAAAGGGGGAATGGATAGGTTTGTTATTAGGGGGGGTGGGGGAAAGGGTAAACAACTAACCATGAATCAAATGCTAAAGGATAGGGAGCCGGTGTGTAAGGATATATTGAGGTTTTTCTATAAGAATGCTCTATCATTCAATCTTGTGAAGTGTCCACTTTTTAAAAAAATGTTGGTGTCGGTTGGAGACTATGGAAAGGGATTGAAGCCCCCTAGCTATCATGAAGCTAGGGTCACGTATTTGAAAAAGGAAGTGGAAAATGTGCATAGCTTGTTGGAGAGGTATAAAAAGGAATGGAAAAAAACGGGGTGCACTTTAATGTCGGATGGGTGGAGCGATGGAAAATCAAGATCGCTCACTAACTTTTTAGTGAATAGCCCAAGCGGGACGGTTTTTCTTAAATCCGTGGACACCTCCTCGATCATTAAGGATGCGGTGAGATTGTTTGAGTTGCTTGATAGTATGGTGGAAGAGATTGGGGAAGAAAATGTTGTGCAAGTGGTGACGGACAGTGCATCGGCATATGTAGCCGCGGGGAGGTTATTGGAAGAGAAAAGAAAGAATTTATTTTGGAACCCATGTACCGCCCATTTGATTGATTTGATGCTTACCGACATTGGTAACTTGCCTATATTTCAAAACACAATTACAAAGGCAAGAGAAGTTACCGTGTATATTTATAGGCATACATGGTGCTTGATTTGTTTAGAAGATTTTCAAATAAGAGGGAACTTACTAGAGCGGGAGCAACTAGATTTGCCACTTCCTTTCTCACATTGAAGAGTTTTGGAGAAAATAAAGGGGCATTGAGGCGTATGTTTACGTCGGTTGATTGGATGAATGGAACTTTTGCCAACAAGGTGGATGCGAAGAAAGTGGAGGGTATCATTTTAGGTGACACAAATTTCTGGAAAGCGATTAAATATTGTTTGAAAAGTGTACATCCACTTTACAAAGTTTTGAGGCTTGTTGATGGAGATGCAAAACCGGTAATGGGTTACATATATGAAGTTATGGATCGGGCGAAGGAGCAAATTGCGATTAATTTTAATCATGTTGAGAGGAGATATATGAAGATTTAGAAAATAATTGATACGAGGTGGGATCTCCAACTTCATAGGCCACTTCATGCCGCGGGATACTATTTAAACCCAAGGTAGCATGATTTATATTAAATTCTTTACTTGAAAATTCCATTATATTCTAATTTATATTATATAAAGGACTAAAATATATTTTTTGTTTATATTTGAAGATTTCACTTCAGTGATGACTTTAAGGCCGATAGAGAGGTGAAGCGTGGTTTGTATGACACTATAGAGAGGATGTGTTCGGACACCGATACAATTATCACCGTACAAGAGCAAATGGATAAGTTTAAAACGTGTGCGGGATTGTTCGGTAGAAGTTCGGCAACGCTAACGAGAGATAAAAAACAACCCGGTGAGTTTATATGTTACTGATTTTTTTATGTTAATTTATATGTTGCTGAAATTTTATATTATTTTGTTTATGTAGCCAATTGGTGGGAAAGTTTTGGTGAAGATGTACCGGAGCTTCAAAAGATTGCTATACGAGTTCTTAGTCTCACATGTAGTGCGACAGGTTGTGAGAGAAATTGGAGCACATTTGATCATGTGCATTCCAAGAAAAGAAATCGTTTGGAGCAACAAAGGTTGAATGCTCTTGTTTTCGTGAAGTATAATCTTCAACTTGAAATGAGACGAGAGCAAAGGAGAGAATGTGGTGACTTCGATCCAATCTGTCTATCCGATATGGAGGACGATGATGAGTGGATCACTGAGAGGGATATAGAAGAACCATGTCTTCCCACCGACCATTCATGGTTGGATGTTCACGAATGCTTCCAAGATGAAGGGCCTAGCAAAAAGAGGAAGCGAGGTGAAAATATGTGGAATTATTATAATCATCGTTTATTTGTTACTAATATATATATATATATATATATATATATATGCTAATCTTATTGTTAATATATGTCAAAATTATTTTGTGTTATATAGGGCCAAGGAATTTAAATGCCAAGGGAAAAGGCAAACAAGTGGTAGATGATGATATTGAAATTCTTGATGATGAGGACGATGATGAAGATGAAGAGGAATTTGAAGAAGGGGGAGATCAAATTATCATAGAGGAGGATGATGATGACGACGATGATGGTGATTTGGGCCTTGATGATGATGATGATGAATGAAGAAGAATGATCATTGATGATGACTTTTTATGATTTATTTTTGTTTTTTACATTTTCAAGCTTAAAACAATTGAGAACATGTGCTATGGTTAATTTTTGGGCTATATTTTGGTATATTATCATGTGCTACGATTAGGTTTTTGTCATATTTTGCTTAATTACCAATTCTATAGTGTCAAATCCCATTTACGTATGTTTTATTTCATTTTTATCATTTGATTCCGATTCGACCGGTTCGATTCACGATTCGATTCACGATTCGCGATTCGGGGGGTATACGATTCACGATTTGACAACTATGCTGTATAGATATAATTGTATGTATACATAGGGAGATTTTTATATGTATACTGAGTTCCTATTCTGTGTTTCTTGTTGGCTACTTTATTAAAGTAAATATTTATTGGGTCACCAGTTGGGAGTAAAGAATGCTATGAGAATAAGTTATAAAATCCTTAAACCTATTCCTAATAATAGTAATATATTGTTTTCGGGTTTAGATATTATATCCGGCATAGTGATTATCCTACATATAGTCAGGTAAAGTGACGAGACTAGTATGAGTAGTTAGACTCGCTAGGTGTGCACATTAGATGAGAGTGAGCATCTCAAGTGAGTACGCTAAGTTAACATGGATAATATATGTGCTAATTAAATCAATTTAAGCACTTGCTATATTTAAATTGTTTTCTACTCGGGCTCTGACTCGTTTCTCTGCAAATCTCTTTTCTTGTTATATTATTTTAGGTGCTCAGCCACAGGGACACCAGACTTAGGATATTCCATTCATTTGCCGAAGCTGTAGCTGCTGTGGAAGCTACGGGATATTTCTAGTAGACGCTTCTGAGTCTATTTTTCCTTATCTATCCGTCATTTATTTCAGTTGGACATGTCGTCCCTCCTATTGTACATTCAGAGATTTAGAGTTGTTTTATTATATCATTAGACTTTGATTTCATGTTGTGGGATTATTGTATGGGTTTTGACTGGATATGTTGCTCCAGTTCCTTATTTATATTCAGTTAGTTTTCTTTATGCGATTATGATGTATGATGACGGCTTTACATATTCACTTTGATGTTGATGGTTAATAACAAGATAAAATTTTGATACCAACCTTTTTAAATATTAGGTGGTTAGTTTTATTAAATTAAAATTTGAGTTTTTCGACAGCGATGCATCATCTAAACCAACTTGATATTCTGAAATTAATTAATTGAAATTAATTAATTAAGGACTGATCACACGGTAATTAATTAGGCGGGGTGTCACAACGTTGTTTAAGCTCAGTAAACTTCTCTCAAGAGGAAAATTAGGGGCCTCTAAAAGCATTAGATAAGGGGACTTGTTATCGCCATTCTTAATAGAGGATGTGGTTAATAGAATGGTAGAGAGGGCTATAAAGGGTGGGTATATTGAAGACATTCGGTGGGTGGGAGAATGTGGTGATCTCACATCTCTAATTCACGGATGATATTATCTTCTTTGTAGCTAAGAAAGAGAACATTCTTGAAAACATACTAAAAATTATTGTGTTATATAGTTTGGTATCCTGATCAAAATTTAAATTCGATATAAGTGTTGTGGTGGGTAATAATGTAGGGGTAAAGTGATTAATTAACAAAGCAAGTTTGGTGGGGTGTGAAGTGGGTCGATTGCCTTTGAGGTATTTAGACCTTTCGTTGGGTGGGAATCCACTCTCTTTAAACTTTGACATCCGGTGTTAAATAAAATAAAGAAAAGACTAAATGGGTGATAGAAGAGTTGTTTATCCAAGGGTGGTAGATTAAATTTAATCCAATCAATTTTGAGTAGCATGTCGATTTATTATCTTTCTATTTTCAAATTGCCTCTCAAAGCAACTATAATTATTTAAAAACCCATTATAGACTTCTTTTGAGAAGGGTACGAGAAAAAAATATTAATCATCTTTTAGAGTCGTCAATTTTAACTAAAGATCAGTGTTCTAAAAGGCGCGCCCAGACTTGAGACTCGTGAGAAACGCCACGTCTATGCCTTATTCTTAGTAAAAGGCTTAAGGAATACTTTTTTTGGGGAAAAAAAAGTTTTAGAGAAGCGATATCGCCTTTTAAAAACTTTTTTTTACAAATCGAACCAATATCTTGTCCAAAACAATTAAAAGACAAACAGTATCCCAAACCTCTCTGCCTCTCGTCTAAAAAAAAGCCCTAACATTGTCGGCCGACTTGCGACCAAAGTCTATATGTTTCATTTGAAAAGTGAAATATACATTTCTTATATTAAATCATTTTTTATCGATTATTGAATGATTACTAATATTGATTATTGAATGATGAAAAGTACATTTTGTATATTGCTTATTAAATATTGAGAATTACATTTTGTATATTGATTATGGAGCATGCATATGAGAAAGATGGCTACCAAACATATGGATATATTTTCAAAATTCAAGGTATGAAATATTTTATTATATTACTAGCCTTAGAATAAAGTAAAAAAAAAAAGGGGGGGAAATGCCTTTTTACGCCTAAGCTCCTAAGGCTTAAGCTTGACCTCAATGCATCGATCATGCCTCGCGCCTTTTAGAACTATGCTAAAGATAAAAGGTACGAGGGATTGGGAATTGATAACTTAATAGTGAAAAATAAGGCTCTTCGGGGGAAGGGTCTATGGAAACTTCCCAAGAAAGAAGATCTCTATGGTATTCATCAGTCATAAAAAGCATCTATGGTTTTGCATGAGAATTGTTGGGACTCTAACGTGGCTACGAAGGAACCTTTAAAAGCCCATGAACACATATTTCTAGGGGACTCAACTCTTTTCTCTCTTGTGTTGCCTTGGAAGTGAGGGTTGGAGGTTTTATTAAAATTTAGAGGGGAATACTTGGTGAGGAGAGCGTGAAAAAGAAGATTTGCACAATTGTGTCGTCTTTCTTCCAATGAAAATTTAACCATTTAGGATGTGGCATCCATTAGCCTTGATTCTTATTTTTGGAACCTATCCTTTAAAAAATCTTAAAGATAACGAAACTACTCAATTGGTGTCCTTATTCAATTTATTGGAGGGAGTTAGATTGCAGGAGTGAGTGGGGGATTTTAAAAGATGGATTTTAAGTGGTGAGGGATTTTCTTGCAAATCGTACTTCTCTCATATTATTTCACCTTCTTCTATATGTTTGTTTGCACCATTCAAATTAATCTGGACAAGCCGAATCCCTTCGAAAGTACAAATATTTTCTCGGTTACTGGCTCGATGCAAAGTTAACACTAATTTTGTGATCCAAGTGAGAAGACGAATTGGTACCTCTCAACAAATTGGTGCATGCTATGCTACAATGCTAGTCAGGATCTAAAGGCACTTGCTGATTCATTGCAAGTTTGCCTCTTATATGTGGAGCTAATGTTACCACATACTCTCTCCCCCTCTTTGAGTAACGCGTTCCAACAATTAATTAGTGAAATGAATAACAATTTATTAAATTATAGAGTTTGATTAGCATTCTTAATTCAATTGAAATCTGGTTTCTTTTTTTGTTATCGGAAACAAATTTTGTTGATAACATAAAAATATAAGACAAACACTCCATAGCAATCTACTTATAACAAAGCAGAAAAAGCAAAGCATAAAGAAAGAGAAGCTTGAAATAAAACATCCACAAACACGAAAAGATTGCCTTGAACTAAAGGATTGCATTTCTCTGACTCAAGTTAATAAGATAAAGGAGAATTTTCATGAATGTTTTAGAAAAATGTTAGCTGATACTCTCTCCCACCTTAAATACAACGCTTCCGACTCTTGCTTATCTTTTAAGGTACTTTAGCTCCCCAAATCTTGCGTCTTGCTTTTGTTTTAAAGAATAGAAGAGAATAACAAAGAAAGGCAAGAAAGAAATCATGTATATTACAGAGTTCTCTTAATTTTCTTCATCTCCAACATATTTACAAAAAAACTCGGTACCTCAATACTAAGTACCAAATAGGAAATCATAATTCAAATAAATACATAAATTGAGTATGCGTGTCTAAATACAGTGTGTAAGGTACCTAAAATGATCCAAAAATGATTCCAAACAAACCGCAAACTAAAATAGCATAACATCAAGATAAGCCTACCCCAACATAATGTGTACCATGTACCCAACCATGTACCACACCAAAACGCTCCATGTTGCACATAATTTTTACTAGAGCAAGGTGTTTAAGAATTTTGCTATTGAAGCTTTTCTTCCGGGTCAAGCCATGGATCTTTTTAATTTGGAATTGATATGACATGAAAAGGAAGGGGTGAACCTGGAGCAACGGTAAGGTTGCCCCATTGTGACCTGTAGGTCACAGGTTTGAGTCATGAAAACAACTTCTCTGCATATGTATGGGTAAGGCTGCATACATCTAACCCGCAGTACCTCGTAGTGGCGAGAGTCTCATGCATTGGGTTTGCCCTTCATGACAAGAAAGGAATAACATTCGGAGATATTTATGGAGATGTATTGTTGCAGCTGCTTTCTGGATTATATAGAGTGAGAAATTCAAGAATTTTTTAAGGAAAAATGCTCGAGAAGGAAGCTATTTGGGAGAAGATTTTTTCCAATTATTTCTAGGGCGTTTTGTATTGTTGGTTAGGTCCATGTGCCCATGGTTTTTTATTTACAGCTGTATCTTTTCTTTAAGGGACTGCTTGTCCCTTTCCCTTATACCTTCTCTATTTTAATTCAATGATAACTTTGTTTCTAATAATAAAAGAGAAAAATTATTTACGATACTAATAGAAAATCAAATGTAAGTCCACCCACTAGCCACAAATCCACATAATTCTTTACCCCAGTGTAAGGGCAAATTTCCAATCGAGTCAATTTGTAGTATTAGCTTAATTCTGGACAAAACAATTTGAGTCATAGGATAGATGTTCATGTTGTATCCTTTCAAGCCTATGACAAGTGTCTGTTGAAGACGTAGCGGCCAGAAATTGAAGAATATATCATTTGCCGGTTTTCGTGCCAAGTTTCACGTCATCAACATTTGGATTCCAATGTCTCCAAAGGTATGAATGCATTAATATATATACAGGAGCTTGAAATATTTTTTATGGGTGTTAATTTTATAAAGTTTTGTCAAACGACTTTTTATTTTTTCAAAAAATCATTTTAGAACTTATCATAAAAGTTTTGCGCTTAAAAATTTGAATTTAGGATTTTCTGCAAAGTCGTTCGAACGAAACTGGGATCTTGTTTGAACGTGAAGCCCAGGTCGTTCGAACGAACATCAAACGAGGTTCCAACAACTTTATAGCAATATACTCTGTTTTCTCGTTCGAAGTTTCGTTCAAACATCCTCGTTTGAACGAGTTTATCTAACGAGTTTTTGGCCTTGTTTTTCTTATGTTTTCTCGTTCGAACAGTGTCGTTCGAACGACATCAAAAAGTTGTTCGAACGACCTAGGCACGAAAATTAAAATTTCGACAATTTTCTTTTTTAACCACCCTTCCCCACTACTTTTTCCACTAACTGTTACCAGCTTTACTTAGTGCGGGAATAACACTTTTCCATGTAACTTTTGTGAGATTTTCTAAGTGCTAGAGAGAAAAATTGTATATCCAAAAGTTCCTTTTGTGTTCTTGAACCCTCATGAATTAATTTGTTCAAGACACAAATATACGCCCATGTGTTTGTTTAAAATCCAAGTTCTTCAATATATATATCTTGCTTGGAGATTGTTTGGCATCGGATTCCTCTCTACCCATCAAAGGGGATAGTTTGGGTTTCTTCTCTACCCCAAAAAGAAGATTGGTTTTTGTTGCTCATACGGTGAAAGGCACCGTGTGTGGGTTGACGGTAGCCAGGCCCCATTAGTGGACTCCAAGATTCCGGTGGACTCCGGAGTTATCGAGTAGGCGGAGGTTGAAGCAAGAAGGAGCGTCAAGGCTTGGACGGAGTCAAGTCGTTGTTGTAAGTCTGTCGTGTTTTTGTAAACATACCATACCTAGTGGATTTGTAGGCAGAGCCGTCCGAGGTTTTTACCGTTGTGGGTTTTCCTCGTACATCGCGACGTAGTGTGTTTGTGTTTATTCTTAACTTGTAAAATCACCTAGATGTATGCTTAGGTTTAATCAAGATAAAATTTAGTTTAAACACAAAACAATCTAAATTGGTGCTAGTTTAATTTTGGGTAAATTTAGTTTAATTTAATTCAAGTCATCATATGTAATTTGGTAAAATTTGTGGTAAGTGTGTTTGGCCTATCTTTAATCATGAATTAATTATTGTTAGGCTATTTTGGACTTGAGTTGAATTAATTTGATTTAAAAGAAAATTTGGAATTAACTTTGTTTAAGGTAAGTTGATATATTTGTTGAGTTAATTTTAATTTTGAAGAAATTAAAATTTGAATTCTATAATAATAAAAATTTGAAAAGAAAATTTACTTTGGTATATTGTGTTGAACCATCTCATAATTTGAGTAGTTTAGAATTAGGGGGCATTCGCCTCTATCAAGTGGTATCAGAGCTAGGAGCGCTAAGTTATTGCGTTTAGGTCCATTTGGGCTTGTTTTACAAAATGGAAATTTCACCGTTTTCAAAATTCCTTGTTTTGATGGTTCAAATTACGCGTATTGGAAGGCGCGAATGAAATCGGCACTTAAGTCCTTAGATGAGAGGGTTTGGCAGTCGGTAGTTAGTAGGTGGTCTCCACCTACGTGTCTAGTTGAAAATGAGCTTGTACCTAACCCGTAGAGAGATGGAGTGACAATGAACTTAAATTAGCAAATTTTAATTCCCGTGGTTTGAAAGCCCTTTTTAGTGCGGTCACACCAGATGAATTTCGACGTATCATGACGTGTGAAACTGCTAAAGAGGCTTGGGATATTTTACAACTTACCCCTGAGGGAACTAGTGTCGTGAAAGTTTCAAAACTCCAAAACCTCACCACTAAATTTAAAACCATTAAAATGCTTGAAAGTGAGACTTTTGATGAATTTTATGCTAGACTTTCTGATATTGTTAATTCATCTTTTAACTTGGGAGAAAAGATACCCGACAACCATGTAGTAAAGAAAATTTTGAGGTCCTTACCCGATAGGTTTATTCCAAAAGTGACTGTGTTAAATTCTTTACCCACTTTAGCCGCTACGAAACTCGAAGAGCTCATAGGTGACTTACAAACCTATGAACTTGACATGTTTACCTCCAAGGATGAGAAAAAGAAAGATAAGGGCATCGCTTTAAAAGCCCGAAAGGAGGAAAAACAAGTTTCGGATGATGAGAGTGACATCGATTTCGATGAGATGGCTATGTTTGCTAGGAAGTTTAGAAAATTTCTTAAGTTTAATAAAGACAATCTTAAAAAGGATTTTAAGAAATTTGATAAGTCTAAGTATGACAAGGCAGAGAAATTCCCTACAAAGTATAATGAAGATCTTAATAGGGACGAGTCGAATAGACGTTATGGTTGTGAGGGTTATGGTCATAGGGCTAGAGAATGTGCCACTAAACTAAGGAGAGAGGGCAAACAACCAATTTCATATAATGTCACCCTTAGTGATAGTGATAAGGAAGAGGGACCCGATTCCCCCATTGAGCGCAACTTTACCGTGTTCATGGCAAGTCATGTGAGCATTGATAGTGAATCTTCCCATGAAGATATTCCTTTATATGACACTTCCAAGGCCATTATTTGTGAATCCCATGTGTTTGATGGTAATGAGAGTGGAGTAGAAAGTGAGAGTAAGAAAGAAGAAGAGGTTGATGTGAGTAAACTTCAAGCAGCTTTTCAAGAGCTGTATGCCGAATCGATTAAATTAAAAAGGGCCAACTTGAAGTTAGAAGTTAGTTTGAGAGATCGTGCCAAGGAAAATCATGAGAGTGTTTTAGTAGAAGAACTTAGGGCACGTGCGATAGCTCTTCATCAGAAGCTTGAGTATGTAAAAGGTGAGAGAGATAGCCTTAGAGGTTTAATGGAGGCTATGAAGAAAGAGCTTCTTGGGTTTGAAGAGAGTAGGTGTTTCCTTTAGTCTAACTCTAGAAATTGAGAGATTCAAGTAGGGTCAAATTTGACTTGGAATGTAGGTACGAAAAATTAGATAAAATACTTGGAACCGTCGAAATTAAAAATGACTTGTGTGGTATTGGTTTTGACACTCAAAATGATTCAACTAATAAAGCCAAAACCATAAGTCTGAGAGAATCTACTAGGAACGCTTTCAAAGGTCAATCCTTAGGTACTACTTTTCGTCGGATCTTTGCTTGTTCACATTGTGGTCGAAAAGGTCATCTTAGGAAATTTTGTTTCGATCTTAAAAAGGGTCCTAGGAAGTCCAATGGTAGAGTCATCAAAATTTCCAAATCCCGAGAGTGTCACACTTAGTGGCTTTACAAGATAGGATTTTTTATTCTCATTTGCTAGCAAGTGATACCTCCCTTGCTAAATTTAAAGGTTAAATGTGTTAGCTTTGTTTACATACACTAGCTTATGTGCATCATTATATAGTCTTGCTAATTGTATGTTTGTTTGTCATTTTCCAATTTATGCTTCATTATAAAAATTGTTGCTAGAATTATGACTTGTGTATCTTTTGTATTTTATTTTATTTTGTTTGGTGTTATTAAAAAATACAAAAAGATTTTCTCTGTTTTCTTTTGAGTTGAATTTTGTATGTTTGGTAAAAATTTTGAAAAACTCAAAAAGATTTTTTTTTTTGCGTATTTTAGTTTTACACATGTTGTGTGGCATATACTTGTGTTTGAATCCAATATCATATTCGCTACCATGTGGCTAGAACTTTTGATTAAGATTTTCAATCCTTAAAGTGTTCTTTATCATGCTTGCATGGAGTAGTTTGATTTTGTGTTGCTTAATGGATTCTATTTTTATATGCCTCGATTCACAAATCCACGAGCTCATTTGAAATTTAACTTCACATGTATATTTGAGCTAAGTGAGATGTTCTCCTATCAATTTAGTCATCTACATGTTGCTATGACTATGGAGGATTTGTGCATGTAAGAACCGTTTCCCAGATTTAAAAAAAATATATTAAAAAATATTTATCCGGTGTAGTTGTTTATCAATGGAATCGAGCTGCGAAAAACAAAATTACTTTGCGTGAAAAGCCACCATTGAAATTTGGCATAAAAATATTAGCCAAGGCCTTCATTGTTTAGTTGGTATGTTCATAAAGAAAAGAAAAAGAATATTAATGAGGAAGTTTGGTTGGATATATCAACGGGTTTGCATAATGACTTTGTATCCTAGTTATGCTATTCTTGTCATGAATCTATTGGTGTGTAGAATCATCGATATTCTAGGCTTGTGTGCATTGTGTATATCTGTTCATTGAGTTCATTCTATATTGTCACATGAGGTTATATTTAAGTGTGATAAAGTTTTGCGATCAAATGACGTGTTTAGGTCACACCCCTTCACTTTCGTTTACCACATGTATTTAGACACATCTTTGTCATATGAGTGTGGAAAGCCTATTGTATTTTGCGTAGTGTGTGGTGTTTATACCTATGTATATGTGCGTGTGCGTTATTGATAAATATTTGTGCAGATATATATATGGTATTTTTGTTTGGAGTCTTTGCCATGCTTGATAGTGCATATATGCTTTTAATTCAAAATTGGTATCTAACTTGTTGCGAATTTTTGGTTGATATCACATGCTTATCATAATACATGTTAATGGTATCTTTTGCTCTTGCATCATAAGTTGGTAACTGACCAAGTGAAATTTATTTGATTTTCTGGAAATTGAACTTGAATAATATGAAGAACATAATGGATGAGAAGAGTAAGAGCAGGAAAGTATAGAAACAGAGATGAGTTTTAGAGAGAAGAAAGAGATGAGAAAGAAATTGAGATTTCATTAACTTCTGGGATGCTTAAAATTGAACCCATCAGCTTGTTTTATACACAACAGTAACTCATTTCTAACAACTACCAATTGATGAATTTCTAATCAACTACTAACTAACATGGCTAACCAATTAACCAACTAACCGACTAACAACTTGCATCAACAATAAACTCACAAGTTTAACTCT
This sequence comes from Sambucus nigra, assembly GCA_949130495.1. NCBI lineage: Eukaryota > Viridiplantae > Streptophyta > Magnoliopsida > Dipsacales > Adoxaceae > Sambucus > Sambucus nigra. The sequence goes on along the minus strand of OX422220.1, from coordinate 432,917,502 downwards.
AACGAACCGTAACATACTAACTAACCAACCTATATGCTTCTTTTGACCATCCTGGCAGTATCTATTTATCCTTGTGTGGATTAGTTGTTCTTCATTGTTGCCCATATGCTCAATTGCTCTTGTCACTTTACACCATCGCATGTTTAACTTGCTTTTCTTCATTCATATCCCTTGTTTAGTTTAGGGGGAGTATTTATTTTAATTGGGGGAGAAATAAGTTATTTTTTACTCTTTATCCGTTGTCTATTCCTGAACAAAAAGGGGGAGAAGTGGTATCTAAACCTTTAGTTTGGGGAGATTTATCTTAAGGGGAGTCGCGGTCTTCTTAAGTAGATCATGTTAGATAAAGTGGGAGAATTAATTAAGGGGGTATTATTATTATTTTATGCACTTTAATTTGTTATATTCCCTATGCGTTTGATGGTTTGTTTAAGGGTGCAGGATCTCATCTTTAGCGGCATTATTTAAAGCGGCAAGGCATTCTCTATGAGTAGAGTCAAGCATCTGTATTTTATTTTATTTTTGGGTGGGATTGTGCCTAGGCGTGCTTGACGGCCCATAGGATTTTTTTATTTGGTTTTGTCCCGGAATAGCCAAAGGGGGAGATTTGTAAGGGTAAATTTCCAATCGAGTCAATTTGTAGTATTGGCTTAATTCCGGACAAAACAATGTGAGTCATAGTATAGATGTCCATGCTATATCCTTTCAAGCCTATGACAAGTGTACGTTGAAGACGTAGCGGCCAGAAATTGAAGAATATATCCTTGCCGGTTTTCGTGCCAAGTTTCACGTCATCAACATTTGGATTCCAATGTCTCCTAAAGGTATGAATGCATTAATATATATATATATATATAGGAGCTTGAAAATATTTTTTATGGGTGTTAATTTTATAAAGTTTTGTCAAAACGACTTTTTATTTTTTCAAAAAATCATTTTAGAACATATCATAAAAGTTTTGGGTTTAAAAAATTGAATTTAGGATTTTCTGCAAAGTTGTTCGAACGAACATCAAACGAGGTTCCAACGACTTTATTGCAATATACTCCGTTTTCTCGTTCGAAGTTTAGTTCGAATGAGTTTATCTAACGAGTTTTTGGCCTTGTTTTTCTTCTGTTTTCTCGTTCGAATAGTGTCGTTCGAACGACATCAAAAAGTTGTTCGAACAACCTGGGCACGAAAATTAAAATTTCGGCAATTTTCTTTTTTAACCACCCTTCCCCACTACTTTTCCCACTAACTGTTACCAGCTTTACTTAGTGCGAGAATAACACTTTTCCATGTAACTTTTGTGAGATTTTCTAAGTGCTAGAGAGAAAAATTGTTTATCCAAAAGTTCCTTTTGTGTTCTTGAACCCTCATGAATTAATTTGTTCAAGACATAAATATACATCCATGTGTTTGTTTAAAATCCAAGTTCTTCAATATATATATCTTGCTTGGAGATTGTTTAGCACCGGGTTCCTCTCTACCCATCAAAGGAGATAGTTTGGGTTTCTTCTCTACCCCAAAAAGAAGATTGGTTTTTGTGGCTCATACGGTGAAAGGCACCGTGTGGGGGTTGACGATAGCCAGACCCCATTGGTGGACTCCAAGATTCCAGTGGACTCCGAAGTTATCGACTAGGCGGAGGTTGAAGCAAGAAGGAGCGTCAAGGCTTGGACGGAGTCAAGTCGCTGTTGTAAGTCTATTCCCTTGTTTTTTGTAAACATACAACACCTAGTGGATTTGTAGGCAGAGTCGTCCGAGGTTTTTCCCGTTGTGGGTTTTCCTCGTACATCGCGGCGTAGTGTGTTTGTGTTTATTTTTATCTTGTAAAATCACCTAGATGTATGCTTAGGTTTAATCAAGATAAAATTGGTTTAAACACAAAACAATCTAAATTGGTGCTAGTTTAATTTTGGGTAAATTTAGTTTAATTTAATTCAAGTCATCATATGTAATTTGGTAAAATTTGTGGTAAGTGTGTTTGGCCTATCTTTAATCATGAATTAATTATTGTTAGGCTATTTTGGACTTGAGTTGAATTAATTTGATTTAAAAGAAAATTTGGAATTAACTTTGTTTAAGGTAAGTTGATATATTTGTTGAGTTAATTTTAATTTTGAAGAAATTAAAATTTGAATTCTATAATAATTAAATTTTGAAAAGAAATTTTACTTTGGTATATTGTGTTGAACCATCTCATAATTTGAGTAGTTTAGAATAAGGGGGCATTCGCCTCTATCTCCTAGGACTCAACAATCCATTTCATATCTTCCGAAGATAAATGTTACATGTAAAGTATCCAATCCAAAAATATATGGCAATGGTATGGAGAGACTCATTCAAGTTAAATACCAGCTTCGAAAGCTTCAAGTATTAATGTGGGATAAGATCTAACAACCTCACTCACGCGCAGCCAGGCTCGCATGTTTAGAATAGATAAGATGCAAATGTATATGTGCAAACGAGGAAGCGAAAGGCTTAGGGGTACACCCAAAAAAAAACATATGACAATGCATGGAGGGGGGAGCATTCAAGTGATGTAAACTTGCTTGAGATGTTTTAAAATGGCATTCAAGTGATAAACTAGCTTGAGATGCTTCAAAATACTGATATGGGAGAAGCTCTAACACTACTAGCATAACAAATCAGCATAATGAAAACATAATCCATTCACGATGTTCTTGTTATCATCTCATTTGATAACCCTTTCTTCATTCATAATCCTCATGAATCCTTCATTCCACACCGAAAGCACTAACCATGCGGACATCATTTTCATTGTAACATATATTTACTCAGGTGTTAGATTCGTTACAAATTTGGAAATGTCCTGAAGTGTGTAAGGTGCAAATGGCAAAGATGGAAACAACATCAAAGAGATGCCTCCGACGTTCAAACCCCCACCCCAAAAAATAAATAAAAAAGAAGTTTAATGAACCGACACGACAACATTAGATTCTGATGATAATGCTTAACATATAGTCCTATAAAACTCGGACCCTTTCCTTTTTATCCATCACAAAATGTGCCAAAAAGGGGGCTGTAAAGGAAGTATAGGAAGCATCCACTCTATACAAAACCGGCCCAAAAAAGAAGGAAACATACCCAAAAGAATTCTAAAAAGGAAACTCTATAGCTACGAAGGAATGATCCATCCACAAAACAAAATACGCAAAATCAAAAACCAGAGCTTATGAACAGGGTGCGATAAGACTGATCTTGGTGTTACCCAACGCATACCAAACAGAGAAAGCAATATAAACCATGAGCCTCTGACACCTGCATGAATAAGGAAATAATTCGTTGCACTGCCTTCTTAGTTTGTCAATGATAAAATCGCTTCCAATGCTACTATTTACAGGAAAATGGCAACCATTAAATGTGTTTTGGATCCCTAAACACATCTCTATGGGAACTCCTATAGTCTCTTCAACCAGACTGTCTAAGAATTAGATGGGAAAAAAAAGGAAGTGTATAGTCCCTGCAATCCATGTACAGATAGTCACTTTCCCCTTCCGTGGGCGAGCTTCAAATAAGAGGCTAAGCAGCTGCCCATGAACTTGTTGTCAGGGACTTATTTGGTGTCCTCCACTGGGACGCCTAAAGCCCCTATAGGGCTCACCACCAATAGAGATTGTTGAATGTTCCCACTGCATTACAGTAAAGCCATGAGACCAAATTACCTTTATTGGAACTAGCACCTCTCCGCCCTCCTTGCCTTCAAGCACAAGGTATCATTATTCGTTCGCACCCATGAATAACTGTATTTGATTTCTTGGATCCCTAACTGAATTTGGTACAACTCGTTGATCCAATTGACCCCATTCACTATCCTCTAACTGTTTGGGGTACATTGGGCAGGTATTACATTGAAGTATTCACAAAACTCCATAAAGAATTGGTTCGAAGGGAAGGTCACACCAGCTTCAGCAATAAATTGGGAGGGCATCCAATGTACTCCCTCTATGTTGTAATAATCCTTGGATTTTTCTCCAAACTCTATCACGACCCATTCAGGGATAGAGAAACACTTTTAAACTCTCTTATGGACCTCTCGCTCACTAGTAGACCATTTTTCCACTCAAGAAAGAAAAATGTAGAAAAAATGCTAAGGTTGCTTGAGAAAAAAATTGCACAAAAATAAGGAACGAGAGAGAGGAAGACTTACATTTAATGGAGAAAGCGAATGGCTTCGAGACGTTTTGAGTAATGAAGTAGTGATAATGCTTTCCAAAAATAATGGTAGGGAAGTGATCAAACAGCCTGGTTCAACTTCCAAGAAAAGCATATCATTTGAAACGCGACCCTAGACGATAGCGTAATTATCAGCGTACCCCTTAAACAACAAGGCAAATTACAAGCGTGCCCTTCAGCCTCAACGGGCATAACAAAGTTGGTTTTTATCTTAAAAACACACAGTGTTGACATTCTCCAACCATAGCTTCTATGGGCGATCAAATTTCACTATCGACCAACGTCAAAATCAACAGCCGACCAAACCTCTTCACCCCATTCATGCTGTAAAGATTCGGGAGCGGAGCAACTGTGGGGGAATTATCCGACCTAACAGGAACATATAACACCTGTCCAGAGTAGATAGATGACCGTGGCTTGGAGGTAAGCACAAAGGAGGAACCGATCAGCGGAGATCTTAGTCTTGGATTCGCCCGATCATATCATAACAACATTCCAAGGCTATAAAGTTCTACACACCTCATTCTCCTTCCCAACCCCTAAAATAATGAGCATGTAATCTTAGTTATCAACAGTTGATCAATAGAGGGAGAGAGAAAAAAAATACCCCGTGAACGTAGGCACATTACCGAACCACGTATATTCTGTGTTGTGTGACTGTGATTATAGTCTATAGTCACTTTCCCCTTCCGTGGGCGTGCTTCAAATAAGAGGCTAAGCACTAAGAAACTCTTGTTCATTCTATTTCCATAATTCCTAGCATTTAATTTTCCTATTAAATGCTCTTTTGAATGAACATAACATAACTACACGTGGTACTCTCCACCTAATCATTAGTACTTACGCAACTTGTACTGCAGAAGAAAATGTATTCAAGTGCTGAAGAAAGAAAGAAAGACAGAAAGAGAATAGTATATAACGTACTGTGTAGCAAAATGAGATTGCCAGCAAATAGTGTGGATCGCATTTGCTTTTGCCATATGGATACCGAAAAAAATGGGCGCGAATCATCACCAACCTGAATATCTGTTCTCACTATTTCTCCTCCTTTACGCAACTTGTACTGCAGGGCACCAAAACATTAATTATGAATTTCACTACAAACAAATGGGTAAATAAAATAAAAGGAGAGATTTTGGGACCTGAATGGGAGTGGATTTGTGAACAAAAACAAGGAGTTGAACGTAATCTCCAACATGAGATGAAGCTTTGGACAGATCGATTAGTGGTCCGTACCATCCGATTGTTGTTGTCATTTCTATTCCTACCCTTTGTGCTCGCTTTGGGGTTTTTCAATTTTCATTAACATTTGGCGCCTAACAATCTCGAGGGAGTGTGTGTGTGTGTGTGTGTGTGTGTGTGTGTGTGTGTGTGTGTGTGTGTGAGAGAGAGAGAGAGAGAGAGATGGGGGTCGTTATTAAATACACTAACAAAATAAAGTCATGTCTCAAAGCACTATGAAAAAGTAACGTGTATTTGGAATGTAAAGGTGATTCAAATATCTCAAATGTTCATCCATAAACGGTGAAATCCGAAAATACAAAACTCTTTTTATCTTTTTCAAAAAAATTATCAAAATAAAATCTTTTTCACATTTTCATAATTTTTCATAGAAAATTGAATATCTTTTTGTATTCTTCAAAAAAAATCATAAAAGCAAAACCCTTTTTGGAATTTTTCAAAATATAACAAAAGGAAAAACATATTAATACAATGATAGTACAATCTAGCAATAGGGATATAAGATGTGAACATGATAAATATTTTATTCTAAAAACAAGTATCGGACTCAATCATTAGGCGCGGAGGAGTTCTCGAAAGGAGAAGACATCCTATGAAATTCCTCTATCAAACGTTGTGAAGTCTTGAGTAAATACTCTACTTGCTCTCGAAAACTCTCAAAATCTCTATGACGATGTGTGGGAGCATGTGGAGTAAACTGTGTGGGAGTGCGTGCAGAAACATGTGCAGGGACTCATGTATGAGCATATCGGGGAATACTCATATAAGAAACTCTCCCTAACTTCAGACAAACTCTTTAAGGTGGCCTCTTTACTTACATGGGAACAAACATAAATGGGCTTGGGTCTATCTTGCTCAAAACGTTTAGGATGAGCTCTCCCTGGTAGGTTAAGTCGCCTTGGTAGATTAGGTTATGGGCAATAAGAATCCATCACAAACTCGGGTGCGGCTTTGGAAGTGGATGCACGCTCATAACCTATTCACTGCCTCTAAAGTTTGCCAGACACGTTGGGACACAACAGTTATAAATCTGTCGTGATTGTCTCTAATAATAGCTCCAACCCACGAGTTGTTAAAATCTTTAAAAGTGGTTGCATTAAATTTTACTTTTGCCATACTCGGATTTGGAGGCATCCACTTGTCAGAATCAAAATTACCATGAGTAGTATCCTTGAACCACACCTTTCAAAAATTTGAGAATAAGTAAGAGAACTCTGAATTCAGACCATGAGCTTTATGACCACCCACGCCATGGAAAACATTATTTCTATTATTCCATAAAGTCCACTACGCAAAACACACGAAATTGAATCATTTGCTTTTTAAAGTATCGGGTAAGGAGAAGATCCAACTACCCAAATCATCATTAAAAGATCCCAATAAATTAGAATTCAGCTCGCAGACTTTAAGCACCTCAATCGATAGGGGATAATGTTTGAACAAATGAGATAAGGAGTTACTTCCAATTCTGCACACATAACAGTGTAAATTTTTAAATATCATATTTTGCTTGTGAAAATTCTCCCCGATAAGGAGGGAGTTGGTGCAAAGATGGTATAGGATGTGTTTCAATTTATTCGCCAACCCTTGCCACATGAAATTCCAATTGCGGGGCTAGTGGGGAAAGTTGGGAATGCAAATCTTTGCTCTCCATTGGTAGAACCAATACTCCAAGCAACCCTGTAGCCACTTTTAGTTGAGAATTTACAAAAAAAAAATCAAAATGCAATATGTTTTTGTCTTGTGATGAAGGGCCTTTGAGCGGAGTCTTCTAAATATCGTTAATTTTTTGTTGAGAAAAAATATTAGGCATAAAATTTTGGTACTCTCCACTTAATAACTAGTATTTAGTCATTTAGATACATTATGATAGACAAAATGTATGTAGTTATATGTAACGTACTGTGTAGCAAAATGAGATTGCCAGCAAAATGTGTAGGTCTTTCCACCTACACTAAGGGTGTGTTTGATTGCAAATATAGAAAATGTGGGGAAAATAGTTCATTTGTATGAGAAGTTGGAAAATGAGTGGAAAAATATATGAGTTTTTGGTCTTACTTTTTCTTTTTTTCATGGAAATCAATTCTTTGATGGGTGGATAAAAAATATTTTCCACTAAAAACGAAGTTTGAGATGAAGCACTTGTAATGTGGATGAGTGTTGTTCTTACATGAAGAGGTACTACAAAGATAAAACATGAGTCAAAACAACTATTTTCCATGAAAAAATTTCCATGTCAATCAAACACACCCTAAGTGTGTTTTGGATCCCCAAACAGATCTCTATGGGAACTCCTAGTCTTTTCAACGAAGTTGTATAAGAATTAGCCGGAAAAATAACTATAGTCTATAGTCCCTGCAATCCATCTCCTCCAAATAGTCACTTTCCCCTTCCGTGGGCGAGCTTCAAATAAGAGGCTAAGCACTAAGAAACCCTCCTTCATTCTATTTCCATAATTCCTAGCATTTAATTCGCTATTAACAAACTAACTTGACAATTTTGAAACACGTCGAAGCGAGGGTAACAATTTTTAACACGATAACCCGTTTACAGTAATAACCCGATAAGACCCAAATATGACACGATTAGCTTGTCAAAACTTTACACAAACCCAAAAAACGCAACCCGAATATGACATAACTAAACCGAATTGCCACACGTGTGAAGCCATACAAACCATGAATGTAGTTCGGCATTATCAATGTTTTGATGCAAGTGAAATAAAATCCTAAATGTAGAAAAAGAAAAGACAACCCATTAGTACTTACTCATTTAGATACATTATGATGTACAAAATGTATTCAAGTGCAGAAGAAAGAAAGAAAGAAAGAAAGAAATAAAGAGAATAGTATATAACGTACTGTGTAGCAAAATGAGATTGTCAATAAATAGTGTGGATCGCATTTGCTTTTTCCATATGGATACGAAAAAAAATGGGCGCGAATCATCACCAACCTGAATATCTATTCTCACTATTTCTCCTCCTTTACGCAACTTGTACTGCAGGGCACCAAAACATTAATTATGAATTTCAGTACAAACAAATGGGTAAATAAAATAAAAGGAGAGATTTTGGGACCTGAATGGGAGTAGATTCGTGAACAAAAATAAGGAGTTGAACGTAATCTCCAACATGAGATTAAGCTTTGGACAGATCGATTAGTGGTCCGTACCATCCGATTGTTGTTGTCATTTCTTTTCCTGCTCGCTTTGGGGTTTTTCAATTTTCATTAACATTTGGCGCGTTACAATCGCAAAGGTCACATTTTTTTTTCATTTTTTTTTGTTTTATGCTTTTCTTGGGAAAAAATTACTCATTTGGCCTCTAAGATATTTGGATTCTTTCAAAATAACTCTTAAACTTTATTTAGTATTTAATTAACCCTCAAACTAAACAAACTTTATTTAGTATTTTTTTTCATGCTCGCATTTGCTTAATAATCCACAAAAAACTGTTGGCGCAGACCCTTATAAATAAAGTATTTTTAGCAGTTTTTTGTGGATTTTTTAAAAATAGTTACAAAATGTATTTTGATCTAATTTTTTGCATACGGGTTGATTAGAAGGTTAATTTCAAGGGAAAAATATAAAATTTGAAAAAAAAAGTTTTTTAGGGCCTGTAATTAAGCGTGATGTGTGTGTGTGTGTGTGAGAGTGTACCCCATAATCATACATACATGACGTTAGCCAGAGAATTCAACCATCCATAACCGACCACATTAAAGAGTTATTAACCCAACTCATAAATTATATTTTTTTAACCTGATAGTTCATACCCAAGAGTATTCACTAAACTCGTTTTGTCTATCATCCTAGCAAATAGATCCCATAATAACAATATCCAAAGACCGATCAATATTCCAACTCAGGCCCACATAGTCCATATAAAGTAAAACTACTCTAAAAGAAAACCTCACTAAGGATATACCAAAACCATATGTTGTTAACCATCTATATCTCATTATGGTTAACCTTTCACGAATGAGTTGCACATGCCTTAATTATGTTGCATAAGCCAATGTAATTCCAACTTAGCCTCGTAGTTATAACCGATTCTTAAGTACATCACTATGCGTATATAATTATATATAAAATATACATAACCACTGTAGTCCATGGTACTCAATATGAAACTACCCACAACCCTATAAATAGGTATTTACTATTCAACCATTGTCCTCACTACCGGTATACATATCTAGCTACAAATATATGTAATCAAGATTAACCCCGAAGTCTACTAAATATCCAACTGTGCACACACACACACACACACACACACACACACATATATATATATATATATATATATAGGAAAATTCTCACTTACGTCATGTTCTAGACATCATTCATACATCATACCTAGTTGTAGGCTCTAATTTTTGTTTTCAAAATTTTTATTTTTCTCTGGAAATTAACCTTCCAATAAACTCATGTTTAAAAAAGTAGGTTAAAATACATTTTGTAGTTATTTTGAAATAATCCATAAAAAACTGTTCAAAATACTTTATTTATAAGAGTTTGTAGCAGTAGTTTTTTGTGGATTTTTTCAAAATAGCTACAAAATGTATTTTGATCTAATTTTTTGAACATGGATTTATTGGAAGGTTAGTTCCAAGAGAAAAATAAAAAACTTGGAAAAAAGATTTCTTAGGGCCTAGAACTAGGTGTGATGTACATCATGATGTAGGTGAGACTTCATCCCTCTTTTTCTCTCTCTAGAGAGAGGAGAAGGCTCACATACGTCACACTCTCTCTCTCTCTCTCTCTATCTCTATCTCGAGGGAGAGAGAATGGAGAAGGCTCACTTACATCACACTCTATACATCACTCGTCCATCACACCTAGTTTTAGGCCATAATTTTTTTTCTCTTGAAATAACCTTCTTATCAACCCATATTCAAAAAATTAGGTCAAAATACATTTTGTAGCCATTTTTAAAAAATCAAAGAAAAAACTGCTGAAAACACCTTATCTATAAGGGTTCACGTCACCAGAATTTTGTAGACTTTCGAAATATAGCTATAAAATGTATTTTGACATATTTTTTTGAATATGGGTTGATTGGAAGGATTGGAATGTTAATTTCAAGAGAAAAATAAAAAAAAATTGAAAAAAAAGGTTTTTAGGGCCGAGAACTAAGTGTGATATATTGTATGATGTGTAGAGTGTGATGTAGGTGAGTCTCTCTCTCTCTCTCTCTCTCTCTCTCTCTCTCTCTCTCTCTATATATATATATATATATATATATATATATATATATATATATATATATATATATATATGTTTGTGTGTGTGTGTGGTTGCACTTAAAAGAATGTTTGATCAAGTGCAAATCTTTCGCGACAAGTAGTAACCGGGCAAGACCAGGATCGTATTCCTCAGGGATTGATCGCTCCTAGGAGAACAAGATTAGGATAAAGGATATTCTCTAGACATAAAAAAGTTAAAGTGTAAAAGATTATTTGCTTATTTTAAGAGGTGATTGTGACTAACCGCTAAACTAACATGCGTAAAACTGACAGTGAACAAGTGAACAATAAAGATATACCGAAACGAACTAAGTTAAGCTTAAGTTCAAGATATTAAATGGATTAAGGATCATTATCCCACCTTGGATTCGCTAAAAATATGATAGAACTTGGGTTCCAATTAATTATAATTGAGCATAACTAATTAGATCCGAACATCGACCATGTAGAGACAACTCATCGATGGAGGATTAAGGGTTAATTAGTTATTGCTAGGGGTGGTAAACGGACGGATACGGATCGGACACCATGTTTTCCATATTCGTATCCGCTATCTGAATGTACTATCCGTATCCGTATCCGCCCGGATAGTTAAAACAACTATCCATATCCGTATCCGCTCGGATATCTCGGATTCGGATAATATCCGTATCCGTTTACATTATTTACTCATCGCAAAAAATAACAATTAAAATATCCAATCCAATGAAATTCAATCCAATCCAAATAAATATATAACAAAATTACTGCCTCCTAATATCAACAATTATGGATTCCATAATAATAATATCATTCCAAAATGATAATATGGCTTAAAGTCATCCATAATTTACAACCATATAAGTTTAAAGTCATCCAAAAAAAAATAACAGTCGCATTCCACGACAGTAGAAATAAATATGCACCTTTTAGATTAATCAAATTTATTGAGAATGATAACCTCATGGACCTTTTGTCTTCAAAACATGTTGAAATTTTTATTTTACTAAGTATATATTTTGATTTTGTATATAATATACATGTTGTTAACTTCAGTTCTCATCACAATCAAAACCATCTCTTTACTTTTCTGTTTATTTCTTACATTCTATTATGTTTTTCTCTTACATTCTTCTCTGTTTATCTCTTACATTTATTTATAATTAAGAAAACTAACGAACAACCACATGAGAGTTTATTTTCTCTTGTTTTGTACGAAAGAGAAATGAAACGAAGTTATTTTATTTTTTAGTGGAGTATATGTTCTTTACTCGATGTATGTTGTGTGTGATAGGGTGTATTGTAACTTTAGTGTAACTCAATGATAATATACCTAATAAAATAATAATACATAACATTTTATAATATACCCAATAAAATAATAACTTTAGGTTGTTTTTATTTTGAGTGGAGTATATGTTTATTTTGTTTTGGGGAATAAACGATTAAGGTTTTTTTTTTAATATTTATTTATTAGTAATACTAATACTAATATTACTAGTAATATTTTAAACATATGTTTAACGGATACGGATATCCGGTAAAACGGATATCCGATAAAATGGATACTCCGCATCGGATACGGATTATCCATGTCGGATACTAGTACTATTCGTATCCGTATCCGTTTTCTCGGATATTTTTATAGAGTATCCATATTCGTATCCATTTCCATATTTTCGGATAAATATCCGCAAATTCGGATTCGGATATCGAACGGATGCGGATTTTCGAATATCCGTTTACAACCCTAGTTATTGCTAAATCGGTTGAGGTTTTAGTAAATCATCAAATACTACCCCTTGCATGACAATGGAAGTTAAGAGACTAGGATACTCTAATACCAACACATGAAGTTCAATTAGAACAATTCTAAACCAAACCCTAAATATGAAGTTCAAGCATTTGAGGTGGGATTATGATCCCCAACCTTAAGTTTAGCTACTCATAGTAGTTACTAGGCTAAACATGCAAAGGAACCACATATTTAAGCAAGGCATCAAGTTTAAACACAAAACAATACAAGCTATGATAATAAATGCAATTTAAATCTAAGGAACACAAGTAGATATGGATTAAATGATCAAAGCTTTCAATAACAACAACAAACTTGTGAGAATTCAATGCTTTACAAGTAGGAAGAGAAATAAATTCACTTGAACTAGGAGAGAGAAGAGATTGGTTTTATCTATCCAAATCTAACAAAAGTAATCTATATATCAAAATGAAGGGAAAACAAGGGATAAATATCCCCAAAAATCTATCCAAAATGGCAAACTAGTAATAAGGAGAAAGCTAAGACTGCAGAACTGAATCGATTCGGCTAAGGGTGAATCAATTTGGATATGGGAAGTTGGTTCACTATCATCAACCGAATAGATTCGGCTGAGAGCGAATCGATTCGGACCTGCACTCAAAATGAGGATGGGCTGAATGGTTTCATTTTTCCCAAGTTTCATAGAATCATTTGTAACTTATTCGTTCAAGATCGGATTCATGTGTTATCGGAGGCCACGTGAATATGAATCAAAGGGCTTCAAATTCCGCGAAGAGATCGGGACTAAAACCCGAATGCTAAATTTACTAAATGCCCCCGAAGCTGTAAATGTCAATCGAACTTTTTTGGGACTCAACCAAACTTCACAACTCTCATTCTCGAGATCTACAAAAGCTTAATTAAGGCACACACACAATATATATATATATATATATATGATGAAAATAGGGGTTAATCAATAAATGAGCAAAAAAACCACGAATAGTATGTACGGAAATGCTAGAATGTACAAATTAACGGGGTTATAAATATAATAAATGTGACTTATCACTCCCCTAACTCATGCATTGCTAGTCCCGGGCAATGAAGTATGAAGAAACAAGGGCCATCAACAAAGACATAAAAGGAGAAATATGTACTTAAAAGAGAAATGTCACTTTCGCGGGCGAATGATTACATTTAGCATATGCAATAAGCTGTTAAACCCTAGGTGGCCCTAGAGGACGAGTGTTGTCTCGTGAGGGTTTCCAGGGATGACACCCACAAACATCAAGTCAATTCATACTATGATATGGTAAAAATCAATGCATAGCTCAACAATTATCAAATAAGCATAATACATTAACAAAGTGAACAAAGCTCACACAAAAGACGACAATTATCGACATTAAACAAGTAACTTCAATAAAAATTAAAACCATGGAAATGAGAAATAAGCGGACACATGTGGTAATTTAGATTTGGAAAAACTTTCATAATCCATGTAGATGCTAAAGCATGCATGACTCAAGTTCTCTCAGGTTGTTACATTCAACAAATGAAAGCGCTCAGAAATGGGATGTAACACACTCGAGACATGCGGGCATAATGAGTAATTGTAAATGGAAACTAGATCGCGCACATGTCATCAATGAAGAACGAAATATAAAGTGAAAAATACAATCTCATGAAAGGATATCGCATATTAATCGATATAAAATGTACTTAAACAGATTATCGCTAATGTTCGACCTTTGAATCAACATCACCTTATGATTAAATAGTACTTTTCAGGGAAAAAAATTGGGTTAAGTTAGGCTTTGGAAGCGAAAGTATAATTACAGGAGCAAAGGGGATTTGGGAATAACATTTGGGATAATGAAATTAGTTGACAATATAAGAATTGGATTCAAATTCCAAAAGAAAGATATTCATGAGAGTAAGACTTTTATTTTCATGTACTTTGGAGCCATTTATTATATTTTTCTTATTTTCTGCTTTTTGTTCTTTTGCATTTTTTTCCTTTTCTCTTTCTTTTTCTCTCGGTTCCTCTTTATTTATCTTTCAATTGCAATCCACATTACAACAAACATTATTCAATCCCAAGAATAATCCCAAACCGAGGTACGAAAAGTGAATATAAGGGTTTATAACTCCAATGTGGAGTTGGTTATGGGATTTGGGACGAAAAGAAAGGTCATAACAGGTCTCAACGAGGTTGACTACAGACATGTATAAGGGTAAGGTTAAGGTCGTATGGGTTAAACAACAAGGAGGGCCTATGATCCTTTTCCAAAGTTTCATGTGATTCTCGGGACTCAACACCATTAAAAATAATGCTCAAGTGATACATTCCATAATGAAGTAAATTAATATGCAATCAATAAAAATAAAATGAGATCGTTAGTAAGATCATTTTTTAAGAAAGAGATAGAGTATATGTATACGCTCGCAAATGAAGATAAGTCTCGAATCTCCCTTCTGTAAGGGAATATCATGCGCTTTATGAACACTAATTAGAATACCTTTAAACCAAATCTGAGAATGCGTGATATTGAAAAACTTCGCAGATTTCTAATTTAGCACACTTATTAAATTTCAGCCCCTAAACATGCATCTAAGGTGCGTGTGTGTGTCAACCCATAACCAAATAAATCATGTGACACCAAGTTTAAGGAAAAATCCCCGCAGGGCAAAACCTTTTATTTCACTATAAAGCGTAAATCGCAACTTACAAGATTTACAATGAAATACAGCAATGAATCCACACGCAGCGAACCCACATGAACCTCAGTCCAATCAGCAAAGGAAGAACCGCATCACTCCTCAATGACACGCAGCCATAAAACTTTGTAGAGACTCCCTCAGCAATGACACGCAGCCCTCGGTTGCAAAGATCTCTCCACAAAGGTTTGAACAAACTAAAAAGTTGTGCTCTTGGGTTACCAAAAGATTCACAAAGGTTTGGCAATTGTGTGAATCAAAACATGAGTCTTGGGACTCAAAAATATGAAGACTAGAGTAATTTGGACTCTCAAAAACGTCTTCTAAAGTCTTGCAAAACAACTCCCCCGAAGTTGGTATTTATAGGAAAAAATATGAAGAATCCCGCTTTGTTAAAACTCTTAAAAACTTATCAGCGTACAGGTACACCGAACCCCATCTGGGGTACACCGAACCGGTTTGGTGTTCCCATTCTGGTATGAGGTTAAAAAAAAAAAAAAAACATTCTTCAAGGAATTTTCTCCAACTTCAAACGGTCATAACTTCTTCACCGTAGCGCGGATTGAGGTGCCGTTTCTTCCAGTATCTTCGTTGCGGCGAGCTCTTCAACTTTCCAGTTGACCAGACCTCCTAACTATGGATGTGAAATTACGAAAATGCCCTTGAACTTCCCTATCAAGCCTTTTTTTCACTGTTTTGACTTCCCTTGCGTACCACTTGCATTAAGTCCCTAAAATCGTGGAACGTGAAGTCGTTGAGGCATATGTAGGACACATTAATGGAGATGTTGAATGCTTGATTCCCGAAATTCGGATAGAGCCGTCATGTGCGATCTTGAGGTGACGTGTCAAATGTAGCGGCGTACGACATACATAAATGAAACATATTGGACATAAGAAAAATGTCCTTACAAAATCATAAACAATTATTTGTGTAATGTGCTCAAGCTTCACGTTCAATTTCATGAAGTTATTCACAACGCAAACAATATACGGGCTAAAGGTTAATAAATCATAAACTTTAAGCATACATCATCGCCATTCAAACGGACAAGGCGATAATACACGTAATCATTGGAGACAAGGGAAGAAAAAGAAGAATTTGAATTTTTGATTTCTTTTTTAATAAAGAAATAAATACTAACATGATAAACGATAATAGAAATGTAATCCACACCCCCTAACTTGAAATAAACATTCTCCCCGATGTTAGTAGGGACAAAAATGGAAAATAAGGTGAGAAAATATTCACCCCGTAAGGAGCAAATCGAAAAATCGTGCAATGGCATACCTGTTAACATGTTAGTACTAACAACAACAATATAATATAATATATATATATATATATACAAGTGCAAACAAGATGAGAAACTAAAAAATTTAATTAACATCATAACGAGTTGTGTACATGTGCATCCAAACCAAAATTAGAAAATACAAAATAAATGTATCTTCTCAATCCCAACGTACACAACTTAAAAAACAACAATTGTTCAAAAATAAACAAATGAAATATAGAGATACACCAAAAACAACAACAGATATATGACAACTCCCTAAGGACAGTTTGGGCGGTAACTCGATGAACTAGACGTGTTGGGGGTCACGAGGTGCATAGGGATCATAAAAGTAGGATGGAAGAGGAACCTCGTCCCCTTGCATATGGGCATACATATCCATTTGCATGTGTATGATCATGGAGATGTCTTTCTGATAATCTCCCCTAAAAGTAGTGAAATCCGCATGGAGTGCATCCATCCTCACCCCCAAATCTCTAATGGGGTCCACCAGAGGTGGAACAGGGGGTGGCACCTCCTGAACGTCAGCCATAGGAGCATCAAAATAAAAAACGCTCCCAGCAGCTGCATGGTCAAGCATCCTTCGCCTCTTCCTCTACCAGTAATCCTTTCCCAAACACTTCTCTATCGCGTCATCATCAAGCATAAAGGGCAACCAAGGAATTTTATCGATCCTGACAGCCTCGCATCTCTATAAATCCTCGAAACCAGTCGTTCTTAAGGGAGAGTAGTCGATCCTTATCACAGAATGCGACGTTCAACATTTATTGCAACACCAATGCATGAAGGCTTATCAAGGTATTGACATCCAAGAGGTTGTAAAGGAAATGGGTCTGCTTGGATCTTAGGACAGATTTGGTTTGTGTGGTGATGATTGAGTTGACGGTGACCAAATGGATTAAGCGGTGAGAATTGGTCATATGCTTAGTTGGGAACGCATCACCCGCCCAGACATGGCCCGGCGCTAGGCGCGCAATAAGAACATCATTGGGAAGCAAAGAAAGAGGATCACTGGTTGGATATCCAAAAACTTTCGAATTATCCGCCCATCCTAGTAGTCAAGATATAATAGGCTTCGAAATCTGAATCCTCCTACCCCGTACATAAGCCTCATAATTCCCGTCTCCAATTGAGACAAGAGAAACATAAAATCTCCTCACATACTCTTCGTTCACGTCACCCCCCATTCAGGTTTTCTTTCGGCGTGCACCCCTTAGTTGAATTTATAAAAATAATGCCTAACAAAGTAAGGAAAGTCCTCAACTTTCATAGGCCGCTCAATAGCAATTGCCCACCTTGAAGTAAACTTCTCTTTATACGAATCCCTTTCCTCCCGTGAGCGGAAGGATTCGAAACCAGTACGATCGATAACAGCATTTGTGGTGGGTTTATGAGCCATATCGAGCCTACAAAATATCAATTCGATACACACACAATTAATGTAATGCACAAAATCAAATTAATCGTGAAAATGAACTAAGGGGTGCACGCCGAAAGAAAACAGTCGAACAAGTGTAATCGACATAAACCACACTTAAATAAAGGATAATCAATGTTAATGTTCGATAAACGGTGGAAAATGGATCAATTAGGCACATAATACCCATTGGGCCATTTTATCGAACAATTTGTGTGCACTATGTTCAAACTAGGGAGATAATACATTTAATTGGTTGAAACCCCCTCAACAAATACAACACAATCAGCATAACAATAGTTACAGGTTGTATATGTTGGATAAATTCAAAATTCAGTAGAGAAAAATAGGCATCTTAACGAATCAAAAGCAAAATATGAACATGGAAAAATATCCTCTAGTTTGAATAAAGTGAATGCAAATTTTAACTTGAAATTAACATAAGAAGGGTTGGAATTAATACCTTGAATGAGTTTCCATTGAGAAATAGAGAGAAAATGAGTAGGAAGAGGTATATGGGAAGAGAGAAATTTCGTGGGGTTGTAAGGGTGAGGAGAGAGGTCGAGGAAAAAGTGGTTAAGTGAATGAGGCTGAAATTTAAAGGGGTGGCAAACCGAATCTATTCGGCTGAGCCCGAATCAATTCAAAATTGTTCTACTTTTTTACTTTTGCTAACCGAATCGAATCAGCAAGGACCGAATCAATTCACTAATCAGGGAGGATTGAACTGGAATGGATCGAATTGATTCAACAATGGCCGAATCGATTTGCTAAAGAATACCTGCTTCACTGCCTAAGGCCGAATCGATTCGACAAGGACCGAATCGATTCTCAATTCGATTTCCAATTTTCTACTTAGCTGTTTTGGCAAGTCTCGTGGAAATCAAGGATTGGTCTGCTTTTCTTGGATCCTATGGATATAAATAAGATATATAACTGGTCCGGGATAAAAAAATGCAACCTCACACGTGTCGGGGTTGCTCGGCACAAAAATACGATTTTGAAAGTCCTATTCAACCCCGTAAAATGTGGTCGGACAAAGGAATTGATTCCGTAGACGGTTTAAATGATTCTAGAAATGGTTTAAGGCGTTGACCATTCACCTTAAACAAGTTCCCATCTCTTGGGTTTTCAATCTCTATCGCACCGTGAGGATAGACAGTCTTAACTACAAACGGACTCGTCCACCTCGACCTTAACTTTCCTGAAAACAAATGTAACCTAGAATTGTACAAGAGCACTTTTTGAAGAGGGTAAGATTTTTTCGGGATATGTTCTTGTGATGCCTTTCTTTGACCAGTTCTTTATAAATTCTAGCGCTCTCATAAGACTCGTTTAGAATCTCCTCCGGCTCATTGAGTTGGAGCATTCGTCTATTTTCGGCATTGTCTAATTCAAAATTCAATTTTTATATCGCCCAATAGGCCTTGTGTTCGAGTTCAACTCGGAGATGGCATGGTTTGTCGTACATAAGCCTAAAGGAAGACATGCATAGGGGAGATTTGTAGGTCGTGCGATACGCCCATTAAGTGTCGGTAAGCCCAAAAGACCAATCCTTGCTATCAGGATTGATCGTCTTCTCAAGGATGTGCTTTATCTATCGATTGGCCAACTCAGCTTGGCCACTAGTTTGCAGGTGGTAGGTTGTTCCGACTTTATGAACGACCCCATACTTTTGCATGAGATTGACAAACGGAGCATTATAGAAACGGGTTCCATTGTCACTAATGATCGCTTTCGAAGTTTCGAATCACAAAAGTATGTGTTCCTTAAGGAACTTTAACACCACTTTATGATCATTGGTCCTAGAAGCTATGGCCTTTACTCATTTGGAAACGTAATCGACCGAAATTAGGATGTAAAGGTTACCAAACTAATGGGGAAATGGGCCGATGAAATCGATGCCCCAACAGTCAAACACTTATATCTTAATATTGGGGGACATCGGCATCATGTTCTTACGAGTTATAGCGCCCAATTTCTGGCAACGCTCGAATGAAATGCATAATTCGTGCACATCCTTAAAGAGAGTGGGCCAATAAAGCCTGCATTGAAAGATTTTTGCAGCGGTTTTCTTGGACGAAAAGTGTCCTCCGCATGCTTGTGAGTGGGAGAGTCGAATTACGCTCAATATCTCATCATTCGGAACACATTTCCGGATAATCTGGTTTGCGCAGTACTTATACAAGTAAGGATCATCAAAGAAGAACGTATGCACCCAACTCAAGAACTTCCTCTTTTCTTGAGGGGTCTAATAAGATGGAATGGATCCCATCACGAGGTAGTTCACTATATCAGCGAACCATGGAAGAGAGGAAATGGAGAACAATTGTTCATGTGGGAAGAATTCGACGATGGGGAGTTGGTCTTTAGGTGCCTCGAATGGCAACCACGACAAGTGGTCGGCGACAACATTCTCTACTCCTTTTTTATCTTTGATAGTCAAATTAAATTATTAGAGTAAAAGCACCCGCCTAATCAAACGCGGCTTGGCGTCCTTCTTAAAAAGAAGGTATTTTAACACCGCGTGATCCGTAAAACACACTGTGGGAGACCCCACTAAGTATGCTCGGAATTTATCCAAGGCATAAATAATCGCTAACAAATTTTTTTCGAGGGTCGAATAGTTCAATTGCGCACCGTTAAGAGTTCGACTTGCATAATATATCACATGTTTTTTTATCACTCCTCTCTCCTAACACGGACCAATCGAAAAATCGCTAGCATCACACATTAACTCAAAAGGCAAGGTCCAATTAGGGGCTTGAATAATGGGAGTGGTGGTAAGCATGCTTTTTAACTTCTCAAAAGCTATTTGACACACATCGCTCCATTCAAAAGGGGTCTCCTTAGAGAGGAGATTACATAAGGGCTTAGCAATGGAGCTAAAGTCTTTTATGAATCGTCGATAAAACCCCGCATGCCTAAGGAAAGACCTTACATCTTTGAGGGATTTTGGTGCGGGAAAATCTGCAATCATCTCTACCTTATCCTTATCTACCTCAATACCATCCGAGGATACAACATGGCTAAGAACAATCCCTCTAGTAACTATAAAATGGCACATTTCCTAGTTTACAACGAGATTTTTCTCAACACACCTAGACAAAACCTTCTCAAGGATAGAAAGACAATGGTCGTAAGATTTACCAAAGACGCTGAAATCGTCCATGAATACCTCCAAACCTCTCTCTACCATATCACTAAACATACTCAACATGCACCTTTGGAACGTCGCCGCTGCATTACACAACCCAAAGGAAATTCGTTTGTAGGAAAATGTCCCAAAAGGGCATGTGAACGAAGTTTTTTCTTGATCCTTGATATCGAGCTCGATTTAGTTATATCCACTATAACCATCGATAAAACAATAATAAGGGTGGCCGAAAACACGTTCCAACATTTGATCGATAAAAGGAATGGGGAAATGATCTTTTAAGGTCATGGCATTAAGTTTTCTGTAATCGATGCATACACGCCACCCAGTGGTGGTGCGTTTGGTTATCAACTCCTCCCTTCATATTTTTTACGATCGTAACTCTTGATTTCTTGGGAACCACGTGAATCGGACTCACCCATTTGCTGTCCGATATCAGGTATATTATGTGAGCATCTAAAAGCTTCATTACCTCGGCTCTCACCACTTCCTTCATTAACGGATTTAGCCTATGTTACATCTCACAAGAGGGTTTTGCATCCTCCTCAAGATAGATTTTGTGAGTGCATATCAAAGGGTTTACTCCCTTTAAATCTATAATGGTCCACCCAAAATCACCCTTGTGACTTTTTAACAAGTTCACTAATTTTAGTTCTTGACCCCCATCGAGAATAGATGATACAACTACGGGATATGTCTCATTTTCACCCAATATATGCATAGTTTAGTTCATAAGGCAATTGCTTGAGATCAATCTTGCGAAATCGCACATCCGAGGGTACCTTGTATGAGTCGCGAGGGGGTAAGTCCTCAAAAGTGGAACACCAATGAACTTTGTCAATTCTCTCATCCTCAAGTAACATCAAACTTGTAAGCTTGACTTCATGATCGTAAGGAGAATAATTATTCTCCAAGTCAATTGAGTTTACCAAAAAACCCTAAAAAGGACTTGTAAAATATGAAGCATCGAAATGCTCCTGTACTACCTCCTCAATGAGGTCAACTTCTTAGACCTCATCATCATCACCCATTTGCTTTGTAATATTAAAATTATTAAGCTCCAAGGCCATGTTTTCGAATGTAAGATTCATTTGTCCATTCCTAGCATTAATTAAAGCATTATAAATTTTTAGGAAAGGGCGATAGAGGATAATGGGAGTAGTATTGCTAGTCGGAGAAACCGAATGAGTATCCAAGACCACAAAGTTCGTCGAGAAATATAATTTATCAACTTGAATTATGACATCTTCTACAACCCCTCTCGGAACCTTAACGGAGCGATCTGATAGTTGGAGAGTTATTTTAGTGGGATTGAGGTCTCTTAAGCCGAGTTATTTATACACATGGTTTGGTAACAAATTAACACTCGCGCCTAGGTCGAGCAAAGCTTGCTCGATCTTAAAGTTTCCTATCACGCAAGAGATGGTAGGACAACCGGGATCTTTATAGTTGGGAGGTATCTCGGATTGAATTAGCGAGCTCACG